>OX579678.1:27614315-28276494 GCA_951230905.1 Cheilosia variabilis
TTTTTTTTCAAAAAGTTCCAAATCGCTTTAAAAACTATTTAGGATAGTTCTTACGTGAACGCGATTACTAAATATATTAGAAACATTCATCAAAAGTGTCTAAAAGTGGGTGAAAAACGAAAAAAATATTTTTTTTTCAAAAAGTTTCAAATCGCTTTAAAAACTATTTAGGATAGTTCTTACGTGAACGCGATTACTAAATATATTCGAAACATTCATCAAAAGTGTCTTAAAGTGGATGAAAAACGTAAAAAATATTTTTTTTTCAAAAAGTTCCAAATCGCTTTAATAACTATTTAGGATAGTTCTTACGTGAATGCCATTACTAAATATATTAGAAACATTCATCAAAAGTGTCTTAAAGTGGGTGAAAAACGTAAAGAATATTTTTTTTTCAAAAAGTTCCAAATCAATGTAAAAACTATTTAGGATAGTTCTTACGTGAATGTGATTACTAAATATATTAGAAACATTCATCAAAAGTGTCTAAAAGTGGGTGAAAATCGTAAGAAAATATTTTTTTTCAAAATGTTCCAAATCGCTGTACAAACTATTTAGGATAGTTCTTACGTGAATGCGATTACTAAATATTTTAGAAACATTCATCAAAAGTGTCTAAAAGTGGGTGAAAAACGTAAAAAATATTTTTTTTTCAAAAAGTTTCAAATCAATGTAAGACCTATTTAGGATAGTTCTTACGTGAATGCCATTACTAAATATATTAGAAACATTCATCAAAAGTGTCTTAAAGTGGGTGAAAAACGTAAAAAATATTTTTTTTTCAAAAAGTTCCAAATCAATGTAAAAACTATTTAGGATAGTTCTTACGTGAATGCGATTGCTAAATATATTAGAAACATTCATCAAAAGTGTCTAAAAGTGGGTGAAAAACGTAAAAAATATTTTTTTTTCGAAAAGTTCCAAATCAATGTAAAACCTATTTACGATAGTTCTTTTGTGAATGTGATTACTAAATATATTAGAAACATTTATCAAAAGTGTCTAAAAGTGGGTGAAAAACGTAAAAAATATTTTTTTTTCAAAAAGTTCCAAATCAATGTAAAAACTATTTAGGATAGTTCTTACGTGAATGCGATTACTAAATATATTAGAAACATTCATCAAAAGTGTCTTAAAGTGGGTGAAAAACGTAAAAAATATTTTTATTTCAAGAAGTTCCAAATCGCTTTAAAAACTATTTAGGATAGTTCTTACGTGAATGCGATTACTAAATATATTAGAAACATTTATCAAAAGTGTCTAAAAGTGGGTGAAAAACGTAAAAAATATATATTTTTTAAAATGTTCCAAATCGCTGTACAAACTATTTAGGATAGTTCTTACGTGAATGTGATTACTAAATATTTTAGAAACATTCATCAAAAGTGTCTAAAAGTGGGTGAAAAACGTAAAAAATATTTTTTTTTCAAAAAGTTTCAAATCAATGTAAAACCTATTTAGGATATATCTTACGTGAATGCGATTACTAAATATTTTAGAAACATTCATCAAAAGTGTCTTAAAGTGGGTGAAAAACGTAAAAAATATTTTTTTTTCAAAAAGTTCCAAATCAATGTAAAAACTATTTAGGATAGTTCTTACGTTAATGCGATTACTAAATATATTAGAAACATTCATCAAAAGTGTCTTAAAGTGGGTGAAAAACGTAAAAAATATTTTTTTTTCAAAAAGTTCCAAATCAATGTAAAACCTATTTAGGATAGTTCTTACGTGAACGCGATTGCTAAATATATTAGAAACATTCATCAAAAGTGTCTAAAAGTGGGTGAAAAACGTAAAAAATATTTTTTTTTCAAAAAGTTCCAAATCGCTTTTAAAATTATTTAGGATAGTTCTTACGTGAATGCCATTACTAAATATATTAGAAACATTCATCAAAAGTGTCTTAAAGTGGGTGAAAAACGTAAAAAATATTTTTTTTTCAAAAAGTTCCAAATCGCCTTAAAAACTATTTGGAACAGCTCTTACGTAAACGTGATTACTAAATATATTAGAAACATTCCTCAAAAGTTTCTAAAAGTGGGTGAAAACCCTTTTTGAAAAAAAAAATATTTTTTACGTTTTTCACCCACTTTTAGACACTTTTGATGAATGTTTCTAATATATTTAGTAATCGCATTCACGTACGAACTGTCCTAAATAGTTTGTACAGCGATTTGGAACATTTTGAAAAAAAAAATTTTTTTACGTTTTTCACCCACTTTTAGACACTTTTGATGAATGTTTCTATATATTTAGTAATCGCATTCACGTAAGAACTATCCTAAATAGGTTTTACATTGATTTTAAACTTTTTGAAAAAAAAATATTTTATACGTTTTTCACCCACTTTAAGACACTTTTGATGAATGTTTCTTATATATTTAGTAATGGCATTCACGTAAGAACTATCCTAAATAGTTTTTAAAGCGATTTGGAACTTTTTGAAAAAAAAATATTTTTTACGTTTTTCACCCACTTTTAGACACTTTTGATGAATGTTTCTCATATATTTAGTAATCACATTCACGTAAGAACTATCCTAAATAGGTTTTACATTGATTTGGAACTTTTTGAAAAAAAAATATTTTTTACGTTTTTCACCCACTTTAAGACACTTTTGATGAATGTTTCTAATATATTTAGTAGTCGCATTCATGTAAGAACTATCCTAAATAGTTTTTACATTGATTTGGAACTTTTTGAAAAAAAAATATTTTTTACGTTTTTCACCCACTTTTAGACACTTCTGATGAATGTTTCTAATATATTTAGCAATCGCAATCACTTAAGAACTATCCTAAATAGGTTTTACATTGATTTGGAACTTTTTGAAAAAATGTGATTACTAAATATTTTAGAAACATTCATCAAAAGTGTCTAAAAGTGGGTGAAAAACGTAAAAAATATTTTTTTTTCAAAAAGTTTCAAATCAATGTAAAACCTATTTAGGATATATCTTACGTGAATGCGATTACTAAATATTTTAGAAACATTCATCAAAAGTGTCTAAAAGTGGGTGAAAAACGTAAAAAATATTTTTTTTTCAAAAAGTTTCAAATCAATGTAAAACCTATTTAGGATATATCTTACGTGAATGCGATTACTAAATATTTTAGAAACATTCATCAAAAGTGTCTTAAAGTGGGTGAAAAACGTAAAAAATATTTTTTTTTCAAAAAGTTCCAAATCAATGTAAAAACTATTTAGGATAGTTCTTACGTTAATGCGATTACTAAATATATTAGAAACATTCATCAAAAGTGTCTTAAAGTGGGTGAAAAACGTAAAAAATATTTTTTTTTCAAAAAGTTCCAAATCAATGTAAAACCTATTTAGGATAGTTCTTACGTGAACGCGATTGCTAAATATATTAGAAACATTCATCAAAAGTGTCTAAAAGTGGGTGAAAAACGTAAAAAATATTTTTTTTTCAAAAAGTTCCAAATCGCTTTTAAAATTATTTAGGATAGTTCTTACGTGAATGCCATTACTAAATATATTAGAAACATTCATCAAAAGTGTCTTAAAGTGGGTGAAAAACGTAAAAAATATTTTTTTTTCAAAAAGTTCCAAATCGCCTTAAAAACTATTTGGAACAGCTCTTACGTAAACGTGATTACTAAATATATTAGAAACATTCCTCAAAAGTTTCTAAAAGTGGGTGAAAACCCTTTTTGAAAAAAAAAATATTTTTTACGTTTTTCACCCACTTTTAGACACTTTTGATGAATGTTTCTAATATATTTAGTAATCGCATTCACGTACGAACTGTCCTAAATAGTTTGTACAGCGATTTGGAACATTTTGAAAAAAAATATTTTTTTACGTTTTTCACCCACTTTTAGACACTTTTGATGAATGTTTCTATATATTTAGTAATCGCATTCACGTAAGAACTATCCTAAATAGGTTTTACATTGATTTTAAACTTTTTGAAAAAAAAATATTTTATACGTTTTTCACCCACTTTAAGACACTTTTGATGAATGTTTCTTATATATTTAGTAATGGCATTCACGTAAGAACTATCCTAAATAGTTTTTAAAGCGATTTGGAACTTTTTGAAAAAAAAATATTTTTTACGTTTTTCACCCACTTTTAGACACTTTTGATGAATGTTTCTCATATATTTAGTAATCACATTCACGTAAGAACTATCCTAAATAGGTTTTACATTGATTTGGAACTTTTTGAAAAAAAAATATTTTTTACGTTTTTCACCCACTTTAAGACACTTTTGATGAATGTTTCTAATATATTTAGTAGTCGCATTCATGTAAGAACTATCCTAAATAGTTTTTACATTGATTTGGAACTTTTTGAAAAAAAAATATTTTTTACGTTTTTCACCCACTTTTAGACACTTCTGATGAATGTTTCTAATATATTTAGCAATCGCAATCACTTAAGAACTATCCTAAATAGGTTTTACATTGATTTGGAACTTTTTGAAAAAAAAATATTTTTTACGTTTTTCACCCACTTTTAGACACTTTTGATGAATGTTTCTCATATATTTAGTAATCACATTCACGTAAGAACTATCCTAAATAGGTTTTACATTGATTTGGAACTTTTTGAAAAAAAAATATTTTTTACGTTTTTCACCCACTTTAAGACACTTTTGATGAATGTTTCTAATATATTTAGTAGTCGCATTCATGTAAGAACTATCCTAAATAGTTTTTACATTGATTTGGAACTTTTTGAAAAAAAAATATTTTTTACGTTTTTCACCCACTTTTAGACACTTCTGATGAATGTTTCTAATATATTTAGCAATCGCAATCACTTAAGAACTATCCTAAATAGGTTTTACATTGATTTGGAACTTTTTGAAAAAAAAATATTTTTTACGTTTTTCACCCACTTTTAGACACTTTTGATGAATGTTTCTCATATATTTAGTAATCACATTCACGTAAGAACTATCCTAAATATGTTTTACATTGATTTGGAACTTTTTGAAAAAAAAATATTTTTTACGTTTTTCACCCACTTTTAGACACTTCTGATGAATGTTTCTAATATATTTAGCAATCGCAATAACTTAAGAACTATCCTAAATAGGTTTTACATTGATTTGGAACTTTTTGGTGAAAAACGTAAAAAATATTTTTTTTTCAAAAAGTTTAATATCAATGTAAAACCTATTTAGGATAGTTCTTACGTGAATGCGATTGCTAAATATATTAGAAACATTCATCAAAAGTGTCTTAAAGTGGGTGAAAAACGTAAAAAATATTTTTTTTTCAAAAAGTTCCAAATCAATGTAAAAACTTTTTAGGATAGTTCTTACGTGAATGCGATTGCTAAATATATTAGAAACATTCATCAAAAGTGTCTAAAAGTGGGTGAAAAACGTAAAAAATATTTTTTTTTCAAAAAGTTCCAAATCAATGTAAAACCTATTTAGGATAGTTCTTTTGTGAATGTGATTACTAAATATATTAGAAACATTCATCAAAAGTGTCTAAAAGTGGGTGAAAAACGTAAAAAATATTTTTTTTTCAAAAAGTTTCAAATCAATGTAAAACCTATTTAGGATAGTTCTTACGTGAATGCCATTACTAAATATATTAGAAACATTCATCAAAAGTGTCTTAAAGTGGGTGAAAAACGTAAAAAATATTTTTTTTTCAAAAAGTTCCAAATCAATGTAAAAACTTTTTAGGATAGTTCTTACGTGAATGCGATTACTAAATATATTAGAAACATTCATCAGAAGTGTCTAAAAGTGGGTGAAAATCGTAAGAAAATATTTTTTTTCAAAATGTTCCAAATCGCTGTACAAACTATTTAGGATAGTTCTTACGTGAATGCGATTACTAAATATTTTAGAAACATTCATCAAAAGTGTCTAAAAGTGGGTGAAAAACGTAAAAAATATTTTTTTTTCAAAAAGTTTCAAATCAATGTAAAACCTATTTAGGATAGTTCTTACGTGAATGCCATTACTAAATATATTAGAAACATTCATCAAAAGTGTCTTAAAGTGGGTGAAAAACGTAAAAAATATTTTTTTTTCAAGAAGTTCCAAATCGCTTTAAAAACTATTTAGGATAGTTCTTACGTGAATGCGATTACTAAATATATTAGAAACATTTATCAAAAGTGTCTAAAAGTGGGTGAAAAACGTAAAAAATATATATTTTTTAAAATGTTCCAAATCGCTGTACAAACTATTTAGGATAGTTCTTACGTGAATGTGATTACTAAATATTTTAGAAACATTCATCAAAAGTGTCTAAAAGTGGGTGAAAAACGTAAAAAATATTTTTTTTTCAAAAAGTTCCAAATCAATGTAAAAACTATTTAGGATAGTTCTTACGTGAATGCGATTACTAAATATATTAGAAACATTCATCAAAAGTGTCTTAAAGTGGGTGAAAAACGTAAAAAATATTTTTTTTTCAAAAAGTTCCAAATCAATGTAAAACCTATTTAGGATAGTTCTTTTGTGAATGTGATTACTAAATATATTAGAAACATTCATCAAAAGTGTCTTAAAGTGGGTGAAAAACGTAAAAAATATTTTTTTTTCAAAAAGTTCCAAATCAATGTAAAAACTATTTAGGATAGTTCTTACGTGAATGCGATTACTAAATATATTAGAAACATTCATCAAAAGTGTCTTAAAGTGGGTGAAAAACGTAAAAAATATTTTTTTTTCAAGAAGTTCCAAATCGCTTTAAAAACTATTTAGGATAGTTCTTACGTGAATGCGATTACTAAATATATTAGAAACATTTATCAAAAGTGTCTAAAAGTGGGTGAAAAACGTAAAAAATATATATTTTTTAAAATGTTCCAAATCGCTGTACAAACTATTTAGGATAGTTCTTACGTGAATGTGATTACTAAATATTTTAGAAACATTCATCAAAAGTGTCTTAAAGTGGGTGAAAAACGTAAAAAATATTTTTTTTTCAAAAAGTTCCAAATCAATGTAAAAACTATTTAGGATAGTTCTTACGTTAATGCGATTACTAAATATATTAGAAACATTCATCAAAAGTGTCTTAAAGTGGGTGAAAAACGTAAAAAATATTTTTTTTTCAAAAAGTTCCAAATCAATGTAAAACCTATTTAGGATAGTTCTTACGTGAACGCGATTGCTAAATATATTAGAAACATTCATCAAAAGTGTCTAAAAGTGGGTGAAAAACGTAAAAAATATTTTTTTTTCAAAAAGTTCCAAATCGCTTTTAAAATTATTTAGGATAGTTCTTACGTGAATGCCATTACTAAATATATTAGAAACATTCATCAAAAGTGTCTTAAAGTGGGTGAAAAACGTAAAAAATATTTTTTTTTCAAAAAGTTCCAAATCGCCTTAAAAACTATTTGGAACAGCTCTTACGTAAACGTGATTACTAAATATATTAGAAACATTCATCAAAAGTTTCTAAAAGTGGGTGAAAACCCTTTTTGAAAAAAAAAATATTTTTTACGTTTTTCACCCACTTTTAGACACTTTTGATGAATGTTTCTAATATATTTAGTAATCGCATTCACGTACGAACTGTCCTAAATAGTTTGTACAGCGATTTGGAACATTTTGAAAAAAAATATTTTTTTACGTTTTTCACCCACTTTTAGACACTTTTGATGAATGTTTCTATATATTTAGTAATCGCATTCACGTAAGAACTATCCTAAATAGGTTTTACATTGATTTTAAACTTTTTGAAAAAAAAATATTTTATACGTTTTTCACCCACTTTAAGACACTTTTGATGAATGTTTCTTATATATTTAGTAATGGCATTCACTTAAGAACTATCCTAAATAGTTTTTAAAGCGATTTGGAACTTTTTGAAAAAAAAATATTTTTTACGTTTTTCACCCACTTTTAGACACTTTTGATGAATGTTTCTCATATATTTAGTAATCACATTCACGTAAGAACTATCCTAAATATGTTTTACATTGATTTGGAACTTTTTGAAAAAAAAATATTTTTTACGTTTTTCACCCACTTTTAGACACTTCTGATGAATGTTTCTAATATATTTAGCAATCGCAATCACTTAAGAACTATCCTAAATAGGTTTTACATTGATTTGGAACTTTTTGAAAAAAAAATATTTTTTACGTTTTTCACCCACTTTTAGACACTTTTGATGAATGTTTCTCATATATTTAGTAATCACATTCACGTAAGAACTATCCTAAATAGGTTTTACATTGATTTGGAACTTTTTGAAAAAAAAATATTTTTTACGTTTTTCACCCACTTTAAGACACTTTTGATGAATGTTTCTAATATATTTAGTAGTCGCATTCATGTAAGAACTATCCTAAATAGTTTTTACATTGATTTGGAACTTTTTGAAAAAAAAATATTTTTTACGTTTTTCACCCACTTTTAGACACTTCTGATGAATGTTTCTAATATATTTAGCAATCGCAATCACTTAAGAACTATCCTAAATAGGTTTTACATTGATTTGGAACTTTTTGAAAAAAAAATATTTTTTACGTTTTTCACCCACTTTTAGACACTTTTGATGAATGTTTCTCATATATTTAGTAATCACATTCACGTAAGAACTATCCTAAATAGGTTTTACATTGATTTGGAACTTTTTGAAAAAAAAAATATTTTTTACGTTTTTCACCCACTTTAAGACACTTTTGATGAATGTTTCTAATATATTTAGTAGTCGCATTCATGTAAGAACTATCCTAAATAGTTTTTACATTGATTTGGAACTTTTTGAAAAAAAAATATTTTTTACGTTTTTCACCCACTTTTAGACACTTCTGATGAATGTTTCTAATATATTTAGCAATCGCAATCACTTAAGAACTATCCTAAATAGGTTTTACATTGATTTGGAACTTTTTGAAAAAAAAATATTTTTTACGTTTTTCACCCACTTTTAGACACTTTTGATGAATGTTTCTCATATATTTAGAAATCACATTCACGTAAGAACTATCCTAAATAGGTTTTACATTGATTTGGAACTTTTTGAAAAAAAAATATTTTTTACGTTTTTCACCCACTTTAAGACACTTTTGATGAATGTTTCTAATATATTTAGTAGTTGCATTCATGTAAGAACTATCCTAAATAGTTTTTACATTGATTTGGAACTTTTTGAAAAAAAAATATTTTTTACGTTTTTCACCCACTTTTAGACACTTCTGATGAATGTTTCTAATATATTTAGCAATCGCAATCACTTAAGAACTATCCTAAATAGGTTTTACATTGATTTGGAACTTTTTGAAAAAAAAATATTTTTTACGTTTTTCACCCACTTTTAGACACTTTTGATGAATGTTTCTCATATATTTAGTAATCACATTGACGTAAGAACTATCCTAAATAGGTTTTACATTGATTTGGAGCTTTTTGAAAAAAATATATTTTTTACGTTTTTCACCCACTTTTTGACACTTTTGATGAATGTTTCTCATATATTTAGTAATCACATTCACGTAAGAACTATCCTAAATAGGTTTTACATTGATTTGGAACTTTTTGAAAAAAAAATATTTTTTACGTTTTTCACCCACTTTAAGACACTTTTGATGAATGTTTCTAATATATTTAGTAGTCGCATTCATGTAAGAACTATCCTAAATAGTTTTTACATTGATTTGGAACTTTTTGAAAAAAAAATATTTTTTACGTTTTTCACCCACTTTTAGACACTTTTGATGAATGTTTCTCATATATTTAGTAATCACATTGACGTAAGAACTATCCTAAATAGGTTTTACATTGATTTGGAGCTTTTTGAAAAAAATATATTTTTTACGTTTTTCACCCACTTTTTGACACTTTTGATGAATGTTTCTCATATATTTAGTAATCACATTCACGTAAGAACTATCCTAAATAGGTTTTACATTGATTTGGAACTTTTTGAAAAAAAAATATTTTTTACGTTTTTCACCCACTTTAAGACACTTTTGATGAATGTTTCTAATATATTTAGTAGTCGCATTCATGTAAGAACTATCCTAAATAGTTTTTACATTGATTTGGAACTTTTTGAAAAAAAAATATTTTTTACGTTTTTCACCCACTTTTAGACACTTCTGATGAATGTTTCTAATATATTTAGCAATCGCAATCACTTAAGAACTATCCTAAATAGGTTTTACATTGATTTGGAACTTTTTGAAAAAAAAATATTTTTTACGTTTTTCACCCACTTTTAGACACTTTTGATGAATGTTTCTCATATATTTAGTAATCACATTCACGTAAGAACTATCCTAAATAGGTTTTACATTGATTTGGAACTTTTTGAAAAAAAAATATTTTTTACGTTTTTCACCCACTTTAAGACACTTTTGATGAATGTTTCTAATATATTTAGTAGTCGCATTCATGTAAGAACTATCCTAAATAGTTTTTACATTGATTTGGAACTTTTTGAAAAAAAAATATTTTTTACGTTTTTCACCCACTTTTAGACACTTCTGATGAATGTTTCTAATATATTTAGCAATCGCAATCACTTAAGAACTATCCTAAATAGGTTTTACATTGATTTGGAACTTTTTGAAAAAAAAATATTTTTTACGTTTTTCACCCACTTTTAGACACTTTTGATGAATGTTTCTCATATATTTAGTAATCACATTCACGTAAGAACTATCCTAAATAGGTTTTACATTGATTTGGAACTTTTTGAAAAAAAAATATTTTTTACGTTTTTCACCCACTTTAAGACACTTTTGATGAATGTTTCTAATATATTTAGTAGTCGCATTCATGTAAGAACTATCCTAAATAGTTTTTACATTGATTTGGAACTTTTTGAAAAAAAAATATTTTTTACGTTTTTCACCCACTTTTAGACACTTCTGATGAATGTTTCTAATATATTTAGCAATCGCAATCACTTAAGAACTATCCTAAATAGGTTTTACATTGATTTGGAACTTTTTGAAAAAAAAATATTTTTTACGTTTTTCACCCACTTTTAGACACTTTTGATGAATGTTTCTCATATATTTAGTAATCACATTGACGTAAGAACTATCCTAAATAGGTTTTACATTGATTTGGAGCTTTTTGAAAAAAATATATTTTTTACGTTTTTCACCCACTTTTTGACACTTTTGATGAATGTTTCTCATATATTTAGTAATCACATTCACGTAAGAACTATCCTAAATAGGTTTTACATTGATTTGGAACTTTTTGAAAAAAAAATATTTTTTACGTTTTTCACCCACTTTAAGACACTTTTGATGAATGTTTCTAATATATTTAGTAGTCGCATTCATGTAAGAACTATCCTAAATAGTTTTTACATTGATTTGGAACTTTTTGAAAAAAAAATATTTTTTACGTTTTTCACCCACTTTTAGACACTTCTGATGAATGTTTCTAATATATTTAGCAATCGCAATCACTTAAGAACTATCCTAAATAGGTTTTACATTGATTTGGAACTTTTTGAAAAAAAAATATTTTTTACGTTTTTCACCCACTTTTAGACACTTTTGATGAATGTTTCTCATATATTTAGTAATCACATTGACGTAAGAACTATCCTAAATAGGTTTTACATTGATTTGGAGCTTTTTGAAAAAAATATATTTTTTACGTTTTTCACCCACTTTTTGACACTTTTGATGAATGTTTCTCATATATTTAGTAATCACATTCACGTAAGAACTATCCTAAATAGGTTTTACATTGATTTGGAACTTTTTGAAAAAAAAATATTTTTTACGTTTTTCACCCACTTTAAGACACTTTTGATGAATGTTTCTAATATATTTAGCAATCGCAATCACTTAAGAACTATCCTAAATAGGTTTTACATTGATTTGGAAGTTTTTGAAAAAAAACTATTTTTTACGTTTTTCACCCACTTTTAGACACTTTTGATGAATGTTTCTCATATATTTAGTAATCACATTCACGTAAGAACTATCCTAAATAGGTTTTACATTGATTTGGAACTTTTGGAAAAAAAAATATTTTTTACGTTTTTCACCCACTTTTAGACACTTTTGATGAATGTTTCTCATATATTTAGTAATCACATTCACGTAAGAACTATCCTAAATAGTTTTTACATTGATTTGGAACTTTTTGAAAAAAAAATATTTTTTACGTTTTTCACCCACTTTTAGACACTTCTGATGAATGTTTCTAATATATTTAGCAATCGCAATCACTTAAGAACTATCCTAAATAGGTTTTACATTGATTTGGAACTTTTTGAAAAAAAAATATTTTTTACGTTTTTCACCCACTTTTAGACACTTTTGATGAATGTTTCTCATATATTTAGTAATCACATTGACGTAAGAACTATCCTAAATAGGTTTTACATTGATTTGGAGCTTTTTGAAAAAAATATATTTTTTACGTTTTTCACCCACTTTTTGACACTTTTGATGAATGTTTCTCATATATTTAGTAATCACATTCACGTAAGAACTATCCTAAATAGGTTTTACATTGATTTGGAACTTTTTGAAAAAAAAATATTTTTTACGTTTTTCACCCACTTTAAGACACTTTTGATGAATGTTTCTAATATATTTAGTAGTCGCATTCATGTAAGAACTATCCTAAATAGTTTTTACATTGATTTGGAACTTTTTGAAAAAAAAATATTTTTTACGTTTTTCACCCACTTTTAGACACTTCTGATGAATGTTTCTAATATATTTAGCAATCGCAATCACTTAAGAACTATCCTAAATAGGTTTTACATTGATTTGGAACTTTTTGAAAAAAAAATATTTTTTACGTTTTTCACCCACTTTTAGACACTTTTGATGAATGTTTCTCATATATTTAGTAATCACATTGACGTAAGAACTATCCTAAATAGGTTTTACATTGATTTGGAGCTTTTTGAAAAAAATATATTTTTTACGTTTTTCACCCACTTTTTGACACTTTTGATGAATGTTTCTCATATATTTAGTAATCACATTCACGTAAGAACTATCCTAAATAGGTTTTACATTGATTTGGAACTTTTTGAAAAAAAAATATTTTTTACGTTTTTCACCCACTTTAAGACACTTTTGATGAATGTTTCTAATATATTTAGCAATCGCAATCACTTAAGAACTATCCTAAATAGGTTTTACATTGATTTGGAACTTTTTGAAAAAAAACTATTTTTTACGTTTTTCACCCACTTTTAGACACTTTTGATGAATGTTTCTCATATATTTAGTAATCACATTCACGTAAGAACTATCCTAAATAGGTTTTACATTGATTTGGAACTTTTTGAAAAAAAAATATTTTTTACGTTTTTCACCCACTTTTAGACACTTTTGATGAATGTTTCTCATATATTTAGTAATCACATTCACGTAAGAACTATCCCAAATAGGTTTTACATTGATTTGGAACTTTTTGAAAAAAATATATTTCTTACGTTTTTCACCCACTTTTAGACACTTTTGATGAATGTTTCTCATATATTTAGTAATCACATTCACGTAAGAACTATCCTAAATAGGTTTTACATTGATTTGGAACTTTTTGAAAAAAAAATATTTTTTACGTTTTTCACCCACTTTAAGACACTTTTGATGAATGTTTCTAATATATTTAGTAGTCGCATTCATGTAAGAACTATCCTAAATAGTTTTTACATTGATTTGGAACTTTTTGAAAAAAAAATATTTTTTACGTTTTTCACCCACTTTAAGATACTTTTGATGAATGTTTCTAATATATTTAGTAGTCGCATTCATGTAAGAACTATCCTAAATAGGTTTTACATTGATTTGGAACTTTTTGAAAAAAATATATTTCTTACGTTTTTCACCCACTTTTAGACACTTTTGATGAATGTTTCTCATATATTTAGTAATCACATTCACGTAAGAACTATCCTAAATAGGTTTTACATTGATTTGGAACTTTTTGAAAAAAAAATATTTTTTACGTTTTTCACCCACTTTTAGACACTTTTGATGAATGTTTCTAATATATTTAGTAATCGCATTCACGTAAGAACTATCCTAAATAGGTCTTACATTGATTTGGAACTTTTTAAAAAAAAAATATTTTTTACGTTTTTCACCCACTTTAAGACACTTTTGATGAGTGTTTCTAATATATTTAGTAGTCGCATTCATGTAAGAACTATCCTAAATAGGTTTTACATTGATTTGGAACTTTTTGAAAAAAAAATATTTTTTACGTTTTTCACCCACTTTTAGACACTTTTGATGAATGTTTCTAATATATTTAGCAATCGCATTCACGTAAGAACTATCCTAAATAGGTTTTACATTGATTTGGAACTTTTTGAAAAAAAAATATTTTTTACGTTTTTCACCCACTTTAAGACACTTTTGATGAATGTTTCTAATATATTTAGTAGTCGCATTCATGTAAGAACTATCCTAAATAGGTTTTACATTGATTTGGAACTTTTTGAAAAAAAAATATTTTTTACGTTTTTCACCCACTTTAAGACACTTTTGATGAATGTTTCTAATATATTTAGCAATCGCATTCACGTAAGAACTATCCTAAATAGGTTTTACATTAATTTGGAACTTTTTGAAAAAAAAATATTTTTTACGTTTTTCACCCACTTTAAGACACTTTTGATGAATGTTTCTAATATATTTAGTAGTCGCATTCATGTAAGAACTATCCTAAATAGGTTTTACATTGATTTGGAACTTTTTGAAAAAAATATATTTCTTACGTTTTTCACCCACTTTTAGACACTTTTGATGAATGTTTCTCATATATTTAGTAATCACATTCACGTAAGAACTATCCTAAATAGGTTTTACATTGATTTGGAACTTTTTGAAAAAAAAATATTTTTTACGTTTTTCACCCACTTTAAGACACTTTTGATGAATGTTTCTAATATATTTAGTAGTCGCATTCATGTAAGAACTATCCTAAATAGGTTTTACATTGATTTGGAACTTTTTGAAAAAAAAATATTTTTTACGTTTTTCACCCACTTTTCGACACTTTTGATGAATGTTTCTCATATATTTAGTAATCACATTCACGTAAGAACTATCCTAAATAGGTTTTACATTGATTTGGAACTTTTTGAAAAAAATATATTTTTTACGTTTTTCACCCACTTTTAGACACTTTTGATGAATGTTTCTCATATATTTAGTAATCACATTCACGTAACAACTATCCTAAATAGGTTTTACATTGATTTGGAACTTTTTGAAAAAAATATATTTTTTACGTTTTTCACCCACTTTAAGACACTTTTGATGAATGTTTCTAATATATTTAGTAATCGCCTTCACGTAAGAACTATCCTAAATAGTTTTTAAAGCGATTTGGAACTTCTTGAAAAAAAAATATTTTTTACGTTTTTCACCCACTTTAAGACACTTTTGATGAATGTTTCTAATATATTTAGTAATCGCATTCACGTAAGAACTATCCTAAATTGTTTTTACATTGATTTGGAACTTTTTGAAAAAAATATATTTTTTACGTTTTTCACCCACTTTTAGACACTTTTGATGAATGTTTCTCATATATTTAGTAATCACATTCACGTAAGAACTATCCTAAATAGGTTTTACATTGATTTGGAACTTTTTGAAAAAAATATATTTTTTACGTTTTTCACCCACTTTAAGACACTTTTGATGAATGTTTCTAATATATTTAGTAGTCGCATTCATGTAAGAACTATCCTAAATAGTTTTTACATTGATTTGGAACTTTTTGAAAAAAAAATATTTTTTACGTTTTCACCCACTTTTAGACACTTTTGATGAATGTTTCTAATATATTTAGCAATCGCATTCACGTAAGAACTATCCTAAATAGGTTTTACATTGATTTGGAACTTTTTGAAAAAAAAATATTTTTTACGTTTTTCACCCACTTTTAGACACTTTTGATGAATGTTTCTAATATATTTAGTAGTCGCATTCATGTAAGAACTATCCTAAATAGGTTTTACATTGATTTGGAACTTTTTGAAAAAAATATATTTTTTACGTTTTTCACCCACTTTTAGACACTTTTGATGAATGTTTCTTATATATTTAGTAATCGCGTTCACGTAAGAACTATCCTAAATAGTTTTTAAAGCGATTTGGAACTTTTTGAAAAAAAAATATTTTTTTACGTATTTCACTACTACTTTACTACCTTTTAATTGAAATTACTCAAACAATTCTTAGCCAATGCAAGAAAAACAAAATACTTAACAGAGCCAACACTTCCATTATAATTTTGAGCCATCAATCAGCTTTCTGTGTCATTTAGAAGCTGAGTTACAACCCAAGATCTAACATGAAAAAAAACGAGTGTGCTTTAGACCACACGACTGAAGTAAAACTTCTTTAGCTCCATCCATAATTCTATATGATTGTATGCGATGTCCGAAAAGCCCTCCGTGGGATAAAGGGAAAAAGCACAAAAAAACGCTCTAGTAAATCGTCTTTTATTAAAATTTTCTAGTACCAAAAAATAATCATAGCAGTGTTACAATCTGCGGTTGTAGGTGCCGATAACACTGATTGTATGTACATACTCGCAAACGAAATACTGACTGAGATATTATATACACTGGCTATGAGAGGAAGTGAAAAAGAAAATGTGTGCGCGCACTGCTGTCTCTTGCTCCTACAGTGTGATACAGACAAAAAAAAAAACTCAAATTATTTTTTTAATTTTTAAAATAATTTCTTTTCAATTCAATAAGGAACGTAGTAGGAACTTTGACAGTCTTTAAACAATTAAACAACGTTCTGCATAAACTTACCAGCTGCTAGAAGGCATGGGATCATCTACCATTTTCGATCCTTTTATCTTTTAACAAAACCTTAACAAATTAGAGTTTTATGTCTGTATATAAATAATATGATTAATTAAACTATCCATATCTCAAAGAAGTTATAAACAGAAACAGAAAATATTTCGAAGTTTACCATCTGTCATAAGAAGAAACTGAGTGCATTCGGTAAATTTTTGAATAATGAATAAAACAGGTTTATATGGATGGTGATGACGCATATGCAAATAATGCAATGCGTTCGTGAAATCAAGTTCGCATTCTTGGTACATCTTCTCAAAAAGTTACCATAACCAGATAAAAATTACCAAATTACCGAAACTCAAAAAGCAAAAAAAAAACATTACCAAATTTGGATAAAAAAAATTCCAAAGTGGCAACCGTGCAAGGCGTGACCTGTGTCTATATATACAAAAAATAACTGGTTATGAAAAAAAGAGAGAAAGAAAATGTTTGTGGTGCGCAGTGGCGGCTCCAGCCAAACTAGCGGCCTGTGCAAGATTTACGGAAAGCGCCCTTTTTTCATATTTGCACACATGAATAAGTCTTTTCCACATCACCCAGGAGGTACACTTTCAATGGGTTTTTTTTTATTGAGGTATTTTTTATTTTGAGATTTTTGAACTAGATACTTTTGTTAAATGTAATGGATGTGCAAGGAATATACCTACATGAACAGGGTGGAATATTTTGAGATTATGTAGGTGTTGCAACGCAACATGATAGAAAAACAACATTCGCATCGTTTTCCGTCGGCAAAACATCGTTTTGCATACAATGGAAAAGCCGACGGCAACCAAACTCGGTGACGCACAGTAATGGTCAAATTGGGAGATCATAAACCCAAAAATCGTGACGAGTGGAGAAAATTGAGAAACCGATCATCTGGTGTGGGAGTCAACATGCCAAGATTGCATAGGCGATGTTTTTGCAATTGGCTCCTCCCACCGAGGTGCACTCTCCGACATGCAATGCGTTTGTTTGTGTGCATGCGTGGGGAAAGTCGAATTCATGCTAAGCTCGCTAGGCAAATCTATTTGCGCGGTGCGGGAATAGCAAAGCGGTGAAGTTTTGCTGTGATTTCGGTCGGAAATCCGCAAAGTGCATTGACCTGCAGAACTATAGCAACGGAAATCGATGGATGGATGCTTTCATGTGAAATGACAATAATTGAATTTGGCATTCCCAATTGTGCATTTGAAGAAGTAGCATCAGAAAATAAATTGTTATTGAAACCCGAAAGTATTTCACTCTACCTTTTGTTTTATTCCTTTTGTGCGTTTGTTCGGTAGACACATAAGACAAACTACTCAGTTCTTGTTGACCAGATTTTCCGCGCAACATAACAATACAACGAAGCTGTTGAACTAGCCATCGGAACAAATACAGTTTTTGTTTTTTTATTTTTTTTTAATTTTTGTTGCTAGTGTCCTTGCGATACAGTAGGTAAGAAGTGAACTTGCATATGTCTAGTGGGATTTTTTATTTTGCGATATTTTGTGTTAGATTCTACTTGAAGTTGCAACATTGCAAGTGATGTGAGTTAATGTGCAAGAAATAATTGAGCACAGGTGTGATGGATGTTGTTATTTTGGGCTTACTTGATCAAGCTTTTTCTTTAAAATGCAAATGGCAGTATTTGTTCACGCAATATAAAATAAATTTTTCTTTCCTAGCAATGCGCCCCAGAACTTGGCGCCCTGTGCATTTGCACATCTTGCACATATGGTTGGTCGGGCCCTGGCGGTGAGAGGTAAGGTGAGACTCTCCTACAGTGTAATACAGACAATATGCCTGCCCTGCAGTGATCCCAGACTTTAGAGGCAGGTTATCCCACGGTTATACCCAAAAAAAAATCCCTTAATACAAAAATAGAAATTTAGGTACATCTTACACATTTTTAAAACGTTACAAAAAGAAACATAAAATTACATTCGGCATTAAAATGAAAATAATATTCAACATAAAATAAATGTCTTATGAATTATTTGAAACTTTATCTCGGTTTCAAGTCTCATTATTCTTGATTTTTCATACAAAAATGACACAGAAATTTGATTTGAGAAAGAGGAAAGGCTTTTTTGCATACATTCCAATGCTTACAAAATAAATTTCGAATGACATTTTTCTATACATGAAATTTAATTTGATCGTAGGTTGACTAATTTGTTTTATTCTCAATGAAATGAGCAATTGGGAACAAAATTTTATCAACAAGTAAAATCCCTTTCTTTTTGTACGATGAGGTTTGAAAAAATCTTTGTCCCTTTTAGCTTATTATAAGTGAAAAAATCCCGCAAAAAGAGATAAATACCCCGATCTTGGATCACTGCTGCACTGTGGGCTGTGGCTTAGATATATGAAACTCTCTCTCTCTTTCTATCTTCACTAACTCATGTCTGCCTCTCAAGTCCCGTTTGCAATTTCCGTAACGTTTTCGTGACACGTTCACCAGCTTACCCCCCAAGTCAAGCCCGCCTAAAGAAGTTATACTTCAAAAACTTTATATATATTCTCAAATCGAAAATGATCAGCAACCGTTGTTGTTATCGTTGTTCTGCTTTGGGGTGGTTGGCTGGCGCACATCGCACAAGCACATACATTTCAACAAAAACAGCGTGCAGTTTTCTCCGATTAAGTGAAACGAAAGAGAAGTAGGTATGCGAGGTGAATGAGGATGTATGAAACAATGCGAAACAAAGCGACAATGTTTTTCTGAGGAAATGCGCAGATGGCTGATGACGTGCGATGATGGGCGTAAGATGGTGTTAATATCCACTATATTATTTCTGTAGTTACTGTAGTAGTATATTTACCTCTTGCGGTTCACACGCTCAACCAATCTTAACAAATGAAGTGTAAGAAAAGAGATTTTCGGGGTGCTTATTTTTGCATTTTTACGTTTTTTAAATATTACCAATTGAAAAAGTTGAATTTACTACATTAAATTTCAACTACGCAGTTGTGTACAACTATGATTCAGTGAAATACTTCTCTTTCATTCATTATACCCGTAGCCGTAGCCGTCCCGTAGCCGCAGCATCCCGTATCCCGTACAAACGACGCCACGAAAGAGAGTTGACGGCCGAAGACTCAGTCATAAGAAATCTAAGAGATAATTTTCAAATTTGAGGGGGAATCGGGTAGGAGCGCTGTTATGGTATTTCAAAACATAGGTTTTGTTGTCAGTTGTCATTTTTGTAAAGGAAATTCAACGTAGGCTTGATATAATCCTAATACTATAAATGCGAAAGTAAGATTATTTTAACGACCTCAAAACTAATTTCCATGAATTTTGGTATAGGGATAGATGGGACCTCTGAGAATGACAGGCTACTTTTTGTCGCAAAAACAAAACGTGAAGGGGATCCAGTTTAAATGACGAACCAATTATTTCTGAAGTTAGGGACAATAAAATTCATCATTGGTGGATATCTATATTTGGTAAAAATAAATACATTTGCTGCAATGAATTTAGGATAGTTCAAACTATTTACGATAGTGCTTACGTGAACGCGATTACTAAATATAAAGGGTGATTTTTTAAGAGGTTTAGAACTTTGTTTAAAAAAAAAACACAAAAAATTCGAAAAAATGAATGAAATATTTATTTGAATCGATAGTTTGAACCTTGCAATTTAATGTTTAAAGATAATTTCATGCAAATGTTGACCGCGGCTGCGTCTCAGGTAGCCAATCCGCTGAGTCCAATTTTGGCATACTCTTTCACACATATCGGCCGGTATCTCACGAATGAATGCATGGATGTTGGCTTCCAGTGCGTCAATCGAAGCGGGCTTGTCCCTATACACATTAGCCTTGGCATACCCCCACAAAAAATAATCTAATGGTGTCAAATCGCACGATCTAGGCGGCCAATTGACCGGCCCGAAACGTGAAATTAACTGTTCACCAAACTCGCCTCGCAATTGCGCCATTGTTTCGCGTGCTGTGTGGCATGTGGCACCGTCTTGTTGAAACCACATATCATGCAAGTCAAGAACTTCCATTTCGGGCAAAAAAAAGTTTGTTATCATCGCTCGGTAGCGTTCACCATTGACAGTAACGCTGCGATTCGCATCATCTTTGAAGAAATATGGCCCAATAATGCCGCCGGCCCATAAACCGCACCAAACAGTGGCTTTTTCGGGATGCATTGGTAGCTGTTGCAATGCTTCTGGCTGATCTTCACTCCAAATGCGGCAATTTTGCTTATTTACGTACCCATTCAACCAAAAATGAGCCTCATCGCTGAACACAATTTTTCGATAAAAAAGCGGATCCTCGGCCAGCTTTCCAAGAGCCCATTCACCAAAAATTCGGCGTTGTGGTAGGTCGGCTGGCTTTAGTTCTTGCACCAGCTGTATCTTAAAAGGCTTTACGCCCAAATCCTTCCGCAAAATTTTCCACGTAGTGCTGTAACAAAGGCCTAACTGCTGGGAACGGCGCCGAATCGACATTTCGCGGTCTTCTGTCACACTAGCTGATACGGCCGCAATATTTTCTTCACTACGCACAGTACGTAAACGTGTTGGTGGTTTAATGTCCAACAAAGTAAATTTGGTGCGAAATTTGGTCACAATCTTCCGAATAGACTGCTCAGAAGGTCGAGAATGCCGATCATAAAATGGAAGCAGCGCGCGATGAACATTTCGAACCGAGCACGAATTTTGATAGTAAAATTCAATAATTTGCAAGCGTTGTTCATTTGTAAGACGATCCATGGTTAAATTGCAAAGCAAACTGAAGCTGTTTGACAGTGACACAAGGTACTAAACACACGTCAGCTGTCAAAACCAGTGTTGCCAAAACCAAACCAGCTAAAAAATCACCCTTTATTAGAAACATTCATCAAAAGTGTCTTAAAGTGGGTGAAAAACGTAAAAAATATTTTTTTTTCAAAAAGTTCCAAATCAATGTAAAACCTATTTAGGATAGTTCTTACGTGAATGTGATTACTAAATATATTAGAAACATTCATCAAAAGTGTCTTAAAGTGGGTGAAAAACGTAAAAAATATTTTTTTTTCAAAAAGTTTAATATCAATGTAAAACCTATTTAGGATAGTTCTTACGTGAATGCGATTGCTAAATATATTAGAAACATTCATCGAAAGTGTCTTAAAGTGGGTGAAAAACGTAAAAAATATTTTTTTTTCAAAAAGTTCCAAATCGCTTTAAAAACTATTTAGGATAGTTCTTACGTGAATGCCATTACTAAATATATTAGAAACATTCATCAAAAGTGTCTTAAAGTGGGTGAAAAACGTAAAAAATATTTTTTTTTCAAAAAGTTCCAAATCAATGTAAAAACTATTTAGGATAGTTCTTACGTGAATGTGATTACTAAATATATGAGAAACATTCATCAAAAGTGTCTAAAAGTGGGTGAAAAACGTAAGAAATATTTTTTTTTCAAAAAGTTTAATATCAATGTAAAACCTATTTAGGATAGTTCTTACGTGAATACGATTACTAAATATATTAGAAACATTCATCAAAAGTGTCTAAAAGTGGGTGAAAATCGTAAGAAAATATTTTTTTTCAAAATGTTCCAAATCGCTGTACAAACTATTTAGGATAGTTCTTACGTGAATGCGATTACTAAATATTTTAGAAACATTCATCAAAAGTGTCTAAAAGTGGGTGAAAAACGTAAAAAATATTTTTTTTTCAAAAAGTTTCAAATCAATGTAAGACCTATTTAGGATAGTTCTTACGTGAATGCCATTACTAAATATATTAGAAACATTCATCAAAAGTGTCTTAAAGTGGGTGAAAAACGTAAAAAATATTTTTTTTTCAAAAAGTTTAATATCAATGTAAAACCTATTTAGGATAGTTCTTACGTGAATACGATTACTAAATATATTAGAAACATTCATCAAAAGTGTCTAAAAGTGGGTGAAAATCGTAAGAAAATATTTTTTTTCAAAATGTTCCAAATCGCTGTACAAACTATTTAGGATAGTTCTTACGTGAATGCGATTACTAAATATTTTAGAAACATTCATCAAAAGTGTCTAAAAGTGGGTGAAAAACGTAAAAAATATTTTTTTTTCAAAAAGTTTCAAATCAATGTAAAACCTATTTAGGATAGTTCTTACGTGAATGCGATTGCTAAATATATTAGAAACATTCATCAAAAGTGTCTTAAAGTGGGTGAAAAACGTAAAATATATTTTTTTTTCAAAAAGTTCCAAATCGCTTTAAAAACTATTTAGGATAGTTCTTACGTGAATGCGATTGCTAAATATATTAGAAACATTCATCAAAAGTGTCTAAAAGTGGGTGAAAAACGTAAAAAATATTTTTTTTTCAAAAAGTTCCAAATCAATGTAAAACCTATTTAGGATAGTTCTTACGTGAATGTGATTACTAAATATATGAGAAACATTCATCAAAAGTGTCTTAAAGTGGGTGAAAAACGTAAAAAATATTTTTTTTTCAAAAAATTTTATATCAATGTAAAACCTATTTAGGATAGTTCTTAGGTAAACGCGATTACTAAATATATTAGAAACATTCATCAAAAGTGTCTAAAAGTGGGTGAAAAACGTAAAAAATATTTTTTTTTCAAAAAGTTCCAAATCAATGTAAAAACTATTTAGGATAGTTCTTACGTGAATGTGATTACTAAATATATGAGAAACATTCATCAAAAGTGTCTAAAAGTGGGTGAAAAACGTAAGAAATATATTTTTTTCAAAAAGTTCCAAATCGCTTTAAAAACTATTTAGGATAGTTCTTACGTGAAGGCGATTACTAAATATATTAGAAACATTCATCAAAAGTGTCTAAAAGTGGGTGAAAAACGTAAAAAATATTTTTTTTTCAAAAAGTTCCAAATCAATGTAAAACCTATTTAGGATAGTTCTTACGTGAATGTGATTACTAAATATATGAGAAACATTCATCAAAAGTGTCTTAAAGTGGGTGAAAAACGTAAAAAATATTTTTTTTTCAAAAAATTTTATATCAATGTAAAACCTATTTAGGATAGTTCTTAGGTAAACGCGATTACTAAATATATGAGAAACATTCATCAAAAGTGTCTAAAAGTGGGTGAAAAACGTAAAAAATATTTTTTTTTCAAAAAGTTCCAAATCAATGTAAAACCTATTTAGGATAGTTCTTACGTGAATGTGATTACTAAATATATGAGAAACATTCATCAAAAGTGTCTTAAAGTGGGTGAAAAACGTAAAAAATATTTTTTTTTCAAAAAGTTCCAAATCGCTTTAAAAACTATTTAGGATAGTTCTTACGTGAAGGCGATTACTAAATATATTAGAAACATTCATCAAAAGTGTCTAAAAGTGGGTGAAAAACGTAAAAAATATTTTTTTTTCAAAAAGTTCCAAATCAATGTAAAAACTATTTAGGATAGTTCTTACGTGAATGTGATTACTAAATATATGAGAAACATTCATCAAAAGTGTCTAAAAGTGGGTGAAAAACGTAAGAAATATATTTTTTTCAAAAAGTTCCAAATCGCTTTAAAAACTATTTAGGATAGTTCTTACGTGAATGCGATTACTAAATATATGAGAAACATTCATCAAAAATGTCTTAAAGTGGGTGAAAAACGTAAAAAATATTTTTTTTTCAAAAAGTTTAATATCAATGTAAAACCTATTTAGGATAGTTCTTACGTGAATGCGATTGCTAAATATATTAGAAACATTCATCAAAAGTGTCTTAAAGTGGGTGAAAAACGTAAAAAATATTTTTTTTTCTAAAAGTTCCAAATCAATGTAAAAACTATTTAGGATAGTTCTTACGTGAATGCGATTGCTAAATATATGAGAAACATTCATCAAAAGTGTCTAAAAGTGGGTGAAAAACGTAAAAAATATTTTTTTTTCAAAAAGTTCCAAATCAATGTAAAACCTATTTAGGATAGTTCTTACGTGAATGCGATTGCTAAATATATGAGAAACATTCATCAAAAGTGTCTAAAAGTGGGTGAAAAACGTAAAAAATATATATTTTTTTAAAATGTTCCAAATCGCTGTACATACTATTTAGGATAGTTCTTACGTGAATGCGATTACTAGATATATTAGAAACATTCATCAAAAGTGTCTTAAAGTGGGTGAAAAACGTAAAAATATTTTTTTTTCAATAAGTTCCAAATCAATGTAAAAACAATTTAGGATAGTTCTTACGTGAATGCGATTGCTAAATATATTAGAAACATTCATCAAAAGTGTCTAAAAGTGGGTGAAAAACGTAAAAAATATTTTTTTTTCAAAAAGTTCCAAATCAATGTAAAACCTATTTAGGATAGTTCTTACGTGAATGTGATTACTAAATATATGAGAAACATTCATCAAAAGTGTCTTAAAGTGGGTGAAAAACGTAAAAAATATTTTTTTTTCAAAAAGTTTAATATCAATGTAAAACCTATTTAGGATAGTTCTTAGGTGAACGCGATTACTAAATATATTAGAAACATTCATCAAAAGTGTCTAAAAGTGGGTGAAAAACGTAAAAAATATTTTTTTTTCAAAAAGTTCCAAATCGCTTTAAAAACTATTTAGGATAGTTCTTACGTGAAGGCGATTACTAAATATATTAGAAACATTCATCAAAAGTGTCTAAAAGTGGGTGAAAAACGTAAAAAATATTTTTTTTTCAAAAAGTTCCAAATCAATGTAAAAACTATTTAGGATAGTTCTTACGTGAATGTGATTACTAAATATATGAGAAACATTCATCAAAAGTGTCTAAAAGTGGGTGAAAAACGTAAGAAATATATTTTTTTCAAAAAGTTCCAAATCGCTTTAAAAACTATTTAGGATAGTTCTTACGTGAATGCGATTACTAAATATATTAGAAACATTCATCAAAAGTGTCTTAAAGTGGGTGAAAAACGTAAAAAATATTTTTTTTTCAAAAAGTTTAATATCAATGTAAAACCTATTTAGGATAGTTCTTACGTGAATACGATTACTAAATATATTAGAAACATTCATCAAAAGTGTCTAAAAGTGGGTGAAAATCGTAAGAAAATATTTTTTTTCAAAATGTTCCAAATCGCTGTACAAACTATTTAGGATAGTTCTTACGTGAATGCGATTACTAAATATTTTAGAAACATTCATCAAAAGTGTCTAAAAGTGGGTGAAAAACGTAAAAAATATTTTTTTTTCAAAAAGTTTCAAATCAATGTAAAACCTATTTAGGATAGTTCTTACGTGAATGCGATTACTAAATATTTTAGAAACATTCATCAAAAGTGTCTAAAAGTGGGTGAAAAACGTAAAAAATATTTTTTTTTCAAAAAGTTTAATATCAATGTAAAACCTATTTAGGATAGTTCTTACGTGAATGCGATTGCTAAATATATTAGAAACATTCATCAAAAGTGTCTTAAAGTGGGTGAAAAACGTAAAAAATATTTTTTTTTCAAAAAGTTCCAAATCGCTTTAAAAGCTATTTAGGATAGTTCTTACGTGAATGCCATTACTAAATATATTAGAAACATTCATCAAAAGTGTCTTAAAGTGGGTGAAAAACGTAAAAAATATTTTTTTTTCTAAAAGTTCCAAATCAATGTAAAAACTATTTAGGATAGTTCTTACGTGAATGCGATTGCTAAATATATGAGAAACATTCATCAAAAGTGTCTAAAAGTGGGTGAAAAACGTAAAAAATATTTTTTTTTCAAAAAGTTCCAAATCAATGTAAAACCTATTTAGGATAGTTCTTACGTGAATGCGATTGCTAAATATATGAGAAACATTCATCAAAAGTGTCTAAAAGTGGGTGAAAAACGTAAAAAATATTTTTTTTTCAAAAAGTTTCAAATCAATGTAAAACCTATTTAGGATAGTTCTTACGTGAATGCGATTGCTAAATATATTAGAAACATTCGTCAAAAGTGTCTTAAAGTGGGTGAAAAACGTAAAAAATATTTTTTTTTCAAAAAGTTCCAAAGCGCTGTACAAACTATTTAGGATAGTTCTTACGTGAATGCGATTACTAAATATTTTAGAAACATTCATCAAAAGTGTCTAAAAGTGGGTGAAAAACGTAAAAAATATTTTTTTTTCAAAAAGTTTCAAATCAATGTAAAACCTATTTAGGATAGTTCTTACGTGAATGCGATTACTAAATATTTTAGAAACATTCATCAAAAGTGTCTAAAAGTGGGTGAAAAACGTAAAAAATATTTTTTTTTCAAAAAGTTTAATATCAATGTAAAACCTATTTAGGATAGTTCTTACGTGAATGCGATTGCTAAATATATTAGAAACATTCATCAAAAGTGTCTTAAAGTGGGTGAAAAACGTAAAAAATATTTTTTTTTCTAAAAGTTCCAAATCAATGTAAAAACTATTTAGGATAGTTCTTACGTGAATGCGATTGCTAAATATATGAGAAACATTCATCAAAAGTGTCTAAAAGTGGGTGAAAAACGTAAAAAAAATTTTTTTTTCAAAAAGTTTCAAATCAATGTAAAACCTATTTAGGATAGTTCTTACGTGAATGCGATTGCTAAATATATTAGAAACATTCGTCAAAAGTGTCTTAAAGTGGGTGAAAAACGTAAAAAATATTTTTTTTTCAAAAAGTTCCAAAGCGCTGTACAAACTATTTAGGATAGTTCTTACGTGAATGCGATTACTAAATATTTTAGAAACATTCATCAAAAGTGTCTAAAAGTGGGTGAAAAACGTAAAAAATATTTTTTTTTCAAAAAGTTTCAAATCAATGTAAAACCTATTTAGGATAGTTCTTACGTGAATGCGATTACTAAATATTTTAGAAACATTCATCAAAAGTGTCTAAAAGTGGGTGAAAAACGTAAAAAATATTTTTTTTTCAAAAAGTTTAATATCAATGTAAAACCTATTTAGGATAGTTCTTACGTGAATGCGATTGCTAAATATATTAGAAACATTCATCAAAAGTGTCTTAAAGTGGGTGAAAAACGTAAAAAATATTTTTTTTTCAAAAAGTTCCAAATCGCTTTAAAAGCTATTTAGGATAGTTCTTACGTGAATGCCATTACTAAATATATTAGAAACATTCATCAAAAGTGTCTTAAAGTGGGTGAAAAACGTATAAAATATTTTTTTTTTCAAAAAGTTTAAAATCAATGTAAAACCTATTTAGGATAGTTCTTACGTGAATGCGATTGCTAAATATATTAGAAACATTCGTCAAAAGTGTCTTAAAGTGGGTGAAAAACGTAAAAAATATTTTTTTTTCTAAAAGTTCCAAATCAATGTAAAAACTATTTAGGATAGTTCTTACGTGAATGCGATTGCTAAATATATGAGAAACATTCATCAAAAGTGTCTAAAAGTGGGTGAAAAACGTAAAAAATATTTTTTTTTCAAAAAGTTCCAAATCTATGTAAAACCTATTTAGGATAGTTCTTACGTGAATGCGATTGCTAAATATATGAGAAACATTCATCAAAAGTGTCTAAAAGTGGGTGAAAAACGTAAAAAATATATATTTTTTTAAAATGTTCCAAATCGCTGTACATACTATTTAGGATAGTTCTTACGTGAATGCGATTGCTAAATATATTAGAAACATTCGTCAAAAGTGTCTTAAAGTGGGTGAAAAACGTAAAAAATATTTTTTTTTCTAAAAGTTCCAAATCAATGTAAAAACTATTTAGGATAGTTCTTACGTGAATGCGATTGCTAAATATATGAGAAACATTCATCAAAAGTGTCTAAAAGTGGGTGAAAAACGTAAAAAATATTTTTTTTTCTAAAAGTTCCAAATCAATGTAAAAACTATTTAGGATAGTTCTTACGTGAATGCGATTGCTAAATATACTAGAGACATTCATCAGAAGTGTCTAAAAGTGGGTGAAAAACGTAAAAAATATTTTTTTTTCAAAAAGTTTAATATCAATGTAAAACCTATTTAGGATAGTTCTTAGGTGAACGCGATTACTAAATATATTAGAAACATTCATCAAAAGTGTCTAAAAGTGGGTGAAAAACGTAAAAAATATTTTTTTTTCAAAAAGTTCCAAATCAATGTAAAAACAATTTAGGATAGTTCTTACGTGAATGCGATTGCTAAATATATTAGAAACATTCATCAAAAGTGTCTAAAAGTGGGTGAAAAACGTAAAAAATATTTTTTTTTCAAAAAGTTCCAAATCAATGTAAAACCTATTTAGGATAGTTCTTACGTGAATGTGATTACTAAATATATGAGAAACATTCATCAAAAGTGTCTAAAAGTGGGTGAAAAACGTAAGAAATATATTTTTTTCAAAAAGTTCCAAATCAATGTAAAACCTATTTAGGATAGTTCTTACATGAATGCGACTACTAAATATATTAGAAACATTCATCAAAAGTGTCTTAAAGTGGGTGAAAAACGTAAAAAATATTTTTTTTTCAAAAAGTTCCAAATCAATGTAAAACCTATTTAGGATAGTTCTTACGTGAACGCGATTGCTAAATATATTAGAAACATTCATCAAAAGTGTCTAAAAGTGGGTGAAAAACGTAAAAAATATTTTTTTTTCAAAAAGTTCCAAATCGCTTTTAAAATTATTTAGGATAGTTCCTACGTGAATGCCATTACTAAATATATTAGAAACATTCATCAAAAGTGTCTTAAAGTGGGTGAAAAATGTAAAAAATATTTTTTTTTCAAAAAGTTCCAAATCGCCTTAAAAACTATTTGGAACAGCTCTTACGTAAACGCGACTACTAAATATATTAGAAACATTCATCAAAAGTTTCTAAAAGTGGGTGAAAACCCTTTTTGAAAAAAAAAATATTTTTTACGTTTTTCACCCACTTTTAGACACTTTTGATGAATGTTTCTAATATATTTAGTAATCGCATTCACGTAAGAACTATCCTAAATAGGTTTTACATTGATTTTAAACTTTTTGAAAAAAAAATATTTTATACGTTTTTCACCCACTTTAAGACACTTTTGATGAATGTTTCTAATATATTTAGTAATGGCACTCACGTAAGAACTATCCTAAATAATTTTAAAAGCGATTTGGAACTTTTTGAAAAAAAAATATTTTTTACGTTTTTCACCCACTTTAAGACACTTTTGATGAATGTTTCTAATATATTTAGTAGTCGCATTCATGTAAGAACTATCCTAAATAGGTTTTACATTGATTTGGAACTTCTTGAAAAAAAAATATTTTTTACGTTTTTCACCCACTTTAAGACACTTTTGATGAATGTTTCTTATATATTTAGTAATGGCATTCACGTAAGAACTATCCTAAATAGTTTTTAAAGCGATTTGGAACTTTTTGAAAAAAAAATATTTTTTACGTTTTTCACCCACTTTTAGACACTTCTGATGAATGTTTCTAGTATATTTAGCAATCGCATTCACGTAAGAACTATCCTAAATAGTTTTTACATTGATTTGGAACTTTTAGAAAAAAAAATATTTTTTACGTTTTTCACCCACTTTAAGACACTTTTGATGAATGTTTCTAATATATTTAGTAATGGCATTCACGTAAGAACTATCCTAAATAATTTTAAAAGCGATTTGGAACTTTTTGAAAAAAAAATATTTTTTACGTTTTTCACCCACTTTAAGACACTTTTGATGAATGTTTCTAATATATTTAGTAATCACATTCACGTAAGAACTATCCTAAATAGGTTTTACATTGATTTGGAACTTTTTGAAAAAAATATATTTCTTACGTTTTTCACCCACTTTTAGACACTTTTGATGAATGTTTCTCATATATTTAGTAATCACATTCACGTAAGAACTATCCTAAATAGGCTTTACATTGATTTGGAACTTTTTGAAAAAAAAAAAAATATTTTTTACGTTTTTCACCCACTTTAAGACACTTTTGATGAATGTTGGAACTATCCTAAATAGTTTTTACATTGATTTGGAAATTTTTGAAAAAAATATATTTCTTACGTTTTTCACCCACTTTTAGACACTTTTGATGAATGTTTCTCATATATTTAGTAATCACATTCACGTAAGAACTATCCTAAATAGGTTTCAAATTGATTTGGAACTTTTTGAAAAAAATATATTTTTTACGTTTTTCACCCACTTTAAGACACTTTTGATGAATGTTTCTAATATATTTAGCAATCGCATTCACGTAAGAACTATCCTAAATAGGTTTTACATTGATTTGGAACTTTTTGAAAAAAAAAATATTTTTTTACGTTTTTCACCCACTTTTAGACACTTTTGATGAATGTTTCTCATATATTTAGTAATCGTATTCACGTAAGAACTATCCTAAATAGGTTTTACATTGATATTAAACTTTTTGAAAAAAAAATATTTTTTACGTTTTTCACCCACTTTAAGACACTTTTGATGAATGTTTCTTATATATTTAGTAATGGCATTCACGTAAGAACTATCCTAAATAGTTTTTAAAGCGATTTGGAACTTTTTGAAAAAAAAATATTTTTTACGTTTTTCACCCACTTTTAGACACTTCTGATGAATGTTTCTAGTATATTTAGCAATCGCATTCACGTAAGAACTATCCTAAATAGTTTTTACATTGATTTGGAACTTTTAGAAAAAAAAATATTTTTTACGTTTTTCACCCACTTTAAGACACTTTTGATGAATGTTTCTAATATATTTAGTAATGGCATTCACGTAAGAACTATCCTAAATAATTTTAAAAGCGATTTGGAACTTTTTGAAAAAAAAATATTTTTTACGTTTTTCACCCACTTTAAGACACTTTTGATGAATGTTTCTAATATATTTAGTATTCGCATTCATGTAAGAACTATCCTAAATAGGTTTTACATTGATTTGGAACTTTTTGAAAAAAATATATTTCTTACGTTTTTCACCCACTTTTAGACACTTTTGATGAATGTTTCTCATATATTTAGTAATCACATTCACGTAAGAACTATCCTAAATAGGCTTTACATTGATTTGGAACTTTTTGAAAAAAAAATATTTTTTACGTTTTTCACCCACTTTAAGACACTTTTGATGAATGTTTCTAATATATTTAGTAGTCGCATTCATGTAAGAACTATCCTAAATAGGTTTTACATTGATTTGGAACTTTTTGAAAAAAATATATTTCTTACGTTTTTCACCCACTTTTAGACACTTTTGATGAATGTTTCTCATATATTTAGTAATCACATTCACGTAAGAACTATCCTAAATAGGTTTCAAATTGATTTGGAACTTTTTGAAAAAAATATATTTTTTACGTTTTTCACCCACTTTAAGACACTTTTGATGAATTTTTCTATTATATTTAGTAGTCGCATTCATGTAAGAACTATCCTAAATAGGTTTTACATTGATTTGGAACTTTTTGAAAAAAAAAATATTTTTTTACGTTTTTCACCCACTTTTAGACACTTTTGATGAATGTTTCTCATATATTTAGTAATCGTATTCACGTAAGAACTATCCTAAATAGTTTTTACATTGATTTGGAACTTTTAGAAAAAAAAATATTTTTTACGTTTTTCACCCATTTTAAGACACTTTTGATGAATGTTTCTAATATATTTAGTAATCGCCTTCACGTAAGAACTATCCTAAATCGTTTTTAAAGCGATTTGGAACTTTTTGAAAAAAAAATATTTTTTACGTTTTTCACCCACTTTTAGACACTTTTGATGAATGTTTCTAATATATTTAGTAATCGCGTTCACCTAAGAACTATCCTAAATAGGTTTTACATTGATATTAAACTTTTTGAAAAAAAAATATTTTTTACGTTTTTCACCCACTTTTAGACACTTCTGATGAATGTTTCTAGTATATTTAGCAATCGCATTCACGTAAGAACTATCCTAAATAGTTTTTACATTGATTTGGAACTTTTAGAAAAAAAAATATTTTTTACGTTTTTCACCCACTTTTAGACACTTTTGATGAATGTTTCTAATATATTTAGTAATCGCGTTCACCTAAGAACTATCCTAAATAGGTTTTACATTGATATTAAACTTTTTGAAAAAAAAATATTTTTTACGTTTTTCACCCACTTTTAGACACTTTTGATGAATGTTTCTCATATATTTAGTAATCGTATTCACGTAAGAACTATCCTAAATAGGTTTTACATTGATATTAAACTTTTTGAAAAAAAAATATTTTTTACGTTTTTCACCCATTTTAAGACACTTTTGATGAATGTTTCTAATATATTTAGTAATCGCCTTCACGTAAGAACTATCCTAAATCGTTTTTAAAGCGATTTGGAACTTTTTGAAAAAAAAATATTTTTTACGTTTTTCACCCACTTTTAGACACTTCTGATGAATGTTTCTAGTATATTTAGCAATCGCATTCACGTAAGAACTATCCTAAATAGTTTTTACATTGATTTGGAACTTTTAGAAAAAAAAATATTTTTTACGTTTTTCACCCACTTTTAGACACTTCTGATGAATGTTTCTAGTATATTTAGCAATCGCATTCACGTAAGAACTATCCTAAATAGTTTTTACATTGATTTGGAACTTTTAGAAAAAAAAATATTTTTTACGTTTTTCACCCACTTTTAGACACTTTTGATGAATGTTTCTCATATATTTAGTAATCGTATTCACGTAAGAACTATCCTAAATAGGTTTTACATTGATATTAAACTTTTTGAAAAAAAAATATTTTTTACGTTTTTCACCCATTTTAAGACACTTTTGATGAATGTTTCTAATATATTTAGTAATCGCCTTCACGTAAGAACTATCCTAAATCGTTTTTAAAGCGATTTGGAACTTTTTGAAAAAAAAATATTTTTTACGTTTTTCACCCACTTTTAGACACTTTTGATGAATGTTTCTAATATATTTAGTAATCGCGTTCACCTAAGAACTATCCTAAATAGGTTTTACATTGATATTAAACTTTTAGAAAAAAAAATATTTTATACGTTTTTCACCCACTTTAAGACACTTTTGATGAATGTTTCTTATATATTTAGTAATGGCATTCACGTAAGAACTATCCTAAATAGTTTTTAAAGCGATTTGGAACTTTTTGAAAAAAAAATATTTTTTACGTTTTTCACCCACTTTTGATGAATGTTTCTTATATATTTAGTAATGGCATTCACGTAAGAACTATCCTAAATAGTTTTTAAAGCGATTTGGAACTTTTTGAAAAAAAAATATTTTTTACGTTTTTCACCCACTTTTAGACACTTTTGATGAATGTTTCTCATATATTTAGTAATCACATTCACGTAAGAACTATCCTAAATAGGTTTTACATTGATTTGGAACTTTTTGAAAAAAATATATTTTTTACGTTTTTCACCCACTTTTAGACACTTTTGATGAATGTTTCTAATATATTTAGTAGTCGCATTCATGTAAGAACTATCCTAAATAGGTCTTACATTGATTTGGAACTTTTTGAAAAAAATATATTTTTTACGTTTTTCACCCACTTTTAGACACTTTTGATGAATGTTTCTCATATATTTAGTAATCGCATTCACGTAAGAACTATCCTAAATAGGTTTTACATTGATTTTAAACTTTTTGAAAAAAAAATATTTTATACGTTTTTCACCCACTTTAAGACACTTTTGATGAATGTTTCTAATATATTTAGTAGTCGCATTCATGTAAGAACTATCCTAAATAGGTCTTACATTGATTTGGAACTTTTTGAAAAAAATATATTTTTTACGTTTTTCACCCACTTTTAGACACTTTTGATGAATGTTTCTCATATATTTAGTAATCGCATTCACGTAAGAACTATCCTAAATAGGTTTTACATTGATTTTAAACTTTTTGAAAAAAAAATATTTTTTACGTTTTTCACCCACTTTAAGACACTTTTGATGAATGTTTCTAATATATTTAGTAGTCGCATTCATGTAAGAACTATCCTAAATAGGTTTTACATTGATTTGGAACTTTTTGAAAAAAATATATTTCTTACGTTTTCCACCCACTTTTAGACACTTTTGATGAATGTTTCTCATATATTTAGTAATCACATTCACGTAAGAACTATCCTAAATAGGTTTTACATTGATTTGGAACTTTTTGAAAAAATATATTTTTTACGTTTTTCACCCACTTTTAGACACTTTTGATGAATGTTTCTAAAATATTTAGTAATCGCATTCACGTAAGAACTATCCTAAATAGGTTTTACATTGATATTAAACTTTTTGAAAAAAAAATATTTTATACGTTTTTCACCCACTTTAAGACACTTTTGATGAATGTTTCTAATATATTTAGTAGTCGCATTCATGTAAGAACTATCCTAAATAGGTTTTACATTGATTTGGAACTTTTTGAAAAAATATATTTTTTTCGTTTTTCACCCACTTTTAGAAACTTTTGATGAATGTTTCTAATATATTTAGTAGTCGCATTCATGTAAGAACTATCCTAAATAGGTTTTACATTGATTTGGAACTTTTTGAAAAGAATATATTTTTTACGTTTTTCACCCACTTTTAGACACTTTTGATGAATGTTTCTAATATATTTAAAAATCGCATTCACGTAAGAACTATCCTAAATAGTTTTTACATTGATTTGGAACTTTTTGAAAAAAAAATATTTTTTACGTTTTTCATCCACTTTAAGACACTTTTGATGAATGTTTCGAATATATTTAGTAATCGCGTTCACGTAAGAACTATCCTAAATAGTTTTTAAAGCGATTTGAAACTTTTTGAAAAAAAAATATTTTTTTCGTTTTTCACCCACTTTTAGACACTTTTGATGAATGTTTCTAATATATTTAGTAATCGCGTTCACGTAAGAACTATCCTAAATAGTTTTTAAAGCGATTTGGAACTTTTTGAAAAAAAAATATTTTTTACGTTTTTCACCCACTTTTAGACACTTTTGATGAATGTTTCCAAAATATTTAGTAATCGCATTCACGTAAGAACTATCCTAAATAGGTTTTACATTGATATTAAACTTTTTGAAAAAAAAATATTTTTTTCGTTTTTCACCCACTTTTAGACACTTTTGATGAATGTTTCTAAAATATTTAGTAATCGCATTCACGTAAGAACTATCCTAAATAGGTTTTACATTGATATTAAACTTTTTGAAAAAAAAATATTTTTTTCGTTTTTCACCCACTTTTAGACACTTTTGATGAATGTTTCTAATATATTTAGTAATCGCGTTCACGTAAGAACTATCCTAAATAGTTTTTAAAGCGATTTGGAACTTTTTGAAAAAAATATATTTTTTACGTTTTTCATCCACTTTAAGACACTTTTGATGAATGTTTCGAATATATTTAGTAATCGCGTTCACGTAAGAACTATCCTAAATAGTTTTTAAAGCGATTTGAAACTTTTTGAAAAAAAAATATTTTTTTCGTTTTTCACCCACTTTTAGACACTTTTGATGAATGTTTCTAAAATATTTAGTAATCGCATTCACGTAAGAACTATCCTAAATAGTTTTTACATTGATATTAAACTTTTTGAAAAAAAAATATTTTTTTCGTTTTTCACCCACTTTTAGACACTTTTGATGAATGTTTCTAATATATTTAGTAATCGCGTTCACGTAAGAACTATCCTAAATAGTTTTTAAAGCGATTTGAAACTTTTTGAAAAAAAAATATTTTTTTCGTTTTTCACCCACTTTTAGACACTTTTGATGAATGTTTCTAATATATTTAGTAATCGCCTTCACGTAAGAACTATCCTAAATAGTTTTTAAAGCGATTTGGAACTTTTTGAAAAAAAAAATATTTTTTACGTTTTTCACCCACTTTTAGACACTTTTGATGAATGTTTCTAATATATTTAGTAATCGCGTTCACGTAAGAACTATCCTAAATAGGTTTTACATTGATATTAAACTTTTTGAAAAAAAAATATTTTTTACGTTTTTCACCCACTTTAAGACACTTTTGATGAATGTTTCTAATATATTTAGTAATCGCATTCACGTAAGAACTATCCTAAATAGTTTTTAAAGCGATTTGAAACTTTTTGAAAAAAAAATATTTTTTTCGTTTTTCACCCACTTTTAGAAACTTTTGATGAATGTTTCTAATATATTTAGTAGTCGCATTCACGTAAGAACTATCCTAAATAGTTTTTACATTGATTTGGAACTTTTAAAAAAAAAAATATTTTTTACGTTTTGCACCCACTTTAAGACACTTTTGATGAATGTTTCTAATATATTTAAAAATCGCATTCACGTAAGAACTATCCTAAATAGTTTTTACATTGATTTGGAACTTTTTGAAAAAAAAATATTTTTTACGTTTTTCATCCACTTTAAGACACTTTTGATGAATGTTTCGAATATATTTAGTAATCGCGTTCACGTAAGAACTATCCTAAATAGTTTTTAAAGCGATTTGAAACTTTTTGAAAAAAAAATATTTTTTTCGTTTTTCACCCACTTTTAGACACTTTTGATGAATTTTCTAATATATTTAGTAATCGCCTTCACGTAAGAACTATCCTAAATAGTTATTAAAGCGATTTGGAACTTTTTGAAAAAAAAATATTTTTTTACGTATTTCACTACTACTTTACTACCTTTTAATTGAAATTACTCAAACAATTCTTAGTCAATGCAAGAAAAACAAAATACTTAACAGAGCCAACACTTCCATAATAATTTTGAGCCATCAATCAGCTTTCTGTGTCATTTAGAAGCTGAGCTACAACCCAAGATCTAACATGAAAAAACTTTATATTTAATCAAATCGAAAATGATCAGCAACCGTTGTTGTTATCGTTGTTCTGCTTTGGGGTGGTTGGCTGGCGCACATCGAACAAGCACATACATTTCAACAAAAACAGCGTGCAGTTTTCTCCGATTAAGTGAAACGAAAGAGAAGTAGGTATGCGAGGTGAATGAGGATGTATGAAACAATGCGAAACAAAGCGACAATGTTTTTCTGAGGAAATGCGCAGATGGCTGATGACGTGCGATGATGGGCGTAAGATGGTGTTAATATCCACTATATTATTTCTGTAGTTACTGTAGTAGTATATTTACCTCTTGCGGTTCACACGCTCAACCAATCTTAACAAATGAAGTGTAGGTAAGAAAAGAGATTTTCGGGGTGCCTTTTTTTGCATTTTTACGTTTTTTAAATATTAACAATTGAAAAAGTCGAATTTACTACATTAAATTTCAACTACGCAGTTGTGTACAACTATGATTCAGTGAAATACTTCTCTTTCATTCATTATACCCGTAGCCGCAGCATCCCGTATCCCGTACAAACGACGCCACGAACGAGAGTTGACGGCCGAAGAGAGTTACAGTCATAAGAAATCTAAGAGATAATTTTCAAATTTGAGGGGGAATCGGGTAGGAGCGCTGTTATGTTATTTCAAAACATAGGTTTTGTTGTCAGTTGTCATTTTTGTAAAGGAAATTCAACGTAGGCTTGATATAATCCTAATACTATAAATGCGAAAGTAAGATTATTTTAACGACCTCAAAACTAATTTCCATGAATTTTGGTATAGGGATAGATGGGACCTCTGAGAATGACAGGCTACTTTTTGTCGCAAAAACAAAACGTGAAGGGGATCCAGTTTAAATGACGCACCAATTATTTCTGAAGTTAGGGACAATAAAATTCATCATTGGTATCTATATTTGGTAAAAATAAATACATTTGCTGCAATGAATTTAGGATAGTTCAAACTATTTACGATAGTGCTTACGTGAACGCGATTACTAAATATATTAGAAACATTCATCAAAAGTGTCTAAAAGTGGGTGAAAAACGTAAAAAATATTTTTTTTCAAAAAGTTCCGAATCGCTTTAAAAACTATTTAGGATAGTTCTTACGTGAACGCGATTACTAAATATATTAGAAACATTCATCAAAAGTGTCTAAAAGTGGGTGAAAAACGTAAAAAATATTTTTTTTTCAAAAAGTTCCAAATCGCTTTAAAAACTATTTAGGATAGTTCTTACGTGAAGGCGATTACTAAATATATTAGAAACATTCATCAAAAGTGTCTAAAAGTGGGTGAAAGACGTAAAAAATATTTTTTTTTCAAAAAGTTCCAAATCGCTTTAAAAACTATTTAGGATAGTTCTTACGTGAATGCGATTACTAAATATATTAGAAACATTCATCAAAAGTGTCTTAAAGTGGGTGAAAAACGTAAAAAATATTTTTTTTTTTAAAAGTTCGAATTCAATGTAAAACCTATTTAGGATAGTTCTTACGTGAACGCGATTGCTAAATATATTAGAAACATTCATCAGAAGTGTCTAAAAGTGGGTGAAAAACGTAAAAAATATTTTTTTTTCAAAAAGTTCCAAATCGCTTTAAAAACTATTTAGGATAGTTCTTACGTGAATGCGATTACTAAATATATTAGAAACATTCATCAAAAGTGTCTTAAAGTGGGTGAAAAACGTAAAAAATATTTTTTTTTCAAAAAGTTTAATATCAATGTAAAACCTATTTAGGATAGTTCTTACGTGAATGCGATTACTAAATATATTAGAAACATTCATCAAAAGTGTCTAAAAGTGGGTGAAAATCGTAAGAAAATATTTTTTTTCAAAATGTTCCAAATCGCTGTACAAACTATTTAGGATAGTTCTTACGTGAATGCGATTACTAAATATATGAAAAACATTCATCAAAAGTGTCTAAAAGTGGGTGAAAAACGTAAAAAATCTATTTTTTTTCAAAAAGTTCCAAATCGCCTTAAAAACTATTTGGAACAGCTCTTACGTAAACGCGATTACTAAATATATTAGAAACATTCATCAAAAGTTTCTAAAAGTGGGTGAAAACCCTTTTTGAAAAAAAAAATATTTTTTACGTTTTTCACCCACTTTTAGACACTTTTGATGAATGTTTCTAATATATTTAGTAGTCGCATTCACGTAAGAACTATCCTAAATAGGTTTTACATTGATTTTAAACTTTTTGAAAAAAAAATATTTTATACGTTTTTCACCCACTTTAAGACACTTTTGATGAATGTTTCTTATATATTTAGCAATCGCATTCACGTAAGAACTATCCTAAATAGTTTTTAAAGCGATTTGGAACTTTTTGAAAAAAAAATATTTTTTACGTTTTTCACCCACTTTTAGACACTTCTGATGAATGTTTCTAATATATTTAGCAATCGCGTTCACGTAAGAACTATCCTAAATAGGTTTTACATTGAATTCGAACTTTTAAAAAAAAAAATATTTTTTACGTTTTTCACCCACTTTAAGACACTTTTGATGAATGTTTCTAATATATTTAGCAATCGCATTCACGTAAGAACTATCCTAAATAGTTTTTACATTGATTTGGAACTTTTTAAAAAAAAAATATTTTTTACGTTTTTCACCCACTTTTAGACACTTTTGATGAATGTTTCTAATATATTTAGTAATCGCATTCACGTAAGAACTATCCTAAATAGTATGTACAGCGATTTGGAACTTTTTAAAAAAAAAATATTTTTTACGTTTTTCACCCACTTTTAGACACTTTTGATGAATGTTTCTAATATATTTAGTAATCGCATTCACGTAAGAACTATCCTAAATAGTATGTACAGCGATTTGGAACATTTTGAAAAAAAATATATTTTTTACGTTTTTCACCCACTTTTAGACACTTTTGATGAATGTTTCTCATATATTTAGTAATCACATTCACGTAAGAACTATCCTAAATAGGTTTTACATTGATTTGGAACTTTTTGAAAAAAAAATATTTTTTACGTTTTTCACCCACTTTTAGACACTTTTGATGAATGTTTCTAATATATTTAGCAATCGCATTCACGTAAGAACTATCCTAAATAGTTTTTACATTGATTTGGAACTTTTTAAGAAAAAAATATTTTTTACGTTTTTCACCCACTTTAAGACACTTTTGATGAATGTTTCTAATATATTTAGCCATCGCGTTCACGTAAGAACTATCCTAAATAGGTTTTACATTGATTTGGAACTTTTTGAAAAAAATATATTTTTTACGTTTTTCACCCACTTTAAGACACTTTTGATGAATGTTTCTAATATATTTAGTAATCGCATTCACGTAAGAACTATCCTAAATAGGATTTACATTGATTTGGAACTTTTTGAAAAAAAAATATTTTTTACGTTTTTCACCCACTTTAAGACACTTTTGATGAATGTTTCTAATATATTTTTTAGTAGTCGCATTCATGTAAGAACTATCCTAAATAGGTTTTACATTGATTTGGAACTTTTTGAAAAGAATATATTTTTTACGTTTTTCACCCACTTTTAGACACTTTTGATGAATGTTTCTCATATATTTAGTAATCACATTCACGTAAGAACTATCCTAAATAGGTTTTACATTGATTTGGAACTTTTTGAAAAAAAAATATTTTTTACGTTTTTCACCCACTTTTAGACACTTTTGATGAATGTTTCTAATATATTTAGCAATCGCATTCACGTAAGAACTATCCTAAATAGTTTTTACATTGATTTGGAACTTTTTAAAAAAAAAATATTTTTTACGTTTTTCACCCACTTTTAGACACTTTTGATGAATGTTTCTCATATATTTAGTAATCGCATTCTCGTAAGAACTTGAAAAAAAAAATATTTTTTACGTTTTTCACCCACTTTTAGACACTTTTGATGAATGTTTCTAATATATTTAGCAATCGCGTTCACGTAAGAACTAGCCTAAATAGGTTTTACATTGAATTCGAACTTTTGAAAAAAAAAATATTTTATACGTTTTTCACCCACTTTAAGACACTTTTGATGAATGTTTCTTATATATTTAGTAATGGCATTCACGTAAGAACTATCCTAAATAGTTTTTAAAGCGATTTGGAACTTTTTGAAAAAAAAATATTTTTTACGTTTTTCACCCACTTTTAGACACTTCTGATGAATGTTTCTAATATATTTAGCAATCGCGTTCACGTAAGAACTAGCCTAAATAGGTTTTACATTGAATTCGAACTTTTTAAAAAAAAAATATTTTTCACGTTTTTCACCCACTTTTAGACACTTTTGATGAATGTGTCTCATATATTTAGTAATCACATTCACGTAAGAACTATCCTAAACAGTTTTTACATTGATTTGGAACTTTTTGAAAAAAAAAATATTTTTTACGTTTTTTACCCACTTTAAGACACTTTTGATGAATGTTTCTAATATATTTAGTAGTCGCATTCATGTAAGAACTATCCTAAATAGGTTTTACATTGATTTGGAACTTTTTGAAAAGAATATATTTTTTACGTTTTTCACCCACTTTTAGACACTTTTGATGAATGTTTCTCATATATTTAGTAATCACATTCACGTAAGAACTATCCTAAATAGGTTTTACATTGATTTGGAACTTTTTGAAAAAAAAATATTTTTTACGTTTTTCACCCACTTTTAGACACTTTTGATGAATGTTTCTAATATATTTAGCAATCGCATTCACGTAAGAACTATCCTAAATAGTTTTTACATTGATTTGGAACTTTTTAAGAAAAAAATATTTTTTACGTTTTTCACCCACTTTAAGACACTTTTGATGAATGTTTCTAATATATTTAGCAATCGCATTCACGTAAGAACTATCCTAAATAGATTTTACATTGATTTGGAACTTTTTGAAAAAAAAATATTTTTTACGTTTTTCACCCACTTTTAGACACTTTTGATGAATGTTTCTAATATATTTAGCAATCGCATTCATGTAAGAACTATCCTAAATAGGTTTTACATTGATTTGGAACTTTTTGAAAAAAATATATTTCTTACGTTTTTCACCCACTTTTAGACACTTTTGATGAATGTTTCTCATATATTTAGTAATCACATTCACGTAAGAACTATCCTAAATAGGTTTTACATTGATTTGGAACTTTTTGAAAAAAAAATATTTTTTACGTTTTTCACCCACTTTTAGACACTTTTGATGAATGTTTCTAATATATTTAGCAATCGCATTCACGTAAGAACTATCCTAAATTGTTTTTACATTGATTTGGAACTTTTTGAAAAAAAAATATTTTTACGTTTTTCACCCACTTTAAGACACTTTTGATGAATGTTTCTAATATATTTAGTAATCGCGTTCACGTAAGAACTATCCTAAATAGTTTTTAAAGCGATTCGGAACTTTTTGAAAAAAAATATTATTTACGTTTTTCACCCACTTTTAGACACTTTTGATGAATGTTTCTAATATATTTAGTAATCGCGTTCACGTAAGAACTACCCTAAATAGTTTTTAAAGCGATTTGGAACTTTTTGAAAAAAAAAATATTTTTTACGTTTTTCACCCACTTAAAGACACTTTTGATGAATGTTTCTAATATATTTAGTAATCGCATTCACGTAAGAACTATCCTAAATAGTTTTTAAGCGATTTGGAACTTTTTGAAAAAAAATATTTTTTACGTTTTTCACCCACTTTTAGACACTTTTGATGAATGTTTCTCATATATTTAGTAATCACATTCACGTAAGAACTATCCTAAATAGGTTTTACATTGATTTGGAACTTTTTGAAAAAAAAATATTTTTTACGTTTTTCACCCACTTTTAGACACTTTTGATGAATGTTTCTAATATATTTAGCAATCGCATTCACGTAAGAACTATCCTAAATTGTTTTTACATTGATTTGGAACTTTTTAAAAAAAAATATTTTTTACGTTTTTCACCCACTTTTAGACACTTTTGATGAATGTTTCTAATATATTTAGTAATCGCATTCACGTAAGAACTATCCTAAATAGTTTTTAAGCGATTTGGAACTTTTTGAAAAAAAATATTTTTTACGTTTTTCACCCACTTTTAGACACTTTTGATGAATGTTTCTCATATATTTAGTAATCACATTCACGTAAGAACTATCCTAAATAGGTTTTACATTGATTTGGAACTTTTTGAAAAAAAAATATTTTTTACGTTTTTCACCCACTTTTAGACACTTTTGATGAATGTTTCTAATATATTTAGTAATCGCGTTCACGTAAGAACTACCCTAAATAGTTTTTAAAGCGATTTGGAACTTTTTGAAAAAAAAAATATTTTTTACGTTTTTCACCCACTTAAAGACACTTTTGATGAATGTTTCTAATATATTTAGTAATCGCATTCACGTAAGAACTATCCTAAATAGTTTTTAAGCGATTTGGAACTTTTTGAAAAAAAATATTTTTTACGTTTTTCACCCACTTTTAGACACTTTTGATGAATGTTTCTCATATATTTAGTAATCACATTCACGTAAGAACTATCCTAAATAGGTTTTACATTGATTTGGAACTTTTTGAAAAAAAAATATTTTTTACGTTTTTCACCCACTTTTAGACACTTTTGATGAATGTTTCTAATATATTTAGCAATCGCATTCACGTAAGAACTATCCTAAATTGTTTTTACATTGATTTGGAACTTTTTAAAAAAAAATATTTTTTACGTTTTTCACCCACTTTTAGACACTTTTGATGAATGTTTCTCATATATTTAGTAATCACATTCACGTAAGAACTATCCTAAATAGGTTTTACATTGATTTGGAACTTTTTGAAAAAAAAATATTTTTTACGTTTTTCACCCACTTTTAGACACTTTTGATGAATGTTTCTAATATATTTAGTAATCGCGTTCACGTAAGAACTACCCTAAATAGTTTTTAAAGCGATTTGGAACTTTTTGAAAAAAAAAATATTTTTTACGTTTTTCACCCACTTAAAGACACTTTTGATGAATGTTTCTAATATATTTAGTAATCGCATTCACGTAAGAACTATCCTAAATAGTTTTTAAGCGATTTGGAACTTTTTGAAAAAAAATATTTTTTACGTTTTTCACGCACTTTTAGACACTTTTGATGAATGTTTCTAATATATTTAGTAATCGCGTTCACGTAAGAACTATCCTAAATAGTTTTTAAAGCGATTCGGAACTTTTTGAAAAAAAATATTATTTACGTTTTTCACCCACTTTTAGACACTTTTGATGAATGTTTCTAATATATTTAGTAATCGCGTTCACGTAAGAACTACCCTAAATAGTTTTTAAAGCGATTTGGAACTTTTTGAAAAAAAAAATATTTTTTACGTTTTTCACCCACTTAAAGACACTTTTGATGAATGTTTCTAATATATTTAGTAATCGCATTCACGTAAGAACTATCCTAAATAGTTTTTAAGCGATTTGGAACTTTTTGAAAAAAAATATTTTTTACGTTTTTCACGCACTTTTAGACACTTTTGATGAATGTTTCTAATATATTTAGTAATCGCGTTCACGTAAGAACTATCCTAAATAGTTTTTAAAGCGATTCGGAACTTTTTGAAAAAAAATATTATTTACGTTTTTCACCCACTTTTAGACACTTTTGATGAATGTTTCTAATATATTTAGTAATCGCGTTCACGTAAGAACTACCCTAAATAGTTTTTAAAGCGATTTGGAACTTTTTGAAAAAAAAATATTTTTTACGTTTTTCACCAACTTTTAGACACTTTTGATGAATGTGTCTAATATATTTAGTAATCGCATTCACGTAGAACTATCCTAAATAGTTTTTACATTGATTTGGAACTTTTTGAAAAAAAAAATATTTTTTACGTTTTTCACCCACTTAAAGACACTTTTGATGAATGTTTCTAATATATTTAGTAATCGCATTCACGTAAGAACTATCCTAAATAGGTTTTACATTGATTTGGAACTTTTTGAAAAAAAAATATTTTTTACGTTTTTCATCCACTTCTAGACACTTTTGATGAATGTTTCTAATATATTTAGTAATCGCGTTCACGTAAGAACTACCCTAAATAGTTTTTAAAGCGATTTGGAACTTTTTGAAAAAAAAATATTTTTTACGTTTTTCACCCACTTTTAGACACTTTTGATGAATGTTTCTAATATATTTAGTAATCGCGTTCACGTAAGAACTATTCTAAATAGTTTTTAAGCGATTTGGAACTTATTGAAAAAAAATATTTTTTACGTTTTTCACGCACTTTTAGACACTTTTGATGAATGTTTCTAATATATTTAGTAATCGCGTTCACGTAAGAACTATCCTAAATAGTTTTTAAAGCGATTCGGAACTTTTTGAAAAAAAATATTATTTACGTTTTTCACCCACTTTTAGACACTTTTGATGAATGTTTCTAATATATTTAGTAATCGCTTTCACGTAAGAACTATCCTAAATAGGTTTTACATTGATATTAAACTTTTTGAAAAAAAAATATTTTTTACGTTTTTCACCCACTTCTAGACACTTTTGATGAATGTTTCTAATATATTTAGTAATCGCGTTCACGTAAGAACTACCCTAAATAGTTTTTAAAGCGATTTGGAACTTTTTGAAAAAAAAAATATTTTTTACGTTTTTCACCCACTTTTAGACACTTTTGATGAATGTTTCTAATATATTTAGCAATCGCATTCACGTAAGAACTATCCTAAATAGTTTTTACATTGATTTGGAACTTTTTGAAAAAAAAATATTTTTTACGTTTTTCACCCACTTTTAGACACTTTTGATGAATGTTTCTAATATATTTAGCAATCGCGTTCACGTAAGAACTATCCTAAATAGTTTTTAAAGCGATTCGGAACTTTTTGAAAAAAAATATTATTTACGTTTTTCACCCACTTTTAGACACTTTTGATGAATGTTTCTAATATATTTAGTAATCGCGTTCACGTAAGAACTACCCTAAATAGTTTTTAAAGCGATTTGGAACTTTTTGAAAAAAAAATATTTTTTACGTTTTTCACCCACTTTTAGACACTTTTGATGAATGTTTCTAATATATTTAGTAATCGCGTTCACGTAAGAACTATTCTAAATAGTTTTTAAGCGATTTGGAACTTATTGAAAAAAAATATTTTTTACGTTTTTCACGCACTTTTAGACACTTTTGATGAATGTTTCTAATATATTTAGTAATCGCGTTCACGTAAGAACTATCCTAAATAGTTTTTAAAGCGATTCGGAACTTTTTGAAAAAAAATATTATTTACGTTTTTCACCCACTTTTAGACACTTTTGATGAATGTTTCTAATATATTTAGTAATCGCTTTCACGTAAGAACTATCCTAAATAGGTTTTACATTGATATTAAACTTTTTGAAAAAAAAATATTTTTTACGTTTTTCACCCACTTCTAGACACTTTTGATGAATGTTTCTAATATATTTAGTAATCGCGTTCACGTAAGAACTACCCTAAATAGTTTTTAAAGCGATTTGGAACTTTTTGAAAAAAAAAATATTTTTTACGTTTTTCACCCACTTTTAGACACTTTTGATGAATGTTTCTAATATATTTAGCAATCGCATTCACGTAAGAACTATCCTAAATAGTTTTTACATTGATTTGGAACTTTTTGAAAAAAAAATATTTTTTACGTTTTTCACCCACTTTTAGACACTTTTGATGAATGTTTCTAATATATTTAGCAATCGCATTCACGTAAGAACTATCCTAAATAGTTTTTACATTGATTTGGAACTTTTTGAAAAAAAAATATTTTTTACGTTTTTCACCCACTTAAAGACACTTTTGATGAATGTTTCTAATATATTTAGTAATCGCTTTCACGTAAGAACTATCCTATATACTTTGTACAGCGATTTGGAACATTTTGCAAAAAAAAATATTTTTTTACGGTTTTCACCCACTTTTAGACACTTCTGATAAATGTTTCTAATATATTTAGCAATCGCGTTCACGTAAGAACTATCCTAAATAGTTTTTAAAGCGATTTGGAACTTTTTGAAAAAAAAATATTTTTTTACGTATTTCACTACTACTTTACTACCTTTTAATTGAAATTACTCAAACAATTCTTAGCCAATGCAAGAAAAACAAAATACTTAACAGAGCCAACACTTCCATTATAATTTTGAGCCATCAATCAGCTTTCTGTGTCATTTAGAAGCTGAGTTACAACCCAAGATCTAACATGAAAAAAAACGAGTGTGCTTTAGACCACACGACTGAAGTAAAACTTCTTTAGCTCCATCCATAATTCTATATGATTGTATGCGATGTCCGAAAAGCCCTCCGTGGGATAAAGGGAAAAAGCACAAAAAAACGCTCTAGTAAATCGTCTTTTATTAAAATTTTCTAGTACCAAAAAATAATCATAGCAGTGTTACAATCTGCGGTTGTAGGTGCCGATAACACTGATTGTATGTACATACTCGCAAACGAAATACTGACTGAGATATTATATACACTGGCTATGAGAGGAAGTGAAAAAGAAAATGTGTGCGCGCACTGCTGTCTCTTGCTCCTACAGTGTGATACAGACAAAAAAAAAAACTCAAATTATTTTTTTAATTTTTAAAATAATTTCTTTTCAATTCAATAAGGAACGTAGTAGGAACTTTGACAGTCTTTAAACAATTAAACAACGTTCTGCATAAACTTACCAGCTGCTAGAAGGCATGGGATCATCTACCATTTTCGATCCTTTTATCTTTTAACAAAACCTTAACAAATTAGAGTTTTATGTCTGTATATAAATAATATGATTAATTAAACTATCCATATCTCAAAGAAGTTATAAACAGAAACAGAAAATATTTCGAAGTTTACCATCTGTCATAAGAAGAAACTGAGTGCATTCGGTAAATTTTTGAATAATGAATAAAACAGGTTTATATGGATGGTGATGACGCATATGCAAATAATGCAATGCGTTCGTGAAATCAAGTTCGCATTCTTGGTACATCTTCTCAAAAAGTTACCATAACCAGATAAAAATTACCAAATTACCGAAACTCAAAAAGCAAAAAAAAAACATTACCAAATTTGGATAAAAAAAATTCCAAAGTGGCAACCGTGCAAGGCGTGACCTGTGTCTATATATACAAAAAATAACTGGTTATGAAAAAAAGAGAGAAAGAAAATGTTTGTGGTGCGCAGTGGCGGCTCCAGCCAAACTAGCGGCCTGTGCAAGATTTACGGAAAGCGCCCTTTTTTCATATTTGCACACATGAATAAGTCTTTTCCACATCACCCAGGAGGTACACTTTCAATGGGTTTTTTTTTATTGAGGTATTTTTTATTTTGAGATTTTTGAACTAGATACTTTTGTTAAATGTAATGGATGTGCAAGGAATATACCTACATGAACAGGGTGGAATATTTTGAGATTATGTAGGTGTTGCAACGCAACATGATAGAAAAACAACATTCGCATCGTTTTCCGTCGGCAAAACATCGTTTTGCATACAATGGAAAAGCCGACGGCAACCAAACTCGGTGACGCACAGTAATGGTCAAATTGGGAGATCATAAACCCAAAAATCGTGACGAGTGGAGAAAATTGAGAAACCGATCATCTGGTGTGGGAGTCAACATGCCAAGATTGCATAGGCGATGTTTTTGCAATTGGCTCCTCCCACCGAGGTGCACTCTCCGACATGCAATGCGTTTGTTTGTGTGCATGCGTGGGGAAAGTCGAATTCATGCTAAGCTCGCTAGGCAAATCTATTTGCGCGGTGCGGGAATAGCAAAGCGGTGAAGTTTTGCTGTGATTTCGGTCGGAAATCCGCAAAGTGCATTGACCTGCAGAACTATAGCAACGGAAATCGATGGATGGATGCTTTCATGTGAAATGACAATAATTGAATTTGGCATTCCCAATTGTGCATTTGAAGAAGTAGCATCAGAAAATAAATTGTTATTGAAACCCGAAAGTATTTCACTCTACCTTTTGTTTTATTCCTTTTGTGCGTTTGTTCGGTAGACACATAAGACAAACTACTCAGTTCTTGTTGACCAGATTTTCCGCGCAACATAACAATACAACGAAGCTGTTGAACTAGCCATCGGAACAAATACAGTTTTTGTTTTTTTATTTTTTTTTAATTTTTGTTGCTAGTGTCCTTGCGATACAGTAGGTAAGAAGTGAACTTGCATATGTCTAGTGGGATTTTTTATTTTGCGATATTTTGTGTTAGATTCTACTTGAAGTTGCAACATTGCAAGTGATGTGAGTTAATGTGCAAGAAATAATTGAGCACAGGTGTGATGGATGTTGTTATTTTGGGCTTACTTGATCAAGCTTTTTCTTTAAAATGCAAATGGCAGTATTTGTTCACGCAATATAAAATAAATTTTTCTTTCCTAGCAATGCGCCCCAGAACTTGGCGCCCTGTGCATTTGCACATCTTGCACATATGGTTGGTCGGGCCCTGGCGGTGAGAGGTAAGGTGAGACTCTCCTACAGTGTAATACAGACAATATGCCTGCCCTGTAGTGATCCCAGACTTTAGAGGCAGGTTATCCCACGGTTATACCCGAAAAAAAAATCCCTTAATACAAAAATAGAAATTTAGGTACATCTTACACATTTTTAAAACGTTACAAAAAGAAACATAAAATTACATTCGGCATTAAAATGAAAATAATATTCAACATAAAATAAATGTCTTATGAATTATTTGAAACTTTATCTCGGTTTCAAGTCTCATTATTCTTGATTTTTCATACAAAAATGACACAGAAATTTGATTTGAGAAAGAGGAAAGGCTTTTTTGCATACATTCCAATGCTTACAAAATAAATTTCGAATGACATTTTTCTATACATGAAATTTAATTTGATCGTAGGTTGACTAATTTGTTTTATTCTCAATGAAATGAGCAATTGGGAACAAAATTTTATCAACAAGTAAAATCCCTTTCTTTTTGTACGATGAGGTTTGAAAAAATCTTTGTCCCTTTTAGCTTATTATAAGTGAAAAAATCCCGCAAAAAGAGATAAATACCCCGATCTTGGATCACTGCTGCACTGTGGGCTGTGGCTTAGATATATGAAACTCTCTCTCTCTTTCTATCTTCACTAACTCATGTCTGCCTCTCAAGTCCCGTTTGCAATTTCCGTAACGTTTTCGTGACACGTTCACCAGCTTACCCCCCAAGTCAAGCCCGCCTAAAGAAGTTATACTTCAAAAACTTTATATATATTCTCAAATCGAAAATGATCAGCAACCGTTGTTGTTATCGTTGTTCTGCTTTGGGGTGGTTGGCTGGCGCACATCGCACAAGCACATACATTTCAACAAAAACAGCGTGCAGTTTTCTCCGATTAAGTGAAACGAAAGAGAAGTAGGTATGCGAGGTGAATGAGGATGTATGAAACAATGCGAAACAAAGCGACAATGTTTTTCTGAGGAAATGCGCAGATGGCTGATGACGTGCGATGATGGGCGTATGATGGTGTTAATATCCACTATATTATTTCTATAGTTACTGTAGTAGTATATTTACCTCTTGCGGTTCACACGCTCAACCAATCTTAACAAATGAAGTGTAAGAAAAGAGATTTTCGGGGTGCTTATTTTTGCATTTTTACGTTTTTTAAATATTAACAATTAAAAAAGTTGAATTTACTACATTAAATTTCAACTACGCAGTTGTGTACAACTATGATTCAGTGAAATACTTCTCTTTCATTCATTATACCCGTAGCCGTAGCCGTCCCGTAGCCGCAGCATCCCGTATCCCGTACAAACGACGCCACGAAAGAGAGTTGACGGCCGAAGACTCAGTCATAAGAAATCTAAGAGATAATTTTCAAATTTGAGGGGGAATCGGGTAGGAGCGCTGTTATGGTATTTCAAAACATAGGTTTTGTTGTCAGTTGTCATTTTTGTAAAGGAAATTCAACGTAGGCTTGATATAATCCTAATACTATAAATGCGAAAGTAAGATTATTTTAACGACCTCAAAACTAATTTCCATGAATTTTGGTATAGGGATAGATGGGACCTCTGAGAATGACAGGCTACTTTTTGTCGCAAAAACAAAACGTGAAGGGGATCCAGTTTAAATGACGAACCAATTATTTCTGAAGTTAGGGACAATAAAATTCATCATTGGTGGATATCTATATTTGGTATTTCATCAAAAGTGTCTTAAAGTGGGTGAAAAACGTAAAAAATATTTTTTTTTCAAAAAGTTCCAATCTATATTTGGTATTTCATCAAAAGTGTCTTAAAGTGGGTGAAAAACGTAAAAAATATTTTTTTTTCAAAAAGTTCCAAATCAATGTAAAAACTATTTAGGATAGTTCTTACGTGAATGCGATTACTAAATATATTAGAAACATTCATCAAAAGTGTCTTAAAGTGGGTGAAAAACGTAAAAAATATTTTTTTTTCAAAAAGTTTAATATCAATGTAAAACCTATTTAGGATAGTTCTTAGGTGAACGCGATTACTAAATATATTAGAAACATTCATCAAAAGTGTCTAAAAGTGGGTGAAAAACGTAAAAAATATTTTTTTTTCAAAAAGTTCCAAATCGCTTTAAAAACTATTTAGGATAGTTCTTACGTGAAGGCGATTACTAAATATATTAGAAACATTCATCAAAAGTGTCTAAAAGTGGGTGAAAAACGTAAAAAATATTTTTTTTTCAAAAAGTTTAATATCAATGTAAAACCTATTTAGGATAGTTCTTACGTGAATGCGATTACTAAATATTTTAGAAACATTCATCAAAAGTGTCTAAAAGTGGGTGAAAAACGTAAAAAATATTTTTTTTTTCAAAAACTTCCAAATCGCTTTAAAAACTATTTAGGATAGTTCTTACGTGAAGGCGATTACTAAATATATTAGAAACATTCATCAAAAGTGTCTTAAAGTGGGTGAAAAACGTAAAAAATATTTTTTTTTCAAAAAGTTTAATATCAATGTAAAACCTATTTAGGATAGTTCTTACGTGAATGCGATTGCTAAATATATTAGAAACATTCATCAAAAGTGTCTTAAAGTGGGTGAAAAACGTAAAAAATATTTTTTTTTCAAAAAGTTCCAAATCGCTTTAAAAACTATTTAGGATAGTTCTTACGTGAATGCCATTACTAAATATATTAGAAACATTCATCAAAAGTGTCTTAAAGTGGGTGAAAAACGAAAAAAATATTTTTTTTTCAAAAAGTTCCAAATCAATGTAAAAACTATTTAGGATAGTTCTTACGTGAATGTGATTACTAAATATATGAGAAACATTCATCAAAAGTGTCTAAAAGTGGGTGAAAAACGTAAGAAATATATTTTTTTCAAAAAGTTCCAAATCAATGTAAAAACTATTTAGGATAGTTCTTACGTGAATGCGATTACTAAATATATTAGAAACATTCATCAAAAGTGTCTAAAAGTGGGTGAAAATCGTAAGAAAATATTTTTTTTCAAAATGTTCCAAATCGCTGTACAAACTATTTAGGATAGTTCTTACGTGAATGCGATTACTAAATATTTTAGAAACATTCATCAAAAGTGTCTAAAAGTGGGTGAAAAACGTAAAAAATATTTTTTTTTCAAAAAGTTTCAAATCAATGTAAAACCTATTTAGGATAGTTCTTACGTGAATGCCATTACTAAATATATTAGAAACATTCATCAAAAGTGTCTTAAAGTGGGTGAAAAACGTAAAAAATATTTTTTTTCAAAAAGTTCCAAATCAATGTAAAAACTATTTAGGATAGTTCTTACGTGAATGCGATTGCTAAATATATTAGAAACATTCATCAAAAGTGTCTAAAAGTGGGTGAAAAACGTAAAAAATATTTTTTTTTCAAAAAGTTCCAAATCAATGTAAAACCTATTTAGGATAGTTCTTTTGTGAATGTGATTACTAAATATATTAGAAACATTCATCAAAAGTGTCTTAAAGTGGGTGAAAAACGTAAAAAATATTTTTTTTTCAAAAAGTTCCAAATCAATGTAAAAACTATTTAGGATAGTTCTTACGTTAATGCGATTACTAAATATATTAGAAACATTCATCAAAAGTGTCTTAAAGTGGGTGAAAAACGTAAAAAATATTTTTTTTTCAAAAAGTTCCAAATCAATGTAAAACCTATTTAGGATAGTTCTTACGTGAACGCGATTGCTAAATATATTAGAAACATTCATCAAAAGTGTCTAAAAGTGGGTGAAAAACGTAAAAAATATTTTTTTTTCAAAAAGTTCCAAATCGCTTTTAAAATTATTTAGGATAGTTCTTACGTGAATGCCATTACTAAATATATTAGAAACATTCATCAAAAGTGTCTTAAAGTGGGTGAAAAACGTAAAAAATATTTTTTATAGTTATATTTGTGATAGTTCTTACGTTAATGCCATTACTAAATATATAAGAAACATTCATCAAAAGTGTCTTAAAGTGGGTGAAAAACGTATAAAAAATATTTTTTACGTTTTTCACCCACTTTAAGACACTTTTGATGAATGTTTCTAATATATTTAGTAATGGCATTCACGTAAGAACTATCCTAAATAGTTTTTAAAGCGATTTGGAACTTTTTGAAAAAAAAATATTTTTTACGTTTTTCACCCACTTTTAGACACTTCTGATGAATGTTTCTAATATATTTAGCAATCGCAATCACTTAAGAACTATCCTAAATAGGTTTTACATTGATTTGGAACTTTTTGAAAAAAAAATATTTTTTACGTTTTTCACCCACTTTTAGACACTTTTGATGAATGTTTCTCATATATTTAGTAATCACATTCACGTAAGAACTATCCTAAATAGGTTTTACATTGATTTGGAACTTTTTGAAAAAAAAATATTTTTTACGTTTTTCACCCACTTTAAGACACTTTTGATGAATGTTTCTAATATATTTAGTAGTCGCATTCATGTAAGAACTATCCTAAATAGTTTTTACATTGATTTGGAACTTTTTGAAAAAAAAATATTTTTTACGTTTTTCACCCACTTTTAGACACTTCTGATGAATGTTTCTAATATATTTAGCAATCGCAATCACTTAAGAACTATCCTAAATAGGTTTTACATTGATTTGGAACTTTTTGAAAAAAAAATATTTTTTACGTTTTTCACCCACTTTTAGACACTTTTGATGAATGTTTCTCATATATTTAGTAATCACATTCACGTAAGAACTATCCTAAATATGTTTTACATTGATTTGGAACTTTTTGAAAAAAAAATATTTTTTACGTTTTTCACCCACTTTTAGACACTTCTGATGAATGTTTCTAATATATTTAGCAATCGCAATCACTTAAGAACTATCCTAAATAGGTTTTACATTGATTTGGAACTTTTTGGTGAAAAACGTAAAAAATATTTTTTTTTCAAAAAGTTTAATATCAATGTAAAACCTATTTAGGATAGTTCTTACGTGAATGCGATTGCTAAATATATTAGAAACATTCATCAAAAGTGTCTTAAAGTGGGTGAAAAACGTAAAAAATATTTTTTATTCAAAAAGTTCCAAATCGCTTTAAAAACTATTTAGGATAGTTCTTACGTGAATGCCATTACTAAATATATTAGAAACATTCATCAAAAGTGTCTTAAAGTGGGTGAAAAACGTAAAAAATATTTTTTTTTCAAAAAGTTTAATATCAATGTAAAACCTATTTAGGATAGTTGTTACGTGAATACGATTACTAAATATATTAGAAACATTCATCAAAAGTGTCTAAAAGTGGGTGAAAATCGTAAGAAAATATTTTTTTTCAAAATGTTCCAAATCGCTGTACAAACTATTTAGGATAGTTCTTACGTGAATGCGATTACTAAATATATTAGAAACATTCATCAAAAGTGTCTTAAAGTGGGTGAAAAACGTAAAAAATATTTTTTTTTCAAAAAGTTCCAAATCAATGTAAAAACTATTTAGGATAGTTCTTACGTGAATGCGATTGCTAAATATATTAGAAACATTCATCAAAAGTGTCTAAAAGTGGGTGAAAAACGTAAAAAATATTTTTTTTTCAAAAAGTTCCAAATCAATGTAAAACCTATTTAGGATAGTTCTTTTGTGAATGTGATTACTAAATATATTAGAAACATTCATCAAAAGTGTCTAAAAGTGGGTGAAAAACGTAAAAAATATTTTTTTTTCAAAAAGTTCCAAATCAATGTAAAAACTATTTAGGATAGTTCTTACGTGAATGCGATTACTAAATATATTAGCAACATTCATCAAAAGTGTCTTAAAGTGGCTGAAAAACGTAAAAAATATTTTTTTTTCAAGAAGTTCCAAATCGCTTTAAAAACTATTTAGGATAGTTCTTACGTGAATGCGATTACTAAATATATTAGAAACATTTATCAAAAGTGTCTAAAAGTGGGTGAAAAACGTAAAAAATATATATTTTTTAAAATGTTCCAAATCGCTGTACAAACTATTTAGGATAGTTCTTACGTGAATGTGATTACTAAATATTTTAGAAACATTCATCAAAAGTGTCTAAAAGTGGGTGAAAAACGTAAAAAATATTTTTTTTTCAAAAAGTTTCAAATCAATGTAAAACCTATTTAGGATAGTTCTTACGTGAATGCGATTACTAAATATTTTAGAAACATTCATCAAAAGTGTCTTAAAGTGGGTGAAAAACGTAAAAAATATTTTTTTTTCAAAAAGTTCCAAATCAATGTAAAAACTATTTAGGATAGTTCTTACGTTAATGCGATTACTAAATATATTAGAAACATTCATCAAAAGTGTCTTAAAGTGGGTGAAAAACGTAAAAAATATTTTTTTTTCAAAAAGTTCCAAATCAATGTAAAACCTATTTAGGATAGTTCTTACGTGAACGCGATTGCTAAATATATTAGAAACATTCATCAAAAGTGTCTAAAAGTGGGTGAAAAACGTAAAAAATATTTTTTTTTCAAAAAGTTCCAAATCGCTTTTAAAATTATTTAGGATAGTTCTTACGTGAATGCCATTACTAAATATATTAGAAACATTCATCAAAAGTGTCTTAAAGTGGGTGAAAAAGGTAAAAAATATTTTTTTTTCAAAAAGTTCCAAATCGCCTTAAAAACTATTTGGAACAGCTCTTACGTAAACGTGATTACTAAATATATTAGAAACATTCATCAAAAGTTTCTAAAAGTGGGTGAAAAACGTAAAAAATATTTTTTTTTCAAAAAGTTCCAAATCAATGTAAAACCTATTTAGGATAGTTCTTAAGTGATTGCGATTGCTAAATATATTAGAAACATTCATCAGAAGTGTCTAAAAGTGGGTGAAAAACGTAAAAAATATTTTTTTTTCAAAAAGTTCCAAATCGCTTTAAAAACTATTTAGGATAGTTCTTACGTGAATGCCATTACTAAATATATTAGAAACATTCATCAAAAGTGTCTTAAAGTGGGTGAAAAACGTAAAAAATATTTTTTATACGTTTTTCACCCACTTTAAGACACTTTTGATGAATGTTTCTAATATATTTAGTAATCGCATTCACGTACGAACTGTCCTAAATAGTTTGTACAGCGATTTGGAACATTTTGAAAAAAAATATTTTTTTACGTTTTTCACCCACTTTTAGACACTTTTGATGAATGTTTCTATATATTTAGTAATCGCATTCACGTAAGAACTATCCTAAATAGGTTTTACATTGATTTTAAACTTTTTGAAAAAAAAATATTTTATACGTTTTTCACCCACTTTAAGACACTTTTGATGAATGTTTCTTATATATTTAGTAATGGCATTCACTTAAGAACTATCCTAAATAGTTTTTAAAGCGATTTGGAACTTTTTGAAAAAAAAATATTTTTTACGTTTTTCACCCACTTTTAGACACTTCTGATGAATGTTTCTAATATATTTAGCAATCGCAATCACTTAAGAACTATCCTAAATAGGTTTTACATTCATTTGGAACTTTTTGAAAAAAAAATATTTTTTACGTTTTTCACCCACTTTAAGACACTTTTGATGAATGTTTCTAATATATTTAGTAGTCGCATTCATGTAAGAACTATCCTAAATAGTTTTTACATTGATTTGGAACTTTTTGAAAAAAAAATATTTTTTACGTTTTTCACCCACTTTTAGACACTTCTGATGAATGTTTCTAATATATTTAGCAATCGCAATCACTTAAGAACTATCCTAAATAGGTTTTACATTGATTTGGAACTTTTTGAAAAAAAAATATTTTTTACGTTTTTCACCCACTTTTAGACACTTTTGATGAATGTTTCTCATATATTTAGTAATCACATTCACGTAAGAACTATCCTAAATATGTTTTACATTGATTTGGAACTTTTTGAAAAAAAAATATTTTTTACGTTTTTCACCCACTTTTAGACACTTCTGATGAATGTTTCTAATATATTTAGCAATCGCAATCACTTAAGAACTATCCTAAATAGGTTTTACATTGATTTGGAACTTTTTGAAAAAAAATATTTTTTACGTTTTTCACCCACTTTTAGACACTTTTGATGAATGTTTCTCATATATTTAGTAATCACATTCACGTAAGAACTATCCTAAATAGGTTTTACATTGATTTGGAACTTTTTGAAAAAAAAATATTTTTTACGTTTTTCACCCACTTTAAGACACTTTTGATGAATGTTTCTAATATATTTAGTAGTCGCATTCATGTAAGAACTATCCTAAATAGTTTTTACATTGATTTGGAACTTTTTGAAAAAAAAATATTTTTTACGTTTTTCACCCACTTTTAGACACTTCTGATGAATGTTTCTAATATATTTAGCAATCGCAATCACTTAAGAACTATCCTAAATAGGTTTTACATTGATTTGGAACTTTTTGAAAAAAAAATATTTTTTACGTTTTTCACCCACTTTTAGACACTTTTGATGATTGTTTCTCATATATTTAGTAATCACATTCACGTAAGAACTATCCTAAATAGGTTTTACATTGATTTGGAACTTTTTGAAAAAAAAATATTTTTTACGTTTTTCACCCACTTTAAGACACTTTTGATGAATGTTTCTAATATATTTAGTAGTCGCATTCATGTAAGAACTATCCTAAATAGTTTTTACATTGATTTGGAACTTTTTGAAAAAAAAATATTTTTTACGTTTTTCACCCACTTTTAGACACTTCTGATGAATGTTTCTAATATATTTAGCAATCGCAATCACTTAAGAACTATCCTAAATAGGTTTTACATTGATTTGGAACTTTTTGAAAAAAAAATATTTTTTACGTTTTTCACCCACTTTTAGACACTTTTGATGAATGTTTCTCATATATTTAGTAATCACATTGACGTAAGAACTATCCTAAATAGGTTTTACATTGATTTGGAGCTTTTTGAAAAAAATATATTTTTTACGTTTTTCACCCACTTTTTGACACTTTTGATGAATGTTTCTCATATATTTAGTAATCACATTCACGTAAGAACTATCCTAAATAGGTTTTACATTGATTTGGAACTTTTTGAAAAAAAAATATTTTTTACGTTTTTCACCCACTTTAAGACACTTTTGATGAATGTTTCTAATATATTTAGTAGTCGCATTCATGTAAGAACTATCCTAAATAGTTTTTACATTGATTTGGAACTTTTTGAAAAAAAAATATTTTTTACGTTTTTCACCCACTTTTAGACACTTCTGATGAATGTTTCTAATATATTTAGCAATCGCAATCACTTAAGAACTATCCTAAATAGGTTTTACATTGATTTGGAACTTTTTGAAAAAAAAATATTTTTTACGTTTTTCACCCACTTTTAGACACTTTTGATGAATGTTTCTCATATATTTAGTAATCACATTCACGTAAGAACTATCCTAAATAGGTTTTACATTGATTTGGAGCTTTTTGAAAAAAATATATTTTTTACGTTTTTCACCCACTTTTAACACTTTTGATGAATGTTTCTCATATATTTGGTAATCACATTCACGTAAGAACTATCCTAAATAGGTTTTACATTGATTTGGAACTTTTTGAAAAAAAAATATTTTTTACGTTTTTCACCCACTTTAAGACACTTCTGATGAATGTTTCTAATATATTTAGCAATCGCAATCACTTAAGAACTATCCTAAATAGGTTTTACATTGATTTGGAACTTTTTGAAAAAAAAATATTTTTTACGTTTTTCACCCACTTTTAGACACTTTTGATGAATGTTTCTCATATATTTAGTAATCACATTCACGTAAGAACTATCCTAAATAGGTTTTACATTGATTTGGAGCTTTTTGAAAAAAATATATTTTTTACGTTTTTCACCCACTTTTAACACTTTTGATGAATGTTTCTCATATATTTAGTAATCACATTCACGTAAGAACTATCCTAAATAGTTTTTACATTGATTTGGAACTTTTTGAAAAAAAAATATTTTTTACGTTTTTCACCCACTTTAAGACACTTTTGATGAATGTTTCTAATATATTTAGTAATGGCATTCACGTAAGAACTATCCTAAATAGTTTTTACATTGATTTGGAACTTTTTGAAAAAAAAATATTTTTTACGTTTTTCACCCACTTTTAGACACTTTTGATGAATGTTTCTCATATATTTAGTAATCACATTCACGTAAGAACTATCCTAAATAGTTTTTACATTGATTTGGAACTTTTTGAAAAAAAAATATTTTTTACGTTTTTCACCCACTTTTAGACACTTTTGATGAATGTTTCTCATATATTTAGTAATCACATTCACGTAAGAACTATCCTAAATAGGTTTTACATTGATTTGGAACTTTTTGAAAAAAATATATTTTTTACGTTTTTCACCCACTTTTAGACACTTTTGATGAATGTTTCTAATATATTTAGCAATCGCATTCACGTAAGAACTATCCTAAATAGTTTTTACATTGATTTGGAAATTTTTGAAAAAAATATATTTCTAACGTTTTTCACCCACTTTTAGACACTTTTGATGAATGTTTCTAATATATTTAGTAGTCGCATTCATGTAAGAACTATCCTAAATAGTTTTTACATTGATTTGGAACTTTTTGAAAAAAAAATATTTTTTACGTTTTTCACCCACTTTAAGACACTTTTGATGAATGTTTCTAATATATTTAGTAGTCGCATTCATGTAAGAACTATCCTAAATAGTTTTTACATTGATTTGGAACTTTTTGAAAAAAAAATATTTTTTACGTTTTTCACCCACTTTTAGACACTTTTGATGAATGTTTCTAATATATTTAGTAATCGCATTCACGTAAGAACTATCCTAAATAGGTTTTACATTGATTTGGAACTTTTTGAAAAAAAAATATTTTTTACGTTTTTCACCCACTTTTAGACACTTTTGATGAATGTTTCTAATATATTTAGTAGTCGCATTCATGTAAGAACTATCCTAAATAGTTTTTACATTGATTTGGAACTTTTTGAAAAAAAAATATTTTTTACGTTTTTCACCCACTTTTAGACACTTTTGATGAATGTTTCTCATATATTTAGTAATCACATTCACGTAAGAACTATCCTAAATAGTTTTTACATTGATTTGGAACTTTTTGAAAAAAAAATATTTTTTACGTTTTTCACCCACTTTTAGACACTTTTGATGAATGTTTCTCATATATTTAGTAATCACATTCACGTAAGAACTATCCTAAATAGGTTTTACATTGATTTGGAACTTTTTGAAAAAAATATATTTTTTACGTTTTTCACCCACTTTTAGACACTTTTGATGAATGTTTCTAATATATTTAGCAATCGCATTCACGTAAGAACTATCCTAAATAGTTTTTACATTGATTTGGAACTTTTTGAAAAAAAAATATTTTTTACGTTTTTCACCCACTTTTAGACACTTTTGATGAATGTTTCTAAAATATTTAGTAATCGCCTTCACGTAAGAACTATCCTAAATAGTTTTTAAAGCGATTTGGAACTTCTTGAAAAAAAAATATTTTTTACGTTTTTCACCCACTTTAAGACACTTTTGATGAATGTTTCTAATATATTTAGTAATCGCCTTCACGTAAGAACTATCCTAAATAGTTTTTAAAGCGATTTGGAACTTTTTGAAAAAAAAATATTTTTTACGTTTTTCACCCACTTTTAGACACTTTTGATGAATGTTTCTCATATATTTAGTAATCGCGTTCACGTAAGAACTATCCTAAATAGGTTTTACATTGATATTAAACTTTTTGAAAAAAAAATATTTTTTACGTTTTTCACCCACTTTAAGACACTTTTGATGAATGTTTCTAATATATTTAGTAATCGCATTCACGTAAGAACTATCCTAAATTGTTTTTACATTGATTTGGAACTTTTTGAAAAAAAAATATTTTTACGTTTTTCACCCACTTTAAGACACTTTTGATGAATGTTTCTAATATATCTAGTAATCGCATTCACGTAAGAACTATCCTAAATAGTATGTACAGCGATTTGGAACATTTTAAAAAAATATATATTTTTTACGTTTTTCACCCACTTTTAGACACTTTTGATGAATGTTTCTCATATATTTAGCAATCGCATTCACGTAAGAACTATCCTAAATAGGTTTTACATTGATTTGGAACTTTTTGAAAAAAAAATATTTTCTTACGTTTTTCACCCACTTTAAGACACTTTTGATGAATGTTTCTAATATATTTAGCAATCGCATTCACGTAAGAACTATCCTAAATAGGTTTTACATTGATATTAAACTTTTTGAAAAAAAAATATTTTTTACGTTTTTCACCCACTTTAAGACACTTTTGATGAATGTTTCTCATATATTTAGTAATCGCATTCACGTAAGAACTATCCTAAATAGTTTTTAAAGCGATTTGGAACTTTTTGAAAAAAATATATTTCTTACGTTTTTCACCCACTTTTAGACACTTTTGATGAATGTTTCTCATATATTTAGTAATCACATTCACGTAAGAACTATCCTAAATAGTTTTTACATTGATTTGGAACTTTTTGAAAAAAAAATATTTTTTACGTTTTTCACCCACTTTTAGACACTTTTGATGAATGTTTCTAATATATTTAGTAATCGCCTTCACGTAAGAACTATCCTAAATAGTTTTTAAAGCGATTTGGAACTTTTTGAAAAAAAAATATTTTTTACGTTTTTCACCCACTTTTAGACACTTTTGATGAATATTTCTAATATATTTAGTAATCGCGTTCACCTAAGAACTATCCTAAATAGGTTTTACATTGATATAAAATTTTTTGAAAAAAAAATATTTTTTACGTTTTTCACCCACTTTAAGACACTTTTGATGAATGTTTCTCATATATTTAGTAATCACATTCACGTAAGAACTATCCTAAATAGGTTTTACATTGATTTGGAACTTTTTGAAAAAAAAATATTTTTTACGTTTTTCACCCACTTTTAGACACTTTTGATGAATGTTTCTAATATATTTAGCAATCGCATTCACGTAAGAACTATCCTAAATTGTTTTTACATTGATTTGGAACTTTTTGAAAAAAAAATATTTTTACGTTTTTCACCCACTTTAAGACACTTTTGATGAATGTTTCTAATATATTTAGTAATCGCATTCACGTAAGAACTATCCTAAATAATTTTAAAAGCGATTTGGAACTTTTTGAAAAAAAAATATTTTTTACGTTTTTCACCCACTTTTAGACACTTTTGATGAATGTTTCTAATATATTTAGCAATCGCGTTCACGTAAGAACTATCCTAAATAGGTTTTACATTGATTTGGAACTTTTTGAAAAAAAAATATTTTTTACGTTTTTCACCCACTTTAAGACACTTTTGATGAATGTTTCTAATATATTTAGTAATCGCATTAACGTAAGAACTATCCTAAATAGTTTTTACATTGATTTGGAACTTTTTGAAAAAAAAATATTTTTTACGTTTTTCACCCACTTTAAGACACTTTTGATGAATGTTTCTAAAATATTTAGTAGTCGCATTCATGTAAGAACTATCTTAAATAGGTTTTACATTGATTTGGAACTTTTTGAAAAAAAAATATTTTTTTACGTATTTCACTACTACTTTACTACCTTTTAATTGAAATTACTCAAACAATTCTTAGCCAATGCAAGAAAAACAAAATACTTAACAGAGCCAACACTTCCATTATAATTTTGAGCCATCAATCAGCTTTCTGTGTCATTTAGAAGCTGAGTTACAACCCAAGATCTAACATGAAAAAAAACGAGTGTGCTTTAGACCACACGACTGAAGTAAAACTTCTTTAGCTCCATCCATAATTCTATATGATTGTATGCGATGTCCGAAAAGCCCTCCGTGGGATAAAGGGAAAAAGCACAAAAAAACGCTCTAGTAAATCGTCTTTTATTAAAATTTTCTAGTACCAAAAAATAATCATAGCAGTGTTACAATCTGCGGTTGTAGGTGCCGCTAACACTGATTGTATGTACATACTCGCAAACGAAATACTGACTGAGATATATTATATACACTGGCTATGAGAGGAAGTGAAAAAGAAAATGTGTGCGCGCACTGCTGTCTCTTGCTCCTACAGTGTGATACAGACAATAGGCCACAAAAAAACTCAAATTATTTTTTTTAATTTTTAAAATAATTTCTTTTCAATTCAATAAGGAACGTAGTAGGAACTTTGTCAGTCTTTAAACAATTAAACAACGTTCTGCATAAACTTACCAGCTGCTAGAAGGCATGGGATCATCTACCATTTTCGATCCTTTTATCTTTTAACAAAACTTTAACAAATTAGAGTTTTATGTCTGTATATAAATAATATGATTAATTAACCTATCCATATCTCAAAGAAGTTATAAACAGAAACAGAAAATATTTCGAAGTTTACCATCTGTCATAAGAAGAAACTGAGTGCATTCGGTAAATTTTTGAATAATGAATAAAACAGGTTTATATGGATGGTGATGACGCATATGCAAATAATGCAATGCGTTCGTGAAATCAAGTTCGCATTCTTGGTACATCTTCTCAAAAAGTTACCATAACCAGATAAAAATTACCAAATTACCGCAACTCAGAAAGCAAAAAAAAAACATTACCAAATAAAAAAAATTCCAAAGTGGCAACCGTGCAAAGGCGTGACCTGTGTCTATATATACGAAAAATAACTGGTTATGAAAAAAAGAGAGAAAGAAAATGTTTGTGGTGCGCAGTGGCGGCTCCAGCCAAACTAGCGGCCTGTGCAAGATTTACGGAAAGCGCCCTTTTTTCATATTTGCACACATGAATAAGTCTTTTCCACATCACCCAGGAGGTACACTTTCAATGGGTTTTTTTTTATTGAGGTATTTTTTATTTTGAGATTTTTGAACTAGATACTTTTGTTAAATGTAATGGATGTGCAAGGAATATACCTACATGAACAGGGTGGAATATTTTGAGATTATGTAGGTAAGAAGTGAACTTGCATATGTCTAGTGGGATTTTTTATTTTGCGATATTTTGAGTTAGATTCTACTTGAAGTTGCAACATTGCAAGTGATGTGAGTTAATGTGCAAGAAATAATTGAGCACAGGTGTGATGGATGTTGTTATTTTGGGCTTACTTGATCAAGCTTTTTCTTTAAAATGCAAATGGCAGTATTTGTTCACGCAATATAAAATAAATTTTTCTTTCCTAGCAATGCGCCCCAGAACTTGGCGCCCTGTGCATTTGCACATCTTGCACATATGGTTGGTCGGGCCCTGGCGGTGAGAGGTAAGGTGAGACTCTCCTACAGTGTAATACAGACAATATGCCTGCCCTGCAGTGATCCCAGACTTTAGAGGCAGGTTATCCCACGGTTATACCCAAAAAAAAATCCCTTAATACAAAAATAGAAATTTAGGTACATCTTACACATTTTTAAAACGTTACAAAAAGAAACATAAAATTACATTCGGCATTAAAATGAAAATAATATTCAACATAAAATAAATGTCTTATGAATTATTTGAAACTTTATCTCGGTTTCAAGTCTCATTATTCTTGATTTTTCATACAAAAATGACACAGAAATTTGATTTGAGAAAGAGGAAAGGCTTTTTTGCATACATTCCAATGCTTACAAAATAAATTTCGAATGACATTTTTCTATACATGAAATTTAATTTGATCGTAGGTTGACTAATTTGTTTTATTCTCAATGAAATGAGCAATTGGGAACAAAATTTTATCAACAAGTAAAATCCCTTTCTTTTTGTACGATGAGGTTTGAAAAAATCTTTGTCCCTTTTAGCTTATTATAAGTGAAAAAATCCCGCAAAAAGAGATAAATACCCCGATCTTGGATCACTGCTGCACTGTGGGCTGTGGCTTAGATATATGAAACTCTCTCTCTCTTTCTATCTTCACTAACTCATGTCTGCCTCTCAAGTCCCGTTTGCAATTTCCGTAACGTTTTCGTGACACGTTCACCAGCTTACCCCCCAAGTCAAGCCCGCCTAAAGAAGTTATACTTCAAAAACTTTATATATATTCTCAAATCGAAAATGATCAGCAACCGTTGTTGTTATCGTTGTTCTGCTTTGGGGTGGTTGGCTGGCGCACATCGCACAAGCACATACATTTCAACAAAAACAGCGTGCAGTTTTCTCCGATTAAGTGAAACGAAAGAGAAGTAGGTATGCGAGGTGAATGAGGATGTATGAAACAATGCGAAACAAAGCGACAATGTTTTTCTGAGGAAATGCGCAGATGGCTGATGACGTGCGATGATGGGCGTATGATGGTGTTAATATCCACTATATTATTTCTATAGTTACTGTAGTAGTATATTTACCTCTTGCGGTTCACACGCTCAACCAATCTTAACAAATGAAGTGTAAGAAAAGAGATTTTCGGGGTGCTTATTTTTGCATTTTTACGTTTTTTAAATATTAACAATTAAAAAAGTTGAATTTACTACATTAAATTTCAACTACGCAGTTGTGTACAACTATGATTCAGTGAAATACTTCTCTTTCATTCATTATACCCGTAGCCGTAGCCGTCCCGTAGCCGCAGCATCCCGTATCCCGTACAAACGACGCCACGAAAGAGAGTTGACGGCCGAAGACTCAGTCATAAGAAATCTAAGAGATCATTTTCAAAATTTGAGCGGGAATCGGGTAGTTATGTTATTTCAAAACATAGGTTTTGTTGTCAGTTGTCATTTTTGTAAAGGAAATTCAACGTAGGCTTGATATAATCCTAATACTATAAATGCGAAAGTAAGATTATTTTAACGACCTCAAAACTAATTTCCATGAATTTTGGTATAGGGATAGATGGGACCTCTGAGAATGACAGGCTACTTTTTGTCGCAAAAACAAAACGTGAAGGGGATCCAGTTTAAATGACGAACCAATTATTTCTGAAGTTAGGGACAATAAAATTCATCATTGGTAGATATCTATATTTGGTAAAAATAAATACATTTGCTGCAATGAATTTAGGATAGTTCAAACTATTTACGATAGTGCTTACGTGAACGCGATTACTAAATATATTAGAAACATTCATCAAAAGTGTCTTAAAGTGGGTGAAAAACGTAAAAAATATTTTTTTTTCAAAAAGTTCCAAATCAATGTAAAAACTATTTAGGATAGTTCTTACGTGAATGCGATTACTAAATATATTAGAAACATTCATCAAAAGTGTCTTAAAGTGGGTGAAAAACGTAAAATATATTTTTTTTTCAAAAAGTTCCAAATCGCTTTAAAAACTATTTAGGATAGTTCTTACGTGAATGCCATTACTAAATATATTAGAAACATTCATCAAAAGTGTCTTAAAGTGGGTGAAAAACGTATAAAATATTTTTTTTTTCAAAAAGTTTAAAATCAATGTAAAACCTATTTAGGATAGTTCTTACGTGAATGCGATTGCTAAATATATTAGAAACATTCATCAAAAGTGTCTTAAAGTGGGTGAAAAACGTAAAAAATATTTTTTTTTCTAAAAGTTCCAAATCAATGTAAAAACTATTTAGGATAGTTCTTACGTGAATGCGATTACTAAATATATTAGAAACATTCATCAAAAGTGTCTTAAAGTGGGTGAAAAACGTAAAAAATATTTTTTTTTCAAAAAGTTTAATATCAATGTAAAACCTATTTAGGATAGTTCTTACGTGAATGCGATTGCTAAATATATTAGAAACATTCATCAAAAGTGTCTAAAAGTGGGTGAAAATCGTAAGAAAATATTTTTTTTCAAAATGTTCCAAATCGCTGTACAAACTATTTAGGATAGTTCTTACGTGAATGCGATTACTAAATATTTTAGAAACATTCATCAAAAGTGTCTAAAAGTGGGTGAAAAACGTAAAAAATATTTTTTTTTCAAAAAGTTTAATATCAATGTAAAACCTATTTAGGATAGTTCTTACGTGAATGCGATTGCTAAATATATTAGAAACATTCATCAAAAGTGTCTTAAAGTGGGTGAAAAACGTAAAATATATTTTTTTTTCAAAAAGTTCCAAATCGCTTTAAAAACTATTTAGGATAGTTCTTACGTGAATGCCATTACTAAATATATTAGAAACATTCATCAAAAGTGTCTTAAAGTGGGTGAAAAACGTATAAAATATTTTTTTTTTCAAAAAGTTTAAAATCAATGTAAAACCTATTTAGGATAGTTCTTACGTGAATGCGATTGCTAAATATATTAGAAACATTCATCAAAAGTGTCTTAAAGTGGGTGAAAAACGTAAAAAATATTTTTTTTTCTAAAAGTTCCAAATCAATGTAAAAACTATTTAGGATAGTTCTTACGTGAATGCGATTGCTAAATATATGAGAAACATTCATCAAAAGTGTCTAAAAGTGGGTGAAAAACGTAAAAAATATTTTTTTTTTAAAAAGTTCCAAATCAATGTAAAACCTATTTAGGATAGTTCTTACGTGAATGCGATTGCTAAATATATGAGAAACATTCATCAAAAGTGTCTAAAAGTGGGTGAAAAACGTAAAAAATATATATTTTTTTAAAATGTTCCAAATCGCTGTACATACTATTTAGGATAGTTCTTACGTGAATGCGATTACTAAATATATTAGAAACATTCATCAAAAGTGTCTTAAAGTGGGTGAAAAACGTAAAAATATTTTTTTTTCAAAAAGTTCCAAATCAATGTAAAAACAATTTAGGATAGTTCTTACGTGAATGCGATTGCTAAATATATTAGAAACATTCATCAAAAGTGTCTAAAAGTGGGTGAAAAACGTAAAAAATATTTTTTTTTCAAAAAGTTCCAAATCAATGTAAAACCAATTTAGGATAGTTCTTACGTGAATGTGATTACTAAATATATGAGAAACATTCATCAAAAGTGTCTTAAAGTGGGTGAAAAACGTAAAAAATATTTTTTTTTCAAAAAATTTTATATCAATGTAAAACCTATTTAGGATAGTTCTTAGGTGAACGCGATTACTAAATATATTAGAAATATTCATCAAAAGTGTCTAAAAGTGGGTGAAAAACGTAAAAAATATTTTTTTTTCAAAAAGTTCCAAATCGCTTTAAAAACTATTTAGGATAGTTCTTACGTGAAGGCGATTACTAAATATATTAGAAACATTCATCAAAAGTGTCTAAAAGTGGGTGAAAAACGTAAAAAATATTTTTTTTTCAAAAAGTTCCAAATCAATGTAAAAACTATTTAGGATAGTTCTTACGTGAATGTGATTACTAAATATATGAGAAACATTCATCAAAAGTGTCTAAAAGTGGGTGAAAAACGTAAGAAATATATTTTTTTCAAAAAGTTCCAAATCGCTTTAAAAACTATTTAGGATAGTTCTTACGTGAATGCGATTACTAAATATATGAGAAACATTCATCAAAAGTGTCTTAAAGTGGGTGAAAAACGTAAAAAATATTTTTTTTTCAAAAAGTTTAATATCAATGTAAAACCTATTTAGGATAGTTCTTACGTGAATGCGATTGCTAAATATATTAGAAACATTCATCAAAAGTGTCTTAAAGTGGGTGAAAAACGTAAGAAAATATTTTTTTTTCAAAAAGTTCCAAATCAATGTAAAACCTATTTAGGATAGTTCTTACGTGAATGCGATTGCTAAATATATGAGAAACATTCATCAAAAGTGTCTAAAAGTGGGTGAAAAACGTAAAAAATATATATTTTTTTAAAATGTTCCAAATCGCTGTACATACTATTTAGGATAGTTCTTACGTGAATGCGATTACTAGATATATTAGAAACATTCATCAAAAGTGTCTTAAAGTGGGTGAAAAACGTAAAAATATTTTTTTTTCAATAAGTTCCAAATCAATGTAAAAACAATTTAGGATAGTTCTTACGTGAATGCGATTGCTAAATATATGAGAAACATTCATCAAAAGTGTCTTAAAGTGGGTGAAAAACGTAAAAAATATTTTTTTTTCAAAAAGTTTAATATCAATGTAAAACCTATTTAGGATAGTTCTTAGGTGAACGCGATTACTAAATATATTAGAAACATTCATCAAAAGTGTCTAAAAGTGGGTGAAAAACGTAAAAAATATTTTTTTTTCAAAAAGTTCCAAATCGCTTTAAAAACTATTTAGGATAGTTCTTACGTGAAGGCGATTACTAAATATATTAGAAACATTCATCAAAAGTGTCTAAAAGTGGGTGAAAAACGTAAAAAATATTTTTTTTTCAAAAAGTTCCAAATCAATGTAAAAACTATTAAGGATAGTTCTTACGTGAATGTGATTACTAAATATATGAGAAACATTCATCAAAAGTGTCTAAAAGTGGGTGAAAAACGTAAAAAATATTTTTTTTTCAAAAAGTTCCAAATCAATGTAAAACCTATTTAGGATAGTTCTTACGTGAATGCGATTGCTAAATATATTAGAAACATTCATCAAAAGTGTCTTAAAGTGGGTGAAAAACGTAAAAAATATTTTTTTTTCAAAAAGTTCCAAATCGCTTTAAAAGCTATTTAGGATAGTTCTTACGTGAATGCCATTACTAAATATATTAGAAACATTCATCAAAAGTGTCTTAAAGTGGGTGAAAAACGTAAAAAATATTTTTTTTTCTAAAAGTTCCAAATCAATGTAAAAACTATTTAGGATAGTTCTTACGTGAATGCGATTGCTAAATATATGAGAAACATTCATCAAAAGTGTCTAAAAGTGGGTGAAAAACGTAAAAAATATTTTTTTTTCAAAAAGTTCCAAATCAATGTAAAACCTATTTAGGATAGTTCTTACGTGAATGCGATTGCTAAATATATGAGAAACATTCATCAAAAGTGTCTAAAAGTGGGTGAAAAACGTAAAAAATATATATTTTTTTAAAATGTTCCAAATCGCTGTACATACTATTTAGGATAGTTCTTACGTGAATGCGATTACTAAATATATTAGAAACATTCATCAAAAGTGTCTTAAAGTGGGTGAAAAACGTAAAAATATTTTTTTTTCAAAAAGTTCCAAATCAATGTAAAAACAATTTAGGATAGTTCTTACGTGAATGCGATTGCTAAATATATTAGAAACATTCATCAAAAGTGTCTTAAAGTGGGTGAAAAACGTAAAAAATATTTTTTTTTCAAAAAGTTCCAAATCGCTTTAAAAGCTATTTAGGATAGTTCTTACGTGAATGCCATTACTAAATATATTAGAAACATTCATCAAAAGTGTCTTAAAGTGGGTGAAAAACGTAAAAAATATTTTTTTTTCTAAAAGTTCCAAATCAATGTAAAAACTATTTAGGATAGTTCTTACGTGAATGCGATTGCTAAATATATGAGAAACATTCATCAAAAGTGTCTAAAAGTGGGTGAAAAACGTAAAAAATATTTTTTTTTCAAAAAGTTTAATATCAATGTAAAACCTATTTAGGATAGTTCTTAGGTGAACGCGATTACTAAATATATTAGAAACATTCATCAAAAGTGTCTAAAAGTGGGTGAAAAACGTAAAAAATATTTTTTTTTCAAAAAGTTTCAAATCAATGTAAAACCTATTTAGGATAGTTCTTACGTGAATGCGATTGCTAAATATATTAGAAACATTCGTCAAAAGTGTCTTAAAGTGGGTGAAAAACGTAAAAAATATTTTTTTTTCAAAAAGTTCCAAAGCGCTGTACAAACTATTTAGGATAGTTCTTACGTGAATGCGATTACTAAATATTTTAGAAACATTCATCAAAAGTGTCTAAAAGTGGGTGAAAAACGTAAAAAATATTTTTTTTCAAAAAGTTTCAAATCAATGTAAAACCTATTTAGGATAGTTCTTACGTGAATGCGATTACTAAATATTTTAGAAACATTCATCAAAAGTGTCTAAAAGTGGGTGAAAAACGTAAAAAATATTTTTTTTTCAAAAAGTTTAATATCAATGTAAAACCTATTTAGGATAGTTCTTACAAGAATGCGATTGCTAAATATATTAGAAACATTCATCAAAAGTGTCTTAAAGTGGGTGAAAAACGTAAAAAATATTTTTTTTTCAAAAAGTTCCAAATCGCTTTAAAAGCTATTTAGGATAGTTCTTACGTGAATGCCATTACTAAATATATTAGAAACATTCATCAAAAGTGTCTTAAAGTGGGTGAAAAACGTATAAAATATTTTTTTTTTCAAAAAGTAAAATCAATGTAAAACCTATTTAGGATAGTTCTTACGTGAATGCGATTGCTAAATATATTAGAAACATTCGTCAAAAGTGTCTTAAAGTGGGTGAAAAACGTAAAAAATATTTTTTTTTCTAAAAGTTCCAAATCAATGTAAAAACTATTTAGGATAGTTCTTACGTGAATGCGATTGCTAAATATATGAGAAACATTCATCAAAAGTGTCTAAAAGTGGGTGAAAAACGTAAAAAATATTTTTTTTTCAAAAAGTTCCAAATCTATGTAAAACCTATTTAGGATAGTTCTTACGTGAATGCGATTGCTAAATATATGAGAAACATTCATCAAAAGTGTCTAAAAGTGGGTGAAAAACGTAAAAAATATATATTTTTTTAAAATGTTCCAAATCGCTGTACATACTATTTAGGATAGTTCTTACGTGAATGCGATTGCTAAATATATTAGAAACATTCGTCAAAAGTGTCTTAAAGTGGGTGAAAAACGTAAAAAATATTTTTTTTTCTAAAAGTTCCAAATCAATGTAAAAACTATTTAGGATAGTTCTTACGTGAATGCGATTGCTAAATATATGAGAAACATTCATCAAAAGTGTCTAAAAGTGGGTGAAAAACGTAAAAAATATTTTTTTTTCTAAAAGTTCCAAATCAATGTAAAAACTATTTAGGATAGTTCTTACGTGAATGCGATTGCTAAATATACTAGAAACATTCATCAGAAGTGTCTAAAAGTGGGTGAAAAACGTAAAAAATATTTTTTTTTCAAAAAGTTTAATATCAATGTAAACCCTATTTAGGATAGTTCTTAGGTGAACGCGATTACTAAATATATTAGAAACATTCATCAAAAGTGTCTAAAAGTGGGTGAAAAACGTAAAAAATATTTTTTTTTCAAAAAGTTCCAAATCAATGTAAAAACAATTTAGGATAGTTCTTACGTGAATGCGATTGCTAAATATATTAGAAACATTCATCAAAAGTGTCTAAAAGTGGGTGAAAAACGTAAAAAATATTTTTTTTTCAAAAAGTTCCAAATCAATGTAAAACCTATTTAGGATAGTTCTTACGTGAATGTGATTACTAAATATATGAGAAACATTCATCAAAAGTGTCTAAAAGTGGGTGAAAAACGTAAGAAATATATTTTTTTCAAAAAGTTCCAAATCAATGTAAAACCTATTTAGGATAGTTCTTACATGAATGCGACTACTAAATATATTAGAAACATTCATCAAAAGTGTCTAAAAGTGGGTGAAAAACGTAAAAAATATTTTTTTTTCAAAAAGTTCCAAATCAATGTAAAACCTATTTAGGATAGTTCTTACGTGAACGCGATTGCTAAATATATTAGAAACATTCATCAAAAGTGTCTAAAAGTGGGTGAAAAACGTAAAAAATATTTTTTTTTCAAAAAGTTCCAAATCAATGTAAAACCTATTTAGGATAGTTCTTACATGAATGCGACTACTAAATATATTAGAAACATTCATCAAAAGTGTCTAAAAGTGGGTGAAAAACGTAAAAAATATTTTTTTTTCAAAAAGTTTCAAATCAATGTAAAACCTATTTAGGATAGTTCTTACGTGAATGCGATTGCTAAATATATTAGAAACATTCGTCAAAAGTGTCTTAAAGTGGGTGAAAAACGTAAAAAATATTTTTTTTTCAAAAAGTTCCAAAGCGCTGTACAAACTATTTAGGATAGTTCTTACGTGAATGCGATTACTAAATATTTTAGAAACATTCATCAAAAGTGTCTAAAAGTGGGTAAAAAACGTAAAAAATATTTTTTTTCAAAAAGTTTCAAATCAATGTAAAACCTATTTAGGATAGTTCTTACGTGAATGCGATTACTAAATATTTTAGAAACATTCATCAAAAGTGTCTAAAAGTGGGTGAAAAACGTAAAAAATATTTTTTTTTCAAAAAGTTTAATATCAATGTAAAACCTATTTAGGATAGTTCTTACGTGAATGCGATTGCTAAATATATTAGAAACATTCATCAAAAGTGTCTTAAAGTGGGTGAAAAACGTAAAAAATATTTTTTTTTCAAAAAGTTCCAAATCGCTTTAAAAGCTATTTAGGATAGTTCTTACGTGAATGCCATTACTAAATATATTAGAAACATTCATCAAAAGTGTCTTAAAGTGGGTGAAAAACGTATAAAATATTTTTTTTTTCAAAAAGTAAAATCAATGTAAAACCTATTTAGGATAGTTCTTACGTGAATGCGATTGCTAAATATATTAGAAACATTCGTCAAAAGTGTCTTAAAGTGGGTGAAAAACGTAAAAAATATTTTTTTTTCTAAAAGTTCCAAATCAATGTAAAAACTATTTAGGATAGTTCTTACGTGAATGCGATTGCTAAATATATGAGAAACATTCATCAAAAGTGTCTAAAAGTGGGTGAAAAACGTAAAAAATATATATTTTTTTAAAATGTTCCAAATCGCTGTACATACTATTTAGGATAGTTCTTACGTGAATGCGATTGCTAAATATATTAGAAACATTCGTCAAAAGTGTCTTAAAGTGGGTGAAAAACGTAAAAAATATTTTTTTTTCTAAAAGTTCCAAATCAATGTAAAAACTATTTAGGATAGTTCTTACGTGAATGTGATTACTAAATATATGAGAAACATTCATCAAAAGTGTCTAAAAGTGGGTGAAAAACGTAAAAAATATTTTTTTTTCAAAAAGTTCCAAATCAATGTAAAAACAATTTAGGATAGTTCTTACGTGAATGCGATTGCTAAATATATTAGAAACATTCATCAAAAGTGTCTAAAAGTGGGTGAAAAACGTAAAAAATATTTTTTTTTCAAAAAGTTCCAAATCAATGTAAAACCTATTTAGGATAGTTCTTACGTGAATGTGATTACTAAATATATGAGAAACATTCATCAAAAGTGTCTAAAAGTGGGTGAAAAACGTAAGAAATATATTTTTTTCAAAAAGTTCCAAATCAATGTAAAACCTATTTAGGATAGTTCTTACATGAATGCGACTACTAAATATATTAGAAACATTCATCAAAAGTGTCTAAAAGTGGGTGAAAAACGTAAAAAATATTTTTTTTTCAAAAAGTTCCAAATCAATGTAAAACCTATTTAGGATAGTTCTTACGTGAACGCGATTGCTAAATATATTAGAAACATTCATCAAAAGTGTCTAAAAGTGGGTGAAAAACGTAAAAAATATTTTTTTTTCAAAAAGTTCCAAATCAATGTAAAAACTATTTAGGATAGTTCTTACGTGAACGCGATTGCTAAATATATTAGAAACATTCATCAAAAGTGTCTAAAAGTGGGTGAAAAACGTAAAAAATATTTTTTTTTCAAAAAGTTCCAAATCAATGTAAAAACTATTTAGGATAGTTCTTACGTGAACGCGATTGCTAAATATATTAGAAACATTCGTCAAAAGTGTCTTAAAGTGGGTGAAAAACGTAAAAAATATTTTTTTTTCAAAAAGTTCCAAAGCGCTGTACAAACTATTTAGGATAGTTCTTACGTGAATGCGATTACTAAATATTTTAGAAACATTCATCAAAAGTGTCTAAAAGTGGGTAAAAAACGTAAAAAATATTTTTTTTCAAAAAGTTTCAAATCAATGTAAAACCTATTTAGGATAGTTCTTACGTGAATGCGATTACTAAATATTTTAGAAACATTCATCAAAAGTGTCTAAAAGTGGGTGAAAAACGTAAAAAATATTTTTTTTTCAAAAAGTTTAATATCAATGTAAAACCTATTTAGGATAGTTCTTACGTGAATGCGATTGCTAAATATATTAGAAACATTCATCAAAAGTGTCTTAAAGTGGGTGAAAAACGTAAAAAATATTTTTTTTTCAAAAAGTTCCAAATCGCTTTAAAAGCTATTTAGGATAGTTCTTACGTGAATGCCATTACTAAATATATTAGAAACATTCATCAAAAGTGTCTTAAAGTGGGTGAAAAACGTATAAAATATTTTTTTTTTCAAAAAGTAAAATCAATGTAAAACCTATTTAGGATAGTTCTTACGTGAATGCGATTGCTAAATATATTAGAAACATTCGTCAAAAGTGTCTTAAAGTGGGTGAAAAACGTAAAAAATATTTTTTTTTCTAAAAGTTCCAAATCAATGTAAAAACTATTTAGGATAGTTCTTACGTGAATGCGATTGCTAAATATATGAGAAACATTCATCAAAAGTGTCTAAAAGTGGGTGAAAAACGTAAAAAATATTTTTTTTTTCAAAAAGTTCCAAATCTATGTAAAACCTATTTAGGATAGTTCTTACGTGAATGCGATTGCTAAATATATGAGAAACATTCATCAAAAGTGTCTAAAAGTGGGTGAAAAACGTAAAAAATATATATTTTTTTAAAATGTTCCAAATCGCTGTACATACTATTTAGGATAGTTCTTACGTGAATGCGATTGCTAAATATATTAGAAACATTCGTCAAAAGTGTCTTAAAGTGGGTGAAAAACGTAAAAAATATTTTTTTTTCTAAAAGTTCCAAATCAATGTAAAAACTATTTAGGATAGTTCTTACGTGAATGCGATTGCTAAATATACTAGAAACATTCATCAGAAGTGTCTAAAAGTGGGTGAAAAACGTAAAAAATATTTTTTTTTCAAAAAGTTTAATATCAATGTAAACCCTATTTAGGATAGTTCTTAGGTGAACGCGATTACTAAATATATTAGAAACATTCATCAAAAGTGTCTAAAAGTGGGTGAAAAACGTAAAAAATATTTTTTTTTCAAAAAGTTCCAAATCAATGTAAAAACAATTTAGGATAGTTCTTACGTGAATGCGATTGCTAAATATATTAGAAACATTCATCAAAAGTGTCTAAAAGTGGGTGAAAAACGTAAAAAATATTTTTTTTTCAAAAAGTTCCAAATCAATGTAAAACCTATTTAGGATAGTTCTTACGTGAATGTGATTACTAAATATATGAGAAACATTCATCAAAAGTGTCTAAAAGTGGGTGAAAAACGTAAGAAATATATTTTTTTCAAAAAGTTCCAAATCAATGTAAAACCTATTTAGGATAGTTCTTACATGAATGCGACTACTAAATATATTAGAAACATTCATCAAAAGTGTCTAAAAGTGGGTGAAAAACGTAAAAAATATTTTTTTTTCAAAAAGTTCCAAATCAATGTAAAACCTATTTAGGATAGTTCTTACGTGAACGCGATTGCTAAATATATTAGAAACATTCATCAAAAGTGTCTAAAAGTGGGTGAAAAACGTAAAAAATATTTTTTTTTCAAAAAGTTCCAAATCAATGTAAAAACTATTTAGGATAGTTCTTACGTGAACGCGATTGCTAAATATATTAGAAACATTCATCAAAAGTGTCTAAAAGTGGGTGAAAAACGTAAAAAATATTTTTTTTTCAAAAAGTTCCAAATCGCTTTTAAAATTATTTAGGATAGTTCTTACGTGAATGCCATTACTAAATATATTAGAAACATTCATCAAAAGTGTCTTAAAGTGGGTGAAAAATGTAAAAAATATTTTTTTTTCAAAAAGTTCCAAATCGCCTTAAAAACTATTTGGAACAGCTCTTACGTAAACGCGACTACTAAATATATTAGAAACATTCATCAAAAGTTTCTAAAAGTGGGTGAAAACCCTTTTTGAAAAAAAAAATTTTTTACGTTTTTCACCCACTTTTAGACACTTTTGATGAATGTTTCTAATATATTTAGTAATCGCATTCACGTAAGAACTATCCTAAATAGGTTTTACATTGATTTTAAACTTTTTGAAAAAAAAATATTTTATACGTTTTTCACCCACTTTAAGACACTTTTGATGAATGTTTCTAATATATTTAGTAATGGCATTCACGTAAGAACTATCCTAAATAATTTTAAAAGCGATTTGGAACTTTTTGAAAAAAAAATATTTTTTACGTTTTTCACCCACTTTAAGACACTTTTGATGAATGTTTCTAATATATTTAGTAGTCGCATTCATGTAAGAACTATCCTAAATATGTTTTACATTGATTTGGAACTTTTTGAAAAAAAAATATTTTTTACGTTTTTCACCCACTTTAAGACACTTTTGATGAATGTTTCTTATATATTTAGTAATGGCATTCACGTAAGAACTATCCTAAATAGTTTTTAAAGCGATTTGGAACTTTTTGAAAAAAAAATATTTTTTACGTTTTTCACCCACTTTTAGACACTTCTGATGAATGTTTCTAGTATATTTAGCAATCGCATTCACGTAAGAACTATCCTAAATAGTTTTTACATTGATTTGGAACTTTTAGAAAAAAAAATATTTTTTACGTTTTTCACCCACTTTAAGACACTTTTGATGAATGTTTCTAATATATTTAGTAATGGCATTCACGTAAGAACTATCCTAAATAATTTTAAAAGCGATTTGGAACTTTTTGAAAAAAAAATATTTTTTACGTTTTTCACCCACTTTAAGACACTTTTGATGAATGTTTCTAATATATTTAGCAATCGCATTCACGTAAGAACTATCCTAAATAGTTTTTACATTGATTTGGAAATTTTTGAAAAAAATATATTTCTTACGTTTTTCACCCACTTTTAGACACTTTTGATGAATGTTTCTCATATATTTAGTAATCACATTCACGTAAGAACTATCCTAAATAGGTTTCAAATTGATTTGGAACTTTTTGAAAAAAATATATTTTTTACGTTTTTCACCCACTTTAAGACACTTTTGATGAATGTTTCTAATATATTTAGCAATCGCATTCACGTAAGAACTATCCTAAATAGTTTTTACATTGATTTGGAACTTTTTGAAAAAAAAATATTTATTACGTTTTTCACCCACTTTTAGACACTTCTGATGAATGTTTCTAGTATATTTAGCAATCGCATTCACGTAAGAACTATCCTAAATATGTTTTACATTGATTTGGAACTTTTTGAAAAAAATATATTTTTTACGTTTTTCACCCACTTTAAGACACTTTTGATGAATGTTTCTAATATATTTAGCAATCGCATTCACGTAAGAACTATCCTAAATAGTTTTTACATTGATTTGGAAATTTTTGAAAAAAATATATTTCTTACGTTTTTCACCCACTTTTAGACACTTTTGATGAATGTTTCTCATATATTTAGTAATCACATTCACGTAAGAACTATCCTAAATAGGTTTCAAATTGATTTGGAACTTTTTGAAAAAAATATATTTTTTACGTTTTTCACCCACTTTAAGACACTTTTGATGAATGTTTCTAATATATTTAGCAATCGCATTCACGTAAGAACTATCCTAAATAGGTTTTACATTGATTTGGAACTTTTTGAAAAAAAAAATATTTTTTTACGTTTTTCACCCACTTTTAGACACTTTTGATGAATGTTTCTCATATATTTAGTAATCGTATTCACGTAAGAACTATCCTAAATAGGTTTTACATTGATATTAAACTTTTTGAAAAAAAAATATTTTTTACGTTTTTCACCCACTTTAAGACACTTTTGATGAATGTTTCTTATATATTTAGTAATGGCATTCACGTAAGAACTATCCTAAATAGTTTTTAAAGCGATTTGGAACTTTTTGAAAAAAAAATATTTTTTACGTTTTTCACCCACTTTTAGACACTTCTGATGAATGTTTCTAGTATATTTAGCAATCGCATTCACGTAAGAACTATCCTAAATAGTTTTTACATTGATTTGGAACTTTTAGAAAAAAAAATATTTTTTACGTTTTTCACCCACTTTAAGACACTTTTGATGAATGTTTCTAATATATTTAGTAATGGCATTCACGTAAGAACTATCCTAAATAATTTTAAAAGCGATTTGGAACTTTTTGAAAAAAAAATATTTTTTACGTTTTTCACCCACTTTAAGACACTTTTGATGAATGTTTCTAATATATTTAGCAATCGCATTCACGTAAGAACTATCCTAAATAGTTTTTACATTGATTTGGAACTTTTAGAAAAAAAAATATTTTTTACGTTTTTCACCCACTTTAAGACACTTTTGATGAATGTTTCTAATATATTTAGTAATGGCATTCACGTAAGAACTATCCTAAATAATTTTAAAAGCGATTTGGAACTTTTTGAAAAAAAAATATTTTTTACGTTTTTCACCCACTTTAAGACACTTTTGATGAATGTTTCTAATATATTTAGCAATCGCATTCACGTAAGAACTATCCTAAATAGTTTTTACATTGATTTGGAACTTTTAGAAAAAAAAATATTTCTTACGTTTTTCACCCACTTTTAGACACTTTTGATGAATGTTTCTCATATATTTAGTAATCACATTCACGTAAGAACTATCCTAAATAGGTTTCAAATTGATTTGGAACTTTTTGAAAAAAATATATTTTTTACGTTTTTCACCCACTTTAAGACACTTTTGATGAATGTTTCTAATATATTTAGCAATCGCATTCACGTAAGAACTATCCTAAATAGTTTTTACATTGATTTGGAACTTTTAGAAAAAAAAATATTTTTTACGTTTTTCACCCACTTTAAGACACTTTTGATGAATGTTTCTAATATATTTAGTAATGGCATTCACGTAAGAACTATCCTAAATAATTTTAAAAGCGATTTGGAACTTTTTGAAAAAAAAATATTTTTTACGTTTTTCACCCACTTTAAGACACTTTTGATGAATGTTTCTAATATATTTAGTAGTCGCATTCATGTAAGAACTATCCTAAATAGGTTTTACATTGATTTGGAACTTTTTGAAAAAAATATATTTTTTTACGTTTTTCACCCACTTTAAGACACTTTTGATGAATGTTTCTAATATATTTAGTAGTCGCATTCATGTAAGAACTATCCTAAATAGGTTTTACATTGATTTGGAACTTTTTGAAAAAAATATATTTCTTACGTTTTCCACCCACTTTTAGACACTTTTGATGAATGTTTCTCATATATTTAGTAATCACATTCACGTAAGAACTATCCTAAATAGGTTTTACATTGATTTGGAACTTTTTGAAAAAATATATTTTTTACGTTTTTCACCCACTTTTAGACACTTTTGATGAATGTTTCTCATATATTTAGTAATCACATTCACGTAAGAACTATCCTAAATAGGTTTTACATTGATTTGGAACTTTTTGAAAAAAAAATATTTTTTACGTTTTTCACCCACTTTTAGACACTTTTGATGAATGTTTCTAAAATATTTAGTAATCGCATTCACGTAAGAACTATCCTAAATAGGTTTTACATTGATATTAAACTTTTTGAAAAAAAAATATTTTTTACGTTTTTCACCCACTTTAAGACACTTTTGATGAATGTTTCTCATATATTTAGTAATCACATTCACGTAAGAACTATCCTAAATAGGTTTTACATTGATTTGGAACTTTTTGAAAAAAATATATTTTTTACGTTTTTCACCCACTTTAAGATACTTTTGATGAATGTTTCTAATATATTTAGTAGTCGCATTCATGTAAGAACTATCCTAAATAGGTTTTACATTGATTTGGAACTTTTTGAAAAAAATATATTTCTTACGTTTTTCACCCACTTTTAGACACTTTTGATGAATGTTTCTCATATATTTAGTAATCACATTCACGTAAGAACTATCCTAAATAGGTTTTACATTGATTTGGAACTTTTTGAAAAAAAAATATTTTTTACGTTTTTCACCCACTTTAAGACACTTTTGATGAATGTTTCTCATATATTTAGTAATCACATTCACGTAAGAACTATCCTAAATAGGTTTTAAATTGATTTGGAACTTTTTGAAAAAAATATATTTTTTACGTTTTTCACCCACTTTAAGACACTTTTGATGAATGTTTCTAATATATTTAGTAGTCGCATTCATGTAAGAACTATCCTAAATAGGTCTTACATTGATTTGGAACTTTTTGAAAAAAATATATTTTTTACGTTTTTCACCCACTTTTAGACACTTTTGATGAATGTTTCTCATATATTTAGTAGTCGCATTCATGTAAGAACTATCCTAAATAGGTTTTACATTGATTTGGAACTTTTTGAAAAAAATATATTTTTTTACGTTTTTCACCCACTTTAAGACACTTTTGATGAATGTTTCTAATATATTTAGTAGTCGCATTCATGTAAGAACTATCTTAAATAGGTTTTACATTGATTTGGAACTTTTTGAAAAAAATATATTTCTTACGTTTTCCACCCACTTTTAGACACTTTTCATGAATGTTTCTCATATATTTAGTAATCACATTCACGTAAGAACTATCCTAAATAGGTTTTACATTGATTTGGAACTTTTTGAAAAAATATATTTTTTACGTTTTTCACCCACTTTTAGACACTTTTGATGAATGTTTCTCATATATTTAGTAATCACATTCACGTAAGAACTATCCTAAATAGGTTTTACATTGATTTGGAACTTTTTGAAAAAAAAATATTTTTTACGTTTTTCACCCACTTTTAGACACTTTTGATGAATGTTTCTAAAATATTTAGTAATCGCATTCACGTAAGAACTATCCTAAATAGGTTTTACATTGATATTAAACTTTTTGAAAAAAAAATATTTTTTACGTTTTTCACCCACTTTAAGACACTTTTGATGAATGTTTCTCATATATTTAGTAATCACATTCACGTAAGAACTATCCTAAATAGGTTTTACATTGATTTGGAACTTTTTGAAAAAAATATATTTTTTACGTTTTTCACCCACTTTAAGATACTTTTGATGAATGTTTCTAATATATTTAGTAGTCGCATTCATGTAAGAACTATCCTAAATAGTTTTTACATTGATTTGGAACTTTTAGAAAAAAAAATATTTTTTACGTTTTTCACCCACTTTAAGACACTTTTGATGAATGTTTCTAATATATTTAGTAATGGCATTCCCGTAAGAACTATCCTAAATAATTTTAAAAGCGATTTGGAACTTTTTGAAAAAAAAATATTTTTTACGTTTTTCACCCACTTTAAGACACTTTTGATGAATGTTTCTAATATATTTAGTAGTCGCATTCATGTAAGAACTATCCTAAATAGGTTTTACATTGATTTGGAACTTTTTGAAAAAAATATATTTTTTTACGTTTTTCACCCACTTTAAGACACTTTTGATGAATGTTTCTAATATATTTAGTAGTCGCATTCATGTAAGAACTATCCTAAATAGGTTTTACATTGATTTGGAACTTTTTGAAAAAAATATATTTCTTACGTTTTCCACCCACTTTTAGACACTTTTGATGAATGTTTCTCATATATTTAGTAATCACATTCACGTAAGAACTATCCTAAATAGGTTTTACATTGATTTGGAACTTTTTGAAAAAATATATTTTTTACGTTTTTCACCCACTTTTAGACACTTTTGATGAATGTTTCTCATATATTTAGTAATCACATTCACGTAAGAACTATCCTAAATAGGTTTTACATTGATTTGGAACTTTTTGAAAAAAAAATATTTTTTACGTTTTTCACCCACTTTTAGACACTTTTGATGAATGTTTCTAAAATATTTAGTAATCGCATTCACGTAAGAACTATCCTAAATAGGTTTTACATTGATATTAAACTTTTTGAAAAAAAAATATTTTTTACGTTTTTCACCCACTTTAAGACACTTTTGATGAATGTTTCTCATATATTTAGTAATCACATTCACGTAAGAACTATCCTAAATAGGTTTTACATTGATTTGGAACTTTTTGAAAAAAATATATTTTTTACGTTTTTCACCCACTTTAAGATACTTTTGATGAATGTTTCTAATATATTTAGTAGTCGCATTCATGTAAGAACTATCCTAAATAGGTTTTACATTGATTTGGAACTTTTTGAAAAAAATATATTTCTTACGTTTTTCACCCACTTTTAGACACTTTTGATGAATGTTTCTCATATATTTAGTAATCACATTCACGTAAGAACTATCCTAAATAGGTTTTACATTGATTTGGAACTTTTTGAAAAAAAAATATTTTTTACGTTTTTCACCCACTTTAAGACACTTTTGATGAATGTTTCTCATATATTTAGTAATCACATTCACGTAAGAACTATCCTAAATAGGTTTTAAATTGATTTGGAACTTTTTGAAAAAAATATATTTTTTACGTTTTTCACCCACTTTAAGACACTTTTGATGAATGTTTCTAATATATTTAGTAGTCGCATTCATGTAAGAACTATCCTAAATAGGTCTTACATTGATTTGGAACTTTTTGAAAAAAATATATTTTTTACGTTTTTCACCCACTTTTAGACACTTTTGATGAATGTTTCTCATATATTTAGTAGTCGCATTCATGTAAGAACTATCCTAAATAGGTTTTACATTGATTTGGAACTTTTTGAAAAAAATATATTTTTTTACGTTTTTCACCCACTTTAAGACACTTTTGATGAATGTTTCTAATATATTTAGTAGTCGCATTCATGTAAGAACTATCTTAAATAGGTTTTACATTGATTTGGAACTTTTTGAAAAAAATATATTTCTTACGTTTTCCACCCACTTTTAGACACTTTTGATGAATGTTTCTCATATATTTAGTAATCACATTCACGTAAGAACTATCCTAAATAGGTTTTACATTGATTTGGAACTTTTTGAAAAAATATATTTTTTACGTTTTTCACCCACTTTTAGACACTTTTGATGAATGTTTCTCATATATTTAGTAATCACATTCACGTAAGAACTATCCTAAATAGGTTTTACATTGATTTGGAACTTTTTGAAAAAAAATATTTTTTACGTTTTTCACCCACTTTTAGACACTTTTGATGAATGTTTCTAAAATATTTAGTAATCGCATTCACGTAAGAACTATCCTAAATAGGTTTTACATTGATATTAAACTTTTTGAAAAAAAAATATTTTTTACGTTTTTCACCCACTTTAAGACACTTTTGATGAATGTTTCTCATATATTTAGTAATCACATTCACGTAAGAACTATCCTAAATAGGTTTTACATTGATTTGGAACTTTTTGAAAAAAATATATTTTTTACGTTTTTCACCCACTTTAAGATACTTTTGATGAATGTTTCTAATATATTTAGTAGTCGCATTCATGTAAGAACTATCCTAAATAGGTTTTACATTGATTTGGAACTTTTTGAAAAAAATATATTTCTTACGTTTTTCACCCACTTTTAGACACTTTTGATGAATGTTTCTCATATATTTAGTAATCACATTCACGTAAGAACTATCCTAAATAGGTTTTACATTGATTTGGAACTTTTTGAAAAAAAAATATTTTTTACGTTTTTCACCCACTTTAAGACACTTTTGATGAATGTTTCTCATATATTTAGTAATCACATTCACGTAAGAACTATCCTAAATAGGTTTTAAATTGATTTGGAACTTTTTGAAAAAAATATATTTTTTACGTTTTTCACCCACTTTAAGACACTTTTGATGAATGTTTCTAATATATTTAGTAGTCGCATTCATGTAAGAACTATCCTAAATAGGTTTTACATTGATTTGGAACTTTTTGAAAAAAATATATTTTTTTACGTTTTTCACCCACTTTAAGACACTTTTGATGAATGTTTCTAATATATTTAGTAGTCGCATTCATGTAAGAACTATCCTAAATAGGTTTTACATTGATTTGGAACTTTTTGAAAAAAATATATTTCTTACGTTTTCCACCCACTTTTAGACACTTTTGATGAATGTTTCTCATATATTTAGTAATCACATTCACGTAAGAACTATCCTAAATAGGTTTTACATTGATTTGGAACTTTTTGAAAAAATATATTTTTTACGTTTTTCACCCACTTTTAGACACTTTTGATGAATGTTTCTCATATATTTAGTAATCACATTCACGTAAGAACTATCCTAAATAGGTTTTACATTGATTTGGAACTTTTTGAAAAAAAAATATTTTTTACGTTTTTCACCCACTTTTAGACACTTTTGATGAATGTTTCTAAAATATTTAGTAATCGCATTCACGTAAGAACTATCCTAAATAGGTTTTACATTGATATTAAACTTTTTGAAAAAAAAATATTTTTTACGTTTTTCACCCACTTTAAGACACTTTTGATGAATGTTTCTCATATATTTAGTAATCACATTCACGTAAGAACTATCCTAAATAGGTTTTACATTGATTTGGAACTTTTTGAAAAAAATATATTTTTTACGTTTTTCACCCACTTTAAGATACTTTTGATGAATGTTTCTAATATATTTAGTAGTCGCATTCATGTAAGAACTATCCTAAATAGGTTTTACATTGATTTGGAACTTTTTGAAAAAAATATATTTCTTACGTTTTTCACCCACTTTTAGACACTTTTGATGAATGTTTCTCATATATTTAGTAATCACATTCACGTAAGAACTATCCTAAATAGGTTTTACATTGATTTGGAACTTTTTGAAAAAAAAATATTTTTTACGTTTTTCACCCACTTTAAGACACTTTTGATGAATGTTTCTCATATATTTAGTAATCACATTCACGTAAGAACTATCCTAAATAGGTTTTAAATTGATTTGGAACTTTTTGAAAAAAATATATTTTTTACGTTTTTCACCCACTTTAAGACACTTTTGATGAATGTTTCTTATATATTTAGTAATGGCATTCACGTAAGAACTATCCTAAATAGTTTTTAAAGCGATTTGGAACTTTTTGAAAAAAAAATATTTTTTACGTTTTTCACCCACTTTTAGACACTTCTGATGAATGTTTCTCATATATTTAGTAATCGCGTTCACGTAAGAACTATCCTAAATAGGTTTTAAATTGATTTGGAACTTTTTGAAAAAAATATATTTTTTACGTTTTTCACCCACTTTTAGACACTTTTGATGAATGTTTCTTATATATTTAGTAATGGCATTCACGTAAGAACTATCCTAAATAGTTTTTAAAGCGATTTGGAACTTTTTGAAAAAAAAATATTTTTTACGTTTTTCACCCACTTTAAGACACTTTTGATTAATGTTTCTAATATATTTAGTAGTCGCATTCATGTAAGAACTATCCTAAATAGGTCTTACATTGATTTGGAACTTTTTGAAAAAAATATATTTTTTACGTTTTTCACCCACTTTTAGACACTTTTGATGAATGTTTCTCACATATTTAGTAATCGCGCACACGTAAGAACTATCCTAAATAGGTTTTAAATTGATTTGGAACTTTTTGAAAAAAATATATTTTTTACGTTTTTCACCCACTTTTAGACACTTTTGATGAATGTTTCTCATATATTTAGTAATCGCGTTCACGTAAGAACTATCCTAAATAGGTTTTTACATTGATTTGGAACTTTTTGAAAAAAAAATATTTTTTACGTTTTTCACCCACTTTTAGACACTTTTGATGAATGTTTCTCATATATTTAGTAATCACATTCACGTAAGAACTATCCTAAATAGGTTTTACATTGATTTGGAACTTTTTGAAAAAAATATATTTTTTACGTTTTTCACCCACTTTTAGACACTTTTGATGAATGTTTCTAATATATTTAGTAGTCGCATTCATGTAAGAACTATCCTAAATAGGTTTTACATTGATTTGGAGCTTTTTGAAAAAAATATATTTTTTACGTTTTTCACCCACTTTTAGACACTTTTGATGAATGTTTCTAATATATTTAGTAGTCGCATTCATGTAAGAACTATCCTAAATAGGTCTTACATTGATTTGGAACTTTTTGAAAAAAAAATATTTTATACGTTTTTCACCCACTTTAAGACACTTTTGATGAATGTTTCTAATATATTTAGTAGTCGCATTCATGTAAGAACTATCCTAAATAGTTTTTACATTGATTTGGAACTTTTTGAAAAAAAAATATTTTTTTACGTTTTTCACCCACTTTAAGACACTTTTGATGAATGTTTCTAATATATTTAGTAGTCGCATTCATGTAAGAACTATCCTAAATAGGTTTTACATTGATTTGGAACTTTTTGAAAAAAATATATTTCTTACGTTTTCCACCCACTTTTAGACACTTTTGATGAATGTTTCTCATATATTTAGTAATCACATTCACGTAAGAACTATCCTAAATAGGTTTTACATTGATTTGGAACTTTTTGAAAAAATATATTTTTTACGTTTTTCACCCACTTTAAGACACTTTTGATGAATGTTTCTTATATATTTAGTAATGGCATTCACGTAAGAACTATCCTAAATAGTTTTTAAAGCGATTTGGAACTTTTTGAAAAAAAAATATTTTTTACGTTTTTCACCCACTTTTAGACACTTCTGATGAATGTTTCTCATATATTTAGTAATCGCGTTCACGTAAGAACTATCCTAAATAGGTTTTAAATTGATTTGGAACTTTTTGAAAAAAATATATTTTTTACGTTTTTCACCCACTTTTAGACACTTTTGATGAATGTTTCTTATATATTTAGTAATGGCATTCACGTAAGAACTATCCTAAATAGTTTTTAAAGCGATTTGGAACTTTTTGAAAAAAAAATATTTTTTACGTTTTTCACCCACTTTAAGACACTTTTGATTAATGTTTCTAATATATTTAGTAGTCGCATTCATGTAAGAACTATCCTAAATAGGTCTTACATTGATTTGGAACTTTTTGAAAAAAATATATTTTTTACGTTTTTCACCCACTTTTAGACACTTTTGATGAATGTTTCTCACATATTTAGTAATCGCGCACACGTAAGAACTATCCTAAATAGGTTTTAAATTGATTTGGAACTTTTTGAAAAAAATATATTTTTTACGTTTTTCACCCACTTTTAGACACTTTTGATGAATGTTTCTCATATATTTAGTAATCGCGTTCACGTAAGAACTATCCTAAATAGGTTTTTACATTGATTTGGAACTTTTTGAAAAAAAAATATTTTTTACGTTTTTCACCCACTTTTAGACACTTTTGATGAATGTTTCTCATATATTTAGTAATCACATTCACGTAAGAACTATCCTAAATAGGTTTTACATTGATTTGGAACTTTTTGAAAAAAATATATTTTTTACGTTTTTCACCCACTTTTAGACACTTTTGATGAATGTTTCTAATATATTTAGTAGTCGCATTCATGTAAGAACTATCCTAAATAGGTTTTACATTGATTTGGAGCTTTTTGAAAAAAATATATTTTTTACGTTTTTCACCCACTTTTAGACACTTTTGATGAATGTTTCTAATATATTTAGTAGTCGCATTCATGTAAGAACTATCCTAAATAGGTCTTACATTGATTTGGAACTTTTTGAAAAAAAAATATTTTATACGTTTTTCACCCACTTTAAGACACTTTTGATGAATGTTTCTAATATATTTGTAGTCGCATTCATGTAAGAACTATCCTAAATAGTTTTTACATTGATTTGGAACTTTTTGAAAAAAAAATATTTTTTTACGTTTTTCACCCACTTTAAGACACTTTTGATGAATGTTTCTAATATATTTAGTAGTCGCATTCATGTAAGAACTATCCTAAATAGGTTTTACATTGATTTGGAACTTTTTGAAAAAAATATATTTCTTACGTTTTCCACCCACTTTTAGACACTTTTGATGAATGTTTCTCATATATTTAGTAATCACATTCACGTAAGAACTATCCTAAATAGGTTTTACATTGATTTGGAACTTTTTGAAAAAATATATTTTTTACGTTTTTCACCCACTTTTAGACACTTTTGATGAATGTTTCTAAAATATTTAGTAATCGCATTCACGTAAGAACTATCCTAAATAGGTTTTACATTGATATTAAACTTTTTGAAAAAAAAATATTTTTTACGTTTTTCACCCACTTTAAGACACTTTTGATGAATGTTTCTAATATATTTAGTAATCGCATTCACGTAAGAACTATCCTAAATAGTTTTTAAAGCGATTTGAAACTTTTTGAAAAAAAAATATTTTTTGCCTTTTTCACCCACTTTTAGAAACTTTTGATGAATGTTTCTAATATATTTAGTAGTCGCATTCATGTAAGAACTATCCTAAATAGGTTTTACATTGATTTGGAACTTTTTGAAAAGAATATATTTTTTACGTTTTTCACCCACTTTTAGACACTTTTGATGAATGTTTCTCATATATTTAGTAATCACATTCACGTAAGAACTATCCTAAATAGGTTTTACATTGATTTGGAACTTTTTGAAAAAAAAATATTTTTTACGTTTTTCACCCACTTTTAGACACTTTTGATGAATGTTTCTAATATATTTAGCAATCGCATTCACGTAAGAACTATGCTAAATAGTTTTTACATTGATTTGGAACTTTTAAAAAAAAAAATATTTTTTACGTTTTGCACCCACTTTAAGACACTTTTGATGAATGTTTCTAATATATTTAAAAATCGCATTCACGTAAGAACTATCCTAAATAGTTTTTACATTGATTTGGAACTTTTTGAAAAAAAAATATTTTTTACGTTTTTCATCCACTTTAAGACACTTTTGATGAATGTTTCGAATATATTTAGTAATCGCGTTCACGTAAGAACTATCCTAAATAGTTTTTAAAGCGATTTGAAACTTTTTGAAAAAAAAATATTTTTTTCGTTTTTCACCCACTTTTAGACACTTTTGATGAATGTTTCTAATATATTTAGTAATCGCGTTCACGTAAGAACTATCCTAAATAGTTTTTAAAGCGATTTGGAACTTTTTGAAAAAAAAATATTTTTTACGTTTTTCACCCACTTTTAGACACTTTTGATGAATGTTTCTAAAATATTTAGTAATCGCATTCACGTAAGAACTATCCTAAATAGGTTTTACATTGATATTAAACTTTTTGAAAAAAAAATATTTTTTTCGTTTTTCACCCACTTTTAGACACTTTTGATGAATGTTTCTAAAATATTTAGTAATCGCATTCACGTAAGAACTATCCTAAATAGGTTTTACATTGATATTAAACTTTTTGAAAAAAAAATATTTTTTTCGTTTTTCACCCACTTTTAGACACTTTTGATGAATGTTTCTAATATATTTAGTAATCGCGTTCACGTAAGAACTATCCTAAATAGTTTTTAAAGCGATTTGGAACTTTTTGAAAAAAAAATATTTTTTACGTTTTTCATCCACTTTAAGACACTTTTGATGAATGTTTCGAATATATTTAGTAATCGCGTTCACGTAAGAACTATCCTAAATAGTTTTTAAAGCGATTTGAAACTTTTTGAAAAAAAAAATATTTTTTTCGTTTTTCACCCACTTTTAGACACTTTTGATGAATGTTTCTAAAATATTTAGTAATCGCATTCACGTAAGAACTATCCTAAATAGGTTTTACATTGATATTAAACTTTTTGAAAAAAAAATATTTTTTTCGTTTTTCACCCACTTTTAGACACTTTTGATGAGTGTTTCTAATATATTTAGTAATCGCGTTCACGTAAGAACTATCCTAAATAGTTTTTAAAGCGATTTGAAACTTTTTGAAAAAAAAATATTTTTTTCGTTTTTCACCCACTTTTAGACACTTTTGATGAATGTTTCTAATATATTTAGTAATCGCCTTCACGTAAGAACTATCCTAAATAGTTTTTAAAGCGATTTGGAACTTTTTGAAAAAAAAAATATTTTTTACGTTTTTCACCCACTTTTAGACACTTTTGATGAATGTTTCTAATATATTTAGTAATCGCGTTCACGTAAGAACTATCCTAAATAGTTTTTAAAGCGATTTGGAACTTTTTGAAAAAAAAATATTTTTTACGTTTTTCACCCACTTTAAGACACTTTTGATGAATGTTTCTAATATATTTAGTAATCGCATTCACGTAAGAACTATCCTAAATAGTTTTTAAAGCGATTTGAAACTTTTTGAAAAAAAAATATTTTTTTCGTTTTTCACCCACTTTTAGAAACTTTTGATGAATGTTTCTAATATATTTAGTAGTCGCATTCATGTAAGAACTATCCTAAATAGGTTTTACATTGATTTGGAACTTTTTGAAAAGAATATATTTTTTACGTTTTTCACCCACTTTTAGACACTTTTGATGAATGTTTCTCATATATTTAAAAATCGCATTCACGTAAGAACTATCCTAAATAGCTTTTACATTGATATTAAACTTTTTGAAAAAAAAATATTTTTTACGTTTTTCACCCACTTTAAGACACTTTTGATGAATGTTTCTAATATATTTAGTAATCGCATTCACGTAAGAACTATCCTAAATAGGTTTTACATTGATTTGGAACTTTTTGAAAAGAATATATTTTTTACGTTTTTCACCCACTTTTAGACACTTTTGATGATTGCTTCTCATATATTTAGTAATCACATTCACGTAAGAACTATCCTAAATAGGTTTTACATTGATTTGGAACTTTTTGAAAAAAAAATATTTTTTACGTTTTTCACCCACTTTTAGACACTTTTGATGAATGTTTCTAAAATATTTAGTAGTCGCATTCATGTAAGAACTATCCTAAATAGGTTTTACATTGATTTGGAACTTTTTGAAAAGAATATATTTTTTACGTTTTTCACCCACTTTTAGACACTTTTGATGAATGTTTCTCATATATTTAGTAATCACATTCACGTAAGAACTATCCTAAATAGGTTTTACATTGATTTGGAACTTTTTGAAAAAAAAATATTTTTTACGTTTTTCACCCACTTTTAGACACTTTTGATGAATGTTTCTAAAATATTTAGTAATCGCATTCACGTAAGAACTATCCTAAATAGGTTTTACATTGATTTGGAACTTTTTGAAAAAAAAATATTTTTTACGTTTTTCACCCACTTTAAGACACTTTTGATGAATGTTTCTAATATATTTAGTAATCGCATTCACGTAAGAACTATCCTAAATAGTTTTTAAAGCGATTTGAAACTTTTTGAAAAAAAAATATTTTTTGCGTTTTTCACCCACTTTTAGAAACTTTTGATGAATGTTTCTAATATATTTAGTAGTCGCATTCATGTAAGAACTATCCTAAATAGGTTTTACATTGATTTGGAACTTTTTGAAAAGAATATATTTTTTACGTTTTTCACCCACTTTTAGACACTTCTGATGAATGTTTCTAATATATTTAGCAATCGCGTTCACGTAAGAACTATCCTAAATAGGTTTTACATTGAATTCGAACTTTTTAAAAAAAAAATATTTTTTACGTTTTTCACCCACTTTTAGACACTTTTGATGAATGTTTCTCATATATTTAGTAATCACATTCACGTAAGAACTATCCTAAACAGTTTTTACATTGATTTGGAACTTTTTGAAAAATAAAATATTTTTTACGTTTTTCACCCACTTTAAGACACTTTTGATGAATGTTTCTAATATATTTAGTAGTCGCATTCAGGTAAGAACTATCCTAAATAGGTTTTACATTGATTTGGAACTTTTTGAAAAGAATATATTTTTTACGTTTTTCACCCACTTTTAGACACTTTTGATGAATGTTTCTAATATGTTTAGTAGTCGCATTCACGTAAGAACTATCCTAAATAGGTTTTACATTGATTTTAAACTTTTTGAAAAAAAAATATTTTATACGTTTTTCACCCACTTTAAGGCACTTTTGATGAATGTTTCTTATATATTTAGTAATGGCATTCACGTAAGAACTATCCTAAACAGTTTTTACATTGATTTGGAACTTTTTGAAAAATAAAATATTTTTTACGTTTTTCACCCACTTTTAGACACTTCTGATGAATGTTTCTAATATATTTAGCAATCGCGTTCACGTAAGAACTATCCTAAATAGGTTTTACATTGAATTCGAACTTTTTAAAAAAAAAATATTTTTTACGTTTTTCACCCACTTTTAGACACTTTTGATGAATGTTTCTCATATATTTAGTAATCACATTCACGTAAGAACTATCCTAAACAGTTTTTACATTGATTTGGAACTTTTTGAAAAATAAAATATTTTTTACGTTTTTCACCCACTTTAAGACACTTTTGATGAATGTTTCTAATATATTTAGTAGTCGCATTCAGGTAAGAACTATCCTAAATAGGTTTTACATTGATTTGGAACTTTTTGAAAAGAATATATTTTTTACGTTTTTCACCCACTTTTAGACACTTTTGATGAATGTTTCTCATATATTTAGTAATCACATTCACGTAAGAACTATCCTAAATAGGTTTTACATTGATTTGGAACTTTTTGAAAAAAATATATTTTTTACGTTTTTCACCCACTTTTAGACACTTTTGATGAATGTTTCTAATATATTTAGCAATCGCATTCACGTTAGAACTATCCTAAATAGTTTTTACATTGATTTGGAACTTTTTAAGAAAAAAATATTTTTTACGTTTTTCACCCACTTTAAGACACTTTTGATGAATGTTTCTAATATATTTAGTAATCGCATTCACGTAAGAACTATCCTAAATAGGTTTTACATTGATTTGGAACTTTTTGAAAAAAAAATATTTTTTACGTTGTTCACCCACTTTAAGACACTTTTGATGAATGTTTCTAATATATTTAGCAATCGCATTCACGTAAGAACTATCCTAAATAGTTTTTACATTGATTTGGAACTTTTTAAAAAAAAATATTTTTTACGTTTTTCACCCACTTTTAGACACTTTTGATGAATGTTTCTAATATATTTAGCAATCGCATTCACGTAAGAACTATCCTAAATAGTTTTTACATTGATTTGGAACTTTTTAAAAAAAAAATATTTTTTACGTTTTTCACCCACTTTAAGACACTTTTGATGAATGTTTCTAATATATTTAGCAATCGCATTCACGTAAGAACTATCCTAAATAGTTTTTACATTGATTTGGAACTTTTTAAAAAAAAAATATTTTTTACGTTTTTCACCCACTTTTAGACACTTTTGATGAATGTTTCTCATATATTTAGTAATCGCATTCACGTAAGAACTATCCTAAATAGGTTTTACATTGATTTGGAACTTTTTGAAAAAAAAATATTTTTTACGTTTTTCACCCACTTTTAGACACTTTTGATGAATGTTTCTAATATATTTAGTAATCGCATTCACGTAAGAACTATCCTAAATAGTATGTACAGCGATTTGGAACTTTTTAAAAAAAAATATTTTTTACGTTTTTCACCCACTTTTAGACACTTTTGATGAATGTTTCTAATATATTTAGTAATCGCATTCACGTAAGAACTATCCTAAATAGTATGTACAGCGATTTGGAACATTTTGAAAAAAAATATATTTTTTACGTTTTTCACCCACTTTTAGACACTTTTGATGAATGTTTCTCATATATTTAGTAATCACATTCACGTAAGAACTATCCTAAATAGGTTTTACATTGATTTGGAACTTTTTGAAAAAAAAATATTTTTTACGTTTTTCACCCACTTTTAGACACTTTTGATGAATGTTTCTAATATATTTAGCAATCGCATTCACGTAAGAACTATCCTAAATAGTTTTTACATTGATTTGGAACTTTTTAAAAAAAAAATATTTTTTACGTTTTTCACCCACTTTAAGACACTTTTGATGAATGTTTCTAATATATTTAGCCATCGCGTTCACGTAAGAACTATCCTAAATAGGTTTTACATTGATTTGGAACTTTTTGAAAAAAATATATTTTTTACGTTTTTCACCCACTTTAAGACACTTTTGATGAATGTTTCTAATATATTTAGTAATCGCATTCACGTAAGAACTATCCTAAATAGGATTTACATTGATTTGGAACTTTTTGAAAAAAAAATATTTTTTACGTTTTTCACCCACTTTAAGACACTTTTGATGAATGTTTCTAATATATTTTTTAGTAGTCGCATTCATGTAAGAACTATCCTAAATAGGTTTTACATTGATTTGGAACTTTTTGAAAAGAATATATTTTTTACGTTTTTCACCCACTTTTAGACACTTGATGAATGTTTCTCATATATTTAGTAATCACATTCACGTAAGAACTATCCTAAATAGGTTTTACATTGATTTGGAACTTTTTGAAAAAAAAATATTTTTTACGTTTTTCACCCACTTTTAGACACTTTTGATGAATGTTTCTAATATATTTAGCAATCGCATTCACGTAAGAACTATCCTAAATAGTTTTTACATTGATTTGGAACTTTTTAAAAAAAAAATATTTTTTACGTTTTTCACCCACTTTTAGACACTTTTGATGAATGTTTCTCATATATTTAGTAATCACATTCACGTAAGAACTATCCTAAACAGTTTTTACATTGATTTGGAACTTTTTGAAAAAAAAAATATTTTTTACGTTTTTCACCCACTTTAAGACACTTTTGATGAATGTTTCTTATATATTTAGTAATGGCATTCACGTAAGAACTATCCTAAATAGTTTTTAAAGCGATTTGGAACTTTTTGAAAAAAAAATATTTTTTACGTTTTTCACCCACTTTTAGACACTTCTGATGAATGTTTCTAATATATTTAGCAATCGCGTTCACGTAAGAACTAGCCTAAATAGGTTTTACATTGAATTCGAACTTTTTAAAAAAAAAATATTTTTTACGTTTTTCACCCACTTTTAGACACTTTTGATGAATGTTTCTCATATATTTAGTAATCACATTCACGTAAGAACTATCCTAAACAGTTTTTACATTGATTTGGAACTTTTTGAAAAAAAAAATATTTTTTACGTTTTTCACCCACTTTAAGACACTTTTGATGAATGTTTCTCATATATTTAGTAATCACATTCACGTAAGAACTATCCTAAACAGTTTTTACATTGATTTGGAACTTTTTGAAAAAAAAAATATTTTTTACGTTTTTCACCCACTTTAAGACACTTTTGATGAATGTTTCTTATATATTTAGTAATGGCATTCACGTAAGAACTATCCTAAATAGTTTTTAAAGCGATTTGGAACTTTTTGAAAAAAAAATATTTTTTACGTTTTTCACCCACTTTTAGACACTTCTGATGAATGTTTCTAATATATTTAGCAATCGCGTTCACGTAAGAACTAGCCTAAATAGGTTTTACATTGAATTCGAACTTTTTAAAAAAAAAATATTTTTTACGTTTTTCACCCACTTTTAGACACTTTTGATGAATGTTTCTCATATATTTAGTAATCACATTCACGTAAGAACTATCCTAAACAGTTTTTACATTGATTTGGAACTTTTTGAAAAAAAAAATATTTTTTACGTTTTTCACCCACTTTAAGACACTTTTGATGAATGTTTCTAATATATTTAGTAGTCGCATTCATGTAAGAACTATCCTAAATAGGTTTTACATTGATTTGGAACTTTTTGAAAAGAATATATTTTTTACGTTTTTCACCCACTTTTAGACACTTTTGATGATTGCTTCTCATATATTTAGTAATCACATTCACGTAAGAACTATCCTAAATAGGTTTTACATTGATTTGGAACTTTTTGAAAAAAAAATATTTTTTACGTTTTTCACCCACTTTTAGACACTTTTGATGAATGTTTCTAATATATTTAGCAATCGCATTCACGTAAGAACTATCCTAAATAGTTTTTACATTGATTTGGAACTTTTTAAGAAAAAAATATTTTTTACGTTTTTCACCCACTTTAAGACACTTTTGATGAATGTTTCTAATATATTTAGTAATCGCATTCACGTAAGAACTATCCTAAATAGGTTTTACATTGATTTGGAACTTTTTGAAAAAAAAATATTTTTTACGTTTTTCACCCACTTTAAGACACTTTTGATGAATGTTTCTAATATATTTAGTAGTCGCATTCATGTAAGAACTATCCTAAATAGGTTTTACATTGATTTGGAACTTTTTGAAAAAAATATATTTCTTACGTTTTTCACCCACTTTTAGACACTTTTGATGAATGTTTCTCATATATTTAGTAATCACATTCACGTAAGAACTATCCTAAATTGTTTTTACATTGATTTGGAACTTTTTGAAAAAAAAATATTTTTTACGTTTTTCACCCACTTTTAGACACTTTTGATGAATGTTTCTAATATATTTAGTAATCGCATTCACGTAAGAACTATCCTAAATAGGTTTTACATTGATTTGGAACTTTTTGAAAAAAAAATATTTTTTACGTTTTTCACCCACTTTAAGACACTTTTGATGAATGTTTCTAATATATTTAGTAATCGCATTCACGTAAGAACTATCCTAAATAGGTTTTACATTGATTTGGAACTTTTTGAAAAAAAAATATTTTTTACGTTTTTCACCCACTTTAAGACACTTTTGATGAATGTTTCTAATATATTTAGCAATCGCATTCACGTAAGAACTATCCTAAATAGTTTTTACATTGATTTGGAACTTTTTAAAAAAAAAATATTTTTTACGTTTTTCACCCACTTTTAGACACTTTTGATGAATGTTTCTCATATATTTAGTAATCGCATTCACGTAAGAACTATCCTAAATAGGTTTTACATTGATTTGGAACTTTTTGAAAAAAAAATATTTTTTACGTTTTTCACCCACTTTTAGACACTTTTGATGAATGTTTCTAATATATTTAGCAATCGCATTCACGTAAGAACTATCCTAAATTTTTACATTGATTTGGAAATTTTTGAAAAAAATATATTTCTTACGTTTTTCACCCACTTTTAGACACTTTTGATGAATGTTTCTCATATATTTAGTAATCACATTCACGTAAGAACTATCCTAAATAGTTTTTAAAGCGATTCGGAACTTTTTGAAAAAAAAATATTTTTTACGTTTTTCACGCACTTTTAGACACTTTTGATGAATGTTTCTAATATATTTATTTAGTAATCGCGTTCACGTAAGAACTATCCTAAATAGTTTTTAAAGCGATTCGGAACTTTTTGAAAAAAAATATTATTTACGTTTTTCACCCACTTTTAGACACTTTTGATGAATGTTTCTAATATATTTAGTAATGGCTTTCACGTAAGAACTATCCTAAATAGGTTTTACATTGATTTGGAACTTTTTGAAAAAAAAATATTTTCTTACGATTTTCACCCACTTTTAGACACTTTTGATGAATGTTTCTAATATATTTAGTAATCGCATTCACGTAGGAACTATCCTAAATAGGTTTTACATTGATATTAAACTTTTTGAAAAAAAAAATATTTTTTACGTTTTTCATCCACTTCTAGACACTTTTGATGAATGTTTCTAATATATTTAGTAATCGCGTTCACGTAAGAACTACCCTAAATAGTTTTTAAAGCGATTTGGAACTTTTTGAAAAAAAATATTTTTTACGTTTTTCACCCACTTTTAGACACTTTTGATGAATGTGTCTAATATATTTATGAATCGCGTTCACGTAAGAACTATCCTAAATAGGTTTTACATTGATTTGGAACTTTTTGAAAAAAAAATATTTTTTACGTTTTTCACCCACTTTTAGACACTTTTGATGAATGTTTCTAATATATTTAGTAATGGCTTTCACGTAAGAACTATCCTAAATAGGTTTTACATTGATTTGGAACTTTTTGAAAAAAAAATATTTTCTTACGATTTTCACCCACTTTTAGACACTTTTGATGAATGTTTCTAATATATTTAGTAATCGCATTCACGTAAGAACTATCCTAAATAGGTTTTACATTGATATTAAACTTTTTGAAAAAAAAATATTTTTTACGTTTTTCATCCACTTCTAGACACTTTTGATGAATGTTTCTAATATATTTAGTAATCGCGTTCACGTAAGAACTACCCTAAATAGTTTTTAAAGCGATTTGGAACTTTTTGAAAAAAAAAATATTTTTTACGTTTTTCACCCACTTTTAGACACTTTTGATGAATGTGTCTAATATATTTATGAATCGCGTTCACGTAAGAACTATCCTAAATAGGTTTTACATTGATTTGGAACTTTTTGAAAAAAAAATATTTTTTACGTTTTTCACCCACTTTTAGACACTTTTGATGAATGTTTCTAATATATTTAGTAATCGCGTTCACGTAAGAACTATTCTAAATAGTTTTTAACCCTTATCCTACCAAGGTGTGCCTCGGAGGCACATTCCATTCTATAAGCGCTATATTTCTCTAGGTACAATTTTAATCGAACTGTAACTTTTAGAGTTCTAAGCAATTGCTTTTTAACACATAAAGCAACTAAAATAAATTTGAATATATTTACAGAACTTTAGATATCTTTATAAACATACTTTACTGACATCCTCTACCAAGGTGAGCTCCTGAGGCACATATGAAAAATATATTATTAGGAGCAGCACATTCGTTTCATTGTTCTTCAAAATTAGTTTCACTGCGCAGGAACGGGAATCCCATAATTTTTTAAGGGGAATCCCATTCATTATTAGGGGGATTCCCATCTTTAGGTTTTTTTTTTCAACTGCATACGCAAGGTTATTCCCCAGTTTGTGTGAAAAGAAATTGCAACCAGTCGATCCGTGAATTGAGTGCTTAGTGCATCGGTAAATTATACATTGTTATACATAGATATATATCTGCAATTGGCCTACATTAGGTTAATCTCTTTGTTTTTTTCAAATCTGGTAGGTAAGTAAAATAATATATGAATTATAAAAAGCGAATTTTTTCAGCATTACATTTGGTAAACAAATACATGGTACCTAAATTTTTATTGTACGTACAGACATAATGGCTGATCGGCGTAGAGCACTAACTGAAGGGGAGATTATTGCTGCAATACAGGAGAATGATTTGGATGCTTATGACGGAGCTAGTGAGGATGAAGATAATCTAAATGATGATACTTCTTCTAGCGAGATAGATTGTGAAGAAAGTGCCGACGAAGTTAGCGATGAACAGGAGGGAAGTGACAGTGATGCAGTTGAGGATGATTTGTCAAACCATTCGGAAACCTTTGTTGGAAAAGATGGAACGTCATGGAAATCAACACCAATTGCAAAGGGAAAAACTCCAGCGCACAACATTATTGGAACAGCTTTGAATAAGGTGAAGCTTCCACCTGGAGTCCACATTGATACCCCATTTGATGCATTCAGGTTGTTTTTTGATGACGCAACCATTGGTATTATAGTGACTTTCACTAATATAGAAGGTGTTCGGACTATTGGAACATTATGGCAGCTAGTTGACGACATAGAAATTCGAGCATTTTTAGGCCTGTTGATTACTGCCGGAAGAAATAAGCAAGGCATTATTGACTACAACGAACTCTGGAGCCCTCTTCATGGAAATATTTTATACAAAGCATGTATGTCACGAAACAGATTTACCCAATTGTTGCGATTTATTCGATTTGACGATAAAAATAGCAGGACTGTTCGAAGGCAAAAGGATAAACTGGCTCCAATTAGAGACTTGTGGGAAAGAGTGAATTTAAATTTGTCGAAGCATTATATTCCCGGCTGCAACCTAACTATTGATGAGCAACTGGTACCCTTTCGGGGTCGCGTATCGTTCCGTCAATATATACCAAGTAAACCAGATAAATATGGTATGAAAATTTGGTGGATTTGTGACAGCGGCTCTAGTTATCCATTACGTGGGATACCATACATGGGAAAGGAAGGACAAAGCCGATCAGAAAACTTAGCGCAGAAGGTTGTTGAAGAGCTTTGTGTACCTTTTATGAGGACCAAAAGAAACATAACATTCGACAACTACTTCACCAGCTTTGAACTTGCTTCCAGTTTGCTGTCCAAGGGCCTGACTTGCGTAGGAACGATGCGCAAAAACAAAAGGTGTATACCTTCAAATTTTTTACCAACTCCTCGTCGGGAAATAGAGAGCAACTTATTTGGTTTCCAAAAAGCTATGACTCTTGTATCCTATGTTCCAAAAAAAAATCGAGCTGTGATCATTTTGTCGACCATGCATCATGACAACACCACCGATCTGATAAATAGAAACAAATCAGAAATTAATTTATATTATAATTCAACGAAAGGAGGAGTCGATACCTTAGATCAAATGGCACATGCATATTCGGTGAAGCGCAAGACCAACAGATGGCCTTTAGCCTTTTTTTTCAATATGATTGATGTCTGCAGCGTAGCTTCATTCATTATTTGGAAAAATATTCATCCCGAGTGGAATATATCAAAAAAAAGAAAGCTTCGTAATATTTTCTTGAGAGAATTGGCGGACGAACTAGTGATTAACCATATCAGACGGCGCAGTTTGGTTGGTTTGCATAAAAGCCACACTGCGGCAATAAATACTGCATGCAAAAACCTAGCCTTGCCAGCAGAGGATCCCCGTCCAAAATGCATAAAAAGAAGAAGATGCTATATTTGTCCTTCCAAAAAAAGTAGAATGTCAACACAGTGCTGTGATATATGTAACCTAACAGTATGTGTTGAACATTCGGAAAAAACAATAAATTGCAGAAACTGCAATGAAAATAAATAAATTAAATGGGTACTTTTATAATTTTATGTATTGATGTATGTTCAATAAAAGTTAAAATGAATAAAATGTATTATAACTCTTTGTTTATACATGTGTTTCACAATTTAATACAGTTAGCTCTTTAATTAGATACAATGTGCCTGAGAGGCACACCTTGGTATGGCATGTAACGAAAATATCTTGGTAGGATTAGGGTTTTAAGCGATTTGGAACTTTTTGAAAAAAAAATATTTTTTACGTTTTTCACCCACTTCTAGACACTTTTGATGAATGTTTCTAATATATTTAGTAATCGCGTTCACGTAAGAACTACCCTAAATAGTTTTTAAAGCGATTTGGAACTTTTTGAAAAAAAAATATTTTTTACGTTTTTCACCAACTTTTAGACACTTTTGATGAATGTGTCTAATATATTTAGTAATCGCATTCACGTAGAACTATCCTAAATAGTTTTTACATTGATTTGGAACTTTTTGAAAAAAAAAATATTTTTTACGTTTTTCACCCACTTAAAGACACTTTTGATGAATGTTTCTAATATATTTAGTAATCGCATTCACGTAAGAACTATCCTAAATAGGTTTTACATTGATTTGGAACTTTTTGAAAAAAAAATATTTTTTACGTTTTTCATCCACTTCTAGACACTTTTGATGAATGTTTCTAATATATTTAGTAATCGCGTTCACGTAAGAACTACCCTAAATAAATTTTAAAGCGATTTGGAACTTTTTCAAAAAAAAATATTTTTTACGTTTTTCACCCACTTTTAGACACTTTTGATGAATGTGTCTAATATATTTAGGAATCGCGTTCACGTAAGAACTATCCTAAATAGGTTTTACATTGATTTGGAACTTTTTGAAAAAAAAATATTTTTTACGTTTTTCACCCACTTTTAGACACTTTTGATGAATGTTTCTAATATATTTAGTAATCGCGTTCACGTAAGAACTATTCTAAATAGTTTTTAAGCGATTTGGAACTTTTTGAAAAAAAATATTTTTTACGTTTTTCACGCACTTTTAGACACTTTTGATGAATGTTTCTAATATATTTAGTAATCGCTTTCACGTAAGAACTACCCTAAATAGTTTTTAAAGCGATTTGGAACTTTTTGAAAAAAAAATATTTTTTACGTTTTTCACCAACTTTTAGACACTTTTGATGAATGTGCCTAATATATTTAGTAATCGCATTCACGTAGAACTATCCTAAATAGTTTTTACATTGATTTGGAACTTTTTGAAAAAAAAATATTTTTTACGTTTTTCACCCACTTAAAGACACTTTTGATGAATGTTTCTAATATATTTAGTAATCGCTTTCACGTAAGAACTATCCTATATACTTTGTACAGCGATTTGGAACATTTTGCAAAAAAAAATATTTTTTTACGGTTTTCACCCACTTTTAGACACTTCTGATAAATGTTTCTAATATATTTAGCAATCGCGTTCACGTAAGAACTATCCTAAATAGTTTTTAAAGCGATTTGGAACTTTTTGAAAAAAAAATATTTTTTACGTTTTTCACCCACTTTTAGACACTTTTGATGAATGTTTCTAATATATTTAGCCATCGCGTTCACGTAAGAACTATCCTAAATAGGTTTTACATTGATTTGGAACTTTTTGAAAAAAAAAATATTTTTTACGTTTTTCACCCACTTTTAGACACTTTTGATGAATGTTTCTAATATATTTAGCAATCGCATTCACGTAAGAACTATCCTAAATAGTTTTTACATTGATTTGGAACTTTTTGAAAAAAAAATATTTTTTACGTTTTTCACCCACTTTAAGACACTTTTGATGAATGTTTCTAATATATTTAGCAATCGCATTCACGTAAGAACTATCCTAAATAGTTATTAAAGCGATTTGGAACTTTTTGAAAAAAAAATATTTTTTTACGTATTTCACTACTACTTTACTACCTTTTAATTGAAATTACTCAAACAATTCTTAGTCAATGCAAGAAAAACAAAATACTTAACAGAGCCAACACTTCCATAATAATTTTGAGCCATCAATCAGCTTTCTGTGTCATTTAGAAGCTGAGCTACAACCCAAGATCTAACATGAAAAAACTTTATATATAATCAAATCGAAAATGATCAGCAACCGTTGTTGTTATCGTTGTTCTGCTTTGGGGTGGTTGGCTGGCGCACATCGAACAAGCACATACATTTCAACAAAAACAGCGTGCAGTTTTCTCCGATTAAGTGAAACGAAAGAGAAGTAGGTATGCGAGGTGAATGAGGATGTATGAAACAATGCGAAACAAAGGGACAATGTTTTTCTGAGGAAATGCGCAGATGGCTGATGACGTGCGATGATGGGCGTATGATGGTGTTAATATCCACTATATTATTTCTATAGTTACTGTAGTAGTATATTTACCTCTTGCGGTTCACACGCTCAACCAATCTTAACAAATGAAGTGTAAGAAAAGAGATTTTCGGGGTGCTTATTTTTGCATTTTTACGTTTTTTAAATATTAACAATTAAAAAAGTTGAATTTACTACATTAAATTTCAACTACGCAGTTGTGTACAACTATGATTCAGTGAAATACTTCTCTTTCATTCATTATACCCGTAGCCGTAGCCGTCCCGTAGCCGTAGCGTGGCGCTGTGCGTTTGGTGTTGGCTGTTTGGTGAAGCCTGAGTGAGAATGTGTTTATCGTTTTATTCTCATGGCGTTTTCTATGGATATGTAGAATACTCGAATGTAGCGTAAGTATCATTTGCGCCATAGACAAACCATACTCTATTGTATTGTATTGTCTCTGATTTGCGCGAGCGACCTCATGCTGTTTGGTGTGTACTTCGTATTTCCTTTTCGTTCTGCAAAACGTAGACACTGTTTGCAATGAAGATGAAGCCGTTAACGATCTGGTAAAGCTTTTAAATTCCCTTAAACCCTCGGGTATTCCATACCATAGACTAACGCTTCGGAAGGGCACACCCGTAATGCTCCTTCGGAACTTAAAACCACCAAAACTATGTAATGGCACTAGACTGCAAATCAAAGCTTTGCATACAAATTTAATCGAAGCTATTATATTGACCGGGATTGCTCAAGGGGAAAAAGAATTTGTGCCACGCATTCCTCTGATACCTAATGACTTTCCCTTTAACTTTAAAAGATTACAATTTCCCCTTAAAGTGTGCTTCATCATGACGATCAATAAGTCTCAGGGCCAATCATTGAAATACGCTAGTATAGATTTAGGCGAAGATTGCTTTACGTAGGTAGCTTGCTCTCGTGTAAATTCTGGTAATATTACTGCCGCCTGATAAAAAAACAAGAAACATTGTCTATAAAGAAATGCTTTAAAAAAAAAACTATTTCAGTAACAATTTTTCTAAAAAAGTACATTTTAACAGAGTCTCTAGTACCATATAATTGTGATGTGTGATATTCCTTCATTTTGTGTTATGTACCAAAATAATATTCTGACAGCGTCAAACATTTCATTATTAAGCAGAAAGCAGCTACTGAAATTCTATGGGGAACATCATTTTGCCGTGAAATGTTACTAATGTACTTCGAAAAAAACCTTGATCCTTACAAAATATTCTACATTTAATCAAAAATCTCTCTTATAATTATTTATGCTATTTTTAATGCTGACAGTGAGCATGTCTATATAGACATAATAGTAAAATTGTAATCTATTTAATTACACAAAATCCACCGAAACTGTAAATTTAAAATTTCTTATTTTCCATATTCTTTTTTTTTTTTTAATAGGTGCAAAATGGATACCTAACCAATTCCTATTTGGGAATAGTGGTAACACTAAAATATTCCTAATTAGGAATTGTGTGCACGAACACACATCTCCACATATTTTACACGCTGCGGACATAATGTTTCATTGAAGAAACAATTTTGACACAATGACGTACCTGTGTAGATATAAAATGCCAAGATAGGAATATTCCTAAATGGGAAATGTTACTTAGCATGTGTCTTAAATGTTACTTGCTGGGAATATTTTCTGGTAAAAATACCGTCTTAACGAAGTCGCTCATGACACATGACACATAAAGTCGTAAAATTCTCCTTGGGGTAGTTGTCACACATTTTGCCTTCAAACAAGTGTTGCTTTGTTATTTTAAACACGATCTTAATATTTTATGCATATATCTTAAGGAATTTTCTTTTAACTAAAAATGTCTTAATGTCTTAAATGTTTTAATTTAGAATTAAATGCATTTTAGAAAATGTCTCTCAAAAAGTACAGTAGCTGGCACCCCTGTACACAGTGCAGTACTAGTATTAGCTACCAGTTTATTAAAACGCATTAAATGCTTCTTTATTAAACAAATACGCGACAATTTGATAAGTTAATATTCAAGGAAAATAAGAAAAAAAATATTTATAAAAATAAATTAACTTAAAAAATAAATACAAAAATTATTGTTTTTTGTATTTAGAAGCTAATTTTAAAACTTTTAAGGAATATAGCTAAAACGAGTTTATTGCAAATTTTAAATTTTTTTTTCGTAATAACAACATTCTCTATGAATGACTCTTTTATTTCATATGTGAATTTTGAAGAAGAATTCCCTCAGAGATCATACATTTCGACATATCTATTAGTGATAAGCTTAAATTTCAGAAAAAAAAAAAGGAATTAGTTAACATGAATTAGGGTAAATGTGTACCCTAAAGCGATGGCGATTAATAGGCGATTATAGGTTACTCAAAAATGCCTATCCAAACTCCGATCTTGTTAACACACGGTAAAGCTCAAGTAGGTTAAGGCAATTAAGGCATGAACTCACCTTACAACCACAGGCACCTAGTCTCATCATCACCAATCTATTCCATTCGAAATAAAACTCAAGACGAACAACCTCTACCATTTTTATAGCCATTTTTGAAAATTTTCAGCATCAGCGCTGGTTTAACCTACATTTCGTCAGTGATTCGCAGTAATTACATTCGATGGTAGTTTTCTTTCTGGATGGTCAACTTGTGCACACATTTTTTGTGTAACTTGAACAAAAAAAAAAACAGACTTTAAATATAGTAGACAATGCGCTTAAGACTTTTTGCCCCTACCAGGTGGGAACTAGCGAAAATTGGCTGTTACCAAGAACTGATACTTATCTTATTGTTATAATATTCAAATGGTTTTTCGATATTGTACCTACTGCCGTTTAAAAACATTTTTGCCAAACGCGCTATTTATAGCAAACTATTCTTTTACTGAGTGGTTTATTTTATCGGGCAACTCTTTTGAGTGTTAAGATAGATACCTACCTACCTCGTAAAATACAAATAATCCGAAACTACAAGAGTGCTCGGTAAATGTATCGTGTGATGGCACTTACACTCTCCGAGTTCCAGAAAAATTAATACTTACTTACTGTAATGAATCTTACGAGACAGTTCCGCACGTGACTGACGCAGTCCTAATGACCCCAGGGCCGTCTTTCGAAACTATGCTAAAAAGACAACACGCAAGCTATCCTTTATTTATCACTCCTATATCAATTCAACATTTTAGAAAAACCTCACAATGAGACAACAGACAGCAGCGATAGCTGGAAGCATGCTGGGGAACCTCCTGCCAGCCGACGATCTGTGTTCTCTGATCCAATCACTGATTGGCCCAAGATTTTTATCCAACCAATTAAAGTTGCTCTGAATGTTGGCCTCAACTGTGGCCTCGAGGGTGGCCGAAAAACCGGGTTGACTCTTTACCTTTTCAACAAGATCTCTAAGCTACACAAAAAAGTAAATAAAAAATAGGACGTCTTCCATGAAATCAAATCGACCATACCTTAGATGCTTGCTGGTCGTTAACAACATAATTGGACAACCCAATAATATCGCTGTTCAGTGGATTCGGCTCGCCGGATCCGGTTGTAAGTCCCGCATACGCAACGTGATGTACGTCTAAGAATTCAATGGATGCCAGAAGTCCATCTTCTCCACGTGAATACGCCGAACTGAGAATCTGTGTCCTCTCGTGTACACTTAAAGTCACCTCCACCGCTCGGCTGATGGAACTCTCGATGAACTTCTTAACGTGATTTGAATTTTTAGCACAACCCAGAGAAGCGATGAGAACTCGCCTTTCAACATGGTCGTCAGAGCTCATCAGGCGATTATAGACGAAGTCAAACTCTGTGTCATCCGTTTGTCTCAGTCTCAAGCCATTGCAGAAAATTGACGGCCGCAGATTTAGCTCAATTTCAATGTCATTTCGAACGAAGGCTTTAAGCTTGTTATTAGTATCTGTTAAGCAGCTTTCGACGTCCACAAGACAGGCCAAATCGATGGCGATAGTACGCACGTTGTTTTGAAAATGCTGTTCGCCTTTAGCTTTGTCAAGTCCGAGCCTATTGTAGATATTGGCAACAAGATCGCGAACGTAGTACCTGAAGAAGGTGTAATCCCCGTCGCCACTCAGAAACTTATTAGCTGTGGTTATTATCGAACTGGCTGTCGACCAAGGGGCGTATTGATCTTCCCCTTGCAGGTATGTCATTAGCTTTAAGAGAATGCTATGCTTAAGCCGATTGGATTCAACCAGGCGGTGGGCGTCATTTAGAAGAGCTGCCCTGTTATGAGGATGAATCCTGTGTGGCTTGGCTATAATGCCATTACTGATCAGATCCCAGTTCCTCTCGTCATACTGGACTCGGTAGTAGCCGGTTGACTGTTTGTTCAAAATCAGCCAGTCATCGGAAGCGAGTTGCGTGTCCTCAATATCGATTGCCTGCGTGTTGTTGAGGTAATACTCGGCGGCGGTGTTGCGGAAGTCGGAATACTTGCTTGTGGCGTAGTTCACCGGGACGTACCATAGACGGTCGTCCTTAAGTTGGGGATCATTATAGAAGGAGGTCTGGGTGATCTTAACGGTACCGGTGTCATAGTTTCTTTCGACGGTCAAAAGGGGAACACCACCCTTCTCGGTCCAGGATCCCATCATAGCCTTCACTGTGTCTGGCAACGCAATACCATTGTCTTTGGCAGCACTGCCAATGGCTTCAAATAAATCATCCTCTTCGGCAGCTGTAAATTCACTAATATGCACGAGTTAGTTCAAACAGGAGTGGTGTAGTCAAAGCGGCTTACTTAAGGCGCAGGTACTTGTTGAGGCCAGCACTGAAAACGTCATCCGTGAGAGCGTGTTGCCACATTGACAGTACAGCACCGGCTTTGCCATACGAGACAGTATCGTACAGGGATGATATCTCAGTGGGAGTTTGGGCGTAATGCGTCATGGCACGTGGACTAGCACCCCCGTCGTATGTAAGAGCAAGTTGATAGTCGTCCACTATGAACATTTGGATGATGCCCCATTCGGGGTGGACCTGGTATAATGAAAAATATGATATTTCTTTTTTACAGAAGTTACCGTATATGGAATTTCAGGATGCGATGATAAATGAGCTGGATATTCCATAATGGATTTCTCTTAATAAGGCTTCAAGACCTGGCCAGAAAAATAGAGTCACAGCTGTGAATGTTACAAATGACCCATGTTACCGAAAAACGGGCGTAATGCAAAGCAGCTCCTCCGCATATAGAGGTGGAGAGTACAAAGTTCATAACCTATATGCATACAACCGTCATTCGAGTACAAGGTTGCAGGGTTTGTAAATTTTTCCAATGGTAATCGTCTAACTTAAGCCTTCAATACCTCCTGCAAAATCTGTTTATTGTGGCTATTTGAGCTTACCTATACCTTGATTCTGGTCCGCGAAGAGCTAGCTTATGCGGCACTGCAACCTTTCATACTGCGCAATCTTTTCTCGTTTTGGCATCCACAGTGTTTGGTCTTTGAAGTGAAAGATAGGTCTTCCTTATCAGTTCCAACCAGAGGGACCAGTTCCGAAGATCATCTTGGCTAGATAAGTCTTCTCCATTCACAGGATGTAGCCAAGTGGACATGTTTAGGCTACTTGGACTAGGTATATCCATGTCTTCGTACAGCTTATAAAGTTCACGGCTGCATCTTTCACTTTGTTAGCCTTCCTCGCATTTAATACGTGGGAAATCGAAGAATTCATGCACTTGGTATCGGCACTATAAAAAAGAACTGGCAGAATAAAGATTCCGTAGAGCATTCATTACATCCTTTGTGAATGAAATTTTGAGACCATTTATCAAACCGAGTTTTCAGCGGTTTTCTAGGTTTGGTGTTTGCCACTATGAGTTATTCTTTAATTTGATGTTTAGCTCTGAGACCAACTCCTTAAAGTTTCTGCAGAATCAATACTCACGTTCACCTGAATCCACATTATTTATTCAGAGCAAAAGTGATATCTCGAACGTCCTAGAAGCTAATAAGGTGGTACGACCCGGACACTGATTTGATATACCGGAGTTACCAAACTTAAGGCCTTTGCAAGCCTATAGTAACAATCAAACCTAAACCATTCAAAACAAAACCATTCCGTGAGAAATGTAGACAGCCCCCATATGAACTGCTTAAACCGTCTAGATCAACTTAACTTCCGATAAAACTAAGCCTTAACTACATATAGGTATATGCACTAGCTGCAGAAGCAGGTAAAAGGCGAACTGGTGCTGCAGCTTATAGAATTATCGAAGAACTGACATAGCGCTGGCCGGAGTGACAAGAAACCTCTGTACGACTATTTCTAAAAACGGAACAGGGACCTAGGTCGCACACTTCGAAAAAGGGGCGCAAAATGTGGTCGGAGCTACAGCTATGTTTGTTTTATATGATCCCATTAGGAACTATGCATGAACCTCGGTCCCAAACGTCACCGAGGATACAAAACTAACAAGCCTGTAGGCTGTTTCAAAGTTCTACTTCCGGCCTTCAGTGGCATTTATAAGAGCCAAATACGCGAGGAAATATGAAAATAAAGAAATGTTAAAATGATGACGAGCTTTTGAAATAGGCTTACTATACTCATACATCATTATAATGAGCGTCAACGAGTCTTGATCGAACCTAGATCCATAGTTTGGACTTTACCCAAGTTAATTGGGATAGCTTCTCACAGGAGCTGGACCTAGGTTTCAATCAACTGGTAAATGGTGAGTCAGAACTATGCATAAGTTGTAGGAATGGCTACAGCGACTTGCAAATGTTGTTTTCGAGGTTTCAGCAATTAGTACAGGAATGTACTGCTGAAACGCCGACTTCTTAAGTTGAACAGCTTTACTAGGATTGCAAGAAACCCAAGTGGAGACCCCGAAGTTGGGAATGAACGACTGATGAAAAGACCTACAAAGAGTAATGAACAACAGTCTAACAGAAAGGCACGACGTTAGCTATTTTTCCTTGAAGACGCTTTAAGGTTGTCCCGTAGAAGAAGACCCTGCATTAGGTCAAGTTTGAGGCTTTGACCAGGATAGAGAATCATCTTAGTCACGGCCAAGTCCGCTCGGGACTTAAGGGCCATCGGTAACTTATAAGCAACTACAAAAACGGGACAGCACTTACCTCATCAGCAGCTTTATACGAGAACAAAGTGGCAAAGCCCTCCTTCAGCCACAAGTAGGTCCACCATTTGATTGTGACCAAATCGCCGAACCACATGTGTGCAAGTTCGTGAGCAATAACATTGGCTGTATATGTCTGGTTGCTGATCGGAGTCTTTTGCGGATTATAGAGCAAGTGGTGCTCGCCATAGGTGGCAATGCCCCAGTTCTCCATTGCGCCGCCATAACCCGGTACAGCTACCTGATCCAATTTGGGAAGAGTGAAGGGCACGTCGAGGTAATCGGCCAAACGGGCGCTTGTTTGGATGCCGGAGAACAATGCAAATTCGCGTTCACGTCGTGTTCCAGGTCGAGAAAAGGTTCGGTGAGTCAAGCCGTTCAAACTGCCCGATGTGTACTCAAACATCGACACGATATAGGCAACCACATAAGTTGACATTTTGGGACTTTCCAGGAAGACAGTTTTCCCATTGCTCGATTTGGTAGCATCAACTGGCATATTCGAGATGGCCGTGTACGAGGGACTGTGGTTTATGGTCAGAGTGAATGCAGCCCTCCGAGCGGGTTCATCATAGCATGGAAATCCATGCCGAGCATTGGTGCTCTCAAATTGGGTGGCAGCCAAGTAGCTGTATGGAAACAAAATTAAGTCATTGGGTGAAGTTGAAGATTGGTCTTACATACACAGTATCTCCGCTGGAGTTCTTGTAGGTGGACATGTAGAAGCCTCGACTATCCAGACGCAAGTTCCCATCGTACGCAATAGTAAGCGTGTAAGTTCGCCCTTGTATCAATTCCGAGTTGTCCTCTGGCGTTAGCGTCAGGAACTCCCTCGCGGAGTCATAGAATGGGCTGAGCTTCCTGCCGGTGCCAGTCACGGTATCGACCAATGTGGACGTAAAGTTCTCCAGTTGTCGCGCGTGCACAACTATGCTCGTGGTAAGCTCCTCGTCCACTCGCAATGTGATCACGACCACACCCCTAAAGTTCTGGTCGCCTGCGTGCACGTTTGTTGTAAGCGTTATGTCATAGTGGACTGGATTGGTATTATTCGGCAATCGGTAGTTCGGCACGTCATCTCTGGGTACGAAGCTCCTCAAATTGGGGCCCTCAAAGTAGGCCGACCGGTCTTCGAAGCGTGGTTGAAACTGTTTGTCTAAGCGTGGCGGAAAACGATTCACCGATGATCCCTGACTTTGTCCCACTACAAGGATCAAAACAGCGACAGCTGCTAGCTGCAGGTGACCCATGTTTAAAGACTAACCACTTAACTGCTATTGAGTAGTGTATGCTCGAGGGGTAAGTTTCTAACCGCCAATTTGGTCTTCGTTTAGTTTTATATCGGTAATAATATAAATACCCTATCTTCATTACGCCAATAAATGACTTCTAACGCATGTACGGATCTTACGGTTGTGACATAAACTTGAAGTGTCAATTAAGTCGCTTGATTAGCGATTATCGTATCAGCCGATCAGTCGGAAATATTCAACGTATGGTCCAGAAACGCAGAAATTGGCTATGAACAATAAACGTCATCACCATCGCTTTAGACATCGCATTCAAAATGTATATCTAATCGTTTTGGTTGGGTAGATAAGGATTTTTCGAATTGTTGACCGTCTGATATGAAGCCTCTATCATTTCCAGAGCTCGTAAAACCATTCGAAGTGTTTTATCTGGAAAGTGTTTGTTTGAAAATATTATATATTATGTTATTATTTTATTATGCGTTCACCATAAACATTAACACGTAATATACCCTATGTATAAGTGTAAAGTCACTCAATGCTTGCTCTTTAAGTTATCTAACCAAATAACTAAATTCTGCTTAACTTTTTGCTTGCTGTTAATTGCTGCAATTCTATGTTATTTTTTTTGTATTCTCTTTTGTGTTTATTTTCCCACTCAAATTGTAATCATTTGTTTCTCGGTCACTTGGATTTGGACCAACATCGTAGGCGTCAACAAATAGGTAGCTAAGACCAGGGAATTCGTTTTTTTTTCTTCTCTTCCCATCGTTGGACGTCAATTTCGCTCGTCGTCAATTGCCGCACAGTGTTTGTCTGGTGTGTGTGTGTGATAGACAACAGTCTGCGATCCCTGTAGGCACTATGAGTCTCTCCGCGATACTTATATACTTTTTTAGTGTCCGAGGTTCAGGCTAAATTGTTCGAACCTACAAAGGCATAACTTTCCATACAAAATTGCATATTGTGACCACGAAAATATTTAGTATAAAGGTCAAAAATTATTATTAGTAAGGCCCTCTAACATTTTCGGCGGTTTAATGACCTTGCTATACTAAATTTTCAACTTCTTGAAAACTTCTATCTCACTGTGCAACCCATAAAATTTTAATAAATAAAACCGTCCGGAAAAAAAAACATGGAGAAATGTTTTCGCCAAACAACACTGCACGAGACTTCCGCTGCTGGCAGGAAGCAATTCCATTGATCAAGTATTTCGACAATACACTTCAACGATAAAGAACCTATATTCTTAACGATATTATCTCCGATTGAATAACGAGTATTAAAGACAAGTTTTGTCGAAGAAGATAAAGGCACCCACGAAGAAGACACCCAGCGACGTGCCCTTGACTTGTTATATCCCAGTTCGGACTCAGACTCTAACTGAAGACTGAATGGAAAACAAAATTAAACTGAATATCCTGCTGTGAGCCGAAGCTTGTGCCATTGCAACAGACGGATTCTTCGGTCGTAAAAAAATATTTTTTTTCAATAAATTCCAAATCGCTGTAAAAACTATTTAGGATAGTTCTTACGTGAGCGCGATTACTAAATAAATTAAAAACATTAAACAAAAGTGTCTAGAGATAGATAGATAGATAGTTTTTATTTCGTATATAGATTTACAGTAGGATTTGTTACCACACATTTTACAATTCAGAGATATGATAAAATGTATCTTTCTTCTGAAACATTATTTTTAATTAATTTAATTTAAATAATTTCATTGGGCAAGAAATATAACTTCTGAAGGAAAATACGATTAAATAGAGAAAAAAAAAAAAAAAAAATTAAATTAAAAATAAATAACAAATAAATAAAAATAAAAATAAATAAATAGATAAATAAATAAATAAATAAATAAGTAAATAAATAAATAAATAAATAAATAAATAAATAAATAAATAAATAAATAAATAAATAAACAACCAAACAAATAAGTAAATAAATGAATAAATTAATTGGTTAATCAACAAATAAATAAATAAATGAGTAGACGAGTAAATAAATAAATATTTACATTAGTAGCAATAATAAATAACAACAATAATACACAAAAAGAAAAGAAAAAAAGAAGGCTATATCAACTATCGAGTGAGATATAATTCATATTTAAAACGTTTACTAGAGGGTCATCAGCAAAATCACAGCGTTCTAGAAAACGTTGGTTTAATTTTTTAATTCTTTGGAAGATCAATTCAACATTCGCTTTATCGTGAGTATCCAGGGTTGAGTGATGCCACGGTAGATTAAGCATCATTTTTAATAATTTATTTTGAGAAACCTGTAATTTCTTAATATGACACATTGCACAATTTCCCCATACTTGGCACCCATAAAGCAAAATTGCTTGAAAAATTACTTTATGGATGATAATTTTATTTTCATTTGAAAGCCGCGACTTTCGGTTTATGAAAGGATATAGCATCCTCGTCGCAATTGCAATTTTTTTAAGGGTGTTTGCTATATGTGGTCCAAAAGTCAACTTGGTGTCCAAATAAACTCCTAAGTATTTTACGGAAGGTTCCCAACTAATGCTTGTACTATTAACCTGTAACGGTCCGCTAGGAAGATAACAAGCTTTTCTTTTTCTCGTAAAAAAGATGGCTTGTGTTTTTCCTTGATTAACTTTAATTTTCCATTTGTTGTAATATTCCTCTAATATCGTCATCGCATTTTTTTTTCAAAAAGTTCCAAATCAATGTAAAAACTGTTTAGGATAGTTCTTACGTGAACGCGATGGCTAAATATATTAGAAACATTCATCAAAAGTGTCTAAAAGTGGGTGAAAAACGTAAAAAAATATTTTTTTTTCAAAAAGTTCCAAATCGCTATAAAAACTTTCTTGGAATGTGGATTGCTCTGATAGTAAAGCCAATGCTAAAAATATCAAGGGAACTAAACAACCAAACACAAGCTTAAAAAAGCTCTGATCATAGCTGTTTATATCAAAATATACTTTTCGGTGATAGGTCCCATATTGCCAAACCTATTCTTGCACTCCAAGGATACGTAACTGACCTTGGATGACTACGGCTTTAAAAAAAAAAAATTCTGGACACAACCATTTTGTGTACCCAGGGCTAGCTTCCCACAACCGGTCGTTTTGTTTGGTTTTTATTTTTGTGATGAATGGAAGGGATCTACAACTAAATGACGGGCCCGAACGACTTAACTGAGATGCTTTCATGACAGTTATTCCCTCGAATGTCTGTCAGACGTAGCGCAGTGGGAAAAAAGCCTTTATGATGTGTTTTATGTGTTTTCCGGTGATAGAACCTGAGACCCCTTGCTCACCTCCGGCTTTGAAAAAATAAAGTTCGTGTCCGGGATCACCACCAGATATTTCTCTTCATCGGAGGTCTAGATATATATATATATATATTTCGAGAGATAATCGAATCAGACCACCATTGTCGGGTCTCTTTTCGTCTCTCTACCACTGTAAATCTTACTCAGAGAGACTCTCTGGATTTCTCCACAGTTCTTCTCTGGGCTCAATTCCTAGTGTTAACGCTAGCATCTGTTTATGGGAGATCCGTTTCATCGCCTGGGTCTCGACCCATTGATGTCCCAAGATCCTCATTCTTCTGCCAGCCAATGCCGGGCATTGACACAGTATATGTGCCGCTGTCTCAGATTCCTCCAGGCATAGTCTACAAGTATCATCCTCTATAAGGCCCATTTTCCTTAAGTGATACCTGAAATTACCATGTCCTGTAGACAAAGCCACCACCCATTTCAATGTTCCTCGACTCATTCTTTGAGTGGAGCAGGTCGGCCACTTTATTGCCATTTTAGCTTGTCTACATTGTTCCACGGTTGACCACCTTCTCAGGTGTTCTGCCGTGATTCATTTGTGGATAAGCTGTTCAACCATTCCTCTGCCAATTGAAGAGAATGGTTCTGGTCCCAGCAACTTTTCAGTTGACCCCTGTTTTGCAAGGGAGTCCGCCTTTTCATTGCCTTCGATCCCTATGTGTCCTCGTACCCAAGTCAGTGTTACTTCATTTTTAGATGAACACTTATTGAGTTTAAGTACGCATTCCAGTGCCAGTGATGTTGTGATGTTTGTTTGTTCCATGCATCTGATCAGCTATGAGGATATTTCTTCCTTCCACCTGACACTCAAGCAAGTAGTCCAACGCATAAAGCAAGGCAATCATCTCAGCCTGGTATACTGAAGTGTATTTCCCGAGGCTAATGTGACGGGCAAGTTCCAGCTCTTCTGAATAGATACCGGCCCCCGCCCCGCCATCCATCATGGATCCATCCGTGAAAATCACTATTTCACCATTTCTTTTTTCTGGAAGTAATCCGTTCTCAATACGAGTTTTGTGATTTCTTTCCATAATACGCACCCTTGTTATTCGATCCATAGGCATGTTTAGCTCCCTAATCTCGTCTTTAACAAGTTCCAGGATCTTCCTATGTCCATAGATCGTACCACGATGGTGCCATTTCGCATCTCGATGCAAGCGAAGTGCCGTTTGGGCCGCTGTTTTCTTAATAAATAAGTCTAGCGGTAATATCCCCATGATGACTTCCAATGCGCATGTTGGGGTTGTACGTATTGCACCTGTAATTCCCATACATGCTAAACGCTGAACCCTATCCAGGTGCTTCCTCACAGTTTTCTGAGAGGCTTTCGCCCACCATACAACCGAGGCGTACGTGATAATGGGTCTAGTTATCATCGTATACATCCAGTATGCTGACCTAGGTGAGAGTCCCCACCTCTGTCCACATACACGTTTGCACTGATGTAGTACCCTCTTTGCCTTCCGGACCTTCTCCTCAACATGGTAATTCCAAGTAAGTCCAGTATCTAGATAGACTCCCAGATACTTAACCTTCTTAGTCATTGTTAGTTCCGATCCGAAAAGTGTTAAGGGCCGAAATTCCAGATTTTGCCTCTTCCTAGTGAAGACTATTAGATCTGTTTTCGCCGCATTAATGGAGAGCCCTTGTTCCAGACACCACCGCTCAACCACTCTGAGTGCGTTCCTCATGATATCTGCGGTGACGTCCATGAATTTGCCTCTAGCCATTATTGCTATTTCGTCGGCATATCCCACTGTGTGAATGCCCGTCGCCTCGAGTCTGTCGAGAAGAGAGTCCACAGTGATATTCCACAGTGTAGGTGAGAGAACACCTCCTTGTGGGCAACCTCTGCTAACCCTTCCTCTGAGTTTTGAGGTTCCCGTCTGAATATTAATCGCCCTTGTATTCAACATGTTGTCCACCCATCTTACCACCAGTGGGTTAACCCTACGTTTTTCCAAGGCTTGTTTCAGACTTTCAAAGCATATCTTATCGAAGGCACCTTCAATGTCCATTATAGTGGTCATCGCAATGCCCCGGTATTTAGCTCTTCCTCCGCAACGCGTACTACTTGATGTAGCGCTGTTTCTGTAGACATGCCTACCCTGTATGCATGCTGTCTACTATTTAAAGGATACATCTTAAGCGCAGTACTCTTCATATAGTCCACCATCACCCTTTCCATTATTTTTAACAGGAAGGATGTTAGGCTGACTGGTCTGAATGACTTTGCCTCGGGGTAGTCCTTTTTTCCCGGTTTTGGAAGGAAGACCACATTTGCTTCCCTCCATGTTATCGGGATATAGCCTATTGCTAGGCATGCAACGTATATATTCCTGAGCCTTGGTGCAATTACGTCGAGGTCTAGATAGTGACCACTCTAATTACTGACTGATAAGTCAGAGCTGCCATGCCCTCCATCTTATGAAAAAAAGGAATGTCCTCAGTTTAACTAGTGCACCATCGACCATGTCTCAGGCTGTACGTTAGTAAGGACGGTCTATCCGATAGAAAGTACAACAACATCATCCGCGTATGCTTAAGCATATATTTCTCAAGGTACTATGCAGCAAAGACTAAACTGCCATGAGCCATACAGCAATTTAGACAGATCGCCATCTTGCCGGCATCCCCTGTTAGTCCCTGCCATACCATCCACAATCAGAGCGCTTTTAGTCATCAACCAATGTTTCTTCTACCCAGTGTTGTCTAGCAGTCACATTATCGAAAGCAAGCTCTATGTCATCGAAAATGTCCAATGAGGATACGGTAGCAAGTCTTTTGAATTGCTCCCAGAACTAACAGCTCATAAAATGGCCCTAAAAAGCCTAGTCGCTGGAGTATAGTAGTAGCTTACGTACAACGGCTAAGGCAAGAAGCAACACGCCAGCCCAACATTTAAAATTCCACGAAATAGTTCAGTCGCTTTACCTCGCTCATTGTCTTCATGCGGGATCAAACGAAGTGTGTTTTTTGTTAAGAGCTTTGTTTTTCAAACCCTCTCCAGCAACAACCATTTTGTAAGCTCACAGCTAATATTCACTGGTGTTGCTTTTCCATTTAATCATGAGCATAGACTTACCTTTTCATGTCCACATAGGGTAGATGTACCAGTATCCGGCCACCTAACACTTTTTCGTACTTTGACCCGTGATAACTAATTAACTTGGCCATTTAAACAAGTTTTTTCTTCTTTTTTTTGTACTTCAAAGGCAATTTTGGTTTAAGGAAAAAATACTTGAGTATAATTGGGCTCTTGCATCTAAAATGAAAATAAATTTTTGGAAAGAAGTTAAATTTCACCAGTACCCGGCCAGCAAAAATCATTAGTCGGCCACTTTTGCACCAGTATCCGGCCGGGTTATTGTTGCTTTGAAAAACTTCAATTACAAAGTAAATTAAACAAAAATAAACCCGGTTGAAATCGATTATTTAAAAAAAATACATTTTTATTTTGGTATCATATTTATTATGTACACATTATGTCCAGCCGAGGCAGCCATTTGAATGAAATTATTTTCCATTATTAACCGGAAGGATTGTACTTTCAAATAAAAAAAGAAATTTGAGAAAATATTCAGAAGTTTTTTTTTATAGCATTTTCAAAAAAAAAAAAAGTTATTTGGCGGACCCTTTAGTTCCTCTTCGCTGTTTCTTTCCTTTGACTTTCTACCTTCTTCTTCTTTCTTTTCTTTTCTGTAGTCTAGCATCTTTTGTCTTTTCGATTGCATAGATTTTTTCTTGCTTAGCTCCATCTTTTTGCTCGTATATATTCAAGCCTGCTATAGGAGACCTGCAAGACTGTAGGGCCACCTTGGCCGGACACTAGAACACCATCAAAAAATAAGGTTCTAGTAAAATAAGTAATACTTAAATAAAAATAAAAATGTCTTGTTTTTTTTTACATTTTTTGATTAGTAATTAAATAACTTAACAGAAAAACAATAAACGAGTTGGATAATATCTAAAAAAAAACACTGAAACTTGCGTTTTTCGTTTGATACCTCCACTAATTCTCTTGAACTCTAAAGCGCACTTTTCACTTCACTACATAGACTGCGCATTTTAGTGATGTTCACAGCTGTCAAATCTTACCAGCACGTTAGATAGGTCAAAAATGATGGCCCCAAATTGTTCGCCAGTGAAAATGAGGATTAATTTACTTATTATCAACTATTTAACGCAAAGTGGCTGGATACTAGTGAATGACCGCGTACTGGTACACCTACCATACCTGCTTAAAAAAAGAGTCGAAAGTTTGACCTCCTTTTTTTCTATCAAGCCGCCTAAAACGCAATGCCATTGTCAATACGCAGTTACTTGTATATGTTTTAGTTGATTCTGAAGGTTTGCAGCTCTTCAGAAAACACTCAACATAAAATAGCTTGCTCAATAATTATACTCGTGTATTGATGGTGTGAGTAAAATGAACAAAACGTGTGAGTAGCTAAATGTTTTACCTATAACTGTAGTTCCTCACACTCACGCATATATCTTGAAAGTTTAACTATGGAAAAACTTCAACATTTACTTTTGCTGCGGGCAAACAAAATGCGAAAACCTTAAAAACCAACAGCCTTAAACAAACAACTGACACTGGATGTTTTCCTTCATTCACATCAGTCAACAGAATCAGGAGGACACAATACACAAACAGATATAGATATAGGTAGTGCAGACGAAAAAAAAAATCGGAAAGAGTGGAATGCGGAATGCCATTTCTCGGTATCCTTGTTCCCATTTATACTTAGTTGCCATCTCTGCTGTCAGCCTGCCTGCCAAACATTCACAGCCAGGCGAACTCTACGAACGCATCCGGCATTTCGGATGGCTTTATGCATTAAAAGAAGAGAATAAAAAAAGATGTGTGCAAAGGAAATTCAGCATTCGCAGAATGAAAAGAAATAAAATCCCCACAGAACAGAAAAGGCACATTTGAGGTATTTGTGTTTTTGTATCCTTATTTATGTTTTCGTCCTTTTTTCAACGAAAAGGGGAGAAGTTGAAAACTTTTGCACAAGGACACATTTTGCATAAAGTTTTTTTGTGTGCCCCCCTTAGAACTCAGCCACATGATTAAAACACTAGGGACTCGTGGTGTGGATATGGATATACACTTGACTTTCATTTTAAAGGTTGAGCATAGATAATTTTAAAGTGGATATGGTCAGCATTGCCAGAATGAAGGACGGGTTGAGTCTTAGGTGCTTGTTTGGTCTGGAATGTACGTGTGTATGTCGCATGATTTAAAATATGTAAATACAACCCTCATCCAGGTGCTGCGATTTTAGAGTCAATTCAAAATTGTTACTGTGATAATGACAGGCCAAGTTCGAAACAACCGGCTCGGTGAACAAATCAGCCCACGCCCGTAGGTCAGAGAAACACCAGATCGGCTCAGACCATTGCCGCGGCTCCATGGAAGTGGACAGGAGAACTCGAGGCAGTCAATCCCCCGGTATGCAGAAAAAGTCGGCCTTTTGCGATCTTTGCGTTGCGACTGGGGCTTCACTCAGAAAAGAAAAGATTGTTAAGCGAAGAATGTTGAGATTTTTAAAAAATTCTAAGTTAAAAGTTCTTGGTTCAAATATTATATTTGTTAACAAGAACTCGTTTTTAAATTTTCAAGAATCAGGTATTCAGCGTAAGAATAATAAGTATTTTAATACATCATTGCCAACAATTTCATTCTTAAATCAAAGATTTTGATATTTGGGTTAATTTTAACCAACGAAAATTGTTGCCATTACAATTTTTTTTTTTTTCTGAGTTACAGCTGAACAAGATCCAACGAATCGAGGAGCTCAAAGCTAATGACCATAGCCAGCGCAGCTTGTTCGCTGACTGAGCTTCGGAGCGTTTCAAACATAGACAAACCATACTGAGACCCCCAACTCACAATCCTCCTGCCGCTGACCCCCAACATTTTTTTTCAAATTCGCAATTTTGTTTTCCCATCGGTGTTATGTCAATTAAGAATCCGTGTGACATGCAAAAACATACAAAAAATACAAAAATAAATGCTGTCAACCGCGGCAACGTTGGGGAAATGTGAAAGAGTTCGGGAATACCACATTTTTATATTACTGAATGCCATTGGTTAGTTATTATTAATTGTTAAAAGGCGAATAATTTGATTTATTTGGTTAGTAAAACTATCTAAAATATATGTTTTATATACTAGAAACATATTACGACAAACGTGGCTGTGTATTTTCCGCTTTTAGATATCATTAACTTCGATTTCGCGTGTAAATTTTTCTTAAATAATGAAGAAAATTTGCTCAAAATGCTTTTATTTTCCCTCAACCAATCTACATTGTTCATTTTTCATAAATATTTTAAGCAAATGTACACTTGTTCCTAAAAAAAAATATTATTCACACGTAACGAAAAATTTCAAATAAAACGGATAAAATTCTAAGAACGCTGGCAGCAACTTTACCCAAAGCGGAAGTGGCAGATGCAAGGTGCGAGTGTGTTGGTGAGCCGGAATTTTTGAAGTTACGTCACATTTCTCAATACGAATTTCTATGTAACAATACTAGCGCACTTAGCATTTGCCACCCCATTCAAATATAGCTTGTAGGCAAGTAACTGGAAATCGGCCGAAGTTAGTGGTCTCAGTATTGTCTCTGTCCGGAAGGGTTACCCCAAATACACAATATCTACATTTTCATAACAAATCACAAATTTGTTCGATTACAAATTTGCTAGGACCAACAAGTGGAAGAAATCCAATTCCGGAGGTGTCTCTGTCCTCCAAAATTGCCTGCATTCTCACGTCCCATTAATAATGTATTCTATCACAATAATAACCCAAACAATATCAAATTCCATGACCTCCATTTTCTGTTCAATTCTATTTCAGTCTTATTATTACGAGCCTAGGTTACTCTGCTCTGCACACACGAGGAGTGTATGATGGGAGGCGCAGGGCATTATTATTTTTGTGTAGTCGATAAAATTGATTTATCCAATGCTATGGTGGGAGAGAGTTCCCTTTCACCGAGTCCTGCACTAGCTGTTTAGAGATGTTCATTATTGCGCACAGGCTTCGATTGGAGGACGTCCTTTAGATATTCATATTTTGTACAGTCACGCACATTGATCCCATTCCCATAGCTGCTGTACCTACTCCGGCTGCCAACTTGCGAAAATGTTAAATGAAACGTTCAGCCTTTATTATATTAGTGTTCAACGAAAGCAAAAGCGGATAGATGGTATATACATACACAATATCAGATTACCCCAAATAATGCTCTGCACTCTGGGTTGTTGTGAATTCAGTACGAGTACTAGTGGTCCGCCTTTGTTGTTCGTTTGTTTATTGGATTGCGTCAGTTCAGGAAGCGGACCATGTCAATCAATTTCGAAATCGAACTCGGGAGAGGAAGAAAGTAATCCTTCCGCCTCTTTGACTCCAGTGTATTCGATGTGTCATGCAAGTGGCACTGAAATCTCGAATTTTGGCTTGGTTATACAAAATCCTTATTTGCATATCGATTGTGTGAAATTAAGTTTGTCAGCAGCCACGATCCACGAATTGGAAAGAGCAACAAAAAGGACACATGTTCTCGTTGCCAAAACTGCCACAAAGGGCGTAATATTTATAACCGAAACCAGTGGCATCGAGTTTTTCTACCACCACTAATCCCATTGAAAAACAAAATGCCATTACTGTAAGTTTAATCTGGTAAAATCGCCACAAAAGCCACAAACGAAACAAATAATGGCTACGCCTGTCAACCAGTCATCCTACGCGGATCCTATTTTTTCCTATTAGTAAATTTGTTTATAGCCATGGGGTGACTGAAGGCTTTGACCGTCTTTGATTAGGTTGGGTAGTTCCCATTTGGGGAACGGGCTTCGTTATGTGTTGAGAAGTTTCAATTTGTATAATTGCTTTCGTATATAGCAGTAAAATGTTTTTATACATCAGGAATGGATTTGCGAGTTTTTCAACATTTCTGAAGATGAAAACTTGTGGGCACACATTACGCTGCTGATTTAAAGGGCAGGTTAGAATTTTATTTTATTTTCACTTGCGCAAATGTCTAACAATAACATTTTTATTCATTTTCATTTAACAAAGAATGATTTGAGGCAAATTTTAAATGACCCAGAGACTGATGTAGCTAGATGTTCATTGTGCATGCGGCATGCCAAAAGATAGCTATTTAAAATTAAAGTTGAAAATTGTGACTCTAACTGAGAGGGACACTGCATTGCCGGAAGGTTGGTTTCTTCCTAATCCCTTTGTGACCGTCCTGTCTCGCCTCTAAGGCCCTTTTTCCTTGGCAAAAAAAAAACAACCAAATTGCCAAACCTACGCTGGACATATGTCATACCCAAGTACAAATGTTTGAATACTTATTATCTAAAATATAGTATATTTGACTCAATTTTGTTTCCAATAAGATGGTAACTATTATGCCGAATTCACAATGTCGCGTTAAACGCGTGCGTGTGTCGGCGCGCTTTGACACGCTTTATCGAAACTTTACGATTTTAAATGCCAAAGCGCGCGAGTAACAATTTTGTAAAACGAAATGCCGCTTTGAAGCGAAAGCGCGTTGAAGAGAGTAGAGTATGACAAATTAAAAGTTCGGTTTTGTTTAAAATAATGTACACAAATAGAGAGCAGAATTCAAATTTCAAGTCTACTCCCTTTTTTCTTGTAGCTGCCATTTTTGTGTAAGAATTAAATAAGGATTCTCCAATATCGATAAAAAAAAATCATTCATTCAGTAATGCAAAGAATAACCTTAACAAAGATACGATATATGATACGATTAATGTTGAAATAAGTAAGCTCTACAAAAAAAGGCATTCGTCATTTTCACACACTAAATTAACTAATTCGCATTTAAAAAACATCATATTGCTTTTTAAAACTTGTGTGTGATAAACATTAGTGGTTCTGTGCCACTCCAAGTAAGAACTTTGAACTTTGAGCCACTTACATCTTTGAAATCTAATCCATATCACGAATAAATGTACAACTTACCTTTTTGCAACATATGAAACGTTCTAGGAAAACATTCGACCACCACTGAATTTTCTTTGTTTTCAGATATTTTTTTTTTGTGTACAATTGATTTTTAAAACGGATTTTGAATTTGTTTCCTGTCAATTTTTCGCATTTGACATTTTTATCAGTACTTGCCGGTTGAAATTCTCTGAGCTGTTTCGAGCCAAGAGAGGAACTGCTCGTTACTCGTTATTTTGCTAATTTTCACTTTTTCTGTCATTTTTGATGAGTACGTGCATAGACTTAGACAATTCTGTACAAATAAAACAATAAATGGATGCAATATTATTTATTGGCAATGCATCCTTGACGTGTAGGACGAATTTAGTCCTGGCTATCAAATATGATAGCTATGGCACATGAAGAAATTTTAGAAGAAATGTATAAAATCAGCTTGAATTTATAATTTTCCCTTTTTATAAATTTGGTTGCATTTTTATATATTTTGTTGACCTTTTCTTTTAATTTTTTTTTTCTTATATTCTATAATTATTATATTTTTATAATTATATTTTTATTTGGAGCTAAGCTCTTCAAATGCAGTGAACTATTTTTTTTTTCATTATAAATGGATTACCTTATAAAATTGAGTTCTTTTTCCAAAATTATAATTATTTTTAGCTTAGGGAAAAGCTGTGGACATAAAACATTAAATATTCGAAATTTGTCCAAACCACAAACTTCTATCTCATCGTATGGTGGCAAGCAATTTATTCTCATACGGATTTTTTCGTAGTGACTACCGTTTTTGCATGCCACAGCCCAAAGTGATAACATACCTGGCTTTCATATTTGATAGCCATGGAACACACGGAACTACCACTGGTTCCTTTTCACTTTTTTGCGTTTTTTTTTATTTTCACTGATCACTGATTTCCATGGTTTACAACAACTGTTGGATCTCGTACTTTTGTTGTAAACCGTGGAAATCAATACATAGATTATGTGGGCAAATCAAAAACGCCTATTACAGTAGGAGAAACATGAAAATGCTTTCTGATTTTACTAAATAAAATGTAGCAGATTAATTCCGAAAGAATAAATGAAGTGTGCAAAACAAAATTTGGTGTAAAAATAGTGGAAATTTAGGAAGCAAAGCTAGAATATAAGCGATATTCTTAAATTCCCATTATTCTTACACCAAAATTCGAATATTCACATTACATCAAATATGATCAATATTTTTTAATACATGAATATGTTACTTAAGTCATTTTGGAAATAGTGTAGATTTTCCACACCAATTTAGTAGGTACACAAATTTTCATTTGGCTAGAAAATATAGCCATATGGACTACATGGGTTATATTTATTTATTTAGTTGTACCTTCGTATTTTATACTCTTAAATAATGTTCACTCTATTTTGTCGCGTTTAACAAACCAGAAATTTTCAAAATCGGTTTCTTATTATTTTAACCAAACTTTTGTTGAATGTTCTTATACTTTAAAGTATAAAATCAATATAATGAATCATTTAATAATCATAACGACCTAATAAGTCTAATAAATTAAAAAATAAAAACAAAAAACAGTTTCCCAATGTATGTATTTACTACATACACCCAGTGCCTGTGCACCTACCCATGAACTAAGTATTAAATAGACCGTCAGCTTCCGCGCACCTAAACGACCCCCCCCCCCCCCCCCTGTTCTCTCTTAAATTTCCTATCTGTTAACACTTAGTTTATGCCCCTACCTAAAGAAAGGCATATGGCAGGCAAAAGCCTTTCTGATTCTAATTGGGATCCATTATCAACAAAAAAATAGTTCATTTTTGAATTATTATTATTATTAAGAGATTTTGGTTTTTTGTATTGGTTTCGTACTCATTTAGACACCAACCTTGCGTAGTAAACAGTCAGGGGAATTTTTTTTTATAAATAATAATTTCAGCAAAGCAAAGCGTAAATTTTTACGCGAAAAACATCGTAGAGGCGTCGTAGGGGAATCTAATAAATGCGGCTGATTTTGCAATGATTTTGAAAGTCCCTAGGAAAATAAAAATATCTTCCAAATAAAACTGAATAAACTTCATCACTGAAGCGAAAGATTATTTAAGTTTTCACCTTGCAAGGCAGTCTCGCGTTCGTGGCATAAACACAACGAGTGCGAATAAATAATGAGCCCCTGTCAATAGACGCGACTACCTATGTATAAATACCTATGACAGTTCAATAAAATCGTCATCGCCATCCGATAAGGCCCCTGTCATTCAATTCAATTGATTGATTGCCGCTGTCGGAACTAATTAGAATAATGAAGCGAACACCTTTCCTGGTAGGTCCTCTCTTTCCCCTTGGAAATCATTCCACCAGGACGGTCCAATTAACTAAAAACAAAAGACGACACCATCCCAGGTACGTAATTCAGGTGATAAATTTGTCGCTTCCTTTGACGAAGCGCTTAATCTGTTTCTCTCATCATACAGCCGGTTTTCGCCCCAATTGCCGTCAGTCTCATCGGATAGTCATTGTTTGTCAGGAAGGTGTTCCTCTGAACCGTCTTTTTGTCGCCAACTATTCTCCCTTCGCGGAATAATTAATTACACAACTTCTTTGCTGCCGTCTCATCGCCATGTCATCATTCACCCAGTAGGTACCATTGTTGTGTACGGATATAGTGTCGACGTTTCCGCGTCCCTTTTCGGTCATATTAACATGATTCTCATTTGTATGCCAAAAGATCTGAATAGATATACCTAGTTCAGTTGCATAGAAATGAGCGAAAAATTATTATCGCCTTGAGTTGTCCTTTGCCGAGGGCTGTTTTAAATTGCGTTTCACGCCATCGACTTTCTCCTTAATCCTTTTGCAAATACAAAGTGAAATGATTCGCTAAAAGGAACAATGGGGGACATCCAAGATCCGACAAACGAATATAACTATATACTCGTACACGAGTAGATGTGTGCATCTACATCTACATCTACGAACGTAGGTTCGTATTTGTGTGTACTATAGAATGGAAATCGAATTAATTCCACAAGGATCTTCTCTCGGAAACAATTCCAACAACGCCAATAGATTTCAATCCAAATTGAATCCTTTTTGTTTTTCCCAACGAAGTTTTTCGCACGAAACGAAAGACCAATGACAGGAGGAACTGGCAAACTTGCCAGGGACACAGACGAAAAAAAGCAAACTCAAACAGGTAATCCACTTTAGTGGATGTTGATAGCAGCATTATAATCCGTCTCAATAGATTGTTTGTCAGAGCATAAAGGAAAAGAAAAGGAAACGAACCGAACACAGACCCAAGCACCGACTGCTCTGGTAAAGGTCGCAAAACGGACTTGTAAGTTGTAAGACAGCGGAAGGAGAACAGAACAAGCAATCGGATGGTTCATTGGTTCGGCTATCATGGGTACACAAAAGAACATTTAATTTTTATTTCTTAAAGGTAAGACGCCTCCAGGAAAAACGATTCGTTTTTTTCTCTTCCTTTTTTTTTCTTTTTTTTTTGGAATTAGTCAAGTTCTGCGTCTGCATTTGGATTTGGACTTCAATGAGAGCCAGAGAACCTTAAGACGATTAATTGGTGAAAACTCTAAACAGATAACAGACCGACTGACTGGAATGAAGGTTAAATGTCGAGTGTTTTGTTTGCTCGATTTGTTTGGGTGGCGCCTTGAGCACGATTTACTGTGTAGGATTATCATATTAACAAAATTAATGTAGGTATTTCTATTCGACTTGGAGTGAACTGTATACTGTGTGACTTGCGTGAAAAATCTCAAAAAGTCTTAGAAAGCACCAATTGCATTATGGTGCGGTTTTCTGTTGCATTGACAACCGCAATCTCCGTGTTGTTTCAGCTCCTTATGTCTACAAGTTCCGGGAATATAAGGAAAGGGTTTTTATTTTCTTATATAGAATGTGATTGAAATCGTTGCAAGTGTTTTTGGTTGACTTTAGTAAAAAAAATGGTGGCCAATTCCAAGATAAAGAGAGCGAAAAATATCAAAGATAGAAAGAGCGTTAACGGTGCTCTGCACCTTACTTAACAAGAAGCATATCTAGCGCTAGACCTATGAGAAAGCAAAAGTCACTGCCATGAAAAATGTATCCTTGCAAAGAACTGCGTTTCAATTTTTACCCGACTGGACATAGGGAGGGTTATGTGTTTCGCGCGTATCCTATGTACGTTCCTACGTGACGCCCTGTAGCCTAAACGGCTTAACCGATTTTGAAGAGTGAGGTATCATAATATTCGAGTGTCATAGGATAAAAAGATAAAAATAAAAAAAGTTAATTTAAAAAACCAAGAAACCCGACTGACTGTAAAAAAAAAGAATTAAAATGATATGAACAAGACTCATTTAATTACCTATAACTAATGGGGACCCAGCCCATCGCAGCAATAAAGGTTTCACTTACTCCCGGCCCGTCAGGAGTCTCTGCCTGAGACACTGCAACATTTTCTTCCTGCTTATCGTCCACCTAGCTCACAATAAGGCCGATGATATATCAACCGGAAGAGAACCGTTCAACAAGTTCGTGATTACGGCCGGGGCAGGATACCATAGCAAAAATATGTGGAATTTATACCGTCGTTCAACATACGCCTTTTAATTTTCTCTTCTGCATTCTTTATTCGGTTTGCAACACCACGGCAATTAACACAGCACTCATTTTTAAATAAATCACGAAAACGAAAAATAATTGTTCATCAAACGAACTATTTTATCAAAATTATATCTTTGCAACGTTTCAAATGACAAGTATCAGCTGTTTTTAATTTCACAGAAAGTGGGGACGTTCAAGTATCTAGCTTAGTTAGTCCGACAGGTCTTTCACTAAATGTATCTCGGTTTAGATTGGTCGAAATCGGTGATGTGAGCAGCTGTTTCAGTTGACGTTTATGGAGGGGTAGCCAACGAATCTAGTCAAGAAATTCGTAACTGACGTAGAAAAAGTGACGCTCCGACCAATCTAGTTTTTGCGTTCAGGGCCGGCATTCTGTAAGGCGAAAACGATAACACGTTTTCGTGCGCACGAACGGTTTGCTTCATGTCACATAAAAAACAAAAGAAATTCTTGTGGGCGCGAAAAAAAACAAACGAACACATTTTCCTTGACGTTTTCGCTTTTCTTGCTTCTAACAGCAGCGAATGGGAGCAGTGTTGCCAGATTGGGCGCTTTGTCGTATTTTGGGCTATCTTTTTTCTTAAAAAACGATGGAAATTTCTTCAATGAGCGCCCAACACAAATTTGGGCTACATATCGTTTAACAAGTTTTGTGTAAATTTTGTTTGTTTTATTTCTTCACAAAACTACAAAAAAAGAAATATTTTCGAGCAAACCCGCAATTTTAAAACTTGGCAGCACTTTTCCAGTCAAGTGCCATCGAACATTCGTTTAACTTGCAGGCACACCAATTTATTTTGCAGGCCTTTTGATTCGACACAAGCACACAAGCCACAAAGGGCAGTTGCAGAAGGTAGTGGGAAAAATACAAATAAAAAAGTACCTTAAGAATTGGGAACATTTTCACCGATTTTTGTGCTTCTTCCTGGGCAACGACTTTGGGCTACATTTTTTTTAAGGTTTGGGAGCTTAAAGCAATCAAAATTCTGGCAACCCTGAATGGGAGCACAAAAAGGAAATGAGATAAACACTCTAAGTTTGAGAGAATCATTTAGAATCATAGCAGCAATAGCCCGAGCTGCAAGGGACTTTAGGAGAGTTAATAGAAGCAACGCTATATACTCTGATGTCTGAAAGCCAAGGGGCAACAAATTCAATGATGGATTAATGCGCATACCAATTAATATCTAAACGATCATGATATACAAATTTGATGGATAAAAAAATTCATTCATTCCGATTGATATTTCGTACAGTTTGCGTGTTTATGTGTTCAAAAAATTAAACAGTGAAAAGTTGTAATAAAGTGCATGTGATAACAAAAATGGTTTAATTAATAATATTAACTTATTTAGGTAATTATACAGTTATTGTAATAAAAAATGTGTCTGAATTCAATAGTTCACCCTTAAATTTGTATCCATTAAATAATGGAAAGACATATTTTAGATTTAAGTTCATTTAAGTATTTTTGATTAAATAAATAAGTATGATTTTTAAAAAAATATATTGTTTTTTTTTTACTGTTGGGCTCAAGCTTCTCACTTTTGCAAAAACGCTACCTTCCAGAGGGAGACATTTCAGGCACCTATTAGAATGTATTTTTCTTCGAATGTTCTGAAAATAAGTTTTGTACGAGTGAAGTATAGCAAGTTATCCTATAGCAGCGTAGACATTTTTGGTGGTTCGCCAGTATTCGATTGTCGTCAACTTGACGAAGCCTTATGTCGGAATTATCCAGTTGTAACTACCGTGTATTGGTTTAGGTTGGGCTGTATAGGCTTATATGAAGGAATAAAAAGACCCGCTTTAGAGTGAGACCGCAAAAAAACAATGTAAAATAAATAAATAAATAGTTGGCGCAACAGGTCCGTAAGGAACCTTTAGGGCAAGCTTATTACAATCTTTCGTGTCGCGTGAGTTTTTATTTTTTGGGACCAATGAAAATGATCTACAGTTGGGAGGTGTCCAAACGACTAATTGAGAAGGTGTTTTTGACAGTTATACCCTCGGATGTTTGTCAGACGTTCGAGAGAGGTGGCGCAGTGGAAAATGTAGCCAAACATTTGCCGTACTGAAGTTCCTTGCCAACCCCATTCTCGCCAAAGCCTTTTGGTTATCTTCTATATTACTTTGTCCGGGAACCCAGCAAAGTTTGATCGATTAGTGACCATAATGGTAATCAGTGTGTCGCGATACTGCGTGTGGTTTGATTGTGTTAGATTTGATCGCTTTAGGGCTGCTCGACTGTCAACGAAGGTGGTTATATCAGACGGGGGGAGGTGACTGCCTTTTATAAGTCCTGCAACTTTTTCTATTGTCAGGATTTAAGCATGCATAGGCATGATTTTTGTTTCGGCAGTGGCTCTGGGTAAAAGCCGCTCCAGGATCTATCTCCATTTTTGAGACATTCATGAATACTTTGGTCTCTAGAGCTCCACGAAAACTTTTGCTGCTAGAAGACCGCTCGTATCCCACGGATTTCGAAAAAAAGAATTTAAATTCCTGCCGCAAAACAACCGTCTAAAAGCCTTACTTTCCATGCTATCCAAGGTTACGGCAAATGCATTAAATGTCAAAATGAATAAATATTAAGAGGGCCGTCGATTAATAAAAGACGGCTCATATTATCTACGCAGCCGTCTTCCTATAAGAGACTTGTTTATATATACGTAACCAACTTAAGCAAGCCGGCAATTGAACCAGATGGTGAACAAAGGACATCGTAAAGCCTTTTTATCTGACCTGGGATAGAGGCTTGCTAAGAAAATCACCCCAAACCTCTGCGGGTGGATACAGGGATTTCTGCTAGACAGATCTAAACTGAACGGCGAACCCATCCATCCGAAGGAATCCATGATTCTTCTCGGAGCCTCAGTCAATTCCCTAATACCACAGCAAGACCAATTTTCAAAGTTAAGTTTGCTATTCAGTGCAAGAAGGTACTACAGTTCGACCCAGCTCCTCTATATTCTCTAAAACTCTGGTGAAGCCTCGGCCACAAAATCAAAAATCGAAATAGTTCATCGAAGCACGGAGCCCTATAGGACAGACAATCACCACATTACTTATCCGTACTCTGGACAATTGAAAACGGTGAGGACATAACTTTTCCAAAACTCCCTTGGCTACAGGAAAAGTAATCTTTGGAACCCGCTTGCTGGGGCAATACTTTCAGAAGGCTTCAACTTCAACAATAGAAACCTAACATCCACTCCAATCATCTCAGGGCACTGTTGCAGCGCTATATGTCCGCCTTTTGTTGGAGAAGTATTTAAGCCAATGTCTAAGGTTGCAGCGCAAGGAATGAAATATCTCAGGCAAATACTCTTCGTCGGGTCGGCGGCCTTCCTTCAACGGATATTGTGTTGGTAACTCCCAAAGCAACTGCTTCCGATGTTCCTGAGCAGTGCCAACACCACACCGCTGCAAATTATGTAAGTCCAATGTTGCTGTCAAAAACGCAGACTGCCTTCATAATGTTTGTGAAACAGCTGCAAGCTTTTACATTTATTCGTTACAAACGCCCCCGGTGGGCAACACCTTTCCTAATCCACTTAAAACCGGTGGTCCTCCACGCCTACGCCTACGCCACCATAAATGATCGCAATATACTCTGTAACGGTTGTCTTTATCTTAAGTCAAATTAGTAGGTACACAACTTTCCAGCGATGACAATCTTCCCTCTTGTTAGTTAAATTGTCTCCACGCACACCCTCTCTACTCGAGGTTTTCTCTTTCTTATAACCCGAAGCGAATGTCACAAAAGGACAAGGACTCATCACCGTAATCGTCGTGTGTCATGCTGTGGAAGAGTGGAACCAAGACATTCAACGGGAAAAAATTCGCGCTTCACATCCCCCCAGCAAAGTATGCCAAGCTATTGTGCCACCCTCTGCCGAAAAAAAAAAACCAAGAACAATTCTGCTTCGCAACGACTTTATTGTATTTCGAGGTAACGCTCCTTAGTATGCTTGAACAGGTCCCGCATTTCCTACGTGTACACGATTTCGCCAATAGTCCATGACTAACATCCTGGGGGGAGAGAAGAAAAAAACGCCGAGCCCCAGAAATGACAGCAACGTCAAGCGACGCGTTCATTCGTACGACCGGATACACAGAAACGTCGTATTGGTATGTGCAGTGCACAAAGGCGATAGGTATACCGTATACCGTATACCTACCAACGGCAACGTATATCCCAAAACGAGATACAACAAATGCTTGACGGTGAATAATCGATTCGATTATCTTGATTGTGCCGAATTATTTGACTTTTTATTATATTAAGGATGTATAACGTGCTCGTGAGGCAGGGCTTTCCGCTACTGACAACGACGACGTCGAGTGTCGACTACTATATGTCGCTATCTCACCAGAGTGACAATACCATTCCGGGCTTTGTAAGGTACCTACTTGACATTGGAATGTGTTGGGTAGCAAGGTGGTCTTCACGAATAAGAATAAGAAACCGTCGACAGCAGCTGGGGTGCTTTTGTACGTGTCATACGAATGAATATCGATATTCGCACTATGAAATATCGATAAAGCATGCGAATTAGAGACGCGAATTTACACGTCATTACTACTCGGAGGAGGCGGAGGACGAACACGGCCATCATACTGTTTGTGTATTCTTTCAGAGTTCTCGTTCTCGAGTCCTTTAATATCCCAGATCGAACTGATAATATAATGAAAATGATTACGCTTGAGGTGTGGTTCCTACTTAATTTGCTGGATCTCGGCGAACTTTTCTAATGCAATGAAACACGTATTCGCCAGCATGGAAGAAAGGACTTACACCGTGCCAAAAGATAATTTCGATGTACAACAAAAGGAAAGCAACGACTACCTACGCAGGAATTTGTTCGATTCATCGAGCGCTTTGAAATCAATTTGTGAATAATAAATATATTTATGAGTTTCGTGAATCGTGACATATTTCTGATGTCCATTCTATCAACAAACACAAATGGATGTCGAGGTGTAGGTGCACACAGTTCTATGCGTACGAAGTGCTCTAAGTGCCGATGATGAATCATTTATTTTGTAAGTACGCCCGTGAATTCAATTTACAAACTTTCCGCTCCTTATTCGTTTTCTTGTCATCTTAACGATGGCTCGTTAAAATTAAGATTATAATTAAATGGTTAGGCACGATAGCTTCGTGTTGAAAGCGTTAGACAGACTGAGTGACTGCGGCATATTTTAAGATGGATAATTGCGTAGTTTACTCCATTAGCCCGATCAGCGTTGAGGTTGTGTAACTGTGTAACAAATTTATGTTTTTCTCCCTAAGGTCACCAAATTTATGCTTCCTTTCGAATTGCGGGAATTTTGCTAATTTACATGTGTCTTGTGTATGCTTGTATTCACGATTCAAAATGTGAATAAAACATATTTTTTATATTATATATAGAACTATTCAATCTTTTAGGGAGAGGATTTTGCTTCAAAATTTACAGGGTGTATATGCGATCTATTGATGTAGGTACCTATGTAGTTTTTAGCCGAGACAATTTCAGTGCATGTGAATAGGGGTTGCTTTTTTTACACAATGGGCACATTCAAAAACCTATTTGTCTTAAATGGACTAGATTGGTCTGGACTAAATGTAGGTACATTGAGTGCATAACCTCAATTGCCGGTAACGCAATTTTTTCTACGGCGGCCGCATACTGTCGAACTGTCAACTCTTGTTCTTGACTAGATTCATCGGCTGCACGGAAAGAATCGAAAATCACCAATTGCAAAATTTTGAGTTGCAATTTACGAATTATAAATATATTTCTCGCAAATCACAACGAAGTTTTCATGGATTGATACAACAATTCGTAATTTGGCATTGAAAACGGCGAAGAATACAAAATTCTGTTTGTTGAAATTTGCGATTAGAAGTATCAATTCGAGCTTCTTTTATTTGCAGTGATTCGCGAGATTGTTTGGATCAATTTACCACTTCAATAGGTCAATTTCTCAAACACCACTTCACAAACTCAAATTGCGAAAAATATTTGCTGATTTACCAACACTGAATGATGAATCAATAAAATCTTGTAATTTAATGTAATTTAACACATGAAACTGAAAACGTATATTGACGTAGAGAAGTCGTAAATTGCAAGATATTTTTTTGTAATTTCCATGTGTATACCTTGTGTGTAGAATTTTTGTATGCACAGCCCATAGTCCATGTACCTATCGAAATCCTTTTAAATCCTTTCTTTTTATGGATAAATGTATGTGTGTGGTATTGCTAGACAGCTGCAATCATGATGCCAAATCTTCATTGTGCACATTGCGTGGCGGTGCAGAGACAGGCAATCGTTATTCAATCTTTGCTTAAAGCAGACGGGTTAAAGTCCATACTATCGTATGGATAGTGAGTGTCCTAGTAATTATAAGGCATTCTGGAATATATTTTGTAAGAAGGTACCTATTGAATAATTCCAAAAACGCCGAAGTATGGAAATAAATCTGTTTTTTTTTTTTCAGAATTTACATCTATAGAAATTGGAATAGATTCTAAAATATGTAATCGAGAAGTTCATCTATACATATATATTTGGTTTGCATTCTAAACCACACCAGACAAATCCCGTTGTCTCCGGACGATATGGCGCCATATGATTTTCTTGGATATCAGGAGGAAAACAAATATTAATGCGACTTTAAGTATGTACATATTTGAAATTAACCTAAATAGTAAAACTATGAATTTTGATTTGTAAATCATGAGATATAATTTGAAAACTGAGAATAAAGTTTTCTAATTTCACGACAAAACATTTTCAATTTAATACGGTGATGCCTCAAATCACCACTCGAGAATCGTGAATTACAAAATGATAAAAATAAGTTACAATTTACGATTGAAAATTTGTAAATTGCAACTACTGAAGTAGTAAATCTACTCCTGTTAGTTCGCAAATCAACACTCTTGAGTTACAATTCGTAATTTAAAACAGAATAGTGGTAATTTGCGAATTGTTCTTGAACTTAACAATCCATGCTAATATAAAATTGATAACTATTTGTGTCAAATTGCGATCGGTTATTGCAATTAATACTTCTCATTTGATCGCATTATTGATAATGAAAAGTGTTGATTCACGACTTTTGAGGGTCAATATCTTCACTTCGTACAATTTCTAGAATTGCGAATAAAAAGTCGTGATTTAGTAAATCCTTAGCTAAGCTCTAAAACTAGACGAACTTTTCGTGATTCTGCGCTTATTTTTCTTGATTTGATCTTAAAATTCTTTCCATGTGCCTCTCCATAGACGTCAACTGAAAAAAAATGTTCATAAAGCCTAGTATGCTGCTCGCGCTTAGATTAAGCCCCCATACAAAAATGTCTTCAAAGATAAATTTGAGCAAAGCAGTTAAGCCAAGCAGTACGCAGTTGAAGCTAAATTTGTTAGCCGCTGCACGAAAAATCTCTACAGAATTTATGTAGGCGTATTAATGCAAAATACATTTTTCCACAGCTATATTTTGACAGGTATTTCGGTATCGTTATTTCAAACGATGGAGAATGGTAAGTTCAACACAAAAAAAATCGGTGTTATTAATTTAATTTCTTTTAGAAATTGACTATTTTATAGAAGAGTACCTGGAAGAGGTTTTTGAGGAAGTACAAATAAAAAAACGAAAAAAAAATAACAAGAAAACCATTTTTCCTCCGAAGAAAAAAAATTGTTGGCTGACCGAGTTAGAGAACTACGCTGTCAAAATTAAGCGAACATTAAGCGAAGTGGTGGAGAGAAACATTAGAGAGGCGCTTACTTTAAGCTTTCCTGGAACGGCATACTACGCATAAGATGGAAAAAACCGAAACACATAAAGTCAGTCAACTGTCAGATGTAATAAACTAGATACTTGAAAATCCCCAATGTTCTGAACACACTTTGGGGACGTTCGGATTACTAGTTTAGTAAGGCTGACAGCCAACAAGACTCGTCTGTCCGTGCAGTTTGACGATGGAGAACTCCATAAAGAAAAAATTGTAAGGAAGTCAGAAGACAACTGAATTATTGGCAGAATGCAGCGAGCTGTCACTGGTGCCTCTGCTAGTATTGAAGCTGAAGCGGAAAAAAATGGGATTGGCAGTTAATGAGGAAAAAGCCAAGCATCTGCTGTCGACAAAAAGGGCCACACAACATCGACGTATTGGACAAAACGTCACAATAGACAGCTACAGCTTAGGCGGTCAGGGAGTTTGTCTATACCTCGGCTCCGCTTTACGATCTGACAGCAAAATCTCGTCAGAAATTAAACGAAGGATAACTCTTGCCAACCGCTATTTCGTTGGGTTAAGAAGGTAATTGAGTAGTAAGTTCTCTTGTTCATTATGTGATGCTAAACATTTATAATCAGAACCTTCAGGTAAAACGCATGCATTTAGTTGCGTTCCCATAAAGGCCTTTGCCTAGTGCATAAACTGAACTCAAGCTAAGAAAACTATCCCTAAACTATGCATATATAACTTTATATGATTGATCATATCTACTGATTTTGAAGTGATATCTAAATCGTTCAGCAGCTGCTTGTGCTTCTCGTCCCTCCCGAGTTCGTCCTGCACGAATTCACGACGCGTGTGCTCGAAGCTGTTTTCGATAAGCTCACAAGAAACTATGCTGACCACATTAACATTCTAAAAATACCGCACTGAACGACAAAGCTCGAAAGACTTGAATATATCTTAATAGTAAAAAAAAATAACCGAAAAATTCAATTTCAAATCACCCCAAAGGGTTTCCGTAAAGGACATATTCGAAATTTCCAAAAGCATGCAGAACTTTTGAGAAATACGAACATTACGATCAAAATTAAAAAAATAAATTCCCTATACAAAATGTAAGGGGAAACCGCTATAGTATGAATTTCAAATCATTTCCTTGAATCACACATTTAACTGTATTCAGTTATATTTTTTTTTTATCGCAAAGGTAACACATTCTTCTGTTCTTTCATTGTATTTATGTGTAATCGGTCGTATGACCAAAGTGCATGTAGCCCATCCCATCTGCATGTCATGCATTTTTTTTGCATATGTAAATCCACAACTCATTTTTTTTTTTTTTGTTAATTTTCATTATAATGTGACCAAATAATATCAGGCATTCACCTATGAAAAACCTCCATCATTTTTTAGATATCTATTTCAGGTTTGGAAATTCCACTGTAATCGGTTCGACAAAAAAAACACGCAGCCCATAACAGATTATTGATGAAAAAGTACTACCTACTGTCCACTGAACACTTTTTTGTTACTGGATTTGCTAAAGTTCAATTTCAAAAAAAAACCCTCTTTCCAGAATGTAATTACTCACACCTCGTGTTCGCTTGGAAAAAATACATATGCAAAGTAGGGAAATCATTATCTTATCACTTCCACATAACGCTTTTTCGATTGGCCACGGTGTTGGGATCCACGGTAGTCCGCATTTAATCATGTAAATTAATTTAATATTTTATCAAGTCACGAATGAACGAAACGCAATGCTTAAACCGGATAAAGCTATGTGAATAAATTGCACGATATCACAGGAAGGAAGTAGCACTTCCAAAACATATGCTACAGTAGATATATAAATTACAAAGTATAAAGCGATTTCGTTTTTCCATGACGGGAGATCCCACATAAATCGTCGTTAAGGATTGAAAACTCATTAATGCCTATAAAAACGCTTCTCCGTTTCGACTTTTAAAGGTGTATCCAGATTTCCTATACTCATATTGCGGTGCAAAATTGGGTCAGCTCCGTGTGCAAAGACAATTCATCCCGTAGCCGAAAAACAAAAAATCTCCACCGGCACGTAATGCATCAATTCGACTGCATCCTTTGTTCATTTGTCGTGCTCATTATCTGTAATAATTCATTTTTCGAATGGAAGAATGGAGGCTGATAATTAAATTGCAGAAATGCCGAAAAAATAATCGCAGCAATTATATTTTATGGACTTAAGGGAAGCTCCCAAAGAATGAAAATGGAAGATACAATTTAATTCCCAGATATACGGACGCGTGTATTGTCATACACATTTTATTATGTCCATCGTTCATGTATGGCATCTGAATGGGAAACTAAGCGATGATGGATGTTAACGCTCGCTGTGTATTCGTTACGAAGGAAGACGGTGGATATACATATTAATAGACTGAGAGAAAACGATGGAATCGCCTGATGCAATCAATCATTTTTAATCGGTTTATGTCAACTTGAAGAATTATTTTCGTTTTCTTCTCTATTCCTGGAGGTTTTTTTTCGTAACTGTATGAACTTCAGGGGATTTTCCAGCGACTTAATTTTCACAATAAGTGGAAGAATTAGACATGGATACCTACTTTCGGTGACACGGGAGGAAGATCGAAATGAACTTGGAATATTTAGGCAGGCATACCGATAAACTGGTAGTACATATATCCTTGCTTCATAAAGCAGATGTCTGAGATGATAATGAGATATTTTTTTTAACCATAAGCAAACAATTTTTAAATAATAAGGACATGGTTATGCTGAGCAACCGATTTTTGAACAGTAACAAATGGAGTTGTGCTCACTCATCGTGGGCATAGCAATGTGGCAAGAATGCGCATACATTTAGCATAGTACCGCCTAAAATTGATTAAATTATTAACATCCCTTTTGATAGTTGAACCTCTCCATTGAACGAATGAAACTCCCTTGGAATTATTGAGTTCAATGCATAGAAATGACTTCATAGATTTCTGGGTCTGTTTTTTTCCGCGCTAATGATTGAATAGAGTTGGTCCGGTCAGATTTCCTCAATCAACCAAATCAAACAAAGCTGAATGTGAGCAATCGTCCGTCCAGAAACGTGATTGTCCAAAAACATTGTGCGTAGCGAAGCCCGTGATCGCTTTTAGCTTTTCTTTGAAAAATCGTGCGATTATATCATATTGGTCGCTCGAAGAAGACCGGGAAGTAAGTATCACCGTTCGGATACATTTTTTTCACTTCACTTTCGATATAGGTGCTAACAATAAAAATATCAGTGAACACGGTGTTTCAGTGGTTAGTATCCTGGACTAACGTACGGCGTACGGCCTACGCACACATATGCCACATGCCACATCACATATTGCGATTTGCGCCCACCACCCCGAAGCAAAGCATGAACGAAACTATCGGTTCACCCAAAGGGGTCCAAAACTATACTATCTTCGTAGGTAGGTGGAACCTAAAAATTCCATTGAAATCAGTTGAGTGGTTTCTGAGATTGACTACAGCGCCACCTGTCGAGTGGCCACCAAAACTATCCTATCTTTTAAGCTGCAACAAACCATGCATATCCAAAAAATGTAATTTAAGGTGGTTTAGGGCTTTATGAGGCTGACAACACGTGTATGTTCACTAAAATGCCTTTAACTCCTATACCTAACCAATACACATACAAAGACCGTATATACATACAAACCTTGGTATTGACGTCTCCATTTATTTAAAGTTTCCAGAAACAAAATCGTTCACGTATTAAGAGAACATCAATTCAAACACAATCCGACTTGTTTTTATATAGGTATATATAGAAGGAGATAGATGAAACACGAAGTGTGTCTGCAGCGCCACCTGTTGAGAATTTTCCGAATTCTCATTTTTCCCAATTCATCCCTGATTGAAGACAAACAAAATAAAAAAAAAAACAAATTATTTAAATCCGACTATATAGCTGTCGCACAACACACATATTTATTTATACGTTTTCCGATTTCAACCAAACTTAACAAAAACCATATAATATGGACCAATTGCAAAGATGTGCGAAAGTTTGGTTAAAATCTGTAAATGCGTTAAGGCGTGAATCGGCGACAAACGAACACAATTTTAAGGCTCAATTTTTATGTATATAGATGTGTGTATTTGACTCTCTTTTTTGTCCTCCCGCAACGCAATCCCATTCGCTTCACACTTCACATAATCACATTATCTTATCTGTTATCTCACTCGATCTCGACTCTCGAGTCTCGATCCCATCCTCCGTCCCACTCACCCGCACTCCATCACCATCCATGGTGGACGTGTCCGTGGCCAGGCCAGTCGTTGTTTTGATATTGGAATGCAAATATTGTATTGTATGTATATAATCTACACCCACCAAAACCTTAAACTCATGAGCATTGACCATTGAGCACTTGAGCTTGAGCAGACCAAATCCATTCGACTCCAGCTCCAGTCAGGGATGAAAAATGAAAGGTGCGGATTGTAAGCAATTCTTAGTTCCGATTGTATTTTTTCGGGCTCAATTGTATTTTTTATTTCCGTATACGAGAAATTTATTTTCGTCCAAAATTTCGAATGATTTTGCGATGTTCATTAATTTTATGTAATATTACGAAATTTCGTCCGTCAGCTTCTGAGGTCTACAGCTATAGGCGGATTTGTTTCAAACTTTGTGGGCTTAAAGTTCGGAGCCATTTTTTATTTTGCACAGAAATTACAAAATTTGAATTTTTTCTCGAAAACTATATGTGCGATATGTGAACAAAAATGTATTGTAAAGCTATAATATGGTTAACTTAATTCAATTTTATACATTGGTTTTCTTAAGGTTTTCTAATTGTTATTAGTAAAATCATGTTACATGGAAATCTGCGAAAATATTGAGATTTCTGAAAATTGACCCGGATCGGTGACTCCAATCTAACTATGTATTTCCTAACTTAAAATCAAATTGAATTCTTTATTTCTTATAATTCAGACCTAGATTTAATTTTCTTTCCATAATATATTTTATATTTTATTGCTAACCAATGAGTATAAATAAAAATTCAAAATAAAAAATACTCTTTGAGTGTAACTTTTTCAGAGCGGTTGTATTGTGTATTTTTCCAAAGTCCATTTTAAATAAAAAGTTACGATTGTAACACATTTGTCAGCCCTGGCTCCAGTTCCGATTCCGAGTATGAAAATTATGAAAAAAACCTCTCCCGCTCTCTCAAAAAATACGAATATACCTTGAAAGAAAACTAAAAAGAAACCACCACCAGTGTTAATAATTATGTCATTGAGATGGTTTTTCCCTCGGGAAGCTAAATTTTTGCCCATTTTTCCCTTTTGGACCTAGTCAAAATTCCCACAGTTACACATTTGGTTAATTTAAAAAAAAAACTGTTTATTTTCAATAGTTTTATTAAAAAAAAAATTAAAGAGGGCAAAAAAATATTCTATGTCTAGGAATTTAATTGGAAGAATAAGATAAAGTCATTTCATTACTGGATAATTATACGCACATAAAATATCACATTGGTACAATTCATGAAAAAATAAAACAAACATATAATTCATTATATCATATTATTTGTGTATAGCGCAAATAATCTCTATAATAAGAAACTGTTCGATAATAAATAAAAACAGCAACTCAGTTGAAAACATAAGCAAAGAAATTACCGGTGGAAGTTAGAAGGAGAAGTTCAAAATGTGTATATGAAAGAGAAAAGAAAACTGTGATACTCTTAGCCTCTTACGTGTTTTGTAATTTGTAGTAGGTATATTTCCTAACAAGTCATTTAGATAGGCTTGTTTTGTGAACACAGAATAAGGTACTAGAAATATGATATTAAGTTGAAGTTTGATGGAAATTTTTTTTTCTGTAAGTAGACCAAATTTCCCACAAAATCTTACCGAAATCTTATTTTTTCCCTTTTTCCCACGAGAAACCGTTCTTACCATCGAAATTCCCACGAAAAGGTAAATTTCCCACGACTGGGATCGATTTGTGAATCTTGGTCAATTAACAAATCGATAAAAAAGGATTTGTTTATATTGCTCAGCTGATATAGCAAATGGAAACTAAATTTTGAACTTAGAAGATGCGCCTTTTAGATATCTAAAAACTGGAACTAGTTCCATTCAAATATACGAAGGAGAATTTCACTTTTTTTGTGTTCAAAGTCTAATTATTGAATTTCTTGAACTTCCACAGTCAAAGTAAAATATTTTTATACGCACGAACTTGCTCCTGATAAACAGCTAATAAATAATAAAAAAATAAAAAATCCGTTCACCCGTTTGTTGTGTAGCTTCCTACAAAAAAATATTCACTTTGTTTTATATTATTAGGGATGTAGTTAATTCGATGTGGAAAAGATAGGTTGCTGTAAAGATACTTTATTCCCAACTTTAATAAAACTTCTCACCCCCCTTTCATTGCTTTCATTTAATAGGGAATTGTTTTAATTGGGGATGGGGTTTTTTCTAAAGATAGTGCACAGTGCACTATTTGTGGAAGTAAAGAGTGAAAAGAAACTCATTGAAATCCGCAACATTATTATTATTTCATTAAAAATAAATTTAAAAAAAGGATTTATTTATAACTGTCTCCAATACTCAAGCACTCCACTGCATTAACATATCTAACCAGTCACCATTACTATCCAACTAAAGTCAGAACAGGCTTAGCCCCTATTTCGTGTTACACTTAAAAATAACACTTTGACTTTAACTACTCAGCAAAAACTCAAAACTATTCAGTCAACTTTATAAAAATTGAAAAATATTCTCTTCTCGTTTAGGAAATTGTTTTACTCCTTGATCTTATTGAAGTTGGTTCGCATTCGCAAATTTAATATTAAAATTCTCCGTGAAATTTTCGAAAACCAAAATTCCCAAAATGGCTGATGAAAAGAAAGAGCTTGTGCTTGTATCAAAAGTTAAGAAATCGAAACCAGAATCAGAAAGTGAATATAGTTCTTATGAAGATGACGAGGATACAAGCCCTCCTCCTCGACCGAAGAAAACAAATCCAGAAGGGGTGAGCCGATCATCATATTTCTTCGTTTTGTGTAAATAAAATAACATTTTTGATATTTTCAACAGCCCAAAGATTATTTAGAGCCACAAGATGCAACACGGCGACAGCGGCGACGCAGGCGACCACAAAGGCAGCGTAGGGGGCGGAGTCAATCCCGTGTCAGCAGGAGGGGAACGGCCAGGTCTCGTTCAAGAAGAAGGCGCTAGATTTTGTATTTTTGGTTTGTGTAGTTTCGTGTAAATCGTTAATAATTTCGGATTTGAACAATAAAAATGTCGGTTTCAATTGATGGTTGCTCAAAATTTGTCATTTTTTTCTGAAGGAAGTTGTTAAATCGACATAAATTTCTCGGCTTTAGGTTTTATGGAGTGGTTTGCTTATTCTAAACTTCAATAAAAAACTAAATTTCAGCTTGTGTACCATCGAGTATCATATCGACCTACCACGGTATGGAACTACCTAAAATTAAAAACAAAATTGTACTAAGTTTTCCCGACGTTTCATATGGTTTTCTACAAAAAATAAAGTGCACAACTGACTCGCACCAAACATTCCCGTTCATTTCAACCTTGGCCTTGGGTGAGCTTATTTCATTGGAAAGATAGGTACAAACTTCAGAAATAAAATATAATAGTAGTGTAAAACAAGATGGTTTTTTCAATAGTGCCAACTCTCGCGAACGTCTGGCAAACATCCGAGAATATAACTGTCATGAAAGAGCTTCTCAATTAGTCCTTGGGACTCGGCATTAAATTGTAGATCCCTTCCATTCGTCTCAAAAATGTAAAACTCACCCTAGCGCCAACTATTTATTTATTAAGTGCACATTTGGCTTAAACATATTCATCTGATACTGCCACAGTAGTTACATATACCAAATAACAATATTAAGTACATTGTTTTCATGTACCTAGCGCTTCTTATTAAGAGACAATTTTCCCGAGTTCTGGTTAGAAAGTTTTAAGCGCCTAATGTAATATTTATAACCCCTTACAGCTTGTCTACACCATATTAAATTTGTGAGTGTAAGCGCAGCCGAAGTTGCTGATCTGTTGGGGTGTACTTTTTTTAATGAAATAAATTGGTGATGCCGCTTTTAGGTTCCTACGGTTGGAATTGGAATTAGGTTTCGTGATATAAATAAGTCATTACAAAGATATACACCTACGAGTTCAGTATTTTCTTGTGGAATTTTCGTTGCCTGTTAGGAACAGCAAAACATGGGGATAAAAGTGCGGGTGAGCACAAATGACTTGGGAATTCTTAACCGTTTAGGCACCTAGTGCTTGTGGCTTGCGGGTCTAATATGGATAAAAAGGTATTGAAGGTCGGTGTTATTTGGCACACAATCGTTTTAAGTGGTTGTAATTGCATGTGTTTTGAAATTGTGTGTGAATACCGATCGGGATTTGGGTATTGGCATATTTCAGAAACATTCATACTACGACTTTATTTGCTTTAATTTCAGGAAAACAAAGACCGGCATCTTATTATTAAAATTGGTACCTACCTATGTTACCCTAAATGCAAAGTTTAAAGTCGTTAGAGCGGTTTTCGAAAAATTGAGCAGTTTTTTTTTAATTAGAAAATACCTTTTTTTAAATAGCTGCGCTATAATTTTTGAGAAAAAGCTGAGTTTGACTTCAATTAACAAATGATTAATTTACTTTTTATCGAATTCGTATTGGATACCGTTTTTGATATACATAAGTCCAATTTTAAGAAGTCTCATTATTCGAATTTATAGCGAATAACTGGGTTAGCAGCCATTTTTAACTCGCCTACTTATGTTGTGAAATAAAAAGAAAAAAATTATAGCGCCTTCAATCTTTTAACGAAAAACATTGTAAGTGTGTGAGTGTGTCCTTTTCATTCTTTAATTTTTTAGTTCATTAAGAACAACGCATATAATACTTGCATGTAAAGCGACCTTAAATTAAGTTTAGCAAGACACAGGATGTTGTAAAATTGAACTTTCCTCGGGTTAGTCCAAAATATAAACTCCAACACAAAGCGAATAGTTGCTAGACCTAGGGTTCCAGAACTGAACTGTACGCAATCTTTTCACTAACTTATTCAATTCGAATTATAGATGACTGTGTATATTTTATCTAGTTGTGTTGGATAATCTATGCAAATATGCAGGATCTTTGTAATCCCCATGATTTATAAAACTCTGGTTCATCTATCTGCCAGCTATTTATTCTTCCGGCCTGCTGGAGCAAAGCATGTATATTTTATATATCCTCCATTTGTACTTGTTATCTAATAAATGTATATGCACGCGTAGATATTTTATGTTACAGTGACTGTTCTTTGAATAAATTAGTCATTACTTTTTTAAGCTTTTCGTTATATCGGCCACCAAATGAAGTTACGCCCTGTATCTACAAATATCGGGCTTACTACCAAGCAAAGTTAAAAGCACAATATACGAGTAATCTGTTTTTATTTCCTCGGTGACTGTTGACTAAAGCTGTACCTATGCTTTTTATCTTTTGAGGAATCGCCAAACAATTCTGCAAACATTGCGGATTTATTGAGGCTTTTTATCTGACATATTTTTGTAGATTTTTTTTGTGATTTATTGCAGCTCGTAAACTTTATTTATATTAGATGACCCATAAGCGAACAAAGTTTTGCTCTTATTTCTATAGATAAGTTATGTTTGCAATATAAATATATTTAATTCGCAGTACAAACGTACGCCTATGATGTGTATTTTGTTTATTGGCATAAGGCACGCTTGACCGCTGCATTTAATCAATGGGCTCAAATTGTGGTGAGGCTTTTATTCATTGTACTCTCTTAAGTCGTTACGTACATAACATTTGGAATGTGTGTTTGGTACTGTGGCATTTCGCCCCGTGGCTAAGTCAGTGGGTTTGAGTTTTCAGCCGTGGAATTTTTTTGTTAAGGACTCACCAGTCCTCAGTGGCCTGAAACTTAAAATAGGCCCGATAAGCCTATGTTAGGGGTTGAAAAAGAAGTTAGGACTAGCAGGTGCTACCATTGAATCCTTATAAAATTTTAACCCACTACGATCTTATCTATCTTCACAGAGAAGGGCTTGTTTGAAACAGTTAGCTACGATTTTTGCAGACAATTCTCCGGATGTAGCGGAACATGCTTCGGTGGTTTAATGGCTTAATGCATGTCCCCTACTCGGAATCCAAGACCTGCGATAGTGTCGATGCCAGCAGTCAATCGTCAGGATGAGGTGGTTAGATCAAGTCCTAAACCTCTCCTCCCACTTAAGCATCGTACACCCAGCAACCTCTTAAAGTAATAAGTGAATGAAATTTCGTGGAAAAAATTGTCTTTCCTAAATCATTTTTTGGTATTATACCTTTGAGTGATATTGCTCACGACCAGTGATACCACCTCGGATCGAAGTTTTTATGCCTTAGCCGCAGAAAAAACTATACCTCTTAAAAAAATTATGCCTTTCTGTTAAAAAAGATAAAAATTACATATTTTACAAAAGAATTAAGATTTGTTCACAAAATGTTGGTCGATCGGTAGGTAGATATAATTCTACACTTTTTGATCTCTATATAACAATCGCCAAGAATTTTTTTTTTTAAAAGCATTTTTTTTAAAAAAATGTTTTTAAAAAATTTGTATGAATTGATTGTAAAAAACAATTCACAGAAAATTATGCCTTTTTTCTAAAAATTATTCCTCAAGCATCGGCCTAAGGGCCGTTTGCTGATACGACTCATAGCGAATTATGCGACAGTTTATGCCCTAAAAAAAGTAGCCCATAAGTATTTAAGTAGAACTTAAATTGTTAACAGTCGTATGAGCAATCGCTGCTTACGACGTTTTGGGAGGAGCAGCGATCTTTCGCCGTGGACATGACGACTTTACCAGAGATACTCCGACCGGGCTTGGCTCTCTATATAGCTCGCCCGCATTTAAAAGTAATCGCATTCGGGTCATGCGGAAAGAAAAGGTAGGTATGTTATATGGAATGGGGAAATGGTGTAAATGTTCTACTATGCGACATAAGAATCGATAAAAAATTATGAGTATTGATCTTAATGTACAAAATTCAGAAAGCTACCAGGGCCTGCCAGTTAGTTGCCCAATAGTTTACGGCACAGTACGGCGAACTGTGAGCCACTACACCTGCTGCGAGAATGAATCGAAAGAGTTACAGTAATTTCATTCGTTGTTCGAATATGGATGAGTTTTGGAAAGTATTTTCCATCTTTTACTCGGTCGCATTCATTTTGTTTACACTTACAACCCACACACATCTCTGCCCTTGAAGTAAGTCATTGACTATTACAGGTTGAAAAATAAAACGTAGTCCCATTCATCGGTCCGATAAATTCACTCATGCGTCGTACAAATCCTTTTTGCAAAATTACACATAAAACTTATTTATGTTCTGGCTCTGCATGTGCACCATAGTCTCAGCATGGACCTACACACGACCTTCTTATGCCACTTAACTTTTATCTAACATGCCACAAACTCGTTTATATGATTAAGGCGCCCTTACAGAAGTTTTCAAAGTCCCTCCAGTGTAGGGTAAAGGCGGGAAATATGGTTATACCTTTTTGTTTCTTTAATATTTTCCCAATTATAAGACATTTTTAAACACAACTCAAACTGAAATGCTCTTTATTAAATTGATAACATAAATATTAAGAAACTAAGTAACACAAACATTTCTTCAATCATCAAAATAAATAATAAAACAACATTACAAAAAACCATATATCCCTATAGGGAGGGTGATAATGGTATACCTTATCGGGGTATATGGCGCATTATTGTTTTTTTAAGTTTTCATTGCCACATTTGCATTGACTTATTATATTTATATGGACTGCTAGTGAAATGTCACTTCCATACAATCTCTGCCCAGAAAATGACGCCAACATAACTAGCGCTCGTGGTTCTATGCGAAAAATAAGTGAAACAAAATGACAACCATCTTGGATTTCTCCATAGAATGCTAGAGCCACCTATTGGGCGTGAGTGGATTTGCCAAGTGAAACGGTTGAAATTCAAATGTCATCTCGAAATTGTGCCAGTTTAAATAATTAATAATAGATGGATCCAACAAAATTTGAATATAAAATCGTTGTCCCATAAATTGCACAATTTTCGTAAATTTATTGCGAATTAGTTCTTTATGTTGTTTTTCATTATTCATTTTAGAAATATGATGTAATAACACTTTAGCGTATATTTCAATCACATTTCTGGTCAATAAATGATTATGATTGTCATGAATATCACAATCAAGTACATGAATGTATTTCATCATATAAATTGCTAGCATATATGTTTCTTAAAGTACTTATAATTATCAGGCTATAAATCTTCTGTTAATTTAGGAAAAATTGTCGGCACTGAACCGGGGAACAATTGCATTCCAAAGCCAATTTTTTGTAGCAATTTGCTTCGAAATGTTTGGAGCAAATTCTTTTATTATCAGCTGATTCCGTGTCAATGTACTGGTCATTAAGAAAACGTATCAACTTAAGTCAATCCTTGTTAAATCCCTTTTTTTTAACGCAATCTAAATAAAACAAAATGAGTTTTCTGCCTCATGCATTTTAATTGTAAATCTTACCTATGGAAACAGATTTGTCCCTTTTCAGAGAAATTTGAATCATATTGCAAATTGCAACCAATTATACAACACTTCATTTTTTAATTTTAAATCTTTATTCAATGAATCGCAATAACACAGGCTTATGCAAAACTATCTGCAACAAAATGGAAACGTCAGAGGTGAGTTTCCAATTTATTCCGCTCCGAACCACGAGAGCTAGCGCTTATGTTGGAACCAACGCGAAGTTGTCTACTAGCAGTCCATATATCTGTGGCAATAAGTTAAAACATCTTAAGTCGACTTAAGTTGTTTTAGCTGTTTAACGTTATTTGAATTGAGTTCTCCTTACTCTATTTCTTAAGCCAAACCAGGTGAAACAATTTTAAATAATGAGGAAGTTATAACTGTTTTAAAATCGATTAAGTCATCAACTGTAGTGCATTGCATAAGTTTGAAATTGCTCTCCTGAAAAGTGGACAAAATTGACATAAGATGTTTTAACTTATTACCACGGAATATAATAAGTCAATGCACATTTGTTACAAGTAGGTATTTTTTATTATGTGCATGTATCATGCGGGACCACTTTTGACAAATTAAGCACTGTAACCAGTCATCTTTTTTTGTGGTAACAGTATAATCTTCGCCGCGACTGCGCAGAGTCCTTCCTCAAAATTCTCTGGATCATCATCACCAGATTCGTCATGATACGGAACATTCAGGCTTTCCTCAGAGGATGACGAGAGAGTATCAGTATGGCGTGATCTCTTCTTCGGAATTTTATATTTCTTCAGAGTTTTTGGTAGCTTTTTATTTTTTTTTAAGGTATGGTACACGTGCCATATCATCCTCACAAAAATGCGCCATTTCCCTCTTTTCGACTAAAACTCGACCATACCCGTGTAAACAAAACTAACGTCTTTGTATATTGGTCTTTATGCATGCACGTAGTGAAATATTGTTTCCACCGTACTTTTGTATAAGAACGGCGAGCAGTCGCCAATAACTTACCGTAAAACCGAAGCACGAAGTAGGCTGCGCAACTTTTTTTCTTTTTTTTCTGTATGCACAACATTAAACTCAAGTTCGGGCGGTAAACTGAAAATAAAATTGTATAATGTGTATCGAAGGTCTAGTTGGCGTGGGAGAAATTAAAAGTGCGCCATCGTCCCGCTACGCCATATCACCCGCCTTTACCCTAGGTGTACATATATACTCATATATTGGAAAAGAGCTGGCAAATAGCCTGTGGCGACATAGCTTAAGTTTCTAAAATGCTCCAAGTGCCTTCCATTATTCATCCCTTTGGTTCAACTCCTCAGCGCCAATGCTGTGCTTCTACATCACAGGAGAATGAGTTGGCCAATTAGTTACGCAAGGTTTAATGCAAAACAATTGCCCAAGTTTTCCCATTAAAGCCATCTACAGGGTTCTCATGCTTTATTATGCATCCTTGATGGGTGAGCCAAAAAGAATTTCCAAGTCACAACGTATGCAACTGAAACTGACACCCTAATGACATTTTGCCCCCGTTACAAATGACGTGCCTGTAATACAGAATGGCGAATAAAATTCTATTGCAGCATGGCTCAATACTTCCGATGGTACACATCGGTACTAGGATAACAAAAAAAAGGGCACGTTAAATACGTACCTTTCGTAATGAGGTAGAGAAAGCAAAGACGAATAATATTCCAAACTAACAAGGGAGTAAGGAGCTGTCGTGAAGCACAGGGCGGCATTTATGAACTCCCGCAGCAATCTCATACTCATTATGAATGCAAGTGACATACTTACAAGTTACAAAGCCCATGGAGGAGCTTTCTTTGCTGTTCACCCTCACCACCAGCACCAGCAAAGAGATCTTCCAAGGGGTAGTATCGCCACTCCGGTCTAAGGGGTAGTTTTCGTTTAGTATACCAATTTTGCCCCTTATCGAGGTGAGAGTGGAGACTTTCTCTCTACGGCTGGCTCTCTCCATTTCTCTGGATGAGAAAAGCTTTTATGAATGAAGCACCCTCCTGGCTCCCGATAGCCGAGTTCTTTGGTTGAAAATGGCCAACGGAAAGATACCACAGGATAGGACACACCGAAACGAGCTGCGGTAGGCGAGGAATTCGGTACTGATGGCATAGGTATTTAAGGTTAGGCTATTCGGCAGTGTTGGAATTTTGGTAATAATTTCGAGGTCACACTGCCCAGGGATACCACCAATGAATAAAGTAATCAATCATTTCACTGCGGAAGGATGCGATGATGGGCATGGACAGCGGTGGTTGCGTGATCGGATATAAGAATACACACGTGTGCGTGTCAGCTCATCACGTATGCAGTGTTTTGTAGCGTATTTTCGACAAATCAACGCCTTTTGCACCTGATACGTTTGTGCGAAGTTACATCACCAGGAGGACTGTCTTTCTCTGTTATGTTGAAGCGCCACCGGCCTCTACAATCCTTAAGCCTTAAGTATATGCTGATGATGATGTTGATAATAATAAACCCACACTCCACCGCCCTTGAATAATAATGAAAGCATGTATGCTGTATGGTTGGCATCAGGAATGTATGCAGGCTGGGTGAAGGCTGTGTAATTGCGATAGTAGGTATAGGGTGGCAGGGATGCTGTAGGCGCTATTGAGCAGGACTCGTTAAATAACTTTTAATTAACTTTTCCCATTTGTTTTTGTTTTTCCGATGCTCTTTCCGCCCGTTGTTCGTTTCTCATGCCGGGTTACTTTCGCCTTAATTGCTTACGAGGATATCCGTTACAGTTTTATATGTATATTTTCATTTTTATTTTATTTTTTGCATACGAACCGAAAGTTCTAAGTGCGGCGACGGACGTCTTCACTTTTATGGCGCATCGTAAAAATATTTATTGCCAAAAAGTCATCCCTAGCCAGGTGGATTTCGATTTGGCCTACAATAAGATATCTATGCTCTTATGAGAATTCAATTCGAGGATAAATAGATACGTGGATCGTGCAGAAACGAATTGCTGGAGTGGCGTCGAGATTTCCGTCGTTTTAGCGCCATTGCACATTATATCCGTATAGAGCATGATGTGAAAATCTCTGCTCGGGGACACGTTTTAGTCGTTAAATTTTGAAAATCTCCAACAGGAAAATTAAAAAAATTGTTTCTCCGCTCGTATATCTGAATCCAGAGGAATACATTTTTTATTGCTCTGCACATGTACATTGTACACATCCCTATAGGTGCTCGCACACATGTGTGAGGGATTCGAAGCTGGCGGCAGCAAAAGTGCCAAAATGTCGATTAAAGTGCTCGTGTTGGCCTCTTTAATTCGATGAGACAAGTGTCATATAATCACAGGGTCACAGCACGTGGGACATATAATATTCTCTCATATGGTTTCCAGTTAGAGTCACTCCGGGTGCTGGGCGCTGAAATACGGGGTGGGAGAGGCGCGCGTTTCTAATATCCACATTCATATAAATGTTGGATTTATTGATGAACGACACAAAACATACCCACACTACAGCTACAGCACACATTGTCACTTCGATATATTTGCGTTTCACTTTTATTTTTTTATTATTCCACCAATCGAATTGGGAACGCGTGATGGTTTCAAAAACACTCGGATTTGGTTTCGGATACGTTTTATTTTTCTCTTGATTGTTAGTTGCGAGAGCGTTTAATTATGCGATGACAAGTGAAATTGGGTATTCAACCAATCGAATTGAATGGAAAATAGTCTTTGACAGCAGGAATTAATTGGTTCCGGGCAACAGTATTGTACTGAATCAATGGGGGGAGAAAACGGATTGACTCAAAGAGTTTTTTTTTAGTTTTTTTTCTTGTTGTTTTTGTTATGAAAAGTGGAAATTAATTAAACTGTTTGTGATGGAGTGAGGAATATGGAAATTTTAATCTTGTTCTTTGAACGGAACGCTTCTGGATAATGTACCTAACTGTAAGTATACCGTGGGAGTGTTTTCTCAGAGTAGCCTCGCAGTATCACTTATACTTATAATAGCTACAGTTGTACAGTTGGCTCTTGTCATGGTTTTGCATAAATGCAAAGGGGGTAGTCTTCGTACTTAGTATGTGCAAGGAAATCCCTAGTGGCTCTCTATTCTAGTAGATGTAAACATCTAGGACAGGCTTACTTGGCCATCACTGGATACTAAAAGATCCAAGGAGCCTCTGCGACTCAAAAGACCTACTATCTCCTTAGTTACAAATGTCAGTACCGGACATTGTATTCTGTGTATTCTGGGCAGACACGCACAAAGCCTTGGACAGCCTTACAATGACTTTTGCAGTAGCTGTAGGGATGAGGAAGAGGACGAGTCCGTCAGCCACCTTCTCTGCAGCTGGCCTGCCCTATCCAATTTAAGGATGGCGTACTTAGGAAACTATTTTCTGAATGATCTCAGTGATCTGGGCTAAACCAGTGCATCAAATATTCTTAGATTTTTTAACGGTTGTAAATGGTTCACACGGGACAGAGCCACAGAGCCACAGAGCCACAGAGCCACCAGAAGTAATTACATAAATATTTTAGTCTCGACTTTAAATTTACGGACGGTCACAATTGCAAAAATTGTATGGAAAATATGGCCACTGTAAATGTAAATTACTAAAATTTAGAATCCAAACTTTAAATGTTTATTGGTAAGGCCCATTGTGTTCGTACACAATTTCCAGACGTTAATCAGCTTAGACAACTCAAAAAATGGCTATAATGGCTATCGCAATTATTAACGAATGGACCGATTTGTGGGCTTCCAGTTCGGATGCATTTTTTTGCTTGCCCGTTAGCCCGAATATTGACGTTACTTCCCATATAACGGTTTCATCAAGTTTGATTTTTGTTTCATAAACGACTCTAACGATGTGAACCAAAATTGATTTTCGAGCTTAAGTGGACGAGGTTAAGCTGGCTGCATACCCAGTTTCTCGATAAAAATTCTTATAACAATACCTACCTACTTTTAAAAATTGTGTTTTTTTTTCTAAAACTCTTAACACGAACTTAAAATTGGACTTTTGTATGTCAAAAGCCGTAGATATGCAATACGAATTTATCTTCTTAAAGATAAATTAATCATTTGCTAATTGAAAAATTATAGGAGCGCAACAAATTAAAAAAAAAAACGGGATTTTCTAAACATTTAAAATAAAACTGCTTATATATCTCGCAAACCCCATGGTGCCTAATGCCTAATAGAAGAGCAAACATTTGAATACTTGTTACAAGTTTGTTTGCACAATTTTTCGAAATCTCTAGCGACTTTAAACAATATAATAGGTACCTATTCTAATAATAAGATGCCGGTCTTTGTTTTCCTGAAATTAAAGCAAATAAAGTCGTAGTATGAATGTTTCTGAAATATGCCAATACCCAAATCCCGATCTGTATTCACACACAATTTCAAAACATATGCAATTACAACCACTTAAAACGATTGTGTGCCAAATAACACCGACCTTCAATACCTTTTTATCCATATTAGACCCGCAAGCCACAAGCACTAGGTGCCTAAACGGTTAAGAATTCCCAAGTCATTTGTGCTCACCCGCACTTTTATCCCCATGTTTTGCTGTTCCTAACAGGCAACGAAAATTCCACAAGAAAATACTGAACTCGTAGGTGTATATCTTTGTAATGGCTTATTTATATCACGAAACCTAATTCCAATTCCAACCGTAGGAACCTAAAAGCGGCATCACCAATTTATTTCATTAAAAAAAGTACACCCCAACAGATCAGCAAATTCGGCTGCGCTTACACTCACAAATTTAATATGGTGTAGACAAGCTGTAAGGGGTTATAAATATTACATTAGGCGCTTAAAACTTTCTAACCAGAACTCGGGAAAATTGTCTGTTAATAAGAACCGCTAGGTACCTACTTGAAAACAATGTACTTAATATTGTTATTTGGTATATGTAACTACTGTGGCAGTATCAGATGAATATGTTTAAGCCAAATGTGCACTTAATAAATAAATAGTTGGCGCTAGGGTGAGTTTTACATTTTTGAGACGAATGGAAGGGATCTACAATTTAATGCCGAGTCCCAAGGACTAATTGAGAAGCTCTTTCATGACAGTTATATTCTCGGATGTTTGCCAGACGTTCGCGAGAGTTGGCACTATTGAAAAAAACCATCTTGTTTTAAACTACTATTATATTTTATTTCTGAAGTTTGTACCTATCTTTCAAATGAAATAAGCTCACCCAAGGCCAAGGTTGAAATGAACGGGACTGTTTCGTGCGAGTCAGTTGTGCACTTTATTTTTTGTAGAAAACCATAGGAAACGTCGGGAAAACTTAGTACAATTTTGTTTTTAATTTTAGGTAGTTCCATACCGTGGTAGGTCGATATGATACTCGATAGTACACAAGCTGAAATTTAGTTTTTTATTGAATTTTAGAATAAGCAAACCACTCAATAAAACCTAAAATGAAAAAAATGACAAATTTTGAGCAACCATCAATTGAAACCGACATTTTTATTGTTCAAATATCCGAAGTTATTAACGATTTACACGAAACTACACAAACCAAAAATACAAAATCTAGCGCCTTCTTCTTGAACGAGACCTGGCCGTTCCCCTCCTGCTGACACGGGATTGACTCCGCCCCCTACGCTGCCTTTGTGGTCGCCTGCGTCGCCGCTTTCGCCGTGTTGCATCTTGTGGCTCTAAATAATCTTTGGGCTGTTGAAAATATCAAAAATGTTATTTTATTTACACAAAACGAAGAAATATGATGATCGGCTCACCCCTTCTGGATTTGTTTTCTTCGGTCGAGGAGGAGGGCTTGTATCCTCGTCATCTTCATAAGAACTATATTCACTTTCTGATTCTGGTTTCGATTTCTTAACTTTTGATACAAGCACAAGCTCTTTCTTTTCATCAGCCATTTTGGGAATTTTGGTTTTCGAAAATTTCACGGAGAATTTTAATATTAAATTTGCGAATGCGAACCAACTTCAATAAGATCAAGGAGTAAAACAATTTCCTAAACGAGAAGAGAATATTTTTCAATTTTTATAAAGTTGACTGAATAGTTTTGAGTTTTTGCTGAGTAGTTAAAGTCAAAGTGTTATTTTTAAGTGTAACACGAAATAGGGGCTAAGCCTGTTCTGACTTTAGTTGGATAGTAATGGTGACTGGTTAAATATGTTAATGCAGTGGAGCAGTTCAATATTGTAGCACTTATAAATAATTGTTTTTTTTTTTTTTTAAATTCCTTTTATTGGTAAGAAATAGTAGGAAAAAATGCAACCTATTGCTGCGGATTTCAATGAGTTCCTTTTCAATCTTCTCAAACTTCCACATTATAAAGCACTTAAGAAAAAAATCCCACAAAAAATCCAAATTCCCTATTAAAGAAAGGAAATTAAAGAAGGGCGACAAGTTTATCTTATGTTGGAATGGGAGAAAGTCTCGAAAAAAAAGTCCGCATTATTTAGCCGTCTTTTAGAAAATGGATTGATTTTCATTGCCCCTTTATTCCGAATAAATACACCCTTTAGCAGCCTTGTTTGATAATCATTTATAATGTTATAACTTGGAGTATTTTCCTTATTTCCACCACTACCTTTCTGTGCTTCGTTCAATAGCTTTTATCTTGGCTGACGTTTTTATGGCATTACCGAAACTATCAGCACAGTAGTTGCGCATCTAAAAGAGCAATAGACATTGAAGATATGACAATGTCAGGTATCTCTTCTGTTTCGTTTTAGACGTTTGTGTGCAAATATTCGTATACGTTTTGCTTTTTGCTCATTTTTATGTCCACATCTTCAGTTCTATCACATAGCCCCACAGCCATTTCTTCATTGAAATAGTAGGCCAAAGGACTTTGACCTAAAATGCATATCCTGCTGAGCAAAATAATTTCATTATTGGGCTACGCTTTGTATTCAATTTTTAATCAATTTAACATTGCTTGTTAGATCCGTACGACTATGCACAGCTTTGGTTCAGAATCGAGAATGGATCCTTGCTTCGTATTTCGCATTTGTTCTTATGCATGACTCGTCGTCAAATAAATCGATAGGACAAATCAAATGCACATCGCATTGTCTACGAGTTGATGCGTTTGCCATATGTATCCGAAAATGTTCCAACTTGCAGAACAGTACCTCTCATTCGGGTCACTCGGTATGCCTGCAATATATCTGCTTGTCTTTGGGCAGCCGAAATTTAATTCAAAAGGCAAGCACCTACAAAACACAGACAATTTCTACCAATTCCACGGGTGTGCTGGGAAGGAAGCTCCTTCGGTAACCCACCCCCAACAAACAGAGAATAGGTAAGCACAAACATTACGCTTGAATACGTGCCGTAGAAAGAATCTAACAAGTAATTTACATAATTCCCCCCCCCCCCCCCCCGTGGGTTGTGTTGCTAAATCCACAAAAGGCTAATGGAAATGTGTTTACTTCGTTAATAGAAGCGAAGGAAATCTACTTCAATCAACCCGTCAAGTACGTTCAACATCAATCAAACTCAAATTTAAACAGCGACATGTCCCTCTGTTACTCGCTCTTTGCCACACCCACGCCAGCTATGCTGCAGATAAATTTATTTACCTTAACGAATAAATTAACGACAACGACGACACAAAAAGTAACACAACATCACGCAGCAGTAAGCAGTTCAAGATAATAAATTATCCTTGGTAATTGTTTTAAGTGATTTTCCACATTGAATTGCGTGCTGTGTCCTGCAAACAGCAGCAGCAATTGCTCATCTTGTACGTGTGATAGGCACAGCCGGATGGTGACCCTTTTCAGGCGAAAACACGACCAACAAAACCCTACAATCTGACATGTAATTAAATACTTTTGTTGGACTTAGTTCGAGTTGGGTTCAAACCGGATAAGAGGGAAAAAGGCCGAGTGACAGAGACAATAACAAAATGCCATTTGGGTTAAAATAATTAAGAGGGCTTTCGTAACGCTTGTTGTTTTAACGCAGCCGGATTTGTGATTTCGGTATTTATTGAGCGACGTGGTTCTTTTGCGTTCGTGTTAATCTCGTTTCCAGTGTAGGCTCTGCACCAATGTGCAAATGACAATAAGGCTGTTCAAATAAATAAACTAGTGGAGGGCGGGGAATTGAGGCCAATAGCCCTTATCCTGTGCAAGATTTCGGAAATGGGAAATTGCCTCCCACATTAGGTAGATACGAGGTAGTTAAGATGATAAGTAACCTAAAAAAGAAATAGTTACTGCAACAGCTCCGTAGAGACCCAAGGCCTTCATTTTTATGACAAATGGAAGGGATCATAAATTATATGCCGAGTCCAAACGGCTTATTGAGAAGTTGTACCCTATCGGATGTTTTTCAGACATTCGCGAGAGGTGGCGCAGTGAAAACAACCGCAAGATGGAAACTGGGTCTTTTCGGGAACCGAACCTGAACTGAAAACCCTCGCTTAGTAGTCCAACACATTAACCACCAAGCCACTGCGCCTACGAAGAGCACCCTATAAAATAAGTAAGTTAGTTGAAATCAACTGTTTTAGCTCAGCCATAATTTTTTTTAATAATTGCAAAATTTTTATAAATCTGTTAGGACCACGTTCCCACTTTGATCACATTGACTTGACCACTTTTTTCCCCCCCGGCTTTGTGAAATGTGGACTAAAGATTTCTTAAATCCCTACAAGACCTTTGTAAGGTCCCTCTTTCAGTACACCATCTGAGGTTTTTCACCCTTTTGTTTTGGGGGTGTATTGTCATGCAGTACCTTTTCTCGTATTGGTTTGGTACAGGTCGGATTCCATTTTTCTTTAAACGTAATGAAGATCTATTTTATTTAGCATAATTTTAGTTGCAATCTATATACATTACATACTGATGAAAAGTGTGATGATGACAATCAATAAATCGTTGGAAGTCGGTTGGATTAATATCGAATTTCCCTGTTTTTCGCACGGTTGGCAAACCGTCTTCGTTGTTTGTTTTTGCGCCGGCAAACAAACCGAAAAACATTGTTTATCATATCGCTCTCTATTGACATTGGAACTATCTGTGTTTTATTATCAACATGCAGTTTATCTGAAGGCGTTAAATTGGGGTGAAACGAAGGTCGCCGGGTGCGCTAGTTAGTTGATAATTTCGAAGTAATAGTACGATTTTATTTTTTACTATTATTTACTCAAATTGTACATTTACCACCCCACACACTGCCCTGAAAAATAAAATCTTCATTAACTACATATATATCCTTTTGCCAATAAACCCATATATACATACGAAAGAAGAAATTCAACATTGTGTACGAATTATTGTGATTTCATATTCCTTCTTTCTACATTTTAGTTATATATATATTTTATAAATAGCCGAAGGCAAATATTTGAGTACCAGTATCATTGCCTTTAACACAACTTATTTGCTTGCTTTTTACAAAATTCGGATTTTAAAATTCTGCCTTACAAAATTCAGCAAAAAAAAAAAGCGCAAGCCTTTTTTATTGCTTGCCGAATTTTGTAAAGCGCAGAGATGGAGAGAACATTTTTTTCTTTCTTCAATTTGTCTTTTTTTCAAATTGTTTTTGTGTTTCTTAGTTTTAACTCCTATTCCTTCTTAGCATTTTTTTTGTCATTATAGATATAATCTTATTTTTATTGTTTCTTTTAATATCTTATTTCTATTTTGTAACATTTAATTCAAATTTTGTTTGTAAATATAAATTTGTTTTTAATGTATATTTGCCAGTTGGAAAAAAGCAGAATACGTGAATTGTTATTGCTTTCAATATGAAAAGCAAAACTAAAAAACCCGAATTTCGTAAAGCAGAATTTTTTGTTCGAGAAGACAGAATTTTGAAAGCCGAATTTTGACAAACAATTTTGTAAAGCTGAATTTTGACCCCAACCCTTGAATATCATCTCCTTTTACAAAATTGAATTAATTGTCGATGGATCTATAAGAAAGAGCATGAAAAGAAGAATTCCAAGAACTGAATCCTGTGATTGCTTATAGTTCAATTAACTCAGATAAAAAAATATTATTTAGAAGACTCGTGGTTGTCTTTACCAGAGAGAATTAATTTAGCAGCTGAATTATTTCGAACCACTTCGAAAGCCTTAAGAAATTCCAATAGCATTAGGAATGTAAAGGGTGATTTTTTAGCTGGTTTGGTTTTGGCAACACTGGTTTTGACAGCTGACGTGTGTTTAGTACCTTGTGTCACTGTCAAACAGCTTCAGTTTGGTTTGCAATTTAACCATGGATCGTCTTACAAATGAACAACGCTTGCAAATTATTGAGTTTTACTATCAAAATTCGTGCTCGGTTCGAAATGTTCATCGCGCGCTGCTTCCATTTTATGATCGGCATTCTCGACCTTCTGAGCAGTCTATTCGGAAGATTGTGACCAAATTTCGCACCAAATTTACTTTGTTGGACATTAAACCACCAACACGTTTACGTACTGTGCGTAGTGAAGAAAATATTGCGGCCGTATCAGCTAGTGTGACAGAAGACCGCGAAATGTCGATTCGGCGCCGTTCCCAGCAGTTAGGCCTTTGTTACAGCACTACGTGGAAAATTTTGCGGAAGGATTTGGGCGTAAAGCCTTTTAAGATACAGCTGGTGCAAGAACTAAAGCCAGCCGACCTACCACAACGCCGAATTTTTGGTGAATGGGCTCTTGGAAAGCTGGCCGAGGATCCGCTTTTTTATCGAAAAATTGTGTTCAGCGATGAGGCTCATTTTTGGTTGAATGGGTACGTAAATAAGCAAAATTGCCGCATTTGGAGTGAAGATCAGCCAGAAGCATTGCAACAGCAAACAATGCATCCCGAAAAAGCCACTGTTTGGTGCGGTTTATGGGCCGGCGGCATTATTGGGCCATATTTCTTCAAAGATGATGCGAATCGCAGCGTTACTGTCAATGGTGAACGCTACCGAGCGATGACAACAAACTTTTTTTTGCCCGAAATGGAAGTTCTTGACTTGCATGATATGTGGTTTCAACAAGACGGTGCCACATGCCACACAGCACGCGAAACAATGGCGCAATTGCGAGGCGAGTTTGGTGAACAGTTAATTTCACGTTTCGGGCCGGTCAATTGGCCGCCTAGATCGTGCGATTTGACACCATTAGATTATTTTTTGTGGGGGTATGCCAAGGCTAATGTGTATAGGGACAAGCCCGCTTCGATTGACGCACTGGAAGCCAACATTCATGCATTCATTCGTGAGATACCGGCCGATATGTGTGAAAGAGTATGCCAAAATTGGACTCAGCGGATGGGCTACCTGAGACGCAGCCGCGGTAAACATTTGCATGAAATTATCTTTAAACATTAAATTGCAAGGTTCAAACTATCGATTCAAATAAATATTTCATTCATTTTTTCGAATTTTTTGTGTTTTTTTTTTAAAAAAAGTTCTAAGCCTCTTAAAAAATCACCCTTTAGAAAGGTCTTCGTGGAAATTCGTATATCTTCTGTGACTTCTGTGCAACTGAGCATATTTATAAAACGAGATGGACACCTGAAACTGATAGCTGATGATGAATGCTTCTCCAATTTTTTGGACAATTAGAAAGAATACCAACTGGTCTGTACTCAGAGTTAGCTGATGACTTCTTTTTGTAATTGAAATACGTCATAAAATTATTGAAAGGAAGTACGAGTATAATTTTGACGAATGGAGGATGAGCATTGAGCAGCATCACCATTAACAGCTTTAGACTTAATTTGAAGGCGCTACCTTGACAACATGCGTTTGCTCGGTAGGTACTACTAAATTCAAAGCTGCAGATTGTTTTTTCAGAACCAAGTGGCAATTTTCCAAGTCCGAAGCTGCATTGATTGTCAAGATCAAACTGCGCAAAAAGCATTTTTTTCCAACACAATTCAGTACAACTTCAAGATGCCCCCAAGTCCAAAAAAAATTCTGAAAGCATGTGTTTGAATATTGTTTTTAGTTTTAAATTTATCGCTTGTGCCCGGGTGGATTTATTGTTTGTAATTTTCTTGAACGCGAAAAAAACTGCCTGAGTGTCAAAGTAAAACGCAATTTATAAAGACAATGGCAGATGGCAAACCCTTTTTGTCAAGAATTTACTCACTTACTAAGTGCGCACCACATAACAATTTGCAATAAAATTCACAGCTACATAAGAATATGTGGGGAACTATACTGCGCACATACTGTACTGCCACTAGGCAATAAAACTTTAGCTCAAATATTTACGCCCAGAGTCCAAATGTTATAACATACTACAACACATTGCATCCGTCCTTTCATTACGTCGTCGCTTAGGTTGAAAAATGGTTCTTTCTTTAACAAAGTAAACACTCAGATAAATTATTTAATTTAACCTCATTCGAAGCTCAACACAGTCCATCACAACATCCCGCATGCTAATAAAATAATAACAATTAACACTGTCGCATTGCTGTTGCTGCTCCACAGCCTTTTGCTATGCACAATGCTGAGTTACAATGCTTGCAGAAGTTGCACAAAAACCGTTTTCTGAAATTAAATATTCCGACATGACCAAAATTGTCCTGCAAAAGTACCCGGACTCACACGTTTAGTCCTTCATTCCGGCAGCGTTCGTTGGTCAATCTCCATCAGTTTTAGTGAACAAAAATGAAACCAATTAAAAGAATGTACTCAAGGACTTGTCGCAAAAGCTTCAGCTACAAGTTAGACAACTGCAGGGTGAGTTGTGTTTTTTTTTTTCTCGTTGCTGTTTAATTTGCAGATGTCGTCTTGGATGTAGATAAATCCGATGCTATGCAAGTGCAGTTGGATAATGTTGATTATGCAGGACAATTTAATGCCGACAATTCTTCGTAGTAATCACTCCACAAAGTAGAGAATTTGTAATGTCCGCATATATGCATTGGGTTTTTGTGCTACCAGAGGATGCAATACAATTATACTTTTGAGAGGGAAATTGCCAAGGGGACGATAGTAAGGATTAAACAATGTGGATATTACAATTTAAGATATTTTCCGGGAAAGAATCCTTGACAGCAATTTGGTCGACGATTGGGAACATGGAAATTACTTCTTTTTGGATTTTCCTCTTTTTTAATTGACTCCTGGACTTGCACTTGTATGTATTGTATTTCTAAATTGCAGAATTATTCTCTATGGTGTGTTAAAAACAGCCTTTAGTCGACACGAGAGGGTGGAACCCTCCGCCGCTAGGGATGGACTGAAGGCATGCAGTACAATTGAACAACAATGGCAGTATAAATCCCAGAAATCATTCTAGGTCAAAGTCTACAGGGGAAAATAACGATAAATATTTACGGTATTGAAAGAAATGTCACATAATCACTATAAAAACGATTTGAAAAATTAGGGTCCTGTACTGAGTGAGGTTCACTTTAAACCCAGATTGGCGTGTACACATCGAGTGATTGAATTACGAGTTTACCTTTAGGTCCGCAATAGAAAGGAATGCTTATCAATCAATATGAGCAGCAAAAAGTGGGTTACATACCCTACATGGGTTATCGAAAGCAGGTTGTAAAGGGTCTTCCGTTAACTTCCGGCGACGTGACAGCTTCAAAATTTCAGTGTGGACGCACCTGTTGCGACGGATCTGGCAACTTCGGAAGGCGAAAAATGACAAGCTGTCAAGCTTGTGCCACGTTTTTGATTGTGGTAAGGAGATTTGTGGGAATCTTTGGCAGAATTTCCGTTGGGATTATTAAAGTTCAATTCGATGGATTTTATTTGTACAAAAGAAGTTTTCATTTACATGTATTACCTGCAAAGCAGAGTGCTTATCTGCAGATGGTTAAGCATTTAATAAGTTAACTTTGAAATGATTTAAGTTGGAAATATTTTTGTTTACAATTAGGATACAGTAATTAGTAAAATACCTATAATTAAATTACATAGAAAAAGTATTGAATAAACATTATTGTCATTGCAGGAATTTTTTAATGAATACAATTTGAATTGTGGTACTAATTGTACTCATTTGGAATTTGTATTGTTGCGGAAAATTCGAGATCTCTTCTCAATAGCACCCTTTAACCGATTACCCAACTGTCATTGTCAAAATATTCAGTAAAATCAACATTCTCATCATGGTGGAGTACATGAAGGAACAACGTTTACAAATAATAGGTTTACTTCCGAAATTCCGAGTCTTTTAGAAGAATTTCATCGCAAAATCATCTTCAGATATAGCGTATTTTTACCCGACTGGACACAGGGAGGGGTATGTGTTTCGCGCGTATCCTATGTACGTTCCTGCGGGACGTCCTGTAGCCTAAACGGCTTGACCGATTTTGAAGAGTGAGGTATCATAATATTCGTATTCTTCCCCGGAGTGTCATGGGCTAAAAAGATAAAAATAAAGAAAGAAACAAAAAAAAAAAACCACTGACTGTAAAAAAAAAGGATTGCAATTGCTCAAAGCTGCTCATAAAATCATCTCTTTCCATCGATTATACACAGTATCGCTCTCAACACCGATTTTAATTGGTTTCCGGTTTCTTTTTCTTATTTTTGACCTTCCAAATTCGAAGCTCTTTGATGAATGCAGGTTTTCTTCCCCACCAATTTTGTTGCAGTACAACCTTGAACTAGGTATACGAATTTATGAGTTGTTTTTGATGATTTTAGTTTCGCCAGCGGGTTTAATTGTGACTGCTGAACTGCAAACTCTGCGTCGACGTCGTCGTTTAAAAAGGGACTCTATTGCCACCTGTATCCTGACGCAAAAACAAGATCCATTATAGCGGCTTACAAATACTTTTCAAATTTTCATAAGGCCGATGATATGACAAAGAATTCAGATCATAGAGTAACCAAACTAGAGAGCCAACTGAGAGCAGAAACGGTATATTTGCCTACAAGCTGTCTGCCATACATTATATTGCATGAGTATTCGTGCCTGTACAAATCAAAGGAGCGCCATTGCTGCCGCACGAGTACTTATATAATGAATGTATGGCACTTCATGCCATCGGGCGGCCATTTTCTGGTGGGGCGACACGGCGTTCACATCACAGTTGAATTTAATGTCGTTTTCGATTTGACTTTTCAGATTTGATCTGAGATTTCAGATTTTTGCTGCCAAATCGAACATCAAATTCGAATTTTATTGGTTCTTGTGTGTATTGAGTTGGCCGCAAAAATATTTTTTTTTCACTTGCACTGTAAATCCATTCCAATTGGTTTTTACACATTTAAATTCGAAATAATTTAATATAAAAAATCGTTTCCATACTCGAAAAATGAATAATTCAGTTAAAAAAGCAATCCTTTCAACGATAAACAATTCGTAAACGACAGCTGTGTGTCATATACATTCTGGTATTAGTGAAAGTTTGTGTGAAATCTGAGAAAAAATCGAGATTTCTCAAAGTGTCAGATTTTTGGCAAATCGAACATAAAAAGCAATCTCGATCAAAAAAAAATTGATCTTATTGTCAAATCGAAAGCGACATAAGAGTTTATAAAGTTTATGAACTTTATAAAATGAATTAACACGTTTTTTTTTTACTTTTGTTAAAAGAGATTTTGTAACTTGAAGCTTTTTTTTGTATATTTTAAAGAAAATACACTTTTTCTCGTTGATTTTAATGCTTTAAGTTTTGAAATCATACTGAAAGAAAATGTTTTAACGCCGTTTGGGGAAAACATTTTTTTTTTATGTCGTGGCGAAAAATATTTTTTTAATTTTAGCATAAATTATAATCTGTGATTAGTACGTAAAATGAACACCAGCATATAAAATATGCGTTTGTTTAATTCTAAAAATGAAAAATTTTATTGCTTATACTATTGCTGTCAAATTTGTATGCATTTGGCTTTTTCTGGTAAAGGCCATAATACAAGAATCTTCGTAGATCGCATTATATTTATGTGAAATACTCGAGAAAAAAAAGTTTTTGATCACATTTTGTATCCCAAAAGCACAATGAGTGCACTTGTTTTTGTCAATTAATAATTAATATTTTTTGTTTTTGTTAGGAGTTTAATCCCTTTTTTTTGCTTTCCGATACTAGTCCTCTTTTATTTTTTTAAATATGAATAGCATTTGCATTTTTATTATTTATTTAGCATTTGTTCCTAAGTAACATTATTGAATACTGGTCAGTGTTATTAAACGACATCAAACGAATTTGGAAACATTCACCAAGCCTAATAGAAATTTATTCAATGTTCATGAAAATTATATAAAATTCACTTATGCCCTAGTGGAAGCTGGGCTTAACTTGCATGTTGCTAACTCATTTTTGGAACAACCCCCTACGGATTTCATTTATGCAGCTGCATGCATTTTGCTGTCAAAAATAGAATTCATACAAATAAAACTAAAAAACAACTGAAATGTGAATGGATGAATAGTTTTTGGTGCCGAATATAAATACAGAACAAGTTATGTTATCTAAAAAGCCATAATCAACATTTACTTTTTGTACATTTATTGTTATAAATCCATTTACAAATTGTTTGTAATTGAGGAATAGTGCCACCCGGCGAGGGCGACTAATAATACACGTATTCACAGACAGGAAAAAAAGAGCGCGCGAGAGAGGGCTGTCATTCAAAATTTACGGGGAAAATCGGGTAGGTGCACGGGAAGTTGGCTCTCTAGTTTGGTTACTCTATGATTCAGATATTCAATGGCAACCATGGCGAGCTGCCATAAATTGTAATCTTATGCTAAGGCAGGATGAACTAAATTCGGAGACTTCTCGAGTAGTTTACAGTTGAAGAGTTGAACAAATCCTTAACCTTAATCTTATTGACATTATTTACAGCAAAACATTCCCTCGGCCACGCCCCGTTTCGAACAACTTAGTGCATATGTATATAACGACAAACAAACTCGGATAGTATCAGCCTACAGACTGACACCATTCTTCATCCTCAACATCAAATATTTCCAGAGTCACACAGCCATTCAAACTATACGTGGGGAATTCAAATGAACCCAACATCTTGTGGAACCTATATCTGTGCTTCTAAAGTCACATAACGTTGCACTGCGAACGACTGCTCACAGAATTGTGTGTGTGTGGATAAGCATGGTTTTTGGAACTCAAAGGACGTAGCCCTTTGTGACTTGCATGACAATTAGTACGACTTTATCATCAATTTAACTTTGTACAACGTTGAAAGAGCTAAGCCTTCTTATAAACAAATTTGAGACCACCCAAACTGAATTCTCCCAGTGTTGTAGGAGCTTTTTCATGCTCAAGTTAACTCCTCATCATCGTCCACTGAAAAATATCATAAATAAACTATTCCCATTCATGCAGTAGCAAATACAGATGTATGGATATAGTTGTTGCAAGAAGCGACACAAGCCATGAGACGTCAATTAGTATCCTGATTCATCCGAATTTGATTTAAGTTGGGAGTGTTTCAAAAGTAGGAACAGCTTGACCGGTGTGGCTTTTGGAATATGTAAGCCATAAGTAGTGTATTTCCTGTAAGGGCTTAATATGAGTTTACCACAATCCTTGCCTTCACAAAAAAGTAAATATTCACTGCAATATAAAGCTGGAAACCGTTTATCCCTAAGGCAGCTCTGGCAATTGATGGCTCCTAATCAAATATGTCTGAGCAATCATTTGAATAGGTTATCTGTCATTTCTTCATTAGTGGCTTATATACAGCAAGAGAAACGAATCTTGTAAACAGCTATTCAATCAAGCTCCTAATTGCTGTTGATGTCCTTCACTTTCCAGTGGGCCACAACATAATACCCTTCAACCTGTATACACTATAAATACACCATCATATTGCCCGAATCGAATCGATCTCCAGGAAACGGTATCGGTTTATTGGCCAATCAATAATCATCTTCCTCAATCAGTATAAATTGTTAAGCACAATTTGTGCCCGCAGCCCGGAGTAGTAATTTGTTGTACATAATTGATTGCAGTGCGAGTTTATTGGCAATTACCTCGGCTTCGCTTATTGCTGACACTTCTCCAACAGGGGCATTAACATTCGATCATGAAATTGTTTCCTAACAGGTTATAACCGTATCATCCTGTGGAAAAGTATACACCTAAACCGTCATACTAATAAAATGAATCCATTGTCGTTAAATCCGGCACTGAGGGCTGCCTTCCTTCAAATTATCTTAGCTACACAAAAACACATCCTTTCTATGAAATGCAATAAATTTTATTGGCCAAACAAATTGTTTACACAGTCTACTGACACTCACCTCGTGTCAGGCGATGGTTGGCTGTCAGTCTACTTATCGCCCTTGCAGCTTTATCAACAGGGGCTACTACAGCATTGTTGTTTTCTACGTACGCATATATGTGACGGGTATGTGTGCGCATTTAAGCCGGGTAATTAATTTTATTGGCACACATTGTTTACTGATGGAAAAACTGAAAACAATACAAAATTATGTTCCACTGAGTCTGCAGACGACATACACCTACCAGAACGGATAGGCTGTTGTCATAACCTTATAATCTGCACTCGTTGTTTCATGCCACTCCATCAGTAACCGCCATCACCCAATGGCGTTCCTACCTACTCTCTCAATATACCTACGCCGCAGAAGCAGTCAATGCTTTAATGGGTGTTCTTCGTTGGCATCCATCTCTAGTACTTTATTAGTGACACATGTAGAGTAAATCTTAGAACATATTTTTTGTTGTTCTGAGCCATGCTCCCCATTTTGACGACATGTCTGCACAAAAGAGACTGATGATATTTTTTGCGCCTAACGTTACCTCCGCCTCCGTATTCTGTTCAAGGATCATAAATTTTATTGAAGGAGTTGCCTCTTGTACTATATCCTGAGGATGAGCGAAATGTTGGCAATGACATTTTTTATCACCAAGTTAAGGATCCACTTTGGGCGTGATGGTGGTTGTATTCAGATTGTTACATTATATTGGCATTGGTACAGAAAATGAGTTTTGCATCAAGCCCTCTCGGTGGGGTTTGCTCATCTTTGCGAGAAGACAATGTGAAGAAAACATAATAGGCTATTGAGTGACATGTTGATTTTTGATACAAGCTGGTTAAGTCACAACCAGTGATGGGACTTGAGAAAAGCGAAACGGTGGTAGATAGCCTTAAAAAAGGTGGTAGAAAATTGGTAGAAAACAAAATTTTACTTGTCGTAGGAACCAAGAATTTAGGCATTTTCACTTCCTATAGCTCTTGATATTATTTAAGAATTAAAAGTTTTTGAGGTAAACTCATCAATATAAACAAGTAAAAGTGTTATCATCGGCCTGGTCGATGCTACATACAGAGACATATGATGATGATAAAAAGAAGTAATTTCACCAAATTTAATTCCATTCGCCTATGTCAATTCCTTTGGGCGCTATCGTGCTTTCAACAGAAAGACAGACGGACAGACAGACAGACAGACAGACTGACTGACTGACATGGCTAAATCGATTCAGAATGTGATCCTGATTCAGAATATATATACTTTATGAGGTCTCCGGTGACTCCTTCTTGGCGTTACAAATGTAATGACAAAGTGAATATACCTTCCTGTGGAGGGTTTAAAAAGAACTACAGAAAAAGCGCAATAGATTCAACTCGTCATTAAACACAAAAAGTCAAAAACCCCTCGCACAAATACAGTCAAATAATTAAATATTAGCGCAGTAAATGGTGTACTGGACTGGAAATTTTTGCTGATGCAATTCACAGAGAAAAATACTGATAGCTGAGTGTGTATGGGTAAAAGTAAGGCGAGTAGGTATAGGTAAAATTTTCAATTTAATACAATGATGAAAGAGAAATATCATTAGCGAATAGCGATGAGTAAAAGGTGGTAGATTTCGTGTTCAGGTTGGTAGAATTTCATAAAAAGTGTAAAAAGTGGTAGAAATACCACTTAAGTGGTAGAAGTCCCATCACTGGTCACAACGTTTTTATGTCTTCCATAAAGGAGAATGCAATAAAAAGGCACAAAAAATATACAAAGTCTTGGCCTAATTTTAGAAGGCCCTCGCTAAAAACTTATTAAGGTTATGTTGGCTTATTATTCACATTTTCGTTTTGAGTGGAAACGGAAACCTACAAAATGCAAAGATTATAGATAGTGAAATATGTAAAAGACCAGAGATTTATGGCCATCCGTTTGCTGTTTGAGAGCCTACTCAAAGATCTACCAGAGGACTCATCATCAAGTGCGATATCATGAGCGACCTCTAATTGCAGGGAATCACAAAGGGTCTACTTGTGATATAGTAACTTACTTCCACTTTCCCAAAATAATCTAACCTAATCTACATCATGTTGGATTTAGGATGTAGATGCCAGATTACAAGATATATTTTTTTTTTTCAAACTCCAAACTTTTCCAGCTTTTTACCTCGAAATCATCGAATTTTAAGATTTTGATATCAAGAACTTTTTAAACCTAGCACATTTTGTATTGAAGAAAAACGTTTTCTATTAATTCCGAACTGAGCCCATGCACAATAATTTCTATCTCGATTTCATCAACTCTAATGCCTAGTATGCAGTTCCAGGAAAGCTAAAATTAAGCGCCTCTCCAATGTTTCTCTCCACCGCGTCGTTTATTGTTCGCTCAATTTTTACAGCGTAGGTTCCGTCAGTAAAAAAACTATGTTGGAATTTTTTTTTTCGTTTTTATATTTGTACTTCCTCAAAAACCTCTTCCAGGTACTCCTCGTTAAAATATTCCATTTCTAAAAGAAATTAAATTAACAACAACGATTTTTTTTTTGCGTTTAACTTACCATTATCCATCTCCATCGTTTGAAATACCTATATTTTCCCTGTTCTGTCAAAATTTAGCTGTGAAAAAATGTTTTTTGCATTAATACGCCTACTTAAATTCTGTAGAGATTTTTCGTACAGTGGCTAACAAATTTATCATGAACTGCGTACTGCTTTGCTTAAATTTATCTTTGGAGACATTTTTGTATGGGGGCTTGATTTAAGCGCAAGCAGCATACTAGGCTTAAGGAAACATGAATTTTAATGAATTTGATAAAATAACGGATGTAACGTGTTTTTGGAAAAATGTTTTAGTATGTACTGAAACGTTTGTTGAAATTCGTATCTTTACAAAGGATTTGTTGAGCTTGAATGAACCGGAATTTTATGATCTTTATATAGATAAGCATTGCCAATTCTAAGTCAATTTAATTCAAATAAAAATATGACCAACGTTTTTTTTTATAGACATTTAGGTGATTTGTGCATTAGTAGTAAAGTACTTCAAAATTGTATTTTAAATTTCGCTTTTTTTATATATTGAACAACATCTTGAAAAAAAGAAACAAGATTTTTAGATTTTTTATCTGGCAACACAGGATGTAGGTAGTTTAAGTACATATCTAATCCAAAACTGCGGATATATGAATATGAAAGGCATTTAACCGGGCTCGGCATAGAGAAGGTACGATTTATACGGATCGACAACAATCGGCAGGTATGATTCAAACCGTTTTTCCAGTTGTATCCAGCGTTCCCTCCCGTGCTACAATTGTAGCGTTTTTTAGTTTTTGAGTACATTTTTTCTAACTGAGTACGATACTACTTTGGATCGCCGCGTACTACTTTTTATAATTGCATATCAATAACTCATTTCTTATTTTCCAAATTTTCCAAAAATTTTTTGTAACACACTTAAACTACAAAATACATGTTCCAATTTAAATTGTAGTAGTGAATTTTGTTAAACAAATTTCCGATTCTAATTGAAAAATACCATAAAGCCGTTTCCTTTAGGTACATTATTGCGTACTACCTTCAGACCCATTTGAGTACCAATTTTTACCGCAATGAGAACTTTGCCTAACGACAGGGGAGGGAACGCTGGTTGTATCGCCCCAATTTGAAATCATATTTCTGAATAGCAGTGCCTGGCTGACTCCTTCTCAAGCAACATCTGAGATCAACTAGTCTGCGCACCAAAAGCAAATATGAATGAAGATCTGAAAGTGAAAAATGAAGGTATTAAATGCAAGGAAGGCAAGTTCTCAACATTTTGTAGTAAACATTAAATGTTGATAAATTCTATCGACTATAACACACAAACCAAAATGGATTCCATGGGACGGAATCGCATTCATTTATAAAGCAGAAACGCTCCAACGATTTAGTCCAACTTGGGCGCTTACTCAGAAGGGATATTTTGATATGACACTTAATCTAAAATGGATCGGGTCGTATTCGTATCTATCGGATCGTACTCAAAATGTAAAACTAAATGGTTCTTTGTCAAAAAATATCGTCGTCTATTCTCGTGTTCCTCAAGGTAGCCACATTGGTCCAATCCTGTTCCTGTTATTTATCAACGATTTATGACTTTCTGTTACATACTCAAAGATTTTACTGTTTGCGGATGACTGTAACCTGATTATATTCTCATAGTAGCCCGCAAGGTTATATCTTTGCACTGCATATTGTTGAAAGTGTGGATCACTTTAATGATCTTGGTGTTATCTTTGACAAGAAGATCAACTTTAACCTCTATTTGGATTCCATTGTCAGTAAGGCAAGAAGCCGATTGGGACTTATAAAACGTTTTAAGGAATTTAAGGACCCGTATATCACCAAACATCTATACTGTTCTCTAGTCCAACCTGTTTTGGAATATTTTATTGCTGTTCGGTCTCCGAGCTACGAATCTGGAATTTTCAGAATTGAAAGCATTCAAAAACAATTTCTTCTTTTTGCGTTACGCAATATTTACATTGGGACTCCGAAGTTCGTCTTCCCTCCTTCATAAGTCGATTAAAGTTGCTGAATATGCAGACATTGGAAAAACGAAGAGAAAAATTAAATGCTTTATTTTTATTTAGTGTCCTGACTGGAAACTCCACTTATTTTCTTAGTTCTATCAACATCAAAACTATACCGAGGCATTGTATATAGAGACTAATGTTTATATAAATACAATGGCCGAGAGCAACAAGGAATCCAATATTTTTATATCAAAGGACGTCTCGATGTAACTATGGAAGCAATGGCCCCATCAATAACTTGACGAAGGATTTTAATAAGTTCAATCATGTGATTGATTTCAACCTAACAAAATTAAATTTATAACAAATTTTAAAAGAAATGTAACATATGTTTAAATAACTACCTTTTTTTTTTAATTTTCAGTAATTGATTAACTGTGGCTTAAATGTTTAGTAGTTAAATAAATAAATTAAATCTGTCTTTTATGTTTTTTTTTATTAAAACAGGAATTGAAATTTTGAAAGAAGTTGAAAATAGGTTACGCTGTTTTAAAAGTGATTTTTTTTTGTTTGTTCTTCTTCTTCTTCGGGGTGATCCTGGTTTTTACAATCCCCTCCAGTTAGAACATTCAGAACTCCACCCAGCACCCAACTTGTGCGCGCCACATAAGACAAGGTGTTCCTCTACTGTGTTGTCCCTCTGGGTTGGAGACGACAACTCTACGGGACAGAACATTTGTGTCAAGCCACTCTACATCTCCTAGCCATATTAGACGACCAATGCGCAGTTTTCTGACCAGGTCTATGTCGCGGTACAGATCGTTTGTCGTTGAATGTCCTCTTCCAAGGGCCGTCAACGTAAACGGAAAGGAAATTGAACAAGGATATCCTCATCATTTTTAAATAAATTCCAAGGTTTTATAAAGAATCACCTTTTCTTCGAAGTATGCCTTCTCAGCACGAAAAAACACGTGTTGGCAAGAGTTATTCTGCATGTAATTTCCGAAGTGATGTCCTTTTCAGATCTTATAACAAAGCCGAGCTAGACAAAGTTCCATACTATGTATATGTATAGGATATGTCTCACTGTCTCATCTTTATGGGTCTTTAAGGATATTAGGATGACGGAAAAAGTCCGAGTAACCACAAGAAAGAGAGCATGAAGAGCTAACGCTAACTGATAGCCCCCATTAAGGGCATCACATTGGGTTTCTGGTGAGGTCTAGCATAGTTCACTCAATAAATTGTTACCTTAAAAAGTAGATATATTCAATATTTTGACCAGCATTTAATATAAGGAAACTGTTATATAAGTTAGTCTCTATAATGGCAGAAATGTCTGTCCGAATGTTTAGAACTATATTCACCAATCTACTGAGTGCTTCTTTTTTGTTTCTACAGACTTCGGTTCCTCTTCCAATTATCTTCAGGTAAAAGCTTCTTAACACTTCTTATCAACCTAACCGCACACTTCACGGATTGAGAAATGCGTGATTGTGAAACCTACTACTCTACTACTACTTTAACCTGTTTATAAAGTAGAAATTGTATTGGAATTTGTCCAAATTCATGTAGCTTCAATCTAAAAGAACAATCTTTTCACGGCGGCTGGATAATTGTTATTTGCACTATTTTTTGACACTCCGCGAAATCAAACTGCCATAAAAGTGTCTCTTCTGCCATCCGTTATCTTCGATAACTAAAAAACTCTGCCGCCGTTCCTTACTTCAACACTGTGAATAAAAATAAGTCTGACAACAACTTTTTCCCAAGGGGGTCATATCCACCCACTTCACCACAATTTGAGCCAATAGTTGGTATACTCTTTCGTGCCGCTCCAGTTCTAAACACAGTTAACCAAATGCAGCTGCTGCCTTGTCTCGACCATGCTATAGTTTCACTCACTTAAGAATATTTACGACATCCTGGGGCGGAGAAAAAAAAATCACAATTTAAACGATACGGCTATAGGTACGACTACCATCTCAAGGGGGGGGATTGCAAAAGTTTTCGAAATATACTTCCCATACCCTGTGACTTCAAGCATTTTCGAGCATGTGTGCGAACCACAAAATCTCTAAACACAAGCGGGTTACCTCTTAGCTATTTTCAGAAGGTAACACACAAGTGTCAAAGTATCTGGTGATGTATCGATAGGGATAGACAGTTCTGACAAAGATTCATGTTATAATCGAAACTGGGATTCGGGAAAAGCCCATCGCAGTAGCTGGATGACATTATGTCACTCCCTCTGCCCGAGACTGATGGGAAAAATTTTCATTTTTATTGCCAAAACTTTTGAAATCGAAGAAGAAAAAAATGTTTTCTTATTCCGGCCACTGTTGGAAGAATTTCGTCGGATATGCGCGACTATGTATATTGGCGGTGACGTCAGCATACAGTTTGAGAGAACGTTCTCTTCCATGTTACATCGATTTTGTGTCTTATTAAACTGTAAATGATTTCCCATCCCTAATGAGGAGCAAGAACTACTAGTTAAAAAATTTATTAAAGGTAGGTAAGACAGCGATAGTGTTGCAGAAAGGATCTTAAATCATTCAAAAGAATGGTTCGTTATATGACACTTTGATCAGAATGGTCAAAAAAACCTTCATGTAGAAACTAAAGGGTGATTTTTTAAGAGGTTTAGAACTTTTTTTAAAAAAAAAACACAAAAAATTCGAAAAAATGAATGAAATATTTATTTGAATCGATATTTTGAACCTTGCAATTTAATGTTTAAAGATAATTTCATGCAAATGTTGACCGCGGCTGCATCTCAGGTAGCCCATCCGCTGAGTCCAATTTTGGCATACTCTTTCACACATATCGGCCGGTATCTCACGAATGAATGCATGGATGTTGGCTTCCAGTGCGTCAATCGAAGCGGGCTTGTCCCTATACACATTAGCCTTGGCATACCCCCACAAAAAATAATCTAATGGTGTCAAATCGCACGATCTAGGCGGCCAATTGACCGGCCCGAAACGTGAAATTAACTCGCCTCGCAATTGCGCCATTGTTTCGCGTGCTGTGTGGCATGTGGCACCGACTTGTTGAAACCACATATCATGCAAGTCAAGAACTTCCATTTCGGGCAAAAAAAAGTTTGTTATCATCGCTCGGTAGCGTTCACCATTGACAGTAACGCTGCGATTCGCATCATCTTTGAAGAAATATGGCCCAATAATGCCGCCGGCCCATAAACCGCACCAAACAGTGGCTTTTTCGGGATGCATTGGTAGCTGTTGCAATGCTTCTGGCTGATCTTCACTCCAAATGCGGCAATTTTGCTTATTTACGTACCCATTCAACCAAAAATGAGCCTCATCGCTGAACACAATTTTTCGATAAAAAAGCGGATCCTCGGCCAGCTTTCCAAGAGCCCATTCACCAAAAATTCGGCGTTGTGGTAGGTCGGCTGGCTTTAGTTCTTGCACCAGCTGTATCTTAAAAGGCTTTACGCCCAAATCCTTCCGCAAAATTTTCCACGTAGTGCTGTAACAAAGGCCTAACTGCTGGGAACGGCGCCGAATCGACATTTCGCGGTCTTCTGTCACACTAGCTGATACGGCCGCAATATTTTCTTCACTACGCACAGTACGTAAACGTGTTGGTGGTTTAATGTCCAACAAAGTAAATTTGGTGCGAAATTTGGTCACAATCTTCCGAATAGACTGCTCAGAAGGTCGAGAATGCCGATCATAAAATGGAAGCAGCGCGCGATGAACATTTCGAACCGAGCACGAATTTTGATAGTAAAATTCAATAATTTGCAAGCGTTGTTCATTTGTAAGACGATCCATGGTTAAATTGCAAACCAAACTGAAGCTGTTTGACAGTGATACAAGGTACTAAACACACGTCAGCTGTCAAAACCAGTGTTGCCAAAATCAAACCAGCTAAAAAAAAAAATATTGAACTAAAATTAGTTTTTCATCAATTTGCCTTGAAATTAAACTTTAAATAAATGAGGCCAAAACTGAATACATGCTTCTAACTAACAAAACGCCACCATTGATAGAAACAATTTCGAGGCCAAAGTGAATTTCCTGCGAAGAATTACCCCAGGAAAGCGTTGATACTTTGGTTTTACAAAACAATTGGGTTCCAAGCTCCTACGTCAAAAGACAAAATGTATGCTTTACAAAAGCCTAGTCCCTTTATGGCGTGGCCTGTTGGACGAGAATGAAGACCGAGCCGACATTTCATAGATAAAGCAGAAAGCAGAGTGCCCGCATCGCAGAGGATACCAGGCTACAGTATCCCAGGCAAAGTTTTTTAACGGATCGGCCTCCTTTTAAGTAAGCATTTGGTTACAGTTTAACAATTTATATAACTGGTGAGATGGTGTATACCAACTACTACCCTTCTTATCTCCGATTGTACACTTGGGTCTTTTCTGTACATACCAATATAAAAACAATGAATTTTGAAATGTTTACAAAACATTAAGTTTTATTTCAACAATAAACTGTATTTCTATTTTAAATGGTTTTAGACTAACACCGGCGGGGATTGCGATAGTTTTTTCCGGTCCAATCGTGCACTTACGATTATTTCTTATTGAGTTACTGTCAAAATAATACTCTATATATATAGACTTCAAAAATATATACATATCTATGTATATACTTCTTTACTCAACCTGAAATTAAAAATCGAAGCTTATTTGAGCTAAAGGTGTACTCATCTGTTGATTTATAATCGAAAATCCATTCGAGTTACTATTTTTGCACACACCAGCAGAAAAATCACTTACAGTTCGTTGCCAAATTAATAGGGACAGTCATGGTTTTGTTGGGAGTAATTGAAATATTTTGGCCCAAATTTATTTTTAATCCGTTAACAACAGATTTTGAAACACCCGTAATAGCAGCTACTTTTCTTTGGGAATGACTCGAATAAATTAAAAAAGTTTTTATTTCCATTCCTCGACCCATTCTGTTCCGAAAAAATGCCTGAAATCATTAAAAAAATATTTTTTTTCTTAGTAAAGTTTTGTTTTAAACAAAATAAAGTGCATTACCTACGTTTCAATTAAAAGAAGTTCAAAAAATGTCCACAAACAATTTTCAAAAAAGAAACACTTTTTTTTATACTTCTGCCTTTGAAATTGCACTTCAAGAATAAAACCGGTCTTCCCCGAATAAAACCATCTCGAATATCTGCCGACAATGAAAAATAACCGTTAAGCACGTAGGCTGTGAAATAAAATTCACCACGTATATTAATTAATATTAATTTGGCAACCCACTGTTTTTAAAATCAAGAAACTTTCGGTTAAAAACTACCAAGTAATACTGTTAATGTAGCTCCTAAAGAGTTAGTGGACTAAAAATAACCGATTCATAAATTTCCCCTCGAAGGTCAAAATTGGTTCGGCCGTAAATAACCAACTAACTCTCTATAATTTAATGAACTTACTTGGTTGGGCTGATATTAATCTCCAAACTTTATTGTTAACAACTACTGATAAAGTGCTTTGTTTTTTAACAGTGTGCATTTAACTTTTTATCTCTGTTGTTTTTAACAAGGAATACTCGTTTTTGTCAACAGTGACTTATACCTATTCACACCGTACCGAAAACTCGTTTTCGTCGACTACTCGTCGATGTATTTACACCGAACACCAACTAAGTAGTTTTCATTTGGCGTTTCATTCAACTGTGGGACACTTTTCGTGAAACTTCTGTGTAAATTAGCTATTTGGGTTACAAACTTCGACCGCATTTAAAAATAATATGAGCCCAGTTGTGACTTATGTTCGGTCAGCTGTTCTGCTGAATTTGCTGAATACTGCAGAAGCTGTGTTTGTTTCAACAATCCAAATATTGGAAGTCGTTGTCGTGGTGTTTTTGTAGAAAACGACGTCGGCAACTCGTTTCTGAAATGTGTGTAGGAAAACTTCTGTTTTCGATAAAGATTTCGAGTGCTCTGTGTGATTAGGGTGATTAGGGCCTTACCAAAAAACATTTTTAGTTTCGACAGTAAAATTTCACAGTGGATATATTTTCCATACAAATTTCGCAATTGTGACCTTTTGTAAATTTAGATCGGTTATTGTTACAACAACATAAGTTACCGATTTTTCGAAATCAGTTTTATTACGTTTTTACACAGTTTATCTGTAGATAATTTGATGCCTAAAACACCCAAAAATTTGATCGCAACCTGACCCTCTTACCATTGTTTGTTTCTTCTGTAAAAAGATAAAAATGTAATTTGTTCTGTTTTAGCAATCCCCGATTCATTTTAATTTGCTACCCATTTTTTTTTAAACCAATCTTTGAGCATGAGTACTTATTGAAGTCACGACTGAATAAAAAACATTAAAACATTTTAAAGTAATAAGTTAACAACAATCTTAAATTCCACAAACACAATTACTGGTTGATTTTGACAGAGACAAAATACCAACGAATCATCACCAAAATCCGAGCTGTGTTTCCATTTTCGACTCATCCATGGACGTGTGAAATAATTGATGCCTCTTAATTTTCCTCTTTGCAGTTACCTAGGTGGAGGACAATAACCTCAACCTCGACATCATTTCTGACCAATAAATCAATTGATGAAGTACCAGTGATTGATTTTTCCCACCACTGTCCATTTGTACAGAGTATGAAAATCTCTGCCACTCACTAGCTGTGGTAACAGAATCTCAGCATCGAACCCTATCGACCCAGTTGTTACAGGGAAAAGCACTCGCATACAAAAACGGAAGGCGCATTCAATCAATTTACTCGAATTCATCGAAGCAAGGAAACTCCGGTGGTAACCATTTGCCATCATCGACAAAATGCTACACATCCAGTTGCACTTCTCGGTTCGATCACAAATTAACCCTTTCAGAAATTTCCCCTCGCAGATATTACTTACAGTCGCCAGTCGGGGGACTGCAAAAGTCATCCCAACACCCAGTTAAGAAAATTAATGGACCTTCGTCGTCGTTCCAAGAATATTTTCTGCGGACTTGTTTCACATGTGCTGTAACAACAGCAGCGGTACTGCTTTTGGGCTAAGTAACCTTTTCAACAGCATGCCAGCTGCAGCACTGAGGTCCGACAGGGTCCGGATATACTGCTGCGTAATAAATTGCCGATATTTTCGTTCCTGCAGCAGGAAAGTCCACAAATTGCTGTACGACGCTCTTAAGTGACTCGATGGTTTAATAGGTTAATGTTGGGAAAGCTACTCGGCACAAATAACCCGCTGGGTGAGAGGGCTTTTATTAAATTTTCCAAATGCATCGAGGTTTTTTTGCTTCTTGTTTACACACATCGTTGTAATTTCTAACTGGGACATGGTGTCCACACGAGCATCCCCTAATACCACATACACCGTCATTTAGAATGCAAATCACTGTTTGTGTGAGCAAAATATGAACCAACTTAGCGTCGAGAGGAAAACAAAATATTTGAGTTCAGTGCAGGGTATGGTCAACACACATGGCCAAGGACTAATGTCAAGTTGGGGCGATCCTCTAAACGTGAGGTGGATGGACAAATTTCGATTGGCCTCCGCTGGGTTATTGTTCTCGCACGTGTAGGTGGCAGTAGCAGTCTGGAATCAGTTATAAGAGGATAATATACGACGTAATGTGAGAAGGGTTAACAATATTGGGATTGCCGGTTTGTGTTGTGGTCATTGCAGATAAGCAGTGATAAGTCTGGGCTATTTTCTTAAATCGTTTTGGGTCTATTTACCCATTTGTCGAAAATGTGTTGGTACATCAAAATCGGTAGGGATCAGCCAACGTAGTATGAGCCAATATTAAGAACATGAAGTTGAAGATGCTATATTTGGTCCTTTTGTGAGATTTGGTCATAGAATATGTCGTACTACATATGTTCTTTGATCTTTTGTTTGTTTTTGACTCGGCGATCGCCTTGACAATCAATGATTTCATACATACGGCTTTGTAATTGATAAAAATAAGTCGTTCTGATTTATTTGCCCGCAATATTTTGGTCTTACTGTGCAGTCTTAAAAGATATCCTTTCGCTGGAGTGTTTGCACGCGCAGGAGTCATGTGCAGAGGGAGCATATTGTACTTGGGTTGGGATTTATTGATACTATTCTCATTTTATGTTCGCAAATTGATTGAATTTGGCTTTCTGCCTTTCCGATTGAAATACATTTCTTCACTTAACCGTGGCCTTTGTAAAAACAAATGCGTTCTGTCCGCACATCCGACAACTATAAAGTGAATAGGACTATTGTGAGTAATGACTTTGTTCTGACAGCGACTGTCTTTGATTTACCTCCTGATTTTGGAAACTTCCTATGGAACCATCTCTTTATCTCCGCTTTTTGGCACCAGCTGTCAATTGTCATTTATCCACAATAGCACAACCACAATGGACATAGTTTCGCTTCTGGATTCTTTGTGTGTGGTCTCATCGAGGATTGTTGAGTGTTTGCTTTAAGCGACAGTGACAATAAAATCGTTTTCATATAGCCAATGGTACCCACCTACACAACCTAAGATTTATAAGGCAGCTCCAAGGCTTAGGATTAGGGGGATGTACGTCAATTGGTCGAGAGTTTTATTATAGCGTTGATTTAAGGAATGGAAGATTAGAGTGCGAAAATTATATCATTTTTTTATGGCTTACATCTTCAATGATGCATTGATCTTTAAATTCTCATAATCAATAAAATATTTCGAGGTAGCATTTCCATGCAAAAAATGTATTCAATTTATTAAAGAGACAATAAATATACAACCGAAACCGAAGCAAAATGGAAGGAACGAAAAGTTCAATATATAAAATAATTATTAAAGGAAATTTCCGGGAACAAACGACGGTTAAAACAGCTTTGTGGGTAATTTTGAGGAGCAATTTTCGGACTGTACAATGTTCATATTAGCAACACCAACAAAATATTTATCTAGATGAAGCAAAGTGTACAGTCAAAACCGTAAAAGTACCTCTCGCATAAGTGCGTAGCCCGCATGAGTTAAAACCAAAATGTTAACGAATTTTGTTTGCACGATAACCTCAATATGAATGGTACTTCCTATTTTGAAACCACAATTTCGATTTCGGTAAAACTTTAAAAACCAAGTAATGCTTACACCCCAAACAATAACTTATACTCCGTTTTCAGGTTAAAAGTAAAGCAACGGTATTTTTCAAACTAAACCTAACATTGCAATATTTGTTACTGTTTTGTGTGCATAATTTTACAAAAACCGCTCTAACGATTTTGACCAAAATACATATTAAAGATAATATAAGTATCTAGCAGTGGCTTAGTGGTTAGTGTGTTGGACTATTAAGCGAGGGGTCCCAGGCTTGGAATCCCGCAAAAACCCAAATTCCAACTTATGGTTTTTTTCCGCTGCGCCGCCTCTCGCGAACGTCTGACAAATATCCGAGAGTATAACTGTCATGAAGGAGCTTCTCAATTAGCCGTTTGGACCCGGCATAAAATTGTAGATCCCTTCCATTCGTCCCAAAAATGAAAAACTCACACAAACGAATGGTTGTGAGAAGCTAGGCCTAGGGTCCCTACAGACCTGTTGTGCCAACTGTTTATTTATTTATTTATTTATTACTTAGATTTTCTCAAAAAATTCGACTAAATCTGTTTTTTAATTATTTCTCTAGTAAGCTTAGTGCCCTACTTCTAATAAAAATGCAATTACAGCTACTCAAAACATCTTTTTAGCAAATAAAGCCACTCTTCTTTCAACCATACCTATTGAATATGCACCTACAAATAATTGCAACCAACCAACTCTCACTTCATTTGCACCCCCACAAACGTCCTTCGACATATTCGGTTTGTACCCTACTTCCTTAAAGCAGCGTCACTAATCTATTTCAGTCAAAAATAAAAACATGCCCTAACAGATCAGAAAACAGAAACTCGTACTACGCTTGTAAAATAGTACGGTAGGCGCTTACAACTCTCTAACCAGAACTGAAGACAATGCCAATGTTACGGAGAGCTTCAACATATAAAAACTCACATTGGTATTTGATGTAACTGTAATCAGATGAATTACCCAAAAGTGGATTTTGTTTAACACTATTCGTATATTTTATGAACCGTTTCTTTTATCTAGCACCGGTTCTCAGATTTTTACCTACCTACATAATAAAATAAGAAAACAACAAACCAAACTTTTCATGAACGAGAAAGCTTCGTTCGACCTAATCGTGCACTTTATCAACTCCGGAAGTACACGAGATTGATACTATGACAAAGGCTTACCCGATTGGCACTCGCACTCGCACTCGGTTTTCCTAACCTGAAGGGACTGTGACTTCTACGGACTATCGTCTTGTTGAAATATTTAGATCGTGTAGATTTACTTATATGGAAACCTCCAGATGACAACATTGGTAACTACATTCTGGTTAGTGATGCCAACTAAGGATTTTTCATGCCTTTTAGGCGCTATTTCAATAGCTAAGGCTTTAAGGCTTGTTTTTTTTTCCAAAAAGGCATCTTTTTTTATTTTAAATATTTTTCTATTTTTTTTTTTTTGATTCAGCATACGGACTTCTTATTTTTTTTATGTATGATTTCAAGGACCAAGACTATCTGCTGGACTAAAACTATGTTTGTTTTGTTCAATATTTTGTACCTACCTATTAAGAATTTCTTCTGTGATTAATAATTTTAGTTTTTTTTTGGAAATAAAAGTTGATTTTTTTTTTTTTTTTTTTATATTTGTGTTTAATTTTTGATTTATTGTTACAGTTTACCTATAAAAAATATTTTAGGCATTATTGAAAAAAAGATATCTTTTTTCTCAAGTAAGGCATTTTTTCATCCAAATTCGTTGGCAACGCTGATTCTGGTAGACGGCCTTCGGCCATCGGCCAAACCATTTAAAGACTTAAGTCAAATTCAAAGTTAAGAAAATGTAAATTGTATTTTTTTTTAAGTCAATAAAATAAAAAAATAACGATTAGTGATAAGTTTTTTCAACAACTTTTAAGCCATACTCTAAACACAAGATGACGAACCGAAGGCATGTAAGATGTCCCGGAAACCTGAAACATACGGTAATCGAGAACCAGGACGGGCTGTCCGTAGACTAGTTAATATAATACTATTAAATTAGTAACTAGTGAAAGTTTCGAAAAAAATGATCCTTTACCATATGCATAAGTGGCCAATGGAAGATTTGGATCTAGGTACACTGCAGAATAATATCGGAAGATGACTTAATGGAAAATATAAACTCTGGATGAAATATTTTAGAAAGGTCACAATTCACATTAACGTGCCTGCTAAAACTGACTGCAAACGTATTTGCTGTATCACAAGGCGGTCGTACAGCTCAAAGTGTGGGTGGTGCGTGCCCATATAGTCACCATAACAAAATTAAGCCCAACTTCCGATTTGACGTTGGCTCTTATAAAGCATTTCCCTAACGTAAACGAAGTAACATAATACCCGTTAAGGAGATTTTGTGCTTTTCCAGAGACAGTCGGATTAAGTTACCAAAAAGGAAAATGTTTTCGTCCAGCGGTCGCGCTTAGGTAGGTATCTAGAATCCATAAATTTGTTCAGGGTCACAAAATCTTAATCCCAAATGGAAAGTTTTCAATATATCTACCAGATTGTGAGAATACTTTTACCGTTGTGTCCTTGAACTTTGATTAGACTTTCATCTCCGCTAGCAGCATTAAAATACGATACGATACTGTGAGATATTCTAATTGGACAATATTGTCGTCCTAGCGATGTTTTTGCAAAATGCAAAGTCTTCTTCAAAGTCAGAGAAAATGGCGCAATATCTCTTTATTGTCGGAGCAATGTCCCAGACACTGCCTCGACTGCCAAAGGGCAAACAATCTCGGCACATGAACTCTGAACAGTCCAAGCCAAGCCCATACGTCAATAACCATAAATGGCATGGCTGATTTCACGTTCATATTATTGAGACCTCTAGGCGCTGTTAAATGAATATGAGCGAATATAATAAGTAGAGACCGGATTACATGCAACATAAAAATGTTGAAATATACATGCAAATATGCATGAAAAATGTTAAAAATATGCATAAAAAGGAACAAAATATGCAAAGCATAGCAACTTTTTTTTATTTTAAATTCAATAAAAAATATAGCTGAATAACATAGTTTAATAAAATTTTTAATTACGAAATTTTATAACATTTTGTTAGTCTTGAAAATGTGAACAATCATGTACTGTTCGAAATGTTCGGTGGTTTTCACTTAAAATATTTTTATATGTGGAAAAGGACTTTTCCTCTGGCAATTCGGATTTCATTTATTATCTGAATAGATTCAGTCAGCGCTAAGCCCTGAGTTTCAAGGATTTTAATGCCTGCCGGTATGAGAGAAAAATGAGTGCATATCACGGCACACAGGGAGGGTTATATTTATGTTTCGCGCGTATCCTATGTACGTTCCTACGGGACGCCCTGTAGCCTAAACGGCTTGACCGATTTTGAAGAGTGAGGTATCATAATATTCTCCCCGGAATGTCATAGTCTAAAAAGATAAAAATAAAAAGACTGTAAAAAAATAATTAAAAAAAATATTAAAATATGAACAAGACGTAATTAAGTCACTCTTACATATCGTCGCTGTTTAAGAAAACCGGCATAACTCAAAAAATACGAATTTTGAGTTAATAATGCCACTCGAATGAGAAAAAAATTCTCTATCTTTCTGTAAAATCGGCATAACTGTAGCTCTTCAAAATCTCGCTAGATGGATATTGTGTCTATTTTTTTTCACTTCTTTTCTCTCCTATTTTATGTGCAATAAAGGTATAACTCAGTAGCGTGCAGATGTTCAAAGTGGTTGGACCAGTGTTTTGTGCGGAAAAGTGACATATTTTGAGTTGTGCGTGTTGATTTGCTTCAAAGTTTAGAGAAAAACGGACTTTTTTTTGTTAGACTGCTATTCAAGAAAAAGTAAGTATGATTTTAGTCTTTTTTTTCTGCACTAAAACGCATTGTGCCACTTTTCCTGAAATAATCTAAACTTTTGTTTTTTGCAGTGACACTTTAATGATTTATGCCATTTTTCCATAAAATAATTTTTCACAATTCTTAGAGAAATAATTTTTGATAATTTTTATTTTTGAGTTAAATCGATTTTTTTTTTTGTCCGATCCAAGATGAACTAAATACAATTCAATAAAAAAGTTCACTATATACAAAAGTTTTTTTCGGGAAAAGTGACCTAAGTTGGAAAGGGATGCAAAAACGCTAAAATTTTAATACCTAATATATTATTTCAACTTTTTTTTTTAGTTTCCATTAGATAAAATAATGGAGCTGGCCCTTTCAAATGAAGTTTTTAAAAAAAAAGATTGATAGTCACTTGAAAAAAATAAAAGTGTGAAAATTTCTGCAACTCAGAAACTTTAAACAGCTCTCCTGAGAAATCAAGTTTTTTTGAGTTATGTCGGGTTTCTTGAACATCGACGATATATTTGTCAGGCTGTGAAGGCATATAGTCGCCGATTGTCAATTAGTTATGTATAGGTACTTAACCCTGCAGTCGTCGCGCGGATTACTATTGTAATCCACCAATGCAAAATTGAGAATTCCCGGAAAACTAGTGGTGGTTATTTTTTGTCTCTTTTAGTACTTACAGTTAAATAGTTTACGCGTGCGCTCAGTGAATCGCGAGTCCCGGTCGTGTGTGGTTGTGTCGCGAGAGCGTTGTAAAGTTAAGTGGAATACTATTGTAATCCGCGCGACGACTGATGTAAGTATTTTTGTCAAACTGTTTTTCTTTGTTTTTTCATAATTTCGAGTTATTACATAATGTCATAGCTCATGTACATGTTTTTTATGAAGTAAGGTACTTGATTTATATTTTATATAAATATGGTTTTTTAGGAACATCATGGATCAAACACGGGATGATCAGATCCGTGCTTGGCTCAACGAAGGTAATGTAAATGCACAAGATTTTGACAACGATGATTCAACCTCGAATGATGAAGAAGATATTCTTGAGGAACCAAACCATGAAACTGAATCTGAGCAGGAGGATGAAATGACGGACGAGGAAATTACCGACGACGAGGAATCAGGACAAAGGAGAAGCAATGCATTTTAAAGACTATACCACCATATACCACATCGAGGAAGGACTCGAAGACACAATATAGTTTTTGTGCCTCCTGGACCCAAAGGAGTGGCTAGACAGAAAACGACAATTGAAGACTGTTTATCTCTATGCCTAGATGTTACCATGATTGATCTCATTGTCAAATATATCGCGTGAATTTTCATTTTACTAGGATAAAACCCTAGAAAATATGTATTATCAATCGATTTTAAGTAAAAAATGGCATAACTGGTGAGAATGGGCAAAATATGTAAATGCATATGCAATATGCAAATGCATATAATCCGGTCTCTAACAATAAGTATCGTTCTCGCCCTAAAGTCAGTGTTTATTACATATCATAATGAATGGCATTCAAAATGGAGAAATTTGCCTTGCCCTCTACATCCTGTGAGTATTTTAATCACTGTACGTAGCTACCTTATATTCCCAGGAGGGTATTCAATATTTTCCCATCGCCTATATCAACAGAAGCAAATAATAGCCTCGGGGTAGCCACCGGTTGCGGTTTGCCTGGTTTGCGGAGGCTTTTATCTAATTCATTGGATAATATTTTCCAAGGGACTCCCATTAATCCTTTGACTGACTTTTATTTGTCCATTTCATCCCATTCAACGAGAAATATGCTCAGGTGCCTGTACGGATATGTTGGTCGCGCATATTACGAGTATACATGTTTTTTGAGGGGTAGACTCCATTGGGCCTTGTAATTGCGGTCAGCGAATCAATCTAGGTATCAAAGCATTTACAGTGACGAAGGTAAATATTCTCTGATTGAATGTATGCTTTATTTTTAATATGCAGCATATGACTGCAAATACGCATCAAGCCATCGAGGCGAAAGTTGAAACTATTACGAGAGTCCTTGTGATTATTGACCCGATTGTTGGATACCTATATGGGAATCAATTAGGGATAGCAGTCCACAACTTCGTCAAACAAAATCTCAAATGGTTGAAATAATAATTAAGGTGAAGTTTTCGAAGATAACATTATATTATACGAATTGGGATCCTTTACGTCCAGTATCGACTCATTTTCACCAGGAATAAATGCTTTTCATACGTTTTCTTATAAATATAATCCAAGGGAGGATTCTATGAGTTAATATTAATTAAAAGTCATCAGAATAATGACCATTAGAAGTGAATGGGGCTACTTAATTTGCTACTGATGTTGCTTTCTCGTCGTCCACTCGAAAATGAGCATATACATCATGAAGGAGTTAATCACCAGTATATAGGTACACTTTATCAAGCATAGACGCCCGGTTGAACAAAAGTCAAATCGTTTTGAGTTTGCTTCAAGCAGACACACAACGTATACGTGCCTCATTTTCACTAATACACTCACACATGCTTGAAGAGTTTTTGAGGAGTGTATATGCCGCTTCAAGCACAATATAGGATCAAAATTTGATGAGGGAAAAATGTTTCCAATAAAAAAAAAGTAAAATGTCAATTAGGGCGATATTTAGGAAGATAATTCCTAAGCAGTTACCATATAAATTTGCGACACGCGTACTGATGATAATGGTGAGAAGCTTATGTGTGGCGCCAATATTGGGATGTAACCAACTTCAAGTTGTTCTTTACGTTCGCAAAGATTTATTTTTCGTTGGAAGGTAGAGCACGATTCTTTTCGGTTTTTTTGCGGACTTTTGTCCCCTCAGCGTCACTGTGGTCCGAAATGACCTTTTATCGCTGCAAAAATTATAAATTTCAAACGATTTAAGACATCGATACAATATTCTTTTTAGGGCCACTTGCACCAAGTTACTGGATAACTAAATAAACTTCTGAATAGCTGACCCTAGATAAACAAATAAATAGTTACTCCTCCGATAAGCTTAGGATTGAATTATCAAATAAATTCGAGTTCCACAGACCCAAAAAATTGCTTAAATGGATATGGATACAATAATTGATAGCGCTTGTGCGAAAAAGCACTAGGCTCCGTAGTTCACGACGGCTGAGAAAATATTTTTGCTTTCCTTATAAAAAGTACAGGAACATAATTGAAAACTAAGAAAAAACGTTCAAAAATAAAATTAAACTTGGATAAAAATCCTTCACGAATTTGAAGCGACTCGACGAGTTATGTTCGGACGCAAAACAAAAACGAAAAAAAAGAATTCAAGTTTATTGTCGAAATTTCTTTATTTTTTGATTTTAATGTTTAATGTTTTAACTTACATTTTTACACTTTGTTTTGGTATTATTTGATGTTTGGATACGACTATCCAATCCAGCCTTTCGAAAATGGATAAATATTTAATAGTTACCATGGATAAATGAATAAATGTTGTCCTGCAACACAATTCCTTCCCAATATATGGAATGGGACTAAACAGTGTATAAATGAATACATACTGCTGTCAAATGAGTTTGGTGGCCCTTAAAAGAAATTCCCGATTGTTAACTTTGCGAAAAAAAAAATAACTATACCTACATCTATGGCTGGAAAAAAATTCTCCCAGGAAAAAAAGTTCACATATTTCTTTACTTTTTAAATCACCGTAAATAATGCGGATATAACTCTGCTAACAGGGTGTTACAAAATATCAGTCGTGTCCTAGGCCAGAAAAATCAACCATCGACCAAATTTTCAAACTTCCATAGATCTTGGAAAAAACAAGGAATTTTAAATTAACAAACACCATAATATGGTAAATTATATATAAATGTTGACTTTAAAGTCATCTAGGCGTATATAGCGATAAGCTATACAAAGCCATGGCAAGTTTCGGAATATCCCCTGAAATCGTTCATCTGTGTAGGATGAAGATGTAGATTGGAGAATTCTCGCTACTTCGACCAAATCGGCAAGAACATACAAGAACATAACCTTCGATGTCGAAAAAGGTTTGAGACAAGGCTACGTGCTATCGAGTAACTTCTTTGATTATACGAAGCCCAAAGCTAACATTAGAGCTATAATTTGTCAAAAATCCTTTCAACTGCTTGCTTCTGATGATATTAACATTATCCGAAGATCGCAGCAAGCTGTCAGTGAGGCATTTGCAAGTATTTTTAAGCAGAGGCTGTGCAGATGGGCCTGGCTGTAAATGAGGACAAAGCAAAGTATATGCTGTCAACGAGAAAGCACTCTTAACATCGACGAATCAGGCAAAACGTCACGATGGACAGACACAACTTCGAAGTAATTAAAGACTTTCTTTCCATGGGTTCCCCTATCATCGCAAAGTGACACCAACGCAGGTGGTCACTCTTGCCAATCGCTGTTTCCTCGGGCTAAGAATACATCAATGAAATGGGGGCCTCTCTCGTACGTAAGACCGCCCTTAACTCGAGAACGGATCGTCCGATTAGATGCAACGGCGAGAAAACTGGAAAATTTTAGAGGGAGATTGGAAAATTCATAGGAATTGATTTTCCATAGATGCATTCTGTCCGGGTATTTTTGTTTAAATTTTGATCGTACAGTGACATCATATACGTCAAAAGTTCATCTTTATTTGATGACTTCGCGATCTGTTTTCGATCGCGAATGTTCGATCAGAAAAACTAATTTCGATTGGAATCGTGAATGCTCCAAACTATTTTAATCAAAAAGTCCATTTTGATCGGGACGGCGTTCACCGAGTCCGCTAGTGTTATATAACCCTATAATCATGCTTGTCCTGCTCTATTGTGCGGTAGCATGGACTGAAAATTATGAAAACCCAGATGAATAGGGACCTGGAATTTAATGCCGAGTCCGAACGGCTAAATTGAAAAGCTTTTGCAGGGCAGCACTCTTGGATGTTTTTCAGACGTTCAAGAGAGGAGGCGCAGTGAAACAAACCGTAGGACGTTATTTCAGACCAGAGAAACCACGATCAGTAGTCTTGCACACTATCCAATGAGCCGCTTTAATTTACAAACAGGAAGTGTATTTTGATGTCAGACCTTCTATGAATTATGATGCGGTCAAGAAAATTGTCTCGACCTTCTGTCGGACCACCTGTCCAGATGAATATACCAGTCGATGCAGACTAAACATCGGGACCGATTTTCTTTAAACTCTGCTCACATGATTTACAAGATTTTTATTTTTCATATTAGCTCCAGTTTTAACAATTAACCGTACTTCCCGTGTTCATTTTTCACACCAACATAAAATCCATTAACTTATTGATATAATTAACTAAATTTACACAGTCATAAATATATTCTATCATTAACTAACAGCCAGCCCGAGGCTCTGTAATTAACTTAAAAAAAAAAAAAATCTCCCCAGAGCAAACTCGTATTGGTGCTTTATTTTATCTAATAACTGTTTGCAAATCATTAAAATTTATTTATGAGGTTGCATTATCATATGTAGTGCATTCTGTGGTGAAAAAAAACACGCACACAGAAAATTATATGAAAACAAATCAAATGTGCACTTTGTTTTCCCTGCACAAACATATTGGCGAATCTGTTTTAATGGCACCCCTCACAGTCATCAGCATATCTATTTGAGTTTTAGAATGCGTGTGCGTGTGACTCACCTGTGTTATACTGGAAATTAATTCTGGGTGATTATACCACCAGATCCATTCAAATAAAAATAACCCATACCAGAAGTCGTATGTTGTTTCCGTCACCGAAGAGCATTCGTATTTTAAACTTGGCACACGAAGTCTAATTATTTTTCGATGTAGCTTTTAATAATTTTACAAAAATCAGATCAAATTATATATTGAAATGAATTTAGAAAATCGCTCCACCTGTCAGAATTCAAATTTTGAATTGTTGAGTTAAAAATATTTTTTGAAAAGTCCGGGTACAACTCGGGTTTATGAAAACCGTAATTTGCGCGTCAATACTAGTAATCTCGTCAATGTACCTACAATCAATAAATCACAATTTCCACCTTCTATTTATAATGTTACTGCTCCGCGTTTGTTCAATAAATTACCTTCAAGTATGAGATGTGAGCGAGTTAAATCCGGATATCTTAAAAATGTAAAATGCTGGCTTTTCTCGTTAAACCACGCTGTAATTGTTAATGTACTGAATCCTTTGGTTTGATTTCTTTTTGTTTTATTTTTTATTTTATTTTTTATATAGTTGAATTTAAACTTATTTTTTATCGCATCCCCATCGATAAATAAATCTTAATTTTATTATTATTTACTGTACATTCGCCTCTTGTCTAATTTTGACAACATAATACATAGCTATTTCAGTTTATATTATAACATAAATGCTCTTCTTTCTTTTAAATCTATCTTTGAATTTGTATTAAACTTTTTTATAACTTTAAGTTATCAATGAAATAAAGAATACAAAAAAAATATGTTTAAGTAAGAAGAAAAAAAGCAGCACTTTACCACCCTTTCAAAAATGGCCGACTGAATACAAAGGAAGTGACTTATTTATGGCGAAGGGTTTGGCATCATTGAACCGGACCAATAATGGCGTATACAATCAGGATGGCAGATGCTTGATTCGAGCTACTTTTATATATTTGAAGATGCTGCAATTAAGGATTCTTAAGATTAGTCAGTGTTCCAGTTCATATGATGGTGGAAGAGTCATTAAAATATCCAGCCTAGCTTAAAATGAGCTACTTAACTACATCGAAAGCAAAGCTTATGTTGCATATTCACATAGGCAAAATAAAAAAAGACCAACTGAATGCGGAACCTCAGAAGGTCAGTCGTGCATTATGTGGAGGCCTCAGGCTAATATTAACATGATATTACGACCATTCAACGGGGCATCGCTACGAGCATTGGATAGCACAGATAATCTAATTGAAATAGATGGAAAAGTGTGCATCGGTCAGCTAAAACACAAATCAATATTTGGTCCTTCGAGCCCGATGGGAGGCTTATTGTGAAAAGGTTCAATGTCCATTTTAAAAAAACTCAATCTCTCTAACTCTATCGAGCGAATTGCTTTCAATTCCATCCCGAAGCAACAACATTATGATCTGAAGTGCACGACTGGATCGCACGAAAATAAATAATGATTTAAAATAAATTTTTCGACCTACGGATTGTGGGTCTGTAGGGATCCTAGGTCTAGCTTTTCATAACCATTCGTTTTGTGTGTGTTTTTTTATTTTTGGGACGAATGTCAATATTACGCCAACCCAAACGGCTAATTGAGAAGTTCTTTCATGACAGTTATACTCTCGGATGTTTTTCAGACGTTCGCGAGTTGTGGCGCAGTGGAAAAATGTTGGAATTTGTTTTTTTTTTTTTCGTAATTCGAACCTGGGACCCCTCGCTTACTAGTGTAACACACTAACCACTAAACCACTGCGCCAACGTGTATGGTTTATTGTATTTAATACTAAACAATGCCTTTCGTGCATTTGTGAAGAAATGTCCTATTAGTTTAATTGTAATAATAAAGAATGGGATAGGCATTGAGGTCGTGGAGGAAGACGTTAATTTATACAATTTCTGGAAATACCTTAATAAAATAACCTGTTTCCTCAGGATTTCTAAATGGAAAGCGAAGTGTGAAGGATCATTGCTTAGATTGAGTTGGGTATATCGGTGGTCTGAAAAGGATTGCTTAACTGTACCGAAAACAAAAGAAAATTTTTAGTTTTAATTTCATTCCTCACATACACCAAAAAATATTCTTTGATGTATCCCAAAAGGAATTTTCTATAATAAAAACTTCGATAGGTTTAATGAAAAATTGTTTACATTTTATAAAATTACCCATCTTGAGAACAAGTGGGCAAGGATTTTGATGAACTCACTCTATCCACATTTTCCTCGTTTCTTCATTGTAGAACCGCTCCCATCAATCGTGGTAAAATCGTCGATTTTTCTCTGATGAAATTGGAATGATTCCAAAATTCAAACAAAAAACAGGTATACACTTTTAACAGGCAACCAGACTGGGCTAGGGGTAACGAGATATTTTAGCAACAAAAATTGCATGCTACGATACGTGGTATTCGCATTTTCCACCGTGGCACAAGTTATTTTCCTTTAAATTCATAAAGTTTATTGTCAAAAAAATTATCCCAATTTTTCGGGTTTTCGAGGTAAATATTTGAACTTTGAACAGATGTGATTTGTTCGAAATGCCGTGGCTAGGACACCCATTGATCCAGCTTTTGCCTACCTACATACGTACATTTTATATTTTTGTAGTTTGATCGGTTTGCAACTATGAATTCTGCAGAATATGGATGATGCGTGAATAGTTTAGAATTTTAAGATCAAATCAAGAGAAATAAGCGCAGAATCACGAAAAGTTCGTCTAGTTTTAGAGCTTAGCTAAGGATTTACTAATTCACGACTTTTTATTCGCAATTCTAGAAATTGTACGAAGTGAAGATATTGACCCTCAAAAGTCGTGAATCAACACTTTTCATTATCAATAATGCGATCAAATGAGAAGTACATATTGCAATAACCGATCGCAATTTGACACAAATAGTTATCAATTTGATATTACATGGATTGCAAATTGCAAACACAATTCGTAAATTACCACTTTTCTGTTGTAAATTACGATTTCCTCCCATAGCAAATTACAACCATTTCTTCTTGAGTTGCAACTCAATAGTGTTGATTTGCAAACTAACAGGGGAGATTTACTACTTCAGTGGTTGCAATTTACAAATTTTCATTCGTAAATTGCAACTTATTTTTATCAATTTGCATTTCATATTTTGCAATTTACGATTCTCGAGTGGCAAAATGAGGCATCACCGTATTAAATTGAAAATGTTTTATCGTGAAATTAGAAAACTTTATTCATAATTTACAACTTATATCTTGTAGTTTACAAATCAGAATTCATAGTTGTATTATTATACATAATATTTATAGTCGTATTTCTCCTGATATCCAAGAAAATCATGCGGCGCCATATCGTCCGGAAACAACGGAATATGTCTGGGGTGGTTTTTCGGTTTCTGATGAAATTTAAAATACCTACAAACAAAATATTTAGATGAACTTGACATTGATACGAACCTTAACAATTCTCTTCGATTACATAATTTAGAATCCATTCCAATTTCTTATATCTCTTTTCTGAAAGCGAGGTGTAAATTCTGAAAAAAAAATACAGATTTATATCTTTGGAACTATTGAATAGGTACTTACAAAATATGTTTCAGAATGCTGTATAATTAGAAGTACACAACCTATCAATACGAATTAGTTATACTTAAAGAACTTTAACTCGACTGCTTTAAGCAAAGATTGAATACCGACTGCCTGTCTCTGCACCGCCACGCAATGTGCACAGTGAAGATTTGGCTTCATGATTGCAGCTGTCTAGCAATACCACATACAAGTTAACGACAAATACGCTTAGCTCGTATAAGTGCAGTCGCTGCATTTCCCACGCTACCGATTATTAGTGCAAAACGTGTAAGATGCACACGACACTAATAATCGCAACATTCACAAATCTTCATCCGCCGGTAACCCGATGCAACTTCCCGGAATCACCTGTCTGCGCACCGTTGCTGTTCTTGGAATTCATCACATCAGCTAGCGTAGGCATAGGCGATAAGGTTAAGTTGTTAGTTTTTAAGTTTGAGTTTTGTCCCAACCGTTACACAATAAAGAGCTCTTGCTCGTAAAAAATATTTTTTTTGGCTTTTAAACATAAAGAAGCTTAATTTACATACGTGCATCCATAAAAAGAACGGATTTAAAAGGATTTCGATAGGTACATGGACTATGGACTGTGCATAAAAAGATTCCACACATCAGGTAGTTGATTCCATGGAAATTACAAAAAATATTTTGCAGTTTCATGTGTTAAATTATTACAAGATTTTATTGATTCATCATTCAGTGTTGTTAAATCACCAAATATTTTTCGCTATTTCAGATTGTGAAGTGGTGTTTGAGAAATTGACCTATTGAAGTGGTAAATTGATCCAAACAATCTCGCGAATCATTGCAAATAAAAGAAGCTCGAATTTATACTTCTAATCGTAAATTTCAACAAACAGAATTTTGTATTTTCCGCCGTTTTCAATGTCAAATTACGAATTTTTGTATCAATCCAAGACAAAATCGTTGTGATTTACGAAAAATATATAATTCGTAAATTGCAACTCAAAATTTTGCAATTGGTGATTTTCAATTTTTTGCCATCAAAACCGCAGATTATTTACCATCAAAATTATAAAATGTTTAGTGAATTATTCACGCATAATTAATGCACACCCCATACTGCCCTACAGCGCAGGTTGTCTGCTATGCATGGATAGGAGCTTGAAAATTATTTCGGAATTACGAGTATATAAAATTATATACCTATATGTAGGTAGGTACAAGGATTATATTTTGTTTGTTGAAAATGAGGGCTTTTTCGAAAATTTCCTGACAATCTGTTGTTACATTTTTTCTACATAAGCTTGGGGAAACTGAACACGACATTGATTTCATGTACGCAACATGATTTGAAATTAAAAAAAAACATATTGTGAAAGGGATAGTAAATAATTCAATATTACAAGTAATATCAATGCTGCTGATATCATGGGATACATGGAAAAAAAATGTATTGATAAATAGTCTTGTTTCGGTCCCTATAGCTTTGTATTCAATTTCAATCCTTATAGTCCAAGCGGCGACCGTCGAATCACTTGAGTCATCGGGTACCAAAAAAGTAGCATATTGTATGTAGAGTGTATTGTGAGAAGATATCAAATCGCTCGGTCTACCTAAATTTATCCTGCCGCCAGGCGTTTTTATAACGTCACTTCCGGTCTAATTTGTGGACGAGTACGTATATCAGCTTTCAGCAGAGACAGTTTATGTAGTCATTGCTGCAATGCCTTAGCTCATTAAGCTTTCGGTTAACATACTCTACTAGCACACAAGACAAAAGAGTTCGTGCTGATAAAGACTTAGTATCATTTATACTTTCACTCGTCTCATAAATCATGCTTTTCGTCCTCGGGTTAGGAGACATTCGGTTCTGGCAGCCTGAAGTAGCAGCGGTTCCAAAAAAAAAACTTTTGGCGCAGCAAGTCCATACAGGACCCTAGGATTTATTAGGTATATTAAATATTTGTGTCATTGAAAAGGTCTGTCATTATATTTTTCGGGGGTTTGAAGTATGAACCTGAACCTCAGCACAGTAAGCACTGATCCACTGTTATTGGTCTCTAGCAAGTTATAAAGTTAATTTTGTTAGGTACTTGCTATTTGACAGTCATAATCGTATAACAGACTCGCCTTATATGCTGGAATGGATGGGCTGCGCGAAATAAATCTCCAGGAAATAAGACCCCAAGTAAAAATTAAATGACTGCCCAAAAATGTGCCAACAAAAAATCTCTTAATTTGGGGTGGAATTTCACTTTTTGGGGCTTTATTTAATTTTTTTCAATTGGGTCCTAATTTCATAATGAAAAAAGGACTCATTGAAATAAGACCCAATTTAATTTTTATTTAAAAAATAACACATAGCTAAAAATAAAGGCGTAACGGAATAGCTCAAATAAGCGTTTTTTTCAGCGCTGATGGTTTTCAACTTGAGGCTTACATTTGGAATAAAAGTAAGCGAGGTATATAATAGCTGGAAAAATCGAGCGTTGAAAACCATTAATTAAAATTATAAGCCTCATTTCATTGGGGACTAATTTCCATTTTGAGAAATGGGCATAATTTCATTACGGAAAATTATTCAAATTTTGGACATGTTCCATTTTTACTTTGGCGCCATATCTTCTGGGGTCTTATTTCGCGGAGCCTTGTGGATGTTTGCAAATGAGAGCGGAAGACTGAAGTATTATTATAAACAGACAACAGAAAGATCTTATTTTCCGCAATCATTCGCTGCTATAGTATGCAGTTGCTCTACATTGACAACCGCATATACTTAATCCACGACTTTGGTTAATAAAATGTTTTTTATTCTGCTGGTAAAAGTTTTCCCGTTTAAAACTCCATTTGCATGAGGCATAATTCAACCCTTCTGTTAACAACTTTAAAGAATTCGAAGAACTTCTTCTGAAGATGTGGCAGAAGAAATACAGGCACATTTGCAAAGAGATTATAAATGCTATTCTGAAAAGAAGAAAGGATATTATGTACATCTCATCAGGACCATGTAAAGATTACTGCAAAATACAAGTCAGTCCGCTGAGAATTTACGTTCACTTCTCAGAACTCATCAACATCATCAGTTCATCACGTCCGAGTTCCTCTGGGTCTGGAAATATAAATGAAATATAATTATATGTTGCAAATGGGATGATTTGAAAAGGTCAACCAACGAATTGTAGAGCTAATGGCAGAGGACAAAAAAGCAAACGAGCGACAAAAATCGATGAAGCAAATAAAATAAAAATATTAAAGCTTCCTTTTATTAGTTTCTTCTTAGGATCTTTTACTAGATCCTTCTAAGAGTCTTGCATTTTGTTTTCGGCGTCGATGCGAAGTCTTTGGATATTACGTTTCCATTGTTGACAAATACGAATGAATCCATTTGGATTCATAACTAATAAAAGCTCATTCATTGTGGCTGTACCAATATTATTTATGTATGTTTTTTGAACCATTTAAAATATTTGAACAAAATTTGTATCTGCTAGCAACAACTCGCATGAAATAAAGCGAACTGAACTAAAGAATACCAGAACAAGTGCCCACTAGCCCGTAGAAACTATATACACCTCCTTGAAACGATACCATACAAATGCTGAGTTATCACACATCCGAAAATTGCGACACCAAGTTCTATGTCAGTTGAGGTCATCAGTTACTCAAGCCCGATGAATATTAATACGGTTTTAGAGCTCTAGGGAAAGTTTAAATTTGCAGCAAAAGTTAAAGGTAGCCTAATCCTTGGAGTCTAAACCTGGAGTTGCTATCGTTAGAAACAAGATCTGTAATGGCGGATTAGGTAGACTCCAGTTAACACTGGAGTGTCGTGGGGTGCTCATCACAGTAAACCAACTCACGCTGAACTACTTACTTTGCAAAATGAAATGCTCTTATTGTTCTGAAAAAATAGAAAGAAGTTGTACCACCAAAATATCTTGTAGTGATTGCTCGAATTTTTTCCATATATCTTGTGTAAATCTCACTGCTGAAGACGCAGAATTTATCCAATCATGTGGAAAACCATTTCGCTGCGACAAATGTGGAGTGTTTAGGCGCAGGTCTTTGCGCATGGCTGAACCTATGCTTGACAACAACAACAAGCAGTGTGGAGAAATAAAGAAGAGTGCACCTTCTTCTTCTAATCCTCACCTACTTCCCAAAGTAAATGCCGGTGGGCATTCAACTGCAGCTGAATCGGACATGCAAAAAGATGAGACGACCGAAACTGAACTTACTCTCCAAATGGTTTATTTAAAGCTTTCTCAGCTGGAGGAAACTAACAACCGTTTCCTAACAACAATCAATGAGCTGCGGACACAAAATGCTGAGCTAAAGGCGAAAGTAGATTCATTCGAGAGCAGACTCAATTGGCAACACAACAACTCCTCAGCAACTGTATCGAAATTGTTGGAGTGCCGAACGTCAATGCCAAAAATGCAATAGCAAAGCTACGCAAATTTTTCACAATGCTTTGTCAATTGATGTCGCCGATGATAGAATTGAAAGTTGTTATGTGAAGAAAATACGAAGCAAAGAAGGAAAAAAAGGCTCTCCGAATAATTCGATCATCTGTGTCAGATTCTCAGACCATTCAATCAAGCAAAGCGTAATGAGCGAGAAGACGAAAAAGAAAAAGAACCTCAACTCTAACGTGATCGGTATCAGCGACAGCGGCCAAAACAGCAGTAGCGATCTCAGCAGCAGCAGCAGCAGCAGCGGGGGAACCAGCATATATTACATAAATGATGCACTGACTTATGTCGTTTTCCATTGGGCAAAAAGAAGCGTCCGGAAGAGTCCGGAATCGAGAAAATCACTCCTCAAACCGTTCGATTGTCACAAAAAATACTCTTCTGGTGATTCTGAGGAGAGAATTTCGCATCTCGATTTGAAGTCAGAATCCACTCAAGAAGCACTCACACAAGTGTAATTTATGTATTTTATACAAGTCAGCTGACAGCAGCCGTAGATTATTTTTTGGCATTTCACCAATACTTTTGTGGATTCTGTCAGAAGCAGTTTTATTGTTCCATTGGATTTCAGAATGAGTGGATGCCCGAGTGAAACCAATGGAAAACGACATAAATACACGCAGGCTCTCTTCATGCAGACCAAAGATGTAAGAAAGCGAAAGAATTATAAATATGTATGGTTCCAAGCCAATCAAATACTTGTTAGGAAAATGGAGGGTGGAAAAGTCATTTCTATAAGATCATTTAAAGATCTTGCACTTATTTAGTGCCTCCTTTTTGTTACTAATTTTCACTAAATGAATATTGATAATGATATACCTAGATGATAACTTTTCTATCCTCGTTCTAAATGGTATAAACTCTAATAATGTATTTACAAATAGCTTATACTGTAATAATAAGATTTTTGTTGTCCATCAGAATGTTAGAAGTTTGAGAGAAAACTTTGCGTCCCTTGCTACACACATTGATTCCTTTTTAAGCATTCCAGATATTGTTTTTGTGTCTGAAACTTGGATATACCTACGATTTTGAAAAAAAATGATTACTATTTGCGAACACAAATGAGAATTGCGCGGCAGGTGGCGTCGGTTGTTTTGTCAAAGAGAATACTATAATTAATGAAGCGAAAAGTGTGGATTTTGTCACTGCTGACGTTCAAAAGGTTTCTATTGAAATTGATCATAGTACCTATGTGTTTTTATATGTATGATGTTTTGGCCGATATTGAAGAATTTTCCTGTCTGTTAGATAGCTTAAAAGATAGCAATTTAATTATCTTAGGGGATTTCAACCTCAACATACTACCTAGATAACGGCGATAGCGTTTCTAGTTACTTGGCCCTTTTGGCATCACATGGCTTAGCTTATGTAACAACATTAATGAACCTACTAGGATGGTTTCGGGAAGATGTTTGGATCATATTTATGGGAGTTTTTCCAACTTACCATCCAGCTCATGCGAAAAATGCATATTCGACTTTAAAATAACTGATCAAATTCAACCCCTACTAATTCTACAGAAAAACTTATTGAGGAAAATATGCCGAAAACATCGGTGACATCCCTGTTATCCATTATTTCGTGATATGAGAATTCTTCCTGTCCGTCATTTGTATTGTTTCAAAGTATTAAAAATGTTTTTCATGAGATCGGTAAATCTTAATTGCAGACTAATTTCTGACTATAATTTACGTAGAAACTTTTCGAATGTTGTATCTATACCCGCTTTTCGGACTACTGCTTTCCGTAATTCTTATATGATTTCATCTTACCGCCTATTTAACAAGCTGCCGCAATCAATAAGGTCACTGACATCTTCTGGAAAGTTTGTTAAATCCGTAAGAGCTTAGCTTTTTGATTTTGATTATGATAGCTTAGAATCCATATTTTCTGACATTCTGGTGTAACTAAAGTTTTTCCTTTTGATATCTTTTCCAAATTTGTTAGCTAATATATTTATGTATTTATTTTGTATCTTTCTTTGTGATTATGTATATTTGTTATTTATTTACTTTGTTTTAAAGGGTCACCCCATCCATAGTAAAAATCTTTTGTCGTAAAGTACATTGAAGTGGCATTTGACACTATTTTTAATACTCAATGTATAAAAAAATAAAAAAATGTCATATAAGTTATTTCTTAAATCTATACTTAAACCTACTTATATGTAAACAATGTAATAATGTTATAAACCTATATGTGCATGGATTTATTCGAAATACATTTTGTATCTATCTAAAAAAAAATCTATCTATCTTGTCGGTTTATTAGACCGCTTTCAGAGATTGCAGTACTTTTTGAAGTAAAAATTCATTTCGCATAAATTAATAAATGAAGAGTACTCATTTCTAGCCCATTTGTAGCAACTCTTAGTTTCTTAATCAAATCTCTCATGCGACACTTTGCCAAATGGCCTACAGCTATAGGAATTAGTGAACGAATTGACAATTTGGAAATTAATTATTCTTCTAAGATATTTCTTGTTAATTGTATTATGGAGATAGGGCGACACGGCGTAGGTAACTAAAAACGCCACCGGAAAATAGCTGTTGTTATAGTTATAGTTATAAAGAAATAACTCTAACATCGCTCACGCACTATGGATCAATATCACATCCACCCACCTGGAGTTGAGTTGTCAATCACAAAGTGAGTGTTACCCTTGCCGTTCTGATTACCTACTTTTTTTTAAATGGCAGACCTAACTCCAATTGCAGGAATATTCCAAGTCCGCACAAAGTACTACAAATTAAGCGAATAATATCTTCCATTGATCCCCAGTGTCGACCACTAATCTCTTTTTTGGAACTAGTCTCTGGAAAATCACCTGTCCATACCATAAGTCGGGAAAAATGCTACTTCGTCTAATAGCTCTTTTCTTATCAAGGACAATTATAGAAGAATATACGCATTACATGCACAGGATGCAAAGCTAACTTTTACCTCACTTGCCAGCTCCACCATTCTAATTAGGTATTGAAACCATCTGACATGTGTCAATGGCCAGAAGCAAAAGATCTAAAGGGAGCAGAAAAATTCTCCCAACAGTTCAATGAGTCGGTGAAAACTTTATCGTTTCCTTCAACTGGATAAGGGGTTACGCAAAGGCCATGAGAGGAACCAAGCAAAAAAAAATTATAGAAATAAGAGTTAAATCCAAACTTTTCCGCAGCTACATTCTATGTAATGGAATTAATGTTGGAAGTTGAAATTGGTAATTAGTTCGTTTAAGAGGTTATCCCTCTATACTCATGCAGAACGAGATGGTATTTTTATTTTCCTTTTGTTTTTACATCATCTAGCAACCGCTCATTCTGGGAAACTTTGTGGTTGGGCATGGGCACTTTCGCCACAGTGAACTAATTAAGGTCTCCCCATTTGAAGTATTGATGGTCCTCATTTCGAGACGAAGTATTTTTTTTCGTAAGTAAACCTTAAATAGTGGATTGGTGAGTTGAACATTTCAATGCAAAACAATTTTTAATTTGGATGCTTAGGTTTATATTGATACTTACCTTAAAAACAAAGGACACATTTGACAGATGCGAAAAATTCTAAAAGACCGTTTTTTTAGTTCATACCTAATACCTACATAATAATCAACAGACATTTGCTTCGAGTCTGACGGATAATAATACAGCAAGCGCAATGAACTACTTGCAATGATTATAAACCTTGGCTCGAACAGAACAATTTCGCTTACAAAGAACGGTTATAGTGAATTTTGGTATTTAGATAGACAGCCTTTTTTAAATATTTAATAGGGAAATAAAAAAAAACATTCAGTCCTTAATTTTCACCCTCCTACCACTAACACCTACTCTTAAATAGCATTTTATATTTTTTAACCCCGGTCGATAGCTGATCAATTAACACTTGATCAACTATCCCCGCCAGGGGTCTACCGTTGTCACTTCTCGCCCCGTAAACATCGCGGAGTAGGGTTTCTCTTGCAAGGAGCTGTATTTCACTTGTTACACAGTTTTCGGGAAAATTTCGGCCATTATTACTGTTTGTACATCGATCGAAGTAGTGACGTTTACAATTATCATTTTATCGTCTAATATTTATATAAAAATCACGTGTCACGATGTTTGTGGCCGTACACTGCCTAAACGGCTGGATAGATTTTTATGAAATTTTTTGTGTATATTTGGTAGGCATGAGAATCGTTCGTAAAGTATATTTCATACCGTTAGGTGAGTCCATGTCCACAAAAGTTTTTTATTTTATTTCTTACAAACAGTTCTACATTTTATTTTATTTAGATTTGGCATCAAAAAATACCTATAAAATAACATTTTCACCCTGAGCCGCGATTTTAGTATTTTTGTGCTCATCGAACTTACACTCCTTATTTTTTAATCGCAAAAGTAATTGACGAGAAGTGTCATTTATTTATTTTAATTTACAATAAGTAAAGGGTCCGCCAAACAACTTTATTTTTTTTTTAAAATGCTATAAAAAAAAACTACTGAATATTTTGTCAAATTTCTGTTTTTATTTGAAAGTACAATCCTTCCGGTTAATAATGGAAAATAATTTCATTCAAATGGCTGCCTCGGTTGGCCATGCAGTAGCCTACACGAAGATGCCGATTTTGCCAAAAAATCATCTTTTCAGATGAAGCTCATTTTCATCTTGGCGGGTATGTAAACAAGCAAAATTGTCGCATTTAAGGCACAGAATTTGGTCCAGAGGCATAATTGGGCCATTTTTCTTCGAAAATGAGGAAGGAGTGGCCGTTACAGTCAATGGCGATCGTTATCGGGGCATGTTGAACGAATTTTTGTTCACAAAAATTGAAGAGGAGGATATTGGCAACATTTGGTTTCAACAGGACGGCGCTACGTGCCACACAGCCGAAGCTACACTCGATGTTTTGCGCCCTGTTTTTGAAGATCGCATTTTCAGCCGCAGAGCTGATGTCGTTTGGCCACCCCGGAGCTGCGATTTGACACCGTTGGACTATTATTTGTGGGGTGCCGTAAAAGATAAGTGTTACGCCGACAAGCCAGAGACAATTGACGCTTTAAAGGACAATATTCGTGAAGCCATTGGTGAAATACAGCTGCACACAATCGATAATGTGCTTAAAAATTGGACCGATCGTGTAGGCTACTGCATGGCCAGCCGAGGCAGCCATTTGAATGAAATTATTTTCCATTATTAACCGAAAGGATTGTACTTTCAAAAAAAAAGAAATTTGAGAAAATATTCAGTAGTTTTTTTTTTATAGCATTTTCAAAAAAAAAAAGTTAATTGGCGGAGCCTTTATATACGTTGTAGGCGCAGGGGCTTAGTTGTTAGTGATCGAGGGGTCCCAGGTCTGAATCCCGAAAAAAAACAAATTTCCAACTTATGGTTTTTTTCCGCTGCGCCACCTCTCGCGAACGTCTGACAAACATCCGAGAGTAGAACTGTCATGAAGGAGCTTCTTAATTAGCCGTTTGGACCCGGCATAAAATTGTAGATCCCCTCCATTCGTCCCAAAAATGAAAAACTCACACAAACGAATGGTCGTGAGAAGCTAGGCCTAGGGTCCCTACAGACCTGTTGCGCCAACTATTTATTTATTTTTTATATACGTGTTTTGTAATTGTGAAAGGTTGTTAAAATAATAAAAGAATATAATAAATATATGCAATACAGTTCAACAATAATTTGGTCTATTTCTGTGTGTGTTACAATGAATAATGCCAGCAAGACGCAAGGGTGCCCATTTGGGCCGTCCAATGAATAGAACGACAAACGTGAGAAATAGTAGAGCAGAAAGAACAGATGAACAAATCCAACAAGTTTCCAGGCTTAAAAATAATTTTAAAATTTCAAGTCGGGTAATTAGTTTTACTTTCTATGTACTTTTGAGTTATTGTTGTAAGTATCAAAATGATCTGGTGTCTGGTTGATATTTTAATTCAATTCTTAATTCTTAACACAGTTCGACAAAAAAGCTTAGACAAAACAAAAACAAAACATTTTCTGTTTAACTCAGCGTCGGCAATGTCATTGACTTCTCACTCTTGCCATAAAGTCGCTAACAACCACTCAAGCATTCTGTACAGGTTACCATTCTCATGGATAGTATAGCTACCCACGCCCATATAAATCGAAATTTGATACTTCCCCAGTCGAACTTAAAATCACAGTAAGTACCTTCCTTACCCGAAATCAATATACTTGCATTCAATTTAAATCCTCCTTCTACCTCATAAAGGAAAATATAGTTTATTGACAGATGAAAAGTGGGTCAAAAGCGCTGCCGGCTAAGGAGACCTACTTTCCCTCAGAGTCAGACAGACAATCATCGTGCATATTTTCTTCAATCAGATAACATCATCTTTCGCACACCTTGCGTGAACCTGTTTCTAAACCTCAGCGTCTTTGTATCTTAGATTTATGTCGATGTGGAACGTCCACCCCATCACTTCCTCCCACATGAAAACTTTGCAATCTTTTAAATAGAATCTGGAATCTCCTGTTTCTCTCATGAAACGTTAAGTTCTTCGCTTTCATCTAAAACAGAGGTTAGTCAAGGATCTAATATAAAATTAGAGCATATTTTGGTGCAGATAGTTCTCTCTGCTCATACACATGCACGCCGCAAGTCGATTTAGAGTTGAAAATGAAAGACCGCACACAAAATGAGGTGTGCTCTCGATTGCTATCGAAATGAGGAAACTTTTCATTCCCATTTGTTCTTCCTTAGTGGCCTGCTGCTGGGAACTTTTAATAGCCTGAAATAATGCCGTCCTCTTTAGTACCGGAGTCCAGAATCCGGGTCTCGTATATTTCCTTGTGTTCATCAATGCTTCTCTATTATATATTTTAATAGACTTTGGGAAACTCTTGAATGACTGGCAGTTTGTTATGAGTAGACTGCCAAAGCGATGCTGACGGGAAAGGGGCACCACTCTGCTACAATTTATTATCATTCCCTGCGAAGTTGATTTTAAATTAAAATTAATGTTTTTTATGATGCGCCATTGTTGCAAAATGTCTGCCTGTTATATTTTGTGTTTCCGTTCCCCTGCCTTCACATCGACTCTGTCGGATAAATTGCGGTGCGGACTTCATTATTTTTCTTTGGTGTGTTTTTTTTATCCCACTCCTTTTCAGCGCTGACGTGCAATGAAAATGTGGTCAGTGAAATTGACATAAGATTGCTGTAAAACTGACGACACCTAACAAATGCAATGACACACAATGGTAGATATTGTGAATAATGTTGATGAACGATTTTAATCGTCGATGTACGAAGGCAATCGGTTAATGGGAGCAGCTGCGCCACAAAATTAAATTTTCCGCTTTTTTTTTTTTAAAAATGTCAATGCGATTTCAAATAAAATTTTAGTTTTAAATTTATTATTTAACCAACACCAGAACCGCTAGTGTTCTGGCAGCAAAGTTCAAGCTTACCTGTCGTGGTTGGCAAATTCAACGAAATCCTCTTAAAGACATTTTTGGACTTCTGACTCAACCAATCGATGAAAATGCAAGTCGGCTTGGCAGATTTACTGATTTCATCAAGTTATCTAAATGTTTTTAGCGGGTGCCGGGAGCTATAACTTCACTCAAAAACGTGAATGTTGACGCTAGACTGAGTCATCCAAGAGTGGGGTAAAAAAAGCCGAACAAAATTGAGAAAAAATTTTACCTATTTATTTTTTTTTTCAAATCGCCTTAAAACTATTTTAAATAATTTTTACATTAACCCATTTATAGCCAGCGTTGCGTTTACGCAACACCAAACAGCAAGTCACAACACGAATTTTCCTGTCTGTACCGTTTGTTCTACGAAAAATGTTTGTGACGTTTCTGCTTGTGCGTGAGTCACCTCACGGTGTCGCAGTGTGTTCTTTACCAGAATTCATTGCAGTTGTATTTTAGAGAGAAGAAGTTGGATGCGAATATTATTTTTCAGAAAACAAAATTAACAATGAATAGAAATTACCGGTAAGTGGAATTGTATGCTTCGATTTCAATAAGTTTGATGAACTTTGTTTGTTTATATATTATTTCTGTGATGCAAAAGAAATAGACTTCATTTCATGAACTTGTTGATAATTGACAACACCTAAATGCCGGTGTTGCGCAAACGCAACACTGGGTCTAAGTACATACAAAAAACTACGTTATTTTTATTTTGGCTTAGGGGAAAAACGTTGGCTGAGATTCTGGATGCTCTCGAATCAGAAAATGAAGTTACGGATACTATTTTTTTGTTACCCCCCACTGATGGCGCTATTACAGATGAAGATTCTGGTGAAGAGAAATGTGCTGATCCCAATAGGATGAATCCAAACCAGCTATTAGCAGAAGCCGAAGTTAGTTGCAAAGCGAATGAAGTGGATATAGTAGAAGATTGGATACACATTCCGAAGATAGCGCAAAGTTGGCGTAGAGGTAACGAGGAAAACTTAAATCTTAGTTCATTTTTATACAAATTTAAGCCTTGGAAAGGAGCATTCCTGCCTCCTCTATCGTTGAACTCGGAGACTCACCCATTGGAATTTTTTGAACTGTTTATGAATGAGCATTTTATCCGTATCATTAAAAAGTACACCAATTTATATTCAGCTCAACGAAATCAAAGCATAAACGTTACAGAACCAGAAATATATGTATTTCTTGGCATAGTAATCCTTTCGGGATACGTGCCTCTACCAAGAAGAAATATGTATTGGGAAGACCGCCAAGACAGTCATAATGCTATGGTTTCAAATATATAATATAACGATATATTTGTAAATATTCATGTTTGTGATAACGATGGTATTGATAATACTGATAAAATGGCCAAAATCAGACCAATGGCTGATCATTTGAACAAAATGTTTGTAAAGTTTGCACCAATTGAAATGCAATTGTCAGTTGATGAATCAATGATTCCCTATTTTGGAAGGAACTCTTGTAAACAGTTTATGCGCTTGAAACCTGTTCGTTTTGGATACAAGGTATGGGTTGCAGCAACACGCCTCGGATATTGCGTTCAATTTGAGTTTTATAAGGGAAGAAATCAGAAACGAGATCCCACAGTTTTTCTTGGTGAGTTCGTGGTTCTCAGCCTAGCAGAAGTTATTAAACGGGAGTATCCTGGCCTAACATTCTCATATTTTTACGATAACTTTTTTACAAGTCCTGACCTAACTAACAAGCTGACAAAACTTGAATGCGGTGGCACCGGAACCCTAAGAGAAAATCGATCGAAGAACATTAGTATGACAGACAAGCAGACATTCAACAGAAACGATAGGGGATCCTACGAGGCTTTTGTAGATAAACAAAACCAGTTATTGCTCACCCGATGGAAGGACAACCAGACTGTTTCAATGCTTTCCAATGTGCACGGGCTGCATCCTATAGGTGCAGCACAAAGGTTCAACAGTATTCAGAAAGCAAAGTCAGGAGTTCCGCAGCCAAATTTTAACAAACAGTATAATAAATACATGGGTGGAGTTGACCAACTCGATAACAACATGTCAAATTATAGAATTGCCACTCGTGGAAAAAAATGGTATAATCCCATAATAATGTGGATGATAGACGTTTCTGTTGTGAATGCATGGACATTATCCAGAAGTTATGGGAGCAAGTTGGATGCACTGGAGTTTCGCCGCCAAGTCTCTACAGCTCTTTGTACCAAATATGGCTGTCCACCAAAAGGTGGTGGACGGCATTCAAAGCAAAATCCACATCTTTTGCGTTGGCCATCATATAATGCAAACATCTGACAAAAGGCTGAGATGTCGCGTTTGTCACAGTCAGACTTTAAAAAAATGTGGAACTTGTAAAATAGCACTTCACGACAAATGTTTTCAAGAATATCATGCTAACCTAAAATAATTAATTTTTTTTACATTTTCTGTATATTGATGTATAACGAAGTTTTTATAAAAAAAAATAAAAAAAAACGTACAAACACCCAGCGTTGCGTTTACGCAACACCTCAAAACTCCACTTCCCCACACAAGAAAAAAAATGTTACTCCACAGATCGATTTCAGCAACTTATCTTACCATTATATCCAAAAATCACTATAAACGGAAAAAAAGTATTCGGATATAAATGGGTTAATGCGATTACTAAATAAATTATTAACATTCAACAAAAGTGTCAAAAATTACGACTTTATTTTTTATTTATTAAGTAGGTATCTATCAGTCCCACCTATAAAATTACACAGTCATTCATAAACTATGTATTAAAAAGACCGTCAGCTCCCGCGTACCTACCCGTTTCCTCCTGCAAATGCAGAAAATAAGATTCTCCCGTAAATTTCCAATCTGTGAATCAATGTGAAGCAGGAAAAAAAATTCTTAATGGCGGGAGGTGTAATAAAAGAAAAAAAACTGAATTAACTGTCGGGTTACTATATGCGTGCGGCTAATTTACTGTAACATGGTACACATACTTTCCCACATAGTAACACAGAAAACAGCTTTTAGCAAATTCTCTTAAGTTGGCTGAGCTAATGGTCTATTTAAGACTTAGTTTGTGACCTCGTGCCGCCGTCATGTCAAGCTCTAATAAATGTCAGGGTACGTAATATATAGCGGCTTAAAATGCTATGATGACGACGCCCACATTTCGCGAAAGCGCTTTTCTCGGGCATTGCACATTGTACAACTTCATCTTTCATGAGTGGTAGCAAATTTAGGTAATTTTGTTTTGGTATGCGGAAAACCATGCCCACCTGATTAGTCCCTGCTAGATTTTGCACAGTTTTTCGCACAGTTAAAATTTTTCTATCAACTAAATTTTGGAACTTTGTCTTCTACAGATGTCAAGATGTATCGTTTTTTAAGGTAAGACTAGCGCCTGTTGTACGGAAGGTTCATATGGAGCTAGAAACGATTCACAGATTGTCGTTTGTCGATATCCATAAAATATCAGATCGTATAAGGCTTCTGGAAAAGTAAAGAAGACGAACAGCCAGACGTTTTGTTTTCACTTTTATATAATAGTACTAGAATAGAAAAGAAAAAGATTGACAAATAAACTCTTTAGATTCAGCTTTAAAAAGAATAGAAGCAGCTTCTATTTCCAAAAACCTTTTTCACAGTAATCATCCTTGGGAAAAAAATTACGAGGGCACAAATCAAAGTCAAATCAAAAATGTAATCTCCGCTGGATACATTTTTCTTCGTGCTGCTTCCACCACATCTCTACCTGCTGAGTTCAATATTTTATATCACTCCATTTCCATGTAACATGAAATGCAATTCCTCATTCACAAAAACAACATTATGTATGTTTTTATTCATAAAAGCACGCCATAGCGTATTTCCGAATTCACAGAAATGTTCACCAGGGGGAGTACGTTGAAAGATCCCACTGGAGAGATGAATAACCAAACCACATAGAAATACATAATATATTGCTACACACAAAGGTCGGTATAAACGAATCATCAATAGTCCATAAATTATGCAGGATATTGTAGCAGCGCAATGTAAGCCCGGTTTTGTCAAGAAATACAACCGCTACCATACCCTGCCGAACAAGAGAAACCAACATTAAAGACAAAAGATTTCACCTTTTGTCGAGTTCTATGGAATCCATCTCCCGGGGGGTATTTTCCGCATATGCATTCGATATAAAGGATGTTGGCGAAAAAAAGAAGCACGCTTCAAAACAACAAGGATAGCAAGCCAATAGGAAAACAAATGTCATATATGTCCTAATGGCAAAATATTGTGTCTTCGAGCTGTCGTATGGTTTCGCAAATAAAACGTACTCTTCGATTGGAAATCCCAACCCATCTGAATGTATTTAGTGCTTTCTCGCCTGTTCGGAGAAAAGGATTTCGATTTTTATATGAGTGGTCACGTTTGGGATATGTCACATTCACGTAGTTTTCTAGTTTTCTGCAAATTTTTTTATTTTTTAAAGGATTTTCTTTTTTTCCATCGCAAATCGATCTGGAGAAAAACAGCAAAAGGATTTTGAATCGGTACTTCCTTCGATAGGGGAGAACTTTGGCTGGATTGGTAGGAAATCCTGTCAGTGTAGACATTTATATTTTATTTGTAGCACATGGTTTTGGTTTGCCGTTGGTCAAGTTTTTTGTGCAGCTATAACTATACCCGATTAGCCATAACCAGGAGATGTCAATATTTGTGTTGCTTCAATTTTTTCTTTATTTCTGTTTTCATTATATATCGCTTGAGGAATGAACGTAGCAGAGCTGTACATTGTACAATCGCTTGACTTTGGGTAAACAAAAGTGTTTGCATCCGTAAGCCGGCCGAAGACGACGTATATGTACGAGGTTGATCGATAAATCGGTCGGATGTGGTCTAGGATAACAGAAAATTCACAATATGTATTTCGTTCTTGCCTCTTGGTGACGTTTAAGGGAACAATAAATTTAAAATGCTCTAAAAATCCTCTTTGAAAAGCGTGGACATGAATATTTCGAGTGGCAGCTTTTTTGTGACCAAAATAAGATTTTGGGAATTTTGTTAATATGCGAAAACATTTTTTTCCGACGAAAGCTTGAATGATTATAGGTCAAACTTTAATTGATTATCAACTTGCTTGAAGATACCCATAATAAAGCCTCATACATATAAACTTGCTAAGCTAATAAGCGAAAGTGTTCAACACAAGGAAATGAGGCTCAGAAGTCTAATGAAGAAGGACGTACGTCAGATGGACTTGATTGAATCAATGGTGCGGTGTGCGGGAAACACTGCAGGTGCACATTTTACCGGGGAATACTCCAACAGAATTTAGAGCTGGAGGCTAGATTTTGCTGCACTAGTCAGGGCGGAGGAATCATTTATTGCAACCAACGGTAGCTCTCACATAACCGAAGTGGGTTACTGGCACGCGAAATATAATTTAAAGGGTTCAGAATTTTAAATTGCGTTGTAGGGAAACTTCCCTCCAGACAGACGGACATGGCTAAATCGATTCAGAATGTGATCCTGATTCAGAATATATATACTTTATGAGGTCTCTCGTCCTACAATCGAAAAACACAGCGTTAAACTATCAAACCTTCAGCGAACGGAAACTACAGGGTCCGCCAAATAACTTTTTTTTTTTTGAAAATGCTAAAAACTACTGAATATTTTCTCAAATTTCTTTTTTTTTTTGAAAGTACAATCCTTTCGGTTAATAATGGAAAATAATTTCATTCAAATGGCTGCCTCGGCTGGCCATGCAGTAGCCTACACGATCGGTCCAATTTTTAAGCACATTATCGATTGTGTGCAGCTGTATTTCACCAATGGCTTCACGAATATTGTCCTTTAAAGCGTCAATTGTCTCTGGCTTGCCGGCGTAACACTTATCTTTTACGGCACCCCACAAATAATAGTCCAACGGTGTCAAATCGCAGCTCCGAGGTGGCCAAACGACATCAGCTCTGCGGCTGAAAATGCGATCTTCAAAAACAGGGCGCAAAACATCGAGTGTAGCTTCGGCTGTGTGGCACGTAGCGCCGTCCTGTTGAAACCAAATGTTGCCAATATCCTCCTCTTCAATTTTTGTGAACAAAAATTCGTTCAACATGCCCCGATAACGATCGCCATTGACTGTAACGGCCACTCCTTGCTCATTTTCGAAGAAAAATGACCCAATTATGCCTCTGGACCAAATTCCGCACTAAACAGTGACTCGTTTTGGGTATATCGGCTTTTCAATGTATGCGTGCGGGTTTTCTGAGCCCCAAATGCGACAATTTTGCTTGTTTACATACCCGCCAAGATGAAAATGAGCTTCATCTGAAAAGATGATTTTTTTTTTCGCACACATTCTGCAACATTACCATGATTTTCAAAGTAATGTCGCAATATTTCCCAGCGTTGTTCAAGCGTATACACAATCATATTCGTTCAGCGGAAGGATAAAACTAATTATCTGTCAAATCAGACATGAGCTAAGTGTTACCATTCGCGAAATAAGCACTAGTTGAAAAAAAAAGCTAGATGGCGGACACCTTACAAGAACGTTGAATCTAAAAGCCGAGACCCACACACAAAATATTCCAGACTGTACACAAATGTCCCTGGAGCCATTTTATTGCTGAAATAGGTGTACAATAGAAAGGTCCTATAGACTCGGCCCAGCTGAATAGGAGTGGCCAAATACGGATGTAGAAGTAGATATCCATTATTCCACAACAGACAACATCCAATGGAAGTTCTTAAAAAGGCTGTAATATCGTAATAAAAATGTTAATTAGAAAAAACGAGAAACATTCAAGTACCTATAACTATTTGGCAGTCAAGGCAACGCATATTTTTGTAAATGAATGCGTCTTGTTCACATCTTTTCAGTTCTTTTAGTCAGTCAGTTGCGGTACAGTCGATCTGCTGCAAAACATTGCCTTTTTATAAAACAAGTGCCCAAAGAGCAGTCACTACAGTTAATTGCAAAATTGCCTTTGTCCTACCAACTTCTCCTTAAATGCAACCATAAAATATTGTCAGCTTCTACCGGCCTAGAAAGCGAAATCCAGTTCGTCGGAAGGGAATTGTCATAGGTTGGTTTGCAACATTTTAAATCTTTTATTAAATTTCCAAAAAAATCTACTCTATATCTGATGCGATAATTTTGGTAACGCCCCCTGTCATTTCCAACTGACAGAATTAAGCAGATCGCGATCAACCCCCATACTGGATTTATTTATACAGTCAATATGACATCGTCAGTGGTAATTAATTTGAATTCCTTGAGTGCCCTTTACAGATTAACCGCTATAACTGGTTTCCCACCAAGGACATAGTGTTGCATCTCGTTTTCATTTGTCGCAAACCATTTGAAACCATAAATTGAATATCCGTATTCTGTATCGATATATTTTATTTTTCATTTAATTAATCATTTGCTGTGGCATTTGCTGTTCCAATTTCAATGCACACACTTGGCATTGGGTCTGTGAAGTGTTTGTCTTTGGTTCGGTTGCGCAAATACACATTTTAAAATCATAACATTGTCAGAGCAACCTCTGCTTCAGACCTCAGAGTGTGTTTGCGCTTTCAATTTGTGGGTCGGCGTAATTTCGGGTTATGCTCCAATGGCAATGTGGTAACGAATGGGTTAAAGTGTAGATTATTTAGCATTTATCAATGAAATTCCCAAATAAACCTAGGGCACTCATCTACGAACGAGTCCTTATTTCTCGTCCCGTCACCACAAACTGAAAAGCAAGTTGAATATCGAAGTTTATGTCGAAGCTAGGGGTATTCGAAGGAATGCGCCACGTCGCCATGTCTATTGGTACTGTTTTAATAAGTAGCTAGCATGAGCACACACAGACGTTGGGAATTGGCATGCAGCAGTAATATTTAAATGGGTATGCGAAGATGTCTCAACTCAAGTGTTTATCGATAGTCATTTATGGTGAAATCAGAAGTTGCTTAATGAAAATCGCTTCCATGGGTACTGGTTAAGAGCGGTCCTTCTCCTTATGCTCGATGTGGTGTCTGCAGGGACCATGCAGAAAGCGTTTCAGTGCGAAAGCATTTCCTAAATATTTGGTACGAGTATTATAGATAGAGACAATCTAAATAGGGAGGAATTCGGAATCAAGTTGGATGTGACTCAACAAAGTGAGAATGCTGCCGAAGTGCCAATCCTGCATCCGAAATCAATTCGATTGAGGCAAATATTGGCAGAGTATAGGTATAACGATATCTACTCGAAGCACTTTACTTGATTTGCCTTACAAACTTCTTGGAATAGGTAAACGCATTCAAAGAATTGTATATGTCCAAAATAATGAATTTCTCTGAAATAATTTGAAGAAAAATATATGCATAGTTGACAGTGTGACCAATTTAGCTTATTTTAGCAGGATTATTTTATTTTTAGCATTTTTTTTTTTTCAAACCATACCAGGGGTCAGATTATGTAAGGCGAAACGATCAAACGTTTTCGTGCGCACGAATGATTTGCCCTATCAAATTTCACAAGCAAATTTCTTCGTGCACACGAAAACGTTTTAACGTTTCGCATTACAGAATGCCGACCCAGCATTTTTTTTTAGCAGGATTTGGGTTTAACCAAATTATGAATTAAAATAATAAAATAAAATCAAAGCAGACGAACCTAAGCGTGAACAAGCCATTACAATTCTCATTTGACAGTTAACACTCAACACAGCCATTCAACGAATTCAGCTTATAATAATAACTATCGCTTGTGGTCGAAAATACCCATACCTTTTATAAGTATTTTATACTAAGAAACGTATCACAATTATTTTCGTTATTTATGTTTTTTTTTTTTGTAAACGAAAAGACCGAAATCTGTATCGAAAAAATACTTTTCACAATTTTTCACTTTATTTTTGCGTTTGGTGAAACGAAATTTGCAAAAGAGGAAATTATTCCTTTGCTAAGTTGAAAATGTTCCCTCTTTCCAAATTCGTTTCACCAAACACAAATTTTCAAAGTGCAAAGCATGTTTTTGCAAATTGCAAGTGGAAAGCTTTCGTTTAACGAAGACGAGTATTGAACGTGTTTTGTCAACAATTGGACATTGACTAAGGCTTGACAGCGAACGAAATAATTGCTTAAGTCCCTTGCAACAGACTCTATGCACACTACGTTGGATTGGAAATGGAGGGCAATATCATGGAGTCGCTGCTATGCACGGAATAAATAAAGCTACAGTCTGCAGAGAAGTACAAAGAGTTTCGGACGCAATAATCGAGGAATTGCTTGCAACCACCATTTGCTGGCCACAAAATACTTCGGAAATAGCTACCCAATTTTTTGGGTGGATTCCCCTGTGTAGCTGGCTGGATGCGTTGACGGTTTTTTCTTTAGTTATTTATAGTAAATTACAGTTAGTACAGAGTGGAGGAGTGAAACGTTCAGTATACCGATGCCAAAAAAGTGCATGACTGCGTGAACATAAGTACCTATGTACTTGCTGCTATATAGTTAGAAATGAATAAGTTTTAAGTTATTTTTATACTATGGGCGTAGTAAATCACATGTCTAACATTTTGCATACGACTTGTATGCAGTGGCACCGGTCAGGCAGATGATAAATATTTTACTTGTCTTAATTGTTCTGGACTTGGACGCTTTATTTTAGGATATTATGTTAAACTAGCTGTACCCACCCGGCTTCGCCCGTGTTAAATGGGGTTTCAGAACAGTTGATGGAAACAAAATTAAGAAATTTGCTGTCTTGTTGGGGATACATTTTTTTGGCTGTTTTGTTTCTATCGACTAAGATAGTGATATTTGCTGCATTACTTACCCTGGAGCACTTTACATATAACTGCCCGTGCTTGAAGCAATTCTTGCTTAAATCCACTCCCGCATTTCTTAAAGTTTGATCCTGTTACTTATGGATTGTCATTTCAAAATAAACATTAATAGGCAATCGAATCGGTTTAAACTGAAATGAATAATTACTGTGAATTATTTGTATTCTTGGTATAAACACCGCATCTCCTTTACCACACCCAGTTAAAATTAAAGCCTCATGTCAAGCATTATGTTGCTTATGTTATGGGAACTCCAACTTTTAATACCATTTTATGAGCATTGAGGCCATGGGCTGTTAAAAACGCTATTTAAAAACTCCACTCTATAAAAAACGAAATGGGTAATTACCCACGATCTGGTATCACTGAAAGCTATACCTATCTGATATTTCTTTCATAGAATTTTTTTTTTTGTAAGCAAAACAGAGGTAAACATATTTTTCCTACATATTTGACATTTCTTTTATGGGTTTTTTTTTTCTTAGCAAACCAAACAGCATACTGCCCTTGTCTGTCTCCCTCTCCGCCACAGGAATAAAATAAGGTTAAAAGAGATGTGAATATATTGCGCGGTTAGTGTGTTTGATTTGAGAATGAAATGCATATCCACTCACCCAGGTGAAAATAGTACAAATGTTTCAAATTTTGCCTATTTATTTAAAAACCTTTTAAGTTATCGAGTTACTGGATATCCTAATATGTAACCGCAGATGTCCTCTATAAGCTGGTGATTACTATATTTAAAAGCTCCCAGTATTTTCGAACGGAAAGCGTGACAAAGAAAAAGGCGAAACGAAACGAAAAAATTAATTACTCTTGTCCAATTTTTTCCGGAATTTGTAAAGATATAGAGTTGAAACAAAGTGGATATTTTAGGCCTATTTATCCTCTATATGACTGAGAATATATTCAATAGTTTCTTAGATTTTTGCATTTAAAGACATGCAGTCAAATTCAATCTTAATCGAACAGAACTACACCAATTTTATTTATATGATATTGCTCAAATTTCAGTTTGAATCGAAATTCATAGAGTATTAGAAAATATTTTTTTTAAGCCCAACAAACAATTGCATTTAAATATACAAACATACACGCATATCTTTTTCACTTTGCAAAATTACAAAACACGATTATAAATGCAAGGTTCTCTTTCTAATTGGTGAGACACTTATACTTTTCACTTTGCAAACAAGTCTGAAAAAGTGCAAAATGCAAAGTCGTAAGAACTAACTAATTGAATAAAAATATTTTTTTATGTAATACATAGTAAGCGTCACGATGTGATTTTTATTTAATGATATTTTTGTGAAATATATGTTATTTTTTCTGAAAAACAGTTTTTTTGGTAATTTTTTGGGTTTTTAACAGAACTTGATTTCAAAAAAATTATTACGCATGATTTAAAGCACATTTTTTTACAAAAAAAATTCTAATTGATTTAAAATATTGAATTGGTCACACTGAAAGTTGATGTTCTTTGAAACTTCAGTATTGCTAAAAACGCTGCGGGAAAGGCAGTGTTTGCTGAGTTTACTTTGTTGTTTGCTGAAAGAAACGTATAATGATTTCATTTCAGCCCACCAGTGAAGCATTGTTGCATATTATTTTATTTTCGAAGGGGGGCACGTCGACCTAAATCTTGATCTATTATACCTTAACGTCAGACACAGTGATAGACTGTTTGACTATCTAATAAAGTAAATAAAAATGCTTCAAGTAGAAGATTACTTTAATTTTTCAGGGCTTAACAGTTAAATGGAGAAGCTCTTCTTTCCAATTCCGCAAAAGACCGCACATTCAAATACATTATGTGTTCCGAAGTTTCGTCTTCTTTAAGACATATCCCATTTAGAGAGATTCATTTGTTCAAGTGGTATTGTAAACCGTGGTGCGCTTTCCTACTATAGATTTCTTACCACACGCCATCTAAGATTTAAGGTTCTGTTGGCATTTGTGTTGGAGGGCTGTAGCTCGTTTGGCGTGTCTTATATCTTACACACCAAGTACAGCTTCCTGTGCAAACTCTCTTTCCACGACCTGGACGAGCCTTTCAGCATACCGATAGACAAGATAATGAGCTTCATCAAATCAGCATGGTTTGTAGACAACATATACAGTCAGTAATTGATTTCATTATTAATAGACAGGGTTATAATGGGTAAGGAACAACCCTTTTCCCTGATGGCCATCTTAGCTTAAATTTAACACCAACTCCAAAACTTCTTGTAACTGCCCTAGCTGCCTTTAAATTGACGCAACTCGACCAACCATACTCACCATAGCTCCGAAAAAGATCCCCAAATACTTCTCGTGCAGTGCCTATCTAATAGGTGCACCTAAGACCATGGTCTTTACAGCGATATATATGCCGCAAACAACAGCCAGTTTCGAATGCATGCGTACGTACCTGATCTCAGTCCTATCAATTTGCATTTCCATTCCACTCTGAGATGTTCGCATGTTTAAGACAAGCTTTGTTCAGCTTTCCATAAATCGAAACAATACGTTCCTGAAACTTAACATTTAACAAACTTAAACCTAACTTGGGATGCCAATTGCAAAGTGTTAATACATGCCCCCATGGATGGCACAAACTTTTGCACTCGTTGTCCACTCAATAAGTCTTCAAGTTTCTCAGAATGGGATCACATCTGGCTGATGACAATTCCTTTCCTCCATCAGTATGCGTCTAAGAAACGTCAGTCGCAAGTCCCACCACCCCTGACCCATGCAATTTGAAATTTAAATTCACTTTTGTTTGCTTTCCATTTGAGGTATGGGTATCTATCTCTCCAAGCAGAAAAATTATGCGAACTTTGAGTGAAATACCAAAGGAGCAAGAGAAGCCCTTCACTGAATTCCATATTCTGAACAGGACACTAGGCAAAATTCTTGTGAAAATTGTAAATCCTCTTGTGGCTCGCACAGTTCACGTCCTTGACTAGAGTTGAAATGCATTCAGAGTGGGACCCACCTCAACTTGGAAAATATAATTCAAAAGCACAAAATTCGTTTGCAATAAAACCATCACCCGTAAAAATTAATTCCGAATGAGTTTCCCTTTCACTTCTGTGCCGATGGATAATGCGTCCTTTCACATTCATCCGGTTTTGTATATTTTTTCTTTCTCGCTCCTTTTAACATCCATTCCAATGACAATAAAAATATTTAAAAAAGGCAAAAACCTGCGGGATGGACAACAAAAAAGTTTTGCTGTGAGAGGACGCACGTATATACATATATACCAGAATCGAAAGAACAATAGACAGCAACAAAAGAAAGAAGTGAAAAAAAGAGCACCCAAGAAAAAGGACGACAAAATGGAGGAGATTTACGCACGAAGCCCTCTGTAAGCGGTTGAGTTTTTTGTCAAAACATTTCTTTCTTTATTATCTGGGTTCGCCCGAAATCCTGTCGGTTTTATCCATTGCCTTTGCCTGTGAATGGGAACAAAAGTTTATTGATGGGAGTTTCAAAAGCGTACGTGTGCGGCATGCCGCTCTATTGAGAAAGACTTGCCAACTGACAGCCAGTCAGTCAAGTGGGATAAAGGGATTTTCGACACAAAACAACGCATTTAGTGCAATGGTGTGAAAAAGGCAGTGCCATCAGAAAGTCTGCCAATGGATCTGGAAACCATGTTAATTTCGCCTGTCATGCGGTGGGCTATCATCATCATGAACAGTGCTACCGACGAAACGTTCGCAAATTCGGAATTCAAATTGCACAGTGAAAATCTATGGGTTTTGTGTCAAATTTGATTGACATCCGAAACGGGGTGTCTCTCGGAGCTATTGACTCGTGCATGTCAAGTTGTCAGGTCCTTGTCGGGCAGTGACGCGGAAAATGTAGACCATTGTGAACCGGTTATGAATGAGCGGATTAATGTAAAGTCAATGAAGGGACTGTTTGGCTCTGGGGGAGGTAGGTGCTACATATAATTCGAGTCGGAATCCGACTTCCGGAAGATATCACAGTTCAGTTTTAGTCTCCATTAGAATAAGTCAATGGGATGCGACTTGAAAAGCATGTCGGAACATTTCGGAACTAGCGCAGAGGTGGGAACGCCAGAAGCGAACATAACGAAGGTAAGCTCGATGAAGTTAGTACTAGGATGGACTTTGTGACTGTTAAGTACTGTTGTGTGAAACGAAAACGGCGGTGGTTCTGCAAGTAAATGCGTAAAATATTTTTCCATCCACGAGTATAATGTTCGTATTGCTATTTTAGAAATTTGTAATCAAAGTATAAAATCAGGGTATGGATATCAATGTTACTTTATAGGATTATGTGATCAGCCAAATGCCAGCATTTCAACAGAATGAAATAGGAATAACCTCAAGAGGCAATATTCTATGGAATTTTTATCTACCTAAATTCATGTGTACTAGCGATGGCCAACATGTTTGTGCTTAAATGAGCATTTATTGCTTCGGGAGCAGCCAGGGATCTATACTCATAAACACTCTCTTATTACGGCCAATAAAAGTTATTTATTTGTGCTGCAGGAGCACACAATATTTTACGAAACCCAGTGATACACATTAATTGGTTTTATTTCCCATCATTGCGCTCATTTATCACGTTGATTCGAGGAACCTTATAACTACGTGACCTAAGGCTGGGATAATATTGCGAACACGAATGTAGTATTTATTAAAGCTGCTGTAAGTTAGAACAAACTTTTCAAATTAGGTGTGCAGGTAACTCCGTGTTTCAGGGTCATATTTATTTGGGACAAACAGGGTTCTACATCAGCACCCAACGTAGGTATCGCTTGTGCGATTTTAGGGACCAAACAAAATATATTGAAATATGTGTTCACCTTTTCCTTTTTTTTTATGTCAATATTTCAAACCACATATTGGACGTAAAGCGAATAAGAAATGCCTGTGGGTACATCTTCGGAATTTGAAAAGCAATTGTAAGTTATGGCTTTTGGGATTGTTATTTATGCAAATGCGGAGAGCCACCATCGAGTAAAAAGCTGTGAGATTCCAATAGCAATTTTGATGAATTCCTGCCTTTCGGTCACAGCTACAGATCTTCGGAAGATGTTCATTTTCACCATCGCCCATTGCCATAGAAAAGAAAGTATCTACGGTTCTTGCATGTTGCCCAGCAGCCAGAAATAAGGATGATCCTTTCATTTCTTGTCACAAAAAGAAGATGGTGCGGATCAAAGACAAAGCAATAGTGGAAATAGCGCGATGCGTTGTGTTGCTGAAAGCATTTGGGATGCCATATCATGGAGCTCGAGAAATGTATATCCAGCCATCCTGATGTTTGCACACTGCACAGCTTAGTAGGAGTGTTTTGTTAGTCAAAAGACAGAGAATGTAAGGTTTGTTCTTTTGGATATTTTTATCATTGCGCCTCTAAATCCACTTGTACCTTGAGACTCTTGCTCGATGGATGATGTCATAATAACTGGGGGAGACCATTAATTGTTTTTTGAGTTCGCAAAATTCTAGAATTTTGTTCACGTAACTAACGCAAACCAAAGATGCAGCGGTTTCCTCCGGTTATTCTACACTAGTTATTCTCTAATAGGCTATTCCATTTTTTTGCAACATCGACTTTTTACTTTTTAACATTATTTAGTGAAAAAGCGATGAATTATTTAATGGAATGATTTCATAGCTAATGAATACACACTTCTCCAGAGCTATGTTGTATACTAGGACTCGAACGGAATATATGACTTTGAAGTTTTACCGAATTTTTATTTTGGTAGTAAAATTAACTTTATACTTTTTGACCCATTTAGAGAAGAGCAACAGATTGTTTTATTCTTTCAGTTTTAAGCTAATCTTAAGCTTCTTCTGATGTATGCAGCACGGAAGAATTCGGACGCAATATATTTTTCTTTTTAATTTTTCCAAATTGTTGTTTGTGGTAGGTCCAGCTTACATTTTTTGACCCATTTAAAGGATAAAGACAAAATATTTGATTTAATGGAGTAGTCGCCTACAAATACACGCTTCTTATAAGATATTTGGTGCAGTCAAATTCGAGCGGACTGATTTTTTCTTAATTTTTGCATATTTTTTTTTTTCATTTTCCTTGAAAAACAAAAGAGTTTTAATGCGAACTGGCAGTTAAAAAAGCCTTCAATTGGTTATTGTGAGTGAACGGCTTCTCCAATTGCAAAATACATTACATTTCCTCGATTTCTTCAGAGTGATTAAATTGGTCATAATCATAAGTATCACCGTCAATGTTGCAGATCAAGTTATATTCACGTCACGTTTCGACCTAACTGATGTCCAGATGATTTTTTTTATTTGGTTGAGGATATAACATGCATTTAGTGTGTCTTGCACTCACTTACACTGTACTTCAAAAGGACAAGCTCTTTTGCCTGTTAACCGATCATACCTACTTCAAATCTTTATAATGGCCTAATGATGTAGATATATTTTTGCATGCCCAGAGAGAATAAGGGACCTGTTGCAGATATCCTCCTTATAGGGTGACACTCTGCCTATTTACTTTCTGCTCCAGATCGAGATAAAGAATTCAGATTATAGCGCATCTATATTTTTAGGATACACAAATCCACAAGGATGTGATTACGGTTAATAAAGGAAAGGTAGGTAGCATGAAACTCAAATGGAAAACAAAGGTAAATATAAAATAACACATTGCACCATGTGTTTTCCAGCATCATAATACACTGTTGGATCAGTATTTTAAGGATCCCGCAACCTTGTTGTTCCTAGACTTTTTAATGGCCTACACATTGGTTCCCTTTTTGGCAAACCAGGCGCTATCTTTACATGGTGCACCGGTTCGCACCTTAAGTGTTTGTTAAAAGATTCTTAACGACGCCTTTCAGTCGAAAAAAAAATGTTTTCCAATAAGTTTCTCATTTACCACGGTAGTTGTGAAACTTGAAACAACCAAGTGGCTACCTATTTGTTTGTAAAATGTATACCTACCTTTTTTAAATTTTTGCTCTGCGAAAACGGGTGTTCAAATTCTCTAAATGAAAGCTTCTTACTTCAAACATGAAGCTCACCCTAAATCTCTTTAAGTTATCCATAGTTACATGGCAGAAAAATTCCACGGCTATGAAGGGACGCCGTTGCCATTGCATAAAGAAAAATTCAAGGGTCATGTAAGGCATATAAATAAGAGCATTTAATTCATAAAAGGAATTTTTCACCAGCGCTTTTTATAAAACATTCAGATACTCGGCATTCATTTTTCCCACTTTCAAAGCAGACTTAGATGGTCAAAAGGCTGTAATAAAAGTAAGTGGCTTAGTACTACACCTACTCTAGGATATTTTCCCAACTCCTTCGTTCCTTTTGCGTACTGTCAAAGAATTTCACTTTAACCGCATGCAATCAAACTGATTTAAATACTTTAATGCATCCGAAGGACAAAAAGCGCAAAATGTTATTATCACCCCCAAAACTATTCGAATCATAACCACAAGTGTCCCACTTATACTGCAAAGGATCTAATAGCTTCAACAATGAATGCATAATATCAAAACGGTGCTAACCACAACGAAACGAGCAGGGAAGTCATTCTACTTTTACGAGGCAAAGTACACCAGAATTGCTCATGTTCATACCTAAAGGGACATGGTGAACTACTTTTCCGTAATGTTTAACACTGGAAAAAAGGCTTTCAAAACTAATTTGAAAGAGGATTTGCCTTGCATCGAGAAGGAACGAACTTTCAGTTTAATCGAATGCCAAGGTGTACAATATCCCGAACCAACCGATTGCGGAAAACATCCTCTGTGGCTTTCAACCTGAGATAAAATGCGCACGCTGGACGGGTTTAAGGGAGTTGACTCATAGTTTTATTGTTTAATCCATTTGGATTAAGTCGACAAAACTTACAAAATGAAATAGTGCTGATATTATGGGGGTCCCCACAATTGAATTTGAATTAAGACTTTTGTGCGAACTCTGTGGATTGGTGAAAGTACACAAAGTTTGTCATTGTCTGGAAATATTTACGGACTTGGGTATAGTTGTAGGTAAATTCAACGGATTTTTTCCAAAGTACCTACGAACATAATAGTTGTAGCAGAATGACATTGGGAATATTGTTACCTTAAGTTAGAATTACCTTGGTTTCGTTGGTTGGGGTCAGAATTCCAAAAATCGAAATCCCAAAAAAGATCACATGCCCGTCATCGAAAGTCCTGAAAAGCAAAAAAAAAAGAAATTTTAAAATCCTGAAAAAAACCATCATTAACTTTTGTTGGCCGAGTGGCAAATACTTGAGACGAAAATGATTTAGTGAGATGGCAGAAATATGCGACTGAGAATATCAACCCGACTTTCGTATATTACATATTTTTGAATTTTTATCCAGTCAAAAAAAGGGAAAATAAGTTGGCTCGGGAGTATGTGAGTATAGAGAAAAACACAGAACCGTACCTGATAATGACGACAAAAATATTTTGATGTGTGAACGTTACTTCCACTTCAATAGCGGGAAATGAGCAAACTGATGTTGTGCAGAAACGAAACAATTAACTACTATTAATATAAAAACCGTCTATTCGATTTAGCATTTTTCGATTTTTCTTTTTTAATTGTTGCCAAACGGCATCAACTTTGTTTAGCGGGCATTTTTGTGGCATAATTTCTCTGACTAAAATTTCTTTCTTTTCTTTTCTTATTTACAAATTGAAATTCAGAATATATTTTGTATAGGTATTATTATTAGCTGTTTTTTATTATCAGCTATGATCCATATAGAATAGATCATCGATTTACATGCATTTACAACAACAGCACATGATCCTGCTTCTCATCGAGATCACGAATCATGATCTGAAAATTATTTCTTGTTTATATAGCCACATAACCACGTTGCCAGACTAAAAAATGGAACACAAAAAAATCAATTGATTTATTTCACATTCGAATAAACTCCCCGTCCGTATTTCGAGTTATGTTGTTTTTTCTCGTTCTATAAAGGTATGTCCAGACCAGCCAAACATTTGATAAACTATGAAATACCTACATGTTCCATAAATAATTCTAAAACAGTTTTTAAACAAATCAATTTTTATGGAATGTTTAAAAATGTTTTGCTGGTTTGGATCTGGACACCAAAAAAAAACATTTATGAAATTTATGATGGGAAATAATTTTTGTTTTACAAGTATCCCTGCAGAAAGTGAGAACTGTTTTTCGATTATTATTTGTTTTTTATTAAAATAAAAAATGACCAGAAAAGCTTTGAATACCTAATGAGAAAGTGATTCAGTTAATACGATTATTTGAATTAAATCGCGTGTCGCGTGATTGCCGAGACCAAAAATACGAAAATAAAAACTTTACTCGCTGCTAATAATCCCACCACATTATTTTCTTCACGTACAAAACAGGATAAAGGTGAAACATTTAACAAACATTTACCCCCGTATTAATAAACAAATAAGTACACAAAAATTTTACGTAACTGCTGAGTAACGAGTTGATAACTTTTACGCAGTGTTTATTAATACGGGGGTTAGTAAATAAATTTCAGAAATCCGATTTGCTTCAGACACATTTCATAACCATTTCTGAAATTTTTCGGTGGTCTGGACACACCTTAATATGCCAGACCACCGGTGGCAGCAAATATTGTTCATGTGTTGCATATTTGAACATAAAATACTAAATTTGTTTCACGAAAACATATTTGAAAAGAAAAATTATGCAAATTTGATTCAAATATGGTAACACCCCCGACTTTGCAAGTGAAATGACATGTGCCTTCTGTGACGTCACGTTGAGAAGAATTTTTGCAAGATGGCTGGTGGCAATATGAAGTTTGAAATACCCTGAATTATCTGTTTTGCTTTTGAAAGCAACTGTTGCCACAATTCCAAAATTAAACATTTCAATGATCAGATCAGATGACGCTGATAATAAAAAACAGCTATTGTTACATATGCAAACGAAGAAAACCCAGTGTAAGTGCAAAAACTAATATTTTTTAATGTATTTTTTTAAATATTCAACATGTTTTGAAATATTTTTAAAACTACTTATTTTATTTCTGTATATTTGTAATTAACAAATTTATTACTATTCTCATTTTCTTTTAATTTTTTAGTAAAAGCTTTATTTAAATGATTGCAAAAATAATATTAATTTACTCGACTTCTTAAGCTAACTAAAATTGATGCCTTAGACATCGTTACCAGAAACCATTTTAGAACATATACATAGCAAAAATAATATTCCAATGTTTTTAGTAGGAGCCTCCGTAACAACAACAAAAAAATAAATAAAAATATTAGTACCGAAAGGTAAAAATAAGAAGAGTTACTCAAAGATTTAATATTCGTGGTGGTCAATGATGTTGAGAACTTTTTACTATCGGCCAGCCATTGATATTTGTATGCAATCCATTGAAAATGGATAAATATATTTGTTCCCTCCAGTTAGGTAAGAGTTTGCCACCATCACATATTCCTCAAATGCCATTTCATAATCAAACCTAGATATTATATAGCAAATTGATAACAAAAAACAAGGACATCATGCCAAATCTTCAATGCAGGGCGAAGCTATTATCGAATTATTAGTTCACAGGTTGGGCTGCTATACTTCGGCATGCACCTTTCCTTTCAACTACTATTTTATTGGGCCCACGATTACTTCTATGATTCACATAATCCACCAGCTATTCGGTTCTAAGACTTTGAACAACCTACGCAACTGCTTATCAACTTGCTACAAAGTGGTATCGTTTTATAATACCCCCGCCTATCTTAAATCATAAACTCACTATAAACCGCTTAACGTGATGAAATTCGCAAAGAAAATCCACTCCACAGCACCACACTTCACACCTACCTGTATTACATCCTTGCAACCATAAATCCGCGTACATGAACCATCACAGACGCGAGAGAAAAAAAAACAAGATTAAGCACATTGCAGGACGTGACCCACATTTTCATCCCAAGGGTAATCGCCCTCATGGTATGGGACTATGGGTATAGCACTATAGTGGTGTGATTGTATTGCCGACAGGTAAACTTCAGCCAGGAATGTTGTAAAAGGAGTCTTGTTAAACTTTATTGCGATCTTAACTTCTTTGCTCCTCCTGCGCTGGAAGTTCACTACCATTAGATTGTTCAAACAAAGAACGTTCGACTTTTACTCCATATTGCCTTGGTCTTACCGAATTAAGTCCTAACAATGGCCATGCCTTGCTGCTTTGCTGCTCCTTATCGAAAAGCAACTAACTACCACAAGGGAGGCGATATGCCTCATAGCAGCAAGTCTCTAGTTTAATGATTAAAATTGTGTTTATATTCGTGATGCGAAATTTTCAGTACTCCAAGGACGAACTTGGCTGATGGTATTGTATGCCAGCCACCAACAAAACACTATCCCCACAGTCGCCTAAATACCGTCATGGGGATCAAGGACAGGAGGGAATAAATAAAAGAACGGGTGAGTGGATAAAAAAGCATGCCCTCTCCGTATGTCCTTGCTACGAGTAGAAGGCATTTTTTTTTTTTTAATACATCAAGGATGGGATGGAATCAAAATCTTAACATAAAATTGAATCTGATCCTTCTTTTTTTGCTGGCTAGCAAAAGGGATACAAAAATCCAATAGTTTTGGTCGGTAAAAGATTGCTAACTTCTGGAAATTGTCACCAGGATAATTTGTGTGCACATAAAAAGGGAAAGGCTTTTCTTTTTTTTGTTGCTGTGGTTATTTTCTGATACTGCCGAGCTATTATCCTTTGGGAGACAATTTGTAAAATATGTTTGAAGTAGGCAATGAAGATGGCATTGACACTTGTAATGAAATTTGTTTTCTCAACTTGTTTTATGACTTTTGGGCCACAAATAAATATTTATTAGCACCCACTAAATATTTGACGTTCGAGTCGGTGGTTGTTGTACACTGTACACAGTGGGGAATAATAATTTTCAATTTAGCTCACGCTAATCTTGAAGCTGAGTTGTGCTGAAACCTTTACGGAAACTAGAACTGTAACTGAGCTGACATTTCTTCGTTTAAGCTTTGTGTGGATGTGTATACATAGAAAACTTATGATTTTATTATGGCTTTGTGTGGAAAAATGTGTGAAGTAAAAATGATTTTCAGAATAAAACCAAGAAATTGATCACACTATTATATAAAGAGGTAATGTTTGTTTTGTTAGAGGTAATTTCCGGAACTACTGAAACTGAACCGATTTCAAAAATTCTTAGGTTACTTAATTTTTTTGATTTTCCATTTTTTTGATTTTTTGCACTACGAGAATGAAACACTGAGAAGCAGCTTTCGTGATAAAAGCTAAACCTATTCCAATGAAATCATTTTAAAATTTTACTTTGCTTCATTCAACTTGCCATTATATTCATAAAAAAAAGCTTAAAACCGTATTTTGGCAATACTTCTCCGAATATTGAATATTTAGGTACCTACACACGACATCACGCCAAAACTCTACGTTGTTTGTTTCGGAAGTCGTGTGGTTATGCTGTGCGGAACCGCTGACTTCACAGCACAGATAGGAAAACTAAGAGAGGATTTTATATTCAAAAGTTGCGGGATAAAGCTGAGGGTGATTCAATTGAACCTTCATCACAGCAAAGCAGCATCGGCAATGATGACTAAATGTTTTGATGAGGATTCGTTTGATATAGCCCTGGTACAGGAGCCTTGGATCTTTAGAGGAAAGATTAGAGGACTCCCAAATAGCATGGCTGAGTTGCATTATGCGCAAACTATCGGAAGAATTAGGTCCTGTATCTTGGTGAGGCACGGAGTTCAAGCATATAAATTGCTGGATCTGTGTGCCCCAGACCTTGCAACAGTACGAGTAGGATCGGGTGCGGGAAGTTTTGTCATAGCATCTGCATACCTGCCGTATGATTCTCCAGAACCTCCTCCGACAAGAGAGTTAGAGTCTTTGGTGAATGCATGCAGGAACAGGAACGAGGATCTAATAATTATTGGTTGTGGTGCCAATGCACATAATACAGTGTGGGGCAGCACCAACGATAATTACAGAGGAGAAGCCTTATTCGAATTTGTATCATGCAAGGATCTAGCTATCTTAAACCGGGGAACAGAGCCAACCTTCGTCGATGTGAGACGAATGGAAGTGATCGATGTTACCCTGTGCAGTAGCCAGATAATTGAAAGAATATCAAATTGGAGGGTAATGGATCAGGCTACATTGTCGGATCACAGAGCCGTTTCATTTGATGTTCGCTATGGATCTAAAAGGAAAAAAGATCGGAAATACATCAGAATTCCGAAGAACACAGATAGGATAAAATACCTTGAAGTGTTGGAGGAAAAACTGAATGTAAGGACATTCGGAATACCGAAAAACACTTGGCATGTAGAATCACAGCTGAAGCATCTGCAATTGGAAAAACAAGATCCTGCGCCTTGGTGGTGCCGGGAACTTGAAAAGCTAAAAAAGGCTGCGAGGAAGGCCTTCAATCACGCCATGAGGAGGGGAGCCACCCGAAGCATGGGATGAATATAAGGCGAAAAAGAAAGAGCTAAACGTTACTCTGCGACGACGTAAAAGGGAGTCATGGAGGGACTTTTGCTCGAGTATGAGGAGTACATCTGAAGTCAGTAGACTACAAAAGATTGTCTCGAGAGATCCAGTTTCCAAGATCGGACTCATTCGTAATAGAGCGGGGGAGATGGTGGAAACACTGGATCACACAAATGAGGTCCTAATGGAGGTACACTTTCCTGGAGCTGACTTAGTTTCTTATTTTCCGAACAAAACATTTCGGATCCACTTATCTTCATTTTGTGTGGGCGTATTACCTATCAGATCAGGGCGTATTACCTATCAGATCAAAGTGATAGTCAAATGCGATTGTCACATCATTCTCCTTCTACGTAAGGTGGTCGCAAAATAACTATACAAATTTGGCATCACTTTGTTATTTCAAAACATAATTTTGTTGTCAGTTGTCATTTTTTGCACAGAAAAATTAAGGTAGCCTTGATCTAAACCTAATATTATAAATGCGAAACTTTTAACGACCGCAAAACCAATTTTTATGATTTATTTTTAAGCTACTTTTTGTCGGGAAAACAAAACGTAAAGGTGATTAAATTAGGGATAATAAAAATCATCATAGGTATCTATACTTTTGGTAAGAAATAAATACATTTGCTGCATATTTTACCAATGAATTTTAAATGTGTAGGGCTGATTGGTTGGCTTTAAAAAATAGGATATTTTTGGACCCGATAAGTGGCGCTGTTGTTGATATAAATATTTAAATTGAGTTACTTGAAGTACTAATTCTACGCAGACGAAGTCGCGGGTACCTGCTAGTACCTAATAATGGAGTGTAAACATCAAATCCGAAATGCGTTTCGTTTCGGTGTGCTTCAGTAGACAAGCAGTAGATGCATCGTGGCTTATTAATTTACAATCAGAAACTTGCATCTCAGGTTTTTTTGTATCTTTCTCGTAAACAAAGTAACAAAAGAATATTTCGAAATCGAGATGCTAATCAATTCTGACATAACGATGGTATAGACTATAGAGCAACTCAAAAAAGTGGGTCTCGCAATTCTGTCCAGCTGGCCGGATTTAGTTCAAACTTCGGATTCGGAGTTTGTGGGTACCCTATATTCCGTTACTTTTTTCCACATTAACCTCAATATTAATGGTACTTCCATTCCCAATAGGAAGTTATCATATAACATTTTCAAACCATTTTGATTTGTTCGAAAACGGCTTTAACGATTTTAATTAAAATTGATATTTGAGGTTGAGACCAATTTATCGCTATAAAATCGAATAATGGAAATTTGAAAATTATACTTATCTCGAAAATGGTCTATACGATGATAACAAAATAATTTCTAAGTAAAAATGATTTATTTTCAATGATGAAATGACAAAAAAAAAAGAAATCCTCTGAGCACTTCCTCTGTGATTGCGCGGCACTTCACTGGTTAAGAACACGTACCTTTAATAAAGAGATCCTATAACCAGCAGAACTCAGAAACTCTGCTACTAGGGACATTAGATTGTAGAGCGGGAGAACCTTCAAGGAGGGCTCTGGCACTGCGGCTTCTTAAAGGAGCCTATTGTGCCTACCCTAGTAGATTCCTAGAGCCATCTTTTCACTCCAGAGGCGGTCAGGAGGACAAGAATCTTCTCTGGGTGTATGTCAGAAAGGGTTACTGATTTGACAATTTCATCGCCAAGTATGCTTTTTCTGAGACGACATAGAGCCGACGACATAGTTAGGATTCTCAGGTTGTTTTTGTCCAGATTAATCAGAAAGAGTGATTTTCTGGGGGAGAACTTGGGGAAAAATTGTCTGGTACAGTTTTGCCCAGTTGTGCTGTGCCAGATCTCATTTGACTCGGTACGAGAAAGGTTTTTAATATAGTTCCTGAAATGGTTTTTGCTGACTCCGCAGAATGGTTCAGGTCCGATAAGAGGAGTGGTTGCTCCGATTTTAGCCAGTGAGTCAGCTGATTCGTTACCCTCAAATCCTCTATGGGCTGGAATCCAGTGGAGGATGACTAGGTTTTTTTTAGAAAGTTCATAGATTGTTGTAAATGTTTCTAAGATAAGTTTAGATTTTATGACAGATGAGTCAAGGGCTTTGAGAGCTGCTTGGCTATCTGAAAAGATAAATATGGTTTTTCCACGTGTGTTAGAACTTAGATTTATTCTAGCGCAATGGTTGATTGCGAGGATTTCAGCCTGAAATATGGATAAGTTTTTCCCAAGGCTGACTGACAAGTTCACCTGGGGCGACTCACCGTAAATTCCAGAGCCAGTCCTCGACTTCATCTTAGAGACATCTGTATACCAGATGACGTCAAGTCGTGAAGGATTGGGTTTATATTTTTCCCAGTCATCCCTAGGGGGGATAATTATGGAGAAGTTTTTATGGTGGCCATATTCAGGTAGTATGTCATCAAGAGGCATGCTAAATGGGCTTGAAGGCTCCATAGCGTCGAGCAAAGACAAATGACCTCCCTGCAATGCAAAAGGTTCAAAGTTATTCGAATGGTACAGGCGATGGATGCTTAGTCTAGCCTCCATTTGAATATGTATATGGAGGGGAGTTAGACCAAGGATGACATTAAGCGCCATTGTCGGGGTGGAACGCAAACAGCCCGTCATGCAGTTTCCAGCTAAACGTTGAACTCTGTCTAGCTTTTTTACTGTGGTGAATTCTTTAGTTTTCGTCCACCAGACAACGGCAGCATAGGTAACTTCTGGCTTTACGACGAGCGAGTAAAGCCAATACATCATCCGAGGTTTAAGACCCCAGTTCTTACCGCAGACTCGACGACAGATCCATAAAGATCTGTTGGCTCTGTTTACGGTACGTTCAATCTGCTGGTTCCATGATAGTTTGCTGTCAAGGATAATTCCCAGATATTTGGCTTCCCGAGAGAAGTCAATGGTTTCGCCAAACATGGTGGGGCGAATAAGGAGATCTAGTTTTCTCCGTTTCGTAAAAGGGACAATAGTTGTCTTCTTCGGATTAACAGAAAGTCCTTCTTTATTACACCATCTCTGAACAACAGATAAAGCGTATTGCAGTATCTCTGAGACCGTGCTTTCGAATTTGCCACTGACGACGATTGCTACGTCATCGGAATATCCAACGGCATGTATCCCCAGATCTTCTAAGGATTGGAGCAGGTCGTCAATTACTAGGGACCATAAGAGGGGCGAGAGGACACCCCCCTGAGGGCACCCTCTAGTTGTGGGTGCCGCGATTTCCACATCTTCGATGCGGGTCTGAATAATTCTGTCATTCAGCATTGACATTATCCATTTTCCTATGATAGGAGATAGATTCATATTGTTGAGAGCCCTGTTGGTGGACTCAAAAGATGTGTAGTTGAAAGCTCCTTCAACGTCTAGGAAAGCGACAAGACAGATTTCCTTAGGGTTGATGGAGGATTCAATTTTGGTTACTAAGTCATTAAGCGCTGACTCGGTGGATTTACCTGGTTGATAGGCATGTTGAAACTTGCTGAGCGGAACTAGGGACATACTAAGGACCTCAGTAGGGTGGTCACTCGTCACTTAGTCTAAACCTTACCTCTCGACTATACAGTAGATCTTTTAGGTCGCGGTGTCAGCCATTGGGCAGAGAATTTAAAAAAAATGTAACTGCTTGTAATTGCCATACTTCCAACGAAAGTGTTTGTTGACAAAAAAAATATTTGAATGCTCCTAGCTAAACTCGCAACGGTTATCCTACAGCTCGCTTTTCTATATTAAGCTCCTACTATAACGTGCCCCATTCGACTCCATAAACGCCACTCACACTCATTGTCGCTTAACGATTTTCATCATTGTTTAAGTGAAACACGTTCGCTATCCTAATCCGCAATGCACTCTTAGCAGCTGTTACATCTATCGCAATACCGACTCGTACTGAATAACAACACACGAGTCCATTTATTTCACTTTAAGAATACCCAACAACTCCGAAAGGGACCTGAAAGATTGTCTTTAAATGGAGGTGGATATGGTGGATATGGTGGATATATGCACAAGTGCCAATATAGACAAGGCAATGTCTACCCGTACCCACCCTTTGAAACACATATCTTGTTATTCTTGACAACTTAAATAACTTCTTCAATGAGCATATTTATAACAAAATGCAACAGTCACAAGGCGCAATTTGCCCTCTTAAAGGTTTAGTCTGCGCTATTTGGAGAATCCCATAGTTGAGGTTACGCCTTTAGCCGTGAAGAATGTTTTGTTTTGTTTGTTTATAGTATTATGGCGCCGTTTGGCCTGCTTACCCCCCCAAAATAATAAACCTGCGTCCGACCCATAAACGATGCCAGCGCCGAACCACATCAAATCCAATGAGGCGATTTGCGATATTAAAGTATTAGGGGCTTAATAGATGGCTTTGGAGCAATTTTTCCATTCCCTCTTGTGTTTTATTTTCTTGAAAACAAATTCGTCTACAAGGCTTAGATGGAATGTTGAAAAGGTGGCTTTGTATTTGCGATGGAAAGTGTAGACACAGAGAACAAATATTATGAAAAGTCAATTGACCTAGTTAGGGAGGCTGCCGACAACCATCCGACGTAGCTATAGTGTGATCTCGCATGTAGACATGATGTGTACCCATAGAGTGGATGGAAGGGGAAGAATGATGACTACACAAAATTCAATCCGCCCCCATTACCAGTCCTCCATTCCCCCCGATATGGCAGACTAATGTCGGAAGGATAACAGGCTTCCGTTTGAGAAATGCTTTGTGCTTCTTGCCTTAACGGTGCTATCGCCTTGTTTATTATTTCAGTAATGTACACGATAATATTGCCGATAGCCAGCTTTTATTCCCGTCACAGGACGTTACTGCTGCTGTTCCTGTTATGTTGTTGGTTATCCCGCCCTGTTTTTCGTAAGTCAAGTTGAAAATTGTTATTTTCTTTTTTGAAAGGAGAGATGGGTCTTTGTCGGCGGTGTATAACAGTGTTTAAGGAGCATTTTGGTGAGCGTTTTTTTTCGCGTCAAAGCCCTGAAGTGCTGTGTAGTTAAAAGGTAATTAGAAACGATTTTTACACCGTCGGACGAGCGAGGTATAACACTCTAGTGGTGGTTTAGGGATGCCAGCAAATTTTGATTGATAGCACTTAAGTGCAGAGTGTTGATGTTAATTTAGGGAGAAACTGAGAAGAAACGGAATTGCGGAACGACGGGACGTAAATAATTGACAGGGGCAGGGACAGGTTTTTGGTGGATGTTTCTGTTTCTTCGAGTGTCGTCCGAAGCTTTTCCCTCTTGTAAGTTTCATGTCTTATTCGAATATGTCGTTGTAGGATGGACATGGGGGCTGTCGTTAGACATAAAATAATGAGTGAGTCAGAGACAACTTCTTGTTGGCGACTCTGTAAAATAAATCTTGCCGCCTCCACCACTAAACTAATAAGCTTTCAGAGGAAATTAATACTTATCTACTTTCGGATGTTGGTCACATGTGAGTATATATGAAATATGTGTTCTTTCGGTGTTTGAACCTGGAAACCATTGGTCTATAAAAAGTACCTGTGTTCAGCATGTCTTGCAATTTCATCGCAGAATTGTCTCGTATACCAGTTTAACGAGAATAATTTGAGACTATTTACTCTTGAGCGCAAATCAACAAAAAGGCTAACACACCAGATTCAATGTTGAAGGGATCATGAGTGGAACAATTGTTAAAACGGTTAAAACTCCTGGCTTTAAATTTAATATTTTTTGGGGTTGTATATAGGACAACGCCGAGAAAATATTAAATCTTCGACAACATTCTAATCTTCTTTCACGGAACTTTGCCAGGATGTTTTTCGGGGCTTGGGAATTGTTTGTAGTGGCGTCAAATTCATGACCCAACAACAACAACGACAAGACCAACAGGTGTCATATATCAATTTCAGGTAATTTATTTCGTTTCAAATAAAATAAATGACCCGGCGGACTTCGTACCGCCTAAAATAGATTAAATTATTAACATCCCTTTTGATAGTTGAACCTCTCTATTGAACGAATGAAACTCCCTTTGAATTAAATTGAGTTCAATGCGCTTGCGCTCACCACCCCAAAGCAGAGCACGAACGGAGCTATCGGGTTAACCATACCCATCCACAAAATTTCACTGAAATTGGTTGAGCGGTTTTGGAGATCGACAACAGCACCACCTATCAGGTCCAAAACTATCGTATCTGTCACCTATGGCAACCAACCATATAGGTACATCCACAAAATTTCCTTGAAATCACAGATGGACAACAGGGCCACCTATCGGGCCAAAACTATCTTGTCCTTTAAGCTGCAACCAACCATACACATCCACAAAAGTTAATTTAAATTGGTTGAGGGGTTTCGGTGGTCGCCAACTCAGGTATGCTCACTTAAATGACTATTACTCGTCTAACCAATACACATACAAAAACCTTGGTATTGACGTCACCTTTTATTTGAAATTTCCAGAAACAAAATCTGTTCACGCATTAAGAGAACATCAATTCAAACACAATGCGACTTTTTTTGATGTAGAAGGAGATAGATGACAAACAAATGTGCCTACAGCGCCACCTGTTGAGAATTCTCCGAATTTGCATTTTTCCCAAACCATCCTGATTCAAGACAAAAAAAATCAAAAAAAATCATTCAAATCCGAATTACCCCACTATACAGATGTTAATGTGTGGACAAAACCCAAAATGTACTGAAATTCATGTGTTTTTTCACACACGCACAACACACACATTCGTTTACCGATTTCAACCAAACTTCACAAAAACCATATATAGACCAATTCCAAAGATGTGTGAAAGTTTTGTTAAAATCGGTAAATGCGTTAAGGCGTGAATCGGCGACAAACGAACACATTTTAAGGTTACATTTTTATGTATATACAAGGTGGCGCAAAAATAACCTTCCGATGTTTTTTGGCTGTAATTTAAAAAAAAATGAAAAACTTTGATTCTTCTTGTGGATTATTTTTATTTGGTCTTTTAATTTTTTGTACATCAAGTCGAGAATATGATGTCATGTAAATGGCCGCCGCCACAGTTGATTGTCATTTGAGCCCTTTTTATGGTATTTTCCATCACTTTGGCCAAAACTTCCGGCGATAGGTCCTCACATTCTTGACGGATGTTGTCTTTAAGAGCTGCAAGAGTCTGAGGATTGTTGACATAAACCCGCGACTTCAAAAAGCCCCACAAAAAGAAGTCTGGAGCGGTCAAATCAGGCGATCTTGCTGGCCAGTGCAAATCGCCAAAACGGGAGATTAGGCGCCCGGGAAATGCATCCTTCAGCATATCGGTTGTGGCACGTGCAGTGTGTGCCGTTGCACCGTCCTGTTGGAACCACATGTTTTTCAATCCCAATTCATCAAGTTGCGGCAAATAGAACTCGTTGATCATTGCTCTGTACACGGAAAGAATTTTAAGATCAAATCAAGAAAAATAAGCGCAGAATCACGAAAAGTTTGTCTAGTTTTAGAGCTTAGCTAAGGATTTAGTAATTCACGACTTTTTATTCGCAATTCTAGAAATTGTACGAAGTGAAGATATTGACCCTCAAAAGTCGTGAATCAACACTTTTCAGTATCAATAATGCGATCAAACGTGAAATAGATATTGCCATAACCGATCGCAATTTGACACAAATAGTTATCAATTTGATATTACATGGATTGTAAATTGCAAAAACAATTCTTAAATTACCACTTTTCAGTTGTAAATTACGATTTCCTCCATTAGCAAATTACAACAATTTAGTCCTGAATTGCAACTCAATAGTGTTGATTTGCGAACTGGCAGGAGTAGATTTACTACTTCAGAAGTTGCAATTTACAAATTTTGAATCCTAAATTGCAACTTATTTTTATCATTTTGCAATTCATATTTTGCAATTTACGATTCTCGAAAATGTTTTATCGTGAAATTAGAAAACTTTATTCTCAATTTGCAACTTATATCTTGTGATTTACAAATCAAAATTCATCGTTTTATTAATTAGGTTATTTTCGTATTCCTCCTGATATCCAAGAAAATCATACGGCGCCATATCGTCCGGAGACAACGGGATTTGTCTGGGGTGGTTTTTTAGTCTTTGCTGAAATTTAAATCACAAATAAAATATTAGAAATTAGATGAACTTGACATTGATACGAACCTTTACAACTCTTTTCGATTACCTACATATTTTAGAATACATTCCAATTGATACTTCTTTTCTAATAGCAAGATGTAACTTCTGAAAAAAATACAGATTTATATGCATAGGTACTTCAGGGTTTTTGGAATTCAATAGGTACTTACAAAATGTATTCCAGAATACTTTAATTAGTAGGACACTCACTATCCATACGAATTAGTTATAGGTATTTAAATTTAAACAACTTTAACCACCCGACTGCTTTAAACAAAGCTTGAATACCGACTGCCTGTCTCTGCACCGCAACGCAATGTGCACAATGAAGATTTGGCTTCATGGCAGCTGTCTATACCACATACATACATTCATCCATAAAGGATTTAAAAGGATTTCGATAGGTACATGGACTATGAACTGTGCATAAACAAAATCCACACATCAGGTAGTTGATTCCATGGAAATTACAAAAAATATTTTGCAATTTACGACTTCTCTACGTCAATATACGTTTTCAGTTTCATGTGTTAAATTATTACAAGATTTTATTGATTCATCATTCAGTTTTGGTGAATCACCAAATATTTTTCGCAATTTGAGATTGTGAAGTGGTGTTTGAGAAATTGACCTATTAGAGTGGTAAATTGCGCCAAACAATCTCGCAAATCACTACAAATAAAAGAAGCTCGAATTGATACTTCTAATCGTAAATTACAACAAACAGAATTTGGTATTCTCCGCCGTTTTCAATGTCAAATTACCAATTTCTGTATCAATCCATGAAAACTTCGTTGTGATTTGCGAGAAATATATAAATCGTAAATTGCAACTCAAAATTTTGCAATTTGTGATTTTCAATTCTTTCCGTGTAGCGCTCACCATTCACAGTAACCGTTTGGCCCGCGACGTCTTCGAAGAAAAAAGGTCCGATGACTCCTCCAGCGAAAACAGTGACTTTGAGCGGGTGTAATGGCTCTTCGTGGGTTACACGCGGATTTTCAGTGCCCCAAAAGCTAAACGTCGCATTGTTTCACCAGTAGGCGTTGGACGGCTAGGAAATCTGCGACGAAATTCATTTCGATTATTGCTCAAATAAATAGTCACCAATATTCCGCGTTCTGGAGCAGTGTAGCGTAACATTGTTTATTAACGTGTATTTCGCATGTGTTTACTACACAAATGTCAAAACAGAACTGACATTAGGGGCCAATCGCAAAATTTATAGCATTTTCTGATAGGAGGATTACTTTTGCGCCACCTTGTAGATATCAAGTTTGTGTATCAAATCTGCTAAATAACTGTCGAACCAAAGGGGGACAATTGGATCAGCTGATGTCATTGTTCAGTAGCTCCAGGAAAATGATCTGTTCCCAAATAAAACGCACAGTACTATCTTGTTTTGTTTTATATGGAGAGAATGATTCTTGACTCTATAAGAACGTATTGAAATGAAACTGCTCTTCTCGGTGGTTGCTCTAAGCCCTGTTGTTGTCTTGCCGAATGGATGGCTGCTGCTGTTCTTTGTCGATGGTAATTTGTTATCATTGATCCTTGCAGCTGCCATTGTATGTTGAGTGATTGCTGTTGCTTTCTCTGGTTGTCGGTTGCAACCTATATTTAAATAAATATTGCCGCACTAGATTCGGGTAATGTCAAACATCGAACTTTGATAATCCCCTTTTTTTTCTTAAACTTTTTATGAGTACATGTACAATATTTGCTACCTTTAGCAATCTCCATTTACGTCACGTTCCGCTGAGATAACTTGGCTGACTGATTTTAACCAAAACGGGTCTTGATAAACGGTTCAACCTTGGAATGGTTGGAATATCTTGAATGTGATTCATAAGGCAGTTTTTACGGCCCCTACTTAACTACTTATGGCATTCAGGGTTTTTTGATATTTTCAGAAAAGTGCGCACACTCCGTAGGATGAATTTCATGTCATACAATTCAGAATCTTACATATGAAAAGACTCAATAAAACTCGTAATGGGATCGCAATACCACTGTGAGAAGCGAGACCTAGACCTCTGGTATCTATACGGACCTGTTGCGAACCATTTATTTATTTTAGCTTCATACCGAGCCAAACCAAAGCAACGCCTTAGATAACATAGAAGGTCTTCGATGTGACTATAAGCCACACCGGCAACACAAGGTTGGCAGGATCTTTGCGAAGTCTGCATCGATTTCGCCCAGGATTGGGTATCGGACAGTTTTGAACCCTAAGGGAATTCGACAGATGTACGCAATTGCTCTCTTCTTCTACACCTCACATCCAAAAGGAAACTTGTTCTGTGTCAGACCTGGATTAAAATGTTCTTATAAAATGTTGGTATAACAGCTCTGCCTCCTGTTTAACTCTATAGTTAGTGATATATAAAAAATGTCTGCTGGAATTCGCTTAGTGACCTCCTGTCTTTCGGTTTGTGTAACAGTTATGTTCTATCCCATATTGAAAGTATTTATATCGCAGGTTCATGGCTCTAAAATCTATTTCCACCCTTATCCACCTAAAGTGTCATCTCCTATTACTTCTAGGCCGCAAAATAACATCTAACGCTTACCTCCTTAATAGGTCCTTGTTGTACACCACTTCCCACTTATTATCCACTTGCCGCTAATATATTCATTCAACAATGAAGCAGCAAGCAGCAACTGAGTGTCTTCCGGCATCACCCCCACTAAAACGATACCCATCTACCTTAAAATGCGAAAATCAACGAATTAATAACAGGCTGTTAAATTGAATCCAACATCAGAGGTTTTGGGTATACAAGTCGCAAGCCGTTTACCCTACCATAAATTCAGAAAAACCCGCAGCAGCACCAAGAAACCACCTGCCAGAACGAGAACGAGTCATTAATTAAGTCCTCATCAGTACAAGGAGATCTACTCGGAATCAGGACAACGATCAACGAACAGTGGGCAAATATTAAAGTAATTCTTAATCGAATTTTCATTCTACCGTAGTCACTCTACGGCATAATGTTCTCGTGCGCAACCGTCAACATCGTTGTCATCATAACCTCTGCTGGTTGTGGTTGCCTCCCCACTAATTTATGCAACATCCCAGTCGGTTGTGTAATAAGCCCAAGACGATATCTCTAGTCCTAAGGATCCACGAGTCGCCTATAAAATATTCCCACATAAATAAGTAAGTACCATTTGCACAGTGGAAGCAATGAGCACCGGGCGTACATATACTCCTTCGACGGCGACGTTGTGGTGTCGACAAAAAAAACTAAGCCCGTGAAAATGTAAGGATTTGAGAAAGGAATGTATATACAACTCCGCAGGAAACAAGGCAGAATGTGTCTCATTTAGGCAATTTACATATTCATACGAAATGTCGGCGCCGTTAAAGAGGTACCATAAGAACCGACTGTGATGGATCGCATCTCCGTAGTGTGAATTATATACGCGTGTAATGGTCCTCAGTCGTTATGTCATTAATGTTGAATCGTTGAAAGGATTCGCTTTTATTTATTTTTTTCATTTCAAGGTAAAAGCGCACACCCATCCCCATATGCCTTGTATTGCAATTGCTGATGGCTTAACTGTGCGACATTCATTGGTTCTCCCATGTCCATCCTGTACTAATGAGGACATTTCATTTCCTTCTCACATTAGTTCCATTCTCATTGCCCTTCGATGACAAACGATGACCCATGTGTGTGCTTTCCTGATAGAGTGTACAATTTGATCCCACATCCGTTGCTGGAAAATTGGAGAACAAAAGTAAAAACGAACACAAACAAAACTGCCGTCATTTTGTTGGACATCGTGTGCATAGCTATTAGTCGTTGGGACACACATACCCATACACAACGCCTGATATCGTCCGTTCCCTGTTAACTTTTTATGATGATGGTTATGGGGGAATTCTCATAAATATGTCCATCACGCGATGTCGTCCCATTGTACGGAGCTGTGCTGGATTTTCCGACAAACCAGCAAACAGCGCAAAAGCCTGATTGAAGTGCAGCATCCTCCGACGCTATCTCGAAGACAAATGCCGTCCTTCCGACCTCGTGAATGTGAATACTTATTCAGGAGCGATCATATCATACGAATGGATAGCGTAGCAATTCATCTAGTGATCTGAAGAACAACTCTCATTCCCGACAATGACTGCCAGCCAGTCGACATTTCCGTGATGCAATTAAGCGGCAGTTGTGCAGTTCCTTTTGATTGAAACATTGTCGTCGCCAAAGAGAACTGCAATGGGCTCTTTCTAATGATTGATGAGGCGAAACGTCGATGGCTGACAGATGCACGATGAAGTGTATGAGAGTATGGATAAAAGTTATGAAGAAGGAAAGGACTATATCCTCAAAGAGAAAGCAATATGCGGGTGAAGATTTACATATTTTTTTTCCGATGGTTTCTGAAGCAAGGCTGACAATGCCGCAGTGTTTGATGGGAATATTTATGAATGCCCGTGAGGGAAGCAAGGAAAATAGATTTTTTTAAATCTTCTGCACTGATTTAAGTTTGAAATTTGAATAAAAATGTTGTTGTCGACAAAAGGAATAATTATGTCATAAGGAGAGAGGTCGTGCTGTGGCATCTACCAAGAGATGGCGGTACCAGTGATGCCAGCCAAGGTTTTTTCATGCCTTTTAGGCATTATTTCATTAGTTAAGCTTTAAGGCTTGTTTTTCTTTAAAAAGGCATCGTTTTTTTTTAAGTATAACTTCTTTAGGCACACTTGACTTCGGGGGTAAGCTGGTGAATGCGTCACGAAAACGTTACGGAAATTGCAAACGGGACTTGAGAGGCAGATATAAGTTAGTGAAGATAGAAAGAGATGGAGCTACGTTTCGTTTGGTATATCTAAGCCACATCCCACAGTGCAGCAGTGATACCAGATCGGGGGATTTTTCCCTTTTTGCGGGATCTTCTCACTTATAAGAAGCTAAAAGGTACGAAAGGATTTTTCAGACCTCATAGTACAAAAAGAAAAGGATTTCACTTTTTGGTCAATTTTTGTTCCTAATTGCTCATTTCATGAAGAATAAAAAAAATTTGTCAACCTACGGTCAAATTAAATATTTTCATGTTTAGAAAATTGTCATTCAAAATATCTGAATGCTTTCATTTTCTTTTTTTTATTTCCCTAAACTGTTTCTAAAATGACAAATCTGTCAATGAATTCACGAGTATTTCTTAAAATAATATATTTATTTATTTTGTAAGCATCAAATAAGCCCAAAATAACAACATCCATCACACCTGTGCTCAATTATTTCTTGCACATTAACTCACATCACTTGCATTGTTGCAACTTCAAGGAGAATCTAACTCAAAATATCGCAAAATAAAAAATTCCACTAGACATATGCAAGTTCACTTCTTACCTACATAATCTCAAAATATTCCACCCTTTTCATGTAGGTATATTCCTTGCACATCTCAAAACAAAATCTCCTGGTTGATGTGGAAAAGACTTATTCATGTGTGCAAATATGAAAAAAGGGCACTTTCTGTAAATCTTGCACAGGCCGCTAGTTTGGCTGGAGCCGCCACTGCGCACCGCACACATTTTCTTTCTCTCTTTCTTTTATAACCAGCTATTTTTCGTATATATAGACACAGGTCACGCCTATTGCAAGGTTGCCACTTTGGAATTTTTTTATCCAAATTAGGTAATTTTTTTTTTTTGCTCTTTGAGTTTCCTTACCTTACTGTTTCTGAGTGCATATGCGCCATCACCATCCATATAAACCTGTTTTATTCATTATGCAAGAATTTACCGAATGCACTCATTTTCTTCTTTTGACAGATGGTAAACTTCGAAATATTTTCTGTTTCTGTTTATAACTTCTTTGAGATATGGATAGGTTAATTAATCATATTATTTATATACAGACATAAAACTCTAGTTTGTTAAAGTTTTGTTAAAAGAAAAAAACATCGAGAATGGGAGATGATCCCATGCCTTCTAGCAGCTGGTAAGTTTATGCAGAACGTTGTTTAATTGTTTAAAGACTGACAAAGTTCCTACTATGTTCCTTAGTGAATTGGAAAGTCTTGTGTTTTATAAAAGTTTATTTTTTAAGCAAGCAGTTGTTTTAAAAATTAAAAAAAAATAATTTGAGTCTTTTTTTATGGCTTATTGTCTGTATCACGCTGTAGGAGCAAGAGACAGCAGTGCGCGCACACATTTTCTCTTTCTCTTCCTCTCTTAGCCAGTGTATATAATATCTCAGTCAGTATTTGGTTTGCGAGTACATACATTCAGCGTTAGCGGCACCAACAACCGCAGATTGTAACACTGCTATGATTATTTTTTGGTACTAGAAAATTTTAATAAAAGACGATTTACAAGAGCGGTTTTTTTTTTTTTGTGCTTTTTCCCTTTATCCCACGGAAGGCTTTTCGGACATCGAAATTACCACAAAAAGGGATAAATCCCACGATATAACAACACTGCATACAATCATATAAAAGGATGGAGCTAAAGAAGTTTTACTTCAGTCGTGTGGTCTAAAGCACACTCGTTTTTTTTTTTTAATCGCAAGTTATGCATCTCTATTGTGTTTCTATTTTCATAAAAGTTTTATTTAATTTTGGTGTGTGTTCGCAATCCAGCGCGCCTTCCGTAATAGCTTCAATATAGCCTATGGGTTACCTATATAAATCAAAACTTGTATGTGCCTACACTTGAAAAAAAAAATAAAACCATTTCAGACTCATTAAATTTGTTTTGTCGCGTTTTGTAAAAATAATGTTATTTCCAGTTATGTCACAGTTTTCCATCATTTTGAGAGGCCCATCGCACTTTCCACATGGCAACACTAAAGGAACAGCAGTCTAGCGCGTCTTCTTATTGCTCGGCTCCACAGGTTAACTTCACATGGAGATGCAAAAGCCGCTGCATCGCATAATAGTCGCTTTTATTATATTTTTGGATGGTCTGTTCCACTGTTGAACTTCTCGGATGAATGCTTCTGGTTCTAAATATGTTACAAGTTTTATAAAAAAAAAAACAAATGTAACAAACTTTGGCCACCTTATCTTGAACCGTGTATATAATTTAGGTCATCACTTGTACATAAATCATGATAATCATAATAAATTTGTTTATGTGATACTGTTCGGGGACATCTATATACTCCATCACATATGAAGTTGCAAAACTTCTCCACAATCTAATAAATTGGTGCTACTTAAGTATGCATCACTCTTACAGTTTGTTGGCGCACGTAAAGATCCAAGTTTACACTTCTCATTTAAAGTTTTTGAAAATTTTTCTTTAAGGCAATCATTTTTCATAAGTATCCTTGGGGTGTGCTCAACGACGAAGCAGCCACCGCGACATGCTTTATCAATACCAAGACTAACACAAGATTTTAGTAATTTTTCATATTCTTACCTAAAATGTCACAAGACAAGGAGGCGGTCGACATGTTGCTACCATACCTAACTTTTGTTGTTGTTGTTGTTGTTCGGAAATTCAACTTGCTCTGCACACCATACACAAGCTTTATCTTGAATCTGTCTTGTGAGAAATTGTCCGGGAAAATAACTAAAGCAAGTGATAGAGGAAGAACTTTTTCAAACTACAAATTACAGTCTCACTCTGGGTCTGGGTACGTCAGTGAAAAGTTGCTCAGACCGCATTCAGCGAACGTAAGATATGCAAATGGGTTGTTCGTGAAGTTGCTTTTCGTTTACGTTCCACAATTCACAAGCTCATATCGCCCGAATCGCTCATTATTCTTCGAATTAAATTATGTTTTCATTTACCAGCGGCCATTTGGAGTTTTGCACTTAAAAAAATTGATTTCCTTTTGGCAAGATGTGTGTAGATAATAATTTGAATATTATCGTTCTACCCAATATGGTGGTGTTTGTATACAGGCTTTGCCTTGTATTTATTTATTAAAGCTTCACAATTAAGGGAGATTGAATAATTTAATCGGTTGCTTCGACATCCGTTTCGTTGCGCTCAGATAGACGCACACGAGTAATCCGAACTCAATATTCAAAAGAATATTGAACAGAGATTATTATTTATATTATTTAAGATGCGATGATTCAACTGAACTCCAAATGAGTTTCAGTAGTTCCAAACGAATGCATGATTGGTCCATATAGGCTTCGATACTCACAAGTACTACAATTTTTTGTCAAATAGAAGGGACCTACAATTTTATTCCGAGTCCGAGCGCCTGCAATGAGAAACGTATTAGGGACAGTTGTGGTTAGGTAAGTTAAAGTGGCTACAGAAGGTGAGACTAAGATTAAGTCTAAAAGAAAAAACGAATCCACCTACCCTATCGCTATAAATGTGAACGGTTTTGTCTACCCGAAACCATCTCCATCCCAGTATGACCCATTGATCGGATTGTTATCTAGAAAGCTTTGCCAAAAATTGATTTTGCAGTGGTGGAGCCAGAAATTATTCAGTATGGAGAGGGGGCAAACCTCTTAACTAAACTACTGTAATATTGCTTCAAAACGGACTATTTGTTTCCCAAAATGTTAGCTGGTCAATTGAAACAAAACTTCCTGTGCTGCAAAGGGTGTCTTGCTTCCCTTATGCATAAGCAAGCTAATGCTAGGACATCTACATAAGAATTAGTCTTTCGACCGAGATATGAAGCCGGTAAGTTATACTGGGTTTCAATCCCCATTTGTAAACAAAAACAGCCTTTTCGCAAAAAACAACTGCGACAGTTTTGTCTCTTTCTTCAATAAATTGGACTTCCAACTGTCCAGGACTATATGCAATTAAATACCCACCTTTTTGCTTGAGAATGTTATGATTATACGATACTAGAAGAATAGAGAGAATGCCACCTTGTGGGATACCTGTACTGACAGATCTTCTGGCAGACGATAGCAAAAAGTGCTTTGGTGATTGCTGATGTATTCAATTTTTTAAAGATACCCTCTATATCTAAGAAAGCCATCTGGCAAGTGGCGTATAACATTTTTTTTTTTATTCTTCCCTATAGAAGTCTTCCAAGAGTCAAATGATCTTATTTTAGATAACTAAAGTCTCTTTAGAGCATTTCTGTATTTTCGCCCAAAAGTCTCTCTAAGACACTCTTTTTTGTCTGTTCTTATAGTTCTTTTAAATAATATTTTTGGGGATTGTTTGTGCGATTTATAACAAGAGACATCTCTTGACCTTGATGAACAGGTCTAGCTCTGCAGAGCATCATTGAAGTCTCTACTTAGGTTGAACTACAGAGGGCCAAAAATTCAATGACTCTATTGGTGGCTAAAGTCAGTTCTATTTATATGGACTTGGAGAACCCGTTGGGCATGGGGGAATATCATCAAATATAAATCGGGGAAATCGGTTACCAAAAAAAAAATTTACTAACTAGGTGGGAACACAACTTTAAACCCTTTGCCTACTAGACTAGCATACTAAGTTATGGGCCGTTTCCCAAGCGAGGTATATCAGTCAGTAGCCGTTATCTGTTTCTCGCGTTGCTATAACATTCCAAATAATACATCAAGTGTTGTAGCACTCTCTCTTCATTTATCCCACGAACCGTTGTCAATTTTCCTTTTTTTCCCTTTTCACCATACCCAAATTCCCTGTTAAAATCCCACGATACTTTTTTGCGTCAAAAAATTTGTATTACACGGAAAGAAAATCACGTTAAATTAACTTTTAGTATAAAAACCGCAGTTTCTAACACTGCTGTGATTATTTTTTGGTAAACTTTGATAAAAGACGATTTACATGAGCTGTTTTTTATGGACATTCAGTGTATTGATAATCGTGGTGAAATACAGGTGTTTTGATAGAATTTCACCAAAAATTCATAGTTTGAACCATAGACAAACCATACTGAGACATCCAACTCACAATCCTCTTGCCGCTGGGCCCCTCAATTTTTTTTCAAATTCGCCACTTTGTATTCCTATCGGTGTTATTTTACAAAAGAATCAGTGTGACATGCAAAAACACACAAAAACTACAAAAATAAATGCTGCCAACCGCGGCAACCGTGGGGAAATGTGAAAGAGTTCGGGAATTCCACATTTTTATATTACTGAATGCCATTGGTTAGTTATTATAAATTGTTAAAAGTAGAATAATTTGATTTGGTTGGCTAGTAAAGTTATCTAAAATATATGTTTTATATACTACAACATTTAGTATATAAAATATATATCATTAAGACCGATTTATTGTGTGAATTTTTCTTTAATAACTGAAGAAAACTTGCTTAAAATGTTTTTATTTTCATGCAACCATTCTGCATTGATAATTTTTTATAAATATTTTAAGCAAATGTACACTTATTCCTAAAAAAAAATACATACTATCCACACGTATATAAATAATTTCAAATTTAACGGACAAAATTTTATGAACGCTGTCAACAGCTTTGCCCACAGCGGAAGTGGCGTATGCAAGGTGCGAGTGTGTTGGTGAGCCGGAATTTTTGAAGTTACGTGACATTTGTCAATACGAATTTCTATGCAACAATACTAACGCACTTAGCGTTTGCCACCCCATGAAAATATAGCTTGTAGGCAAGTAACGGGAAATCGGCCGGAGTTGGTGGTCTCAGTATTGTCTCTGGCTTGAATGTTTTTTGTCAGATTTCTGAAATTCCAATTTTTCCATCTTTGTCTCATTGCTTAGGCTAATGGGAGTATGGGTTAAATATACTCAATGGTAAATTGTAAATATCGACAAATATCGTGTCGCCGATAGAGTTCAAGTTGCAATTGATGTCAAATATATGTGATTATTGAGAAAATCTTGGACGGGCGAGCAAATCTCAGAGTGGACTAGTACCAATTTATTTGGAAGGACCTTGGCGATCCGGTACGCTTAGCTCAGTTCTGATAAAACGCAAATCACCCCTTTTATAGTACCCCTAAACAACTTGATTTGCAACTTGCTAAAGAGCGAGGCGGTGTGGTTTTCCGGTTAATTTCACAAACCTTGCTATTATTCACAGATGGTGGTTCCGGTTCCGACTATTCAGGCATTAAACTTGCAGATTTAAATGTGGTTTTCCTTCTTCGAGGGGCTTGGTTGCTTGGAAGCCGATTAAATACTACAGTTTGAGCAACTAGCGCCACGCACAACCCCCAAACTGGATGCAAGAGTCACTGCTTAAAACCGAAGATAGCTGGCCTATAATAAATTCGCCCTTCCTGCAACACGTAACTCTACGTAAGTCTGACGGGATCAAGAGGAAGCTCCTTTTCACTCCCTTTTGCAAATATTTACCTACATTCAGCAGATGAAGATATTCAAACCAGAGGGAACCATAATCAATTTGTGCCTTGTCGCAATGTCACTCCCCGCACTCTCGGAAAATTACGCTAATTATTTAGAATATCCCTCGCCAACAAACTGTACGAGAGGCATTACTTACCCTCACATGTTGTGAGGAAATCCCAATCAATCATGTCAAGGCCAATGCTTCTCATTACATTGAACAACTTTTTACACGCATAAATAAGTCCACGTCTTATTTGGATATTGAAATAAGCTCACTAACTCTACGCCTGCGAGGACAAAGGTCGAATAGTTCATACCCCAAGATAAGTTAAGACCCAACAAAATATAGCTCGCTTTCAATTAATTTCCACACAATCCCCTAAATGTCTCTAAACGACACCGTAGGTATATAAGTATATAAATTTGTGCGCTCCACAGAGGGTATAGTTGTACGAGTACACAAAATATTAATGTCATCCTTTGGCGTCGACCAGTTGTAGTCCATGCCCGAAAAGCAGTGCCAAAAGTACTCTGCCAAACGAGAATAATTAATTTCGAAAGTAGCGTTTTGAAAGAAACCCAAAAGATGTTCCATCCAAAGACGCTCTGCTCGCGCAGCCACTCCTGTACATGCCGTTTCTTCCAGAGCAGAGAGGTTCTTTGGTTCTCTGGCAGCAAAGATTGGATAGCTGTGGATGGTTTCGGGCGTTGGTCTAGGTCAGACCGTTTCATTTTTCTTTGCGGCCAAAATGATTAATGGGTTAAGACCGTGAAGTGAAAGAAATCTGTAGATTTGTGCCGTTTTTCTTTTCGTTCTCTCGCTGGTATCTGTGCGCAGTTTTGTTGCCCCTATTCTGTGGTTTATTTTCGCTCGCTAAAAGCAAAGGTCCTTGTAAAGATTTTTCATAAAGCGGGGCTCTAGAAACGACAACGACGGCCGAGGACATTAGCTGCAAATAATAAAACATGCAAATTGGATTTCTCGTTTATTTGGCCGTTGTGGCTTTGGTCAGAGGCAGACATTGGTGTAGGTTTTTGTCACGCTTTTTCTATGTCAGCCTTTGTTATTTCGTTTGGCGTTTAGGTTATAATATCACGTAGCAGATGTCCGGTTTGGGGATGGTTCTATACGTTTTTTTTCCTCTCTGTGATTGTGAAGAAACTAAATGCGTTTTTCTCTTCGAATTAGATGCAATTGGGCTCTAACTAACTCTTAACGTGGGTAGCCATGAGCGGATAATGCAATTCAGCTGAAGCAGATTTTCAATGCAATTTACTGGGATTATAATATTCACAAAGTTATGCGCAATTTCAGAGTTTTTAAATCGAGTTTGTGGTTTTTAATTTGTATTATATGCGACTGCAGTTTAGGAGAAATTTATTCGATGGGGTGGGCTATTTTTTTTTTTTTTTTTGTGGAAATATACTTTTGTTTTATACTGTTTTTTGGTGAGTCACCTAAGGTTGATTTGTGAGAGACCACTGAAAGGGGATTATGCTCTCATTTGAGTAGGGTCCTTGTACGAAATGATGAATTTGATCGCAACCACTCATCATTCACTGATTGTATAAAACAATAAATCAGTCCTATCATCTCCCATGGGTCTTTAGCATCGTGGGCAACAACTGGCGCAAGGAGCTATCTGAAAAGTTAGAAAGCACAAAGGCTAGAAGCATTTTGCATGAGGGTAGCCATCAGGAGTGGCAATAATTGATTTTCCGTATATCCTTCCCCTCCACTTGTTCATGAAAGGTTTTTACACAAATTACCATTTCCATACCATTGGAAGAAGATTGAGGTACAAATATGATGGATCCTGGCACGAGGACTCAGTTGGCAATAGTTTGAAAAGTTTCGAGCAATATACCCTCAGGGGTTTATAGATAGCACTCAAGACTGGTAGTTTATATATTCCACGAGGGGCATGGATTAAAGGTGGTCCTCCAAATTGGATTCGTTTTCTGTTTTAGGGTGTTTACGGAATTGTTGAGTGACTTTATGATGTAACTCCAAACCATAAAATATATTTATGAAAAATAAGGAGTTGCAGAGATTGAATAGAAGGATTAAAAAAGAAATGTAGATGTCTCCTTGCAAGTACGTTACGTTGCCAATTCGGTGAGCAAACCTCGGCCAATGCAACAAGATGTATTGTTGCTTTTACGAGTGCCCGAAATTTAAAATCATGCAAAATTTTTAAGAGTGTGTACAAGATTGTGATTAGGTAGTACATCCATTTTGCAATAAAACCGTTCTCTAGTTTAATCCAACCGGCAGGTAAGCAACCGCAAGATTATTTAAATTGTTCACCAATGCGAAACTTCAGCTACCGTCAAGAAAGAAATTGCTAATTTTCCATAACACTGGCAGGGTGGCTATAGGCAACAACAGTGTCTCATCCTGAACGGTTGCTCTTTTGACACTATCTTGTTGCAGAAATGTAATGCCATTTAATTTTCCATTTTGCAGCACAACCCATGAGCAACTTGTCTGCGTGGAAACTTTCTCCTCACACACACAATCTACCTACAATACTTTAATCTAAAAGAAAATCTCAAAAAGTTAGAATACCAACTTTAGAAGTTGCCTCCTTCGAAGCTGAAAACGTTGTGAATTTAAACAAAGCCAACACACACACCACGCTCACGTATAAGCAGCACATGTATTTAATGAGTCACAGTCATGAAACTTTAAAATTGTGCCCCCCTTTGCTTGACAGTTTGCTTTCCTCTGTGTGGATGTGTGTGGGAAAGCGCATGAGGATGGGCACTGTGGACCAGAGCTGTGCAGTTGGATGTTCTTTCCTTTGAAACCACAAGTGGCTTATAGAATAGTTCACCTAGCGGCTTGTGTGTCACAATTTATTCCGCTTTCTCTGTCGCCCGTATATTCTCGTTATCGTGTTCTATAGTGTTAAATTAAAAAGTTCTCCTTTTGTCGGGTGTTAATTAATTAAAATGCTGAATACCAGCAATCGGTCTTACGTATTATGTGGAAATTGGCAAGGCAGACGGGCGGTACGGGTACAATTCGATCGTTTAAGGGTATACTCAATCAAATGAAAAATGTAATGCCTGTCACAGGAGAGCTGACAAAAATTGACTGGATGCTGACATAGAAATGCTCATCAATTATTCTGAAGACAGTGACCAGGGTGTCCTGTTGGGGGCAGTTTCTTCCTTTTTTTATTGGAATCATTCCATTTCATCACTAATAATAAAATCGGACTCTCAAATTGGTGTAATAAAAGCAGACAATGGACGAGGCAATCTAGATGTAGGCTGAAGAGCATTATTTGGTACCATCTTGTTATGAAACATTTCCTTTTTATTATGGCCTTTGATTATTTTGAAGGAAGACCTGCAGTGGCAGTGCTTAAAATACGCCTTGGTAAATTGTTTGCCTATTATCACTGAAAATAAAACCCTGGTATATTTAATAACAATGAGGCTTGATTCAACAATTTTTTTGTCAATATACGTCCAACAAAATTTTTCTATCAAATTGACAACATTTTAGTAAGTTTTATCGTGTCTTAAAACTTTTGTTGTGATGATAAAAAAAATGTTGTTGTAACAAAAATCGTTTGCTTGTGCGTATAAAAATAATTTGTTAAATTAATCATAATGTTGTTAATTTAACAAAAGATATTTGCCAATTCTACCGTTGATGTTTTGTCAAATCAACAAATAACTGTTGCTTTTACAAAGAAATTTATCAATTTGGTCTTTGTCTTTTTGTCGAATTAACAAAAAAATTTTTAAAAATATCGAATTAGTTTGTCTATTCAGCTATTGTATTTTGTTAAAACAGCACAAATAATTTCTTTTTATCTAAATAAAGATATTATATCAAGAATATGTCTACAATACCCTTGTAAAAAAAATTAGGTATTGATAAATGACACACAAAACAAATAAGTTTAATAAATAAATTTATTTAAAAAAGAAATTATACAAATTAAATAATCTGAACTCCCAATAGTTTTTCCTTATCAAGAGGAAAATGTTGCCAAATGTTTTGACGTTGTATAGGCCAGGGCTTCCCGATCGAATTCAACATCTAAAAAAATATTCACAATTTGTATTTAGTACGTAGAAAAGTAAGATGTTGCACTTTCAGATAAGATAGTATATATGTATCGTATATAGATAGGTATATGTAAATGTCTTTTTTTCAGGCAAATACTTTTTTTAACATCGAAACTTCAATAATATGAACACAGTAGGTATTTACTTTTAGACAAGAAATAAAATGTCCAGAATCCAGCCAGGCGAGCCCAGGATGTGCAAAGTCCTATTTTCTTCAATACAATCGTGTTTGTGCACAACTTGGTCTGGCTTGGCTGGACATATTTTTCCTTTGGATGTAAGTACAGCTGTTTTGTCTTCAATATACATTTACCTACATATTTTGGCACTATATCTTCTTTCACTTACCTTTTATATATTTCCACATGCGGCATCCATTTAATAAGCTTTAAAATATTATCTAACTCACTTTCACCGGTTACGACTTGCTGCTGATCTAAATATTTCGCGTGTGAAATATAAATGACGCCATCAATAGCATTGCATTCAAAGGATTACAATTACAATGTTTAAAATGTATTTTTATTGATTCAACACGTGTTTTATCAATTCTACAAAATGTTTGTCATTTCTACAAACATTTTTTTCAATTCAACAAATTGTTTGTAATATTGATACTCTGTATTTCGTTCGGCTAACAAACAGTTTGCATAAGTTTTGGCAATTTAACAAACACTTACAAAAGTCATTTTTGGTTCCGTTTTTATTGATATAACAAAAATTTTGTTAATTCAACAACAAAATTGTTCAATTGATACAATATCGATTTATTAAACTGAAAATTGTGTTTTGTTAGTCCGACAAAGTAGCTTTGTAGTAAACGTTTTATACGTTTGACAAAATATTGTTCAAATTGATAAACCTTAAGTTGTATTGATAAATTTCATTTATTTCTTTTTTCAATTCAACAAAATTATTTTTGTTGAAATTTTGCAACTGAATTTTGTCAATATTACCTGGTATTTTGTTTTCAGTGGGAAGTTTCGTCGAAAGAGATGGTTGAGATAATAACTACTTTGGGTGCATTTGATAAGTTTGCAGGATTAACTGCGGTTTTGAGGGAACGATTCATGTTTGATTATGGCCCATGAGTGGATAATGGTTTTTCATTTCCTTTCTACATAGTTTAGAATAGATGATAGTCTCTCATTCTTTTTTATTTGTTCTTGGTGCATTTTGCAGATGTCAGGTGTTACATATAGTGGATGTGGTAAAGTGCTTTCAGACAAGCTGCACCTTGAGATCTTCGTCTTCATTTTGATTGATTTTTACGTGGAAATCATAATAAGAAAGATGTTGTGTGTAATGATTTAAGACAGTCTCAATTTAGAGGGTTGCGTGTGTAATTTCATAGATTATCGTCAGTCAATTTTAAGGACGAATGGACGGGATCTACAATTTTATGCGTAGTCCGAACGGCCAATTGGGAAGCTCCTTCATGGCAATTATTATACTCTCGGATGTTTGTCAGACGTTCGCTAGAGGAAGTGCAGTGGAAAAAACCTTAATTCGTGTTTTTTTCCGGGGATCGAACCTGGGAGCCCTCGCTATGTAGTCCAATATACTAACCACTAAGCCACTGCGCTTGTTAGTTAAAAAGTTGCTTCTATTATTAAGCGAAGGCTTCTTACCTACTTACTTAAGTCCGGAATGGAAATGAGCCTCCAACCAAAACGATTTCTAGCCAGCCGTCTCCATTTTTGCACCCTAAGTTGGGTAAGGTCCCCTTCCACTTGCGTGCGCCACCTGAGTCGCGGTCTTCCTCTACTGCGCCGTCCCTAGGGTTTGGATTCAAAGATCTTCCGGGCCGGAACATTCGTGTCTATTCGCTCTACCTCAGTCGTTGGACCTTCACTCTTTTGGCTAGGTCGGTGTCGCTGTACAGTTCGTCGTTATGTCCCTGCCAAAACTAGACATTGCTCTATATAGCTCGTCATTATAAATGCTGTCATAGGCGGCCTTAAAGTCGATGAGAATGTGGTGGGTATTGATTTGAAGTCCCTATGTTTTTTCCAAGACCCGCCGCAGTGCGAGTATTTGGTCTTTCCTGAGCAAAGGTTAAAGCAAGTTTTTAGTTGCTTATAAATAGTGTGAGAATTACGTACAGTATAATATTGTTGATACAAGATTTCTCTGAATAAAAAGTTGTTGTTCATAAATACGTCGACAGCCAAACCGTCCACTTCTATATATTATGTCTATTATATGCGTTGCGGCACTTCGCTAGCCTGCCACTAGGTTTTGTGCAGGACTAAGTAAAATTTGTTTTACCAAATGTCATTTTTGCACATGTCTGCTGTTTGTCTAGTGGTGTACGTAAGTTTTTGAGGAGAGTTCGCCCCTTGCTGCCTTCGTCCTGCTATCCCATTAATGAACTTACGTGCTTATATTGCCAGCAACCACAACTGCGTGTTATCCTTCAAAGTGAGTTAATTCATGGATATGTAAAAGCTATAACACTGTGTAATCCGTGCGGTATTTACGGGTCAATATTGCCGACTTCTTTGAGCGGTTTTCTATCCAGCTACTACGAGTACCGTCCAAAAATAAGTATTCGTCGTATTTCACTGAGCAGATACAATGTTCTCTTTTAATCTCTTAAAAGCGATGGCTTAATGATTCTATTTCGTTCCCAGTCAGATGGCTTTGGTCTGCACGAGCCCTTGTTTCACAACTTTATGACTAACAACTAGAACTAGATATGCCGCCATTCTCAGTTCGGCTTCATGGCCAATATTTCGCTTCAAAAATAACTCATTTAGTAACTACGAAGGAAATGGCTGTAGTACAGTGTTGTAAGAATTTGTATGTAATTTAGAGGACCCCTTGTTCCTCTAAATTACAAATTCTTATCGAACTTCATCGGAACCAGATGTCTTTCTATTAATTAGTCCAGATAGTGACACCCATCGACCTCCCGGCGACAGAAAAAGGAGTGGAAACGGCGTGGAGTAGGTACTGGACCTGCACAACAAAAAGGGAGGTTGACTGCGCGGATGATCAAAGACATCGATGCATTAACGGAAAACAGCCAAATTGAACTGCTATACTTCGCCTAGTTCTTCACCAAATTGTTTCACTAAAGTTTGTTAATCAGCAATGTTATGTTGCATTGTTTTTAATGGGTGGCGAAATCTATATCGATGAAGGAAAAAGAACGTCATCTGAACAAACTAAAATAATCTTAAAGAGTCCCCAACCCTGCCTCAACAATCGTTATACTTTGTTTTCCTTACTTCTGTATTTTCAACGTTAAGAAACTAACTCCACAAGCACTGTTCAGCCTGCTTGTTGGGAATACTTAATTTCGCGATTTATTCATTGCTGCAGATCTATACTCAAGTCCAGGCAGTAAAAATGTCCTCGTGCTCGCACTTGAAGTTTAAGACATCTCAAGGGGAAATAAATTCTTTAAATTCTACTACACTGGCAATCGCGTACAACTATTTGCTATCATTCGAAGTTGTCCTGCTGAATTTCATTGGCAACAACATTCAATAGTTTCGTTGGGCGCATTCCTCGTGCGGGCAACATTTTCCACCATCAGCCACTGGTTGTTCATGTTCATAATGCTTCCTTAATCTTGAACAGCCAGATAGATACCACAGACTAATTAATTTGTGAAAAGTCCCTGCGGAAAATGAAATGAACATTTTCAACGACACGACTGTGGTAAGTGCGTTCGTGGGTAATTTCAAGGTTTATGTTTCGGAATTGTAAAATTGAATTTTGCCGGGGATGTGCAATAAAATTTGAGAACCGATATGAAGTACACGAGTCTATTATGGGAAATAATTTGGGTTAGGAATTATGAGCAAATGCTTTTAGTAAGTTTAGAAGGGGTGCAAGGGTAATGACTTTGGTTGGGATGCAGATTAAAACACCACGGCGTATGAGCACTTGTTTTATATGTGATGCAACTACGAGTTGCGATGTAAATAATATTGTTGCCGATGGATAGAATGTATTTTAATACTCAATAAGCCAGCATGCCATATCACAGTTTGGAAATCAGATTCAGCTATATATTTAATCAATTTATTTACTCAGAGAGTTGCCTTTGAAGAACTGAGAGTTTCAGTAGTGAAGTATATTTTACTTTGAACAGGGAGAAAAATAATTGTTAACACATAAATAAAGGGTGATTTTTTAAGAGGTTTAGAACTTTGTTTTAAAAAAAAACACAAAAAATTCGAAAAAATGAATGAAATATTTATTTGAATCGATAGTTTGAACCTTGCAATTTAATGTTTAAAGATAATTTCGTGCAAATGTTGACCGCGGCTGCGTCTCAGGTAGCCCATCCGCTGAGTCCAATTTTGGCATACTCTTTCACACATATCGGCCGGTATCTCACGAATGAATGCATGGATGTTGGCTTCCAGTGCGTCAATCGAAGCGGGCTTGTCCCTATACACATTAGCCTTGGCATACCCCCACAAAAAATAATCTAATGGTGTCAAATCGCACGATCTAGGCGGCCAATTGACCGGCCCGAAACGTGAAATTAACTGTTCACCAAACTCGCCTCGCAATTGCGCCATTGTTTCGCGTGCTGTGTGGCATGTGGCACCGTCTTATTGAAACCACATATCATGCAAGTCAAGAACTTCCATTTCGGGCAAAAAAAAGTTTGTTATCATCGCTCGGTAGCGTTCACCATTGACAGTAACGCTGCGATTCGCATCATCTTTGAAGAAATATGGCCCAATAATGCCGCCGGCCCATAAACCGCACCAAACAGTGGCTTTTTCGGGATGCATTGGTAGCTGTTGCAATGCTTCTGGCTGATCTTCACTCCAAATGCGGCAATTTTGCTTATTTACGTACCCATTCAACCAAAAATGAGCCTCATCGCTGAACACAATTTTTCGATAAAAAAGCGGATCCTCGGCCAGCTTTCCAAGAGCCCATTCACCAAAAATTCGGCGTTGTGGTAGGTCGGCTGGCTTTAGTTCTTGCACCAGCTGTATCTTAAAAGGCTTTACGCCCAAATCCTTCCGCAAAATTTTCCACGTAGTGCTGTAACAAAGGCCTAACTGCTGGGAACGGCGCCGAATCGACATTTCGCGGTCTTCTGTCACACTAGCTGATACGGCCGCAATATTTTCTTCACTACGCACAGTACGTAAACGTGTTGGTGGTTTAATGTCCAACAAAGTAAATTTGGTGCGAAATTTGGTCACAATCTTCCGAATAGACTGCTCAGAAGGTCGAGAATGCCGATCATAAAATGGAAGCAGCGCGCGATGAACATTTCGAACCGAGCACGAATTTTGATAGTAAAATTCAATAATTTGCAAGCGTTGTTCATTTGTAAGACGATCCATGGTTAAATTGCAAACCAAACTGAAGCTGTTTGACAGTGACACAAGGTACTAAACACACGTCAGCTGTCAAAACCAGTGTTGCCAAAACCAAACCAGCTAAAAAATCACCCTTTATTACTAGGGAACGCATATTAAAAGATATGATCTGGGCACGTAAGGCGATTTTGAATTTGTTCTTCGTCGGTGTGTTGTTTCTCGTGTTCTAGCTCTCCCGAATTAATTAGATTTGTCATCGGGACTGTTCCGTGTTGGGCGTACGAATTTAATGTATTTTAGACCTTTGACTTCAAAAAACCCCAAAGAAAAAATTCCACGAGCGTTAAATCGCAAGATCTGGCTGGCCAACTGTGATCGCAAAAACGGCCGATTACACGATTAGGAAATGACTCAAGCAGTAATTGAATTGTTTCTCTGGCTGTATGGCATGTGGCACCGTATTTTTGAAACCACATGTTGGTCACATCCATATCTTGTAATTTAGGCACTAAAGACAGGGTTATCATGTCACAAAATCCACACCAAGCAGTCACGAGTTGTATGTGCATTTTTTTCTCAAAAACTACTCGTGGGATTTCTGAAACCCAAATGCGACAATTTTGTCGATAAACGAAACCAAGATGAAAATGACCTTCATCACTGAAGATGATTTTGTACAAAAATTGCGGACTGTAGCTGACAAACCTTCATAAATTTTAAAATATTGCTCAACAATGCAAATGTGCTGTTCTTTCGTATAGCGCTGCAATTTTACTAGCCTCGAGCTGCCAGCTGTCAGCTGTTTTTTCTGTTGGCATCACAGTACTTTTAAATGGCGGAAAATTTTAATTATGCGTGAATTATATGACAGCCTTTGCATATGAAAAGGTTCGTGTAGTGACTCCCTGACTTTTTGGAAGGTCATTTTGTAAGTAATATGTTTAAAAGTGCACCTAGTATATTGCCTTGAGGTACACCAGCTTTAATTTATTCTAATGTTTATTTTATGAATCGCTCTAATACATAGGACAATATTTCGAATACCTACTGTTTAGCAGTTATTTTTATAGTTAATGGGTCAGGCCTTTGAGTCACTCATTACTGAAACTTGCGCTTTATTTAGAGATGTATTATAGTAGAAAACATCTTTTTTCGTCAAGTGCTTTTTAGATTTTGTTGGCATCAATCGTAGAGCGCCTTCTTCTAAAACAAATTTGTTGGGTTAGAAACTAGAACTATAGCAATTTTTCTTTAATAATTTGCTACAGTCTTTTAAGCAGCATTTTTCCAAAGAACTTTGACAACATCGGAAGTATCGATACTTGGCCTTACCTCAGTAGGTGTCGGTGATTCGCCTCGTTTGGGATTATTATTAGCTAGCGTCTGTATCTTTCAAAATGATTAGTGGGAAGGTATATACTTCAAATTGAATGTGTCAGGCAATTATAGTCTGTGATAGTTTTTGTTAGTTCTTTTTTCGGATGTTGCTTATGAATTTCTTCTAATATTTAATTAAATCTAGAATTAAATCATACACATTTTTAGATATGATTGCCTTCTTTTGTCTCATCTTAAGAGCTTTTTCCTCCTCCTTGGTGTAATCGTTATCTTCGTTCGGTTAAAAGACGGTTGATACGCAACAAAAGCATTTGCTCTTTTTGGCTGATTTTGCACAGTAGCCTACTTTGGCTTTTACTGGTAGAATGCAAGAGACTTTTGACTTTCTTTGATGCTTTCCAAATTGACTGGTCTGTACTAAAATAATAGTATAATTTCATAGATTTATTAATACATTAATTCTTATTTAATTAATTTACTGGTTCAATAATATACATCTTCTGATATATTTTCCTGTAGATATAGCCGTACTTGAATAAGCACAATTATTGCAAAAATATACTGAATCTAATAAACTTAACAATTTTGTCTGAACAATTTTTTCTAATGGCTGGAAAGCTTATTGTCAATAGCGTACAAGATACAGTAGTTGATGCTCATAAGAAAATGTTGACTTTAAACAAGCGTAGCTTTGTTATTTTAAACGCGATTTTAATATGTTATGCATTTACATATTGTGAATTCTCTTTTCACTAAAAATAACTTTCGCAAAGAGAAAAATCATTATAAGCCAGATCCCTGAACATAATACTTTCCAAATGGTACCCTACAATAAAAAAGATAATCCTGTTATTACTTTATGAGTGTATCGATACAGACATATGGCACTCTGTAAATTTTCTAAGGCAAGCACTCGTCGGACCAAAGGGAATAGATGAATACTGGAACGAACCTCATGCACATGAAGGCATTCAAAATAGTTTGGTAAGCTTCCAAAATCAAAATTGATAAGTTAAAATGAATAAGCTGGCAGTTTTTGTGGCGAGCTAGTTAATTTGAATACGAAATTATATTTGAAAGTACAAAAAAAAAAAAAAATCACCACTATTTGCATTTTCATTTTCGAATACAGGTACAGAACAGAAACCTCTTTTTTTTTGTGTAAAGATTCTGATGTTGTTCGTTAAGCCTCATGGAAGATTTCTCAATTGAGTTAGACACTTTCGTCGGTTAGCCCCTTTATTTGACTAGTTGGCCAATAGACGGGTCCGTTTCTCCGGACATGTTAACCGAACTGAGACTGCAATAACTCAATTGTTGCTCCCGCTGTGTGGCTTGTCGCACCGTCTTGTTGGAACCACATACCACTGATGTCCAATTCATGCAATTGCTAAAAGAAAAAACGTTCCACCATGTCTCTGTACTGAATACCATTTACCGTAACATGCCGGTCATTTTCATCGACGAAAAAAAACGGCCCAATGATGCCACCGGCATGAAAACCGCACCAAACAGTGGCTTTTGCGGATAAGTTCTGTTTCATGAGCCACATGAGGGTTCCTACCTGTCCAGTAACGCATATTTTGCTTATTGACAAAGCCATTTAACCAAAAATACGTTTTATCGCTGAAAATGATCTTGCGATGAAAATTGGCGTTAACGCTCTTAAAGTTGCGACCACCGACTCGGAATTTCAGTAATTAATTTTAATTATCTGTAAACATTGTTCCTTCGTGTACTTCACCATGATAAAAGTGTTGATTTACTGAATATTTTCGGTTCGGTAATCGGTTCAAATGTGCGTTCACACTGAAAGTTTGAAGTTGTCAAGTCGCTAATGAATGTTACAAATTTCATATGAAAAATTTCGCCATTGTAAGTTCGTAAAATCAAGGACATCAGCACGTAAAACCCTCATAAACTGCCTGAGATGCAGAAATTTACCACATCGTAAAAGAACTGTCAGATTTTGTATGGAGAATAGTTTACACATAATTTTCCGCGATCAATGAGGCTCGGAAATCGCCTGCGGAAAGTTACGCAAATTAACAAATGTCAATCTGTGGCAAACGGTCCTGTCAATTGCTTTTCATGGTTTTGAAGCAGCAGTAAGAATTTAATTAAATAGATTGTTATTCTATTGCTTTATCGGTATTTGCAGAAAATTACGCAATGACATTTCCGAGGAGTGTTCACTTAAAGCACCGCAGAAATTTATGAATTGACGAGCTGCATAAAATTATGAGATTGAGTGAATACCCTTAATGATTATTAGTAGAGCGCTATGTATAAAATAAATTCTGTGGGACTGTATCACAAAACTCATTAACTCCACTGCTACTGAAAAATGCATCGTATTTTCTAGCCAAACTAACTAGGTACCCCTCAGCTATCAGCAAGCTATAACTACAATCGTCCTTCAGACACATTGTAGGCATCTAATGCTTTAGTGATTATTCAAATGTTTACAATCGTATTTCTAACCCAATTTACCGCCACTTAGCGCGGACTAAATTGTCTTTTCGATTCGTGCCTTTCAACGAATGCCTCGCGGATCCAGTGAGAATATCTCATGGAAAATCGAAAATGTACTCTTCCCCACCATGACATCACTGTGAAAAGCAACAGAAGCAGAATCAAGTGTGCCTTTTCTTGGGTGTCCTTGAAAATAACGCGCCATAGGCAAATCCTGATGAAAACGCTCGAATGCGGTAATTGCCTATTAAGTCGGAGCCTCGTAAAACGATTTCAATGCTTCTTTGTGGCGGCTTATGCAGATTTATGATACAGTTTTGTTGTCCCGCTCTTGTCATAATGAAAGTCTATCAAACAACCCGCTTGTCCCGCTTCGGATATCATTCGCATGGCAAACAAGATAAAACTCCTAAACGACAAGAATGAGGATGGGGAAATGATTGAAACTTTTTTGTTTTTGGCCGTTGAGATTTTCTTTTCGGATTGGAGCATAGACAAATCTACGAATCGACAAAGCCGTCGATAATGATGACGACAACCGTCAGTCAATCCAACCAACCAACCAAGCATCAGCTCAGTGGTGCGGTTATCCGTGCAAAGGATACATCAAACATAAAAGTGTACCTCTCCCACATGTGATCTTCGCACTTGATAAATCGATTTTCATGTTTTTTTTTATATATATTATTTATTGGAAACGCTTTTCCTGCGTGTGTTCGCCTAATGGAAACAGAATGCATTTAAATTGATTTATTGTTCTTGTGGAAGTGCTGAGTGGCGCGATTTGTGTGGAATACAAATAAATAAGCGCGGAACGTTGGTGGTGCTAAATGTTAAGTTGATTGTAACAATAATTTAACAGCCTTGTTGTGTTAGAGGTTAGACGAATAAATGCGGCATGTTGTTTAAATCGTTACGTGTATTAGCATTCATATTCCCTATTCTTGAGCTTAGCAGTGAATTACGTGGGGCTGTCAATCTTAGCAGTAACAAAAACAACAATAAATTTGTTTACTTTTAAGTAGTCCTCTCTAAAATATGACAGAACATACGACATAAACTAACATGGCACCAGGGTTGCCATAATTTTGTTTGCTTTAAGCGCCCAAACCTTAAAAAAATGTAGCCCAAAGTCGTCGTCCAGGAAGAAGAACAAAAATCGTTGAAATTGTTCCCAATTCCTTAAGTAATTGGTAATTTTTTTGTATTTTTCCCACTACCTTCTGCAACTGGCCTTTGTGGTTTGTGTGCTTGTGCCAAATCAAAAGGCCTGCAAAATAAATTGGTGTGCCTGCAAATTATCCGACTGTTCGATATCACTTGACTGTAAAAGTGCTGCCAAGTTTTAAAATTGCGGGTTTGTTCGAAAATATTTCTTTTTTGTAGTTTTGTGAAGAAATAAAACAAACAAAATCTACACAAAACTTGTTAAACGATATGTAGCCCAAATTTGTGTTGGGCGCTCATTGAAGAAATTTCTATCGTTTTTTAAGAAAAAAGATAGCCCAAAATACGACAAAGCGCCCAATCTGGCAACACTGCATGGCACTCGGTAGAGAACTATATTTCCTTTTTACCCGACTCGACACAAGGAGGGTTATGTGTTTCGCGCGTATTATATGTACGTTCCTACGGGACGCCCCGTAGACTAAACGGCTTGACCGATTTTGAAGAGTGAGGTATCATAATATTCAAATTCTTCCCCGGAGTGTCATAGGCTAAAAAGATAAACATAAAAAAAGTTTATTTTAAGAACCAAAAAACCCGAATGACTTAAAAAAATAACTAAAAATGTATGAAAAATTTATTATATAGTCTCCGATTCTCAATTACAGTCAAACTTCCGTAACTCGAACTTCTATAACTCGAATTTTCTATAACTCGAACTAAATCGAGTGTCAACAGCATTTAGGTGGCAAATTGCATACAATTCTGCTTCCGTAACTCGAACTTCTATAACTCGAATTTCTCCATAACTCGAATAAAAATTATGGCACGACCATTCCATAAGTCGAAGTTTTAGGGGAAACCCCCGATTATGCTTGGTTATTTTTGTTTCTGTTTGAATTTGTTTGTCTTGTATTGAGTATTTTACTGTTCGGGGAAATCCCGAAAATGATTGTTTTATGTTCTCCTTTTGTTTTTAATTCTTTTGTGTCAGTCGCGCATAATCAATGTACCTAAAGCCAAGTAAGTTTATATGGTGTACAGTGAGGTTTCCACATTACAGTTTCCGACAGATAACGACATTATTGAGTATTATAGCTCTGAAATAGTTGAACCGATTTTAAGCGCAACAGAAATTGATGAAGAGGGTTCGGTAGAAGGAATTATTCATCATCCTTCCAAGAAGGATGTAGAAAACGCCTTCAAAACGTTGAATGTATATTTACAAACGAGTGACACTACCACTGATGACCACTATAAGCCTTTGAACAAACTTGAATCTCTTTTTGTTGAAAATAACAAGATAAAGGGAAATTTTCAGTAACTAATTTCTGATTTCTTTAATACTCTGTAACTTGTGAAAAGTTTTCGTATTTTAAAATAAATATACGAGTATACACAATTGCAGTTTCATTTAACAACCATAAAAAAATATAATTTCTGTAAGTCGAACTTTTACCTTGGATAGTGGTGATTCGAGTTAGGGAAGTTTGACTGTATTTAGGTATAGGTACTTAAATGTACCTTGTTCATATATTTTTAATTCTCTTTTTTTTTTACTGTCAGTCGGGTTTTTTGGTTTTTTAAATTAAATCTTTTTTAATCATTTCTCTGCAGCCTTATTTAGAGCCCATACATGCCACCTAGTGGCCTAGCTGGAAAGTAAAATGTGAGCTTTTATTTGGAGTCTCATGATGTGACAACGAAAATTTATTAAGACTCTGCCAACTTACAATTTGAACAAATTTTTGACGGTTGATTTTGCAAAACAAAATTTGTAGAAATATATACTTTTACTGTATGGAATCACATTACATGAGGTTGGTATTGGAAACTCCTCTTGTTATCAGATAATCAGAGATAACACTAAATCGGTCAGCTGTCACATTTATATTTCCTAAGAAACTCCCCAGGTGTAGTGCAATGCGAAAAACTCTTTACTAATGTAAACTCTTTATGTTCTAAGTAGGTACTAGTTTTCGGTTTTAAATTTTGTTACAAACATTAGATCACAGCATCTAACAAGCATCCTAAACTATAAGCATTCTGAAAAAGCACCGAGTGCCGTAAGACCATTCGGAGACGACTTAAATCGTATAAGTTCCTTTTATTCGTCCCGAAACTTACACAAATGAATGCGTATAAAATATAGTTGGTTTTCTCGTTTTTTTCTGCGGATTTAAGATGAACTATTGCAGTTTTTCTTCGTACAATTTATTTTTCTTTTCTTACCCAAAAAGCAGTAGGCGCTTAGTGGTTTGTGTTTTGGACTACTAAGCGAGTTGTCCCAAGTTCGATTCCCGAAAAAAATAAAAACAAATTCCATCTTAAGGTTTTTTTTCCGCTGCGCCACCTCTTGCGAACGTCTGACAAACATCAGAGAGTATAACTGTCACGAAAGAGCTTCTCAATTAGCCGTTTGGACTCGGCATATTATTGTAGATCCCTTCCATTCGTCCCAAAAATGGAAAACTCACACAAAGCGAATTGTTGTGAGAAGCTACTCCTTGGGTAGGTACCTACGCCATAATGCAATGGAAAAATATTCTACATAAGTACCCAGCTTTTGACATGCCAGTGTTCAGAATTATCTAAATTATAAACTGCAGTGCGTGACTCAGTGCAATCGGAGTGGAAGACGTTTTTAATCATAGACAAACCATACTGAGACCCCCAACTCACAATCCTCTTGCCGCTGGCCCCCTCAGTTTTTTTTCAAATTCGCCATTTTGTTTTCCTATCGCTGTTATGTCAAAGAAGAATCCGTGTGACATGCAAAAACATACAAAAAATTCAAAAATAAATGCTGCCAACCGCGGCAACCGTGGGGAAATGTGAAAGAGTTCGGGAATGCCACATTTTTACATAACTGAATGCCATTGGTTAGTTATTATTAATTGTTAAAAGGCGAATAATTTGATTTGGTTGGTTAGTAAAAATAAAAAAAATATCTTAAATATAGGTTTTATATACTAGAACATATTAGGACAAACATGGTTGTGTATTTACCTCTTTTCGATATCATTAAGATCGATTTATTGTGTTGAAGAAAACTTGCTCAAAATGTTTTTATTTTCATGCAACCATTCTGCATTGACAATTTTTCATAAATATTTTAAGCAAATGTACACTTATTCCTCCAAAAAAATATTATCCACACGTAACGAACAATTTCAAATTTAACGGATAAAACTCTATGAACTCTGCCAGCAACTTTGCCCACAGCGGAAGTGTCTCATATCTCCTGGTAGTGTGTTGGTGAGCAGAATTTGTCAATACGATTTTCTATGTAAGAATACTAGCGCACCACTCCATAAAAATATAGCTTGTAGGCTAAGTAACGGGAAATCGGCCGGAGTTGGTGGTCTCAGTATTGTCTCTGTTTTTAATCGTGTAAGCAGTAAGTAAGTTTCAAGCGTTTCAAGTGGTTCTTGCCTAAAAGGAGTTTTTCGTAGTTGTTCGTTATTGGATTTCTTTTGGAAGCTGAGGTGCTATGCGTAACAAAAATATACAGTGGGATTTGGGTAGTCATCTTGGAAAATATTTATAAAACTGCTTTCCTGCAATTTTTTTTTAAATACAAGTACTATTTGGATCTTATTTGGAATGCTTATCTTTTATCAAATACGTATGTTACTAAAAGTCATTAAAGCCGTTTTCATTAACAGAAACAAGATGGTAACAAATATTGCAATATTTAATTCCAAAAGTTTTTCAACTGTTTGCTGAAAAACTCAGTTCAGCGCATTGTTAAAACTATAACCGAATCAACAGGCCTTATTGCGTGCTGTTCATATATTTTTATATGAATTATATGAATTTTGGTATAGGGATAGATAGATAGATAGGGTAGCCTGTCATTCTCAAAGGTCCTGAGAATGACAGGCTACTTTTTGTAGAGAAAACAAAACGTGAAGGGGATGAAGTAAAGGATCCAAGTTTAAATGACGAGCCAATTATTTCTGAAGTTAGGGATAATAAAATTAATCATTGGTATCTATATTTGGTAAGAAATAAATATATTTGCTGCGTATTTTACCAATGAATTTAAATGTGTAGGTCTAATTGGTTACCTTGAAAGATAGGATAGTTTTGGAACCGACAAGTGGCGCAGTTGTAAATATTTTAATTGAGTTACTCGAAGTACTAACTCTACGCAACCGAAGTCGCGGTTACCAGCTAGTCCTTAATAGTTTTCAAAGCAATTTGGAACTTTTTGAAAAAAAAAAAAACAATCAGCAAAGTGTCTAAAAGTGGGTGAAAAACGTAAAAAAAATGTATTTTTCCAAAAGTTACAAATCGCTGTAAAACTTATTTAGGATAGTTCTAACGTGAACCCGATTACTAAATAAATTAAAAACAATCAACAAAAGTGTCTTAAACTAAGTTTTTAAGGCGATTCTGAACTTTTTGAAGGAAAATATTTTTTTACGTTTTTCACCCACTTTTAGACACTTTTGTTGAATGGTTCTAATTTATTAAATAGTTTTTATAGCGATTTGGAATTTTTTAAAAAAAAAATATGTTTCTCATATTTTTAGTAATCGCGTTCACGTAAGAACTATCCTAAATAGTTTTTAAATGTAAATGTAAATGTAAAATACAGTAAAATCTCATACAGATGAACACATATGAAGCAGGGCCCGTCCTTCCTTTCCATTGTTCATCTTTTCAAGCAAGAAGATGTAGTTGTAATTAAAAAAAGTATTAGAACAAGAAAAGTCCTCAAGCAAAAGGGATCTAATGTCGTTTACTAAAATACGATTTAAAATTTAAACTGTGCCACTGGAGTATTTTAAATGCGTGGTTTGAGCCCGCCGACGTATATTACCCCTTCTAATTACAATCTTGTCAGAACAAAACTAAAAGTAGAGCACATTAGTCTCATTTTCACTCACACTAAGTATGTATATATAAATATATTCTCGATGATTTTCAACCCTCAGTGACATGGCTACAAACATTTCAACAATAACCTCATGTGACAATATCGTCAATTTAGGTTAACCTCTAATATTTATCATAATGGACAATGGCCATACACCAAACACAATTGTGTTTGCTGATTATGCCACATTGATGAGTTCCGGTGTACCGTTTACGAGTTGACCGCAAACATAAATTACAAATATCCAATCGCAAATAGAATTATCAATGCCGCAGAACATTTTGGGAAAGAGCACATTGACGACAGGATGTTTGGGCTCGGAATTATGAATCATTCGACAGCTGCACTATATTTTTCAAGGGGAAGTTGTAATATGACAAATTATATTTGGCTAACCAGACAACCAAATTAAATATTTTCACTGAGGCTGATGTTCCTGCCATTGCATTTTCGAGTGGAATTTAAAATTCCCCAATAGACAGGATGTGATTTCTAACGTTCTATTTGGTTTCCGAGCTGAACTTGTATGTCTACATAAATAATTGAAATGGAACATGAATTTGATAAATTTGAATATTAGACGTCTGCTCCCAATGAAATATTTAAAGCTCTAAGTTAATTGACATTTAGAGCTTTTTTTAACAGTTTTCCGGTCAGCAGCAGATTGTTGCCCCACAAAGTGGGAAAAATATTAGATTAGAAAATGCACAGTTGCTCAAAAATAAATTGTTTTTAGTATTTGCGTATATATAAAGGAATTTGCACAAATGCAATTGGGTTTTAGAAATTTGTTGTGATTGTGGTGTGGATAAATATATTATACTTTTTGGTGTTTTTCATTTCAGAAATGTTTAAAATCCAGTCATAGCTTTTGGGTTTCCACCGAAGATTGAAGCCTGGGGAAAATATGAATGAAAATATGTTAATGTTTACATCTTCAAATTCTTATTACGTACCTAAAAAAACATCATTAAATCATTAACATAAAAATAAAGGTAGTTGACAATAATCCAAACGGAAATTTTGAAATTTTTCAGTGTTGTCATTAGATATAGTCAGAAACTTTCAATTTAACTTTCGGACCTGAATATTCGGTGAGAAATATATTATTTTTCCTAATTTAAAGATTGTTTGTGCATAAAAATGTTTGTGGCGACCATCTTCAGAAAGAAATCAATTGAAAACATTTTAAAGGACATTAAACATTAAACTTGAATTGAGTGACACTCATGATATTTAAGATGTGTCCATATATAAAGTTTAGTATTCCCTTCGTAGGCAGCAGACTTAAAGGACTACTTTGCGTCATTGCTTAACACAGAATATTTTTTGTGCTTGTATAATGATTTTCTGTTTCTTCTTTTCGGAAAGCTCAATTGATCGTAGCATTAAATAAAGCTGAATACAACAAGGGCATTGGAACAGACAGAATATCAAATGAATTTTTCAAGAATGCCACGCCAGATTTTGTAATCCTCCTAGTTTCCTGTCCTCTGTAATTTTTCCTCTATTTAAAAAAGGAGACGCCTCTGTAGCAAGTTTCTACCATGGTACTTCGTTCTCGAACGCGTCTATGAAATTGTTTGCAAGCATTATATTCTGCAGACTTACAGCCTGGGTGAACGAGAACTCAAAACTCAGTGAGCTTCAACCCGGATTTCGTTCAGGTTACTTGACGGCGGACCAAGTATTTCTGCTCACAAACATTGCGGAAGTGTACCTTCATGGTGGGAAAAAGGTGTATGCTTTATTTGTGGACTTTACAGCTGCATTTGGCAGCATTGATGGAGAAGCTCTGTTTTTTTAACTATACAATCTGAATTTTAAGAGCTATTTACACAAAGGATTTATATGCATTTGGGACGGTGAAAATCTCTCTGAGGAATTAAGCCCTTCATTGCATTGAGAACCCTTTTATTCACCTTCTTTATTGATGACTTATTGAATCAGGTAGGAGGAGGAGTGCAAATTGCTGAGGAAAACATTCAGGGCTCATTGTATGCTGATGACATCGTGCTTCTATTAGATTCTGCCTATCAACTCCAGGAAATGATTGTCAAATTGGAATTCACCACTCAGCAAAGTACAAATTGTTTCAAGCTTTACTTACTGGTCTCCAAATTAGACGCAAAGTATAGAGAGGACTTCATCAAACAGGCCAAAGCTTCACAATATAGGGAATATTATAGCAGACTCGAGTTCGATCTAGGCGACTTAAATTATTTCAACGACAAACATTCCGTGGATATGATATGTACAATTTTAAGAGCCTGATTGGAAATACTCGGCTTTAATATTTTTTCCTCATAGACCGGACCTCAATTCATTTACATGCATAATCGACGTCATAGTTCCATTTACATCAATCGAGTTACATCTCCTTTTCAGCCACCATTACAAACACTGCCAACTCCCGTTACATCGTTACAACACAAAGGATATTTTGCAAATCAAAGTTTTTAATTTCATTTTTTAGAAAATGCATCATTGAAAATCATATTTCCTTCCTACATTTGGGAGTATTGACTCTGATTTTGATGGATTTGTAACATGTTGTTCTGGAATCTCGTTCGAATATGACGGCCGCCTTTTTATTTTGAAACAAGGGTTTTTTCTTCGGCCGTCAAAGTAGATACTCTTAAGAATGGCATCATTGTACTCGTATTCGATTTTAGGCGCTCTCACTAATTTGATGAAGCTCGGTGAATAATGTACATACCATTATTAGTATTATAACGTAGCATACAGAAACAACTTTAAATTTATGGTGGAGTAGAGGACTTAATGGTACAGGAAGGGCACCTTTAATAAAATAAAACTGATCGACCGGCGAAGCGCGGTGCTGAGCAAATTAACGATTTCATCACCACTTTTCAGCAGGAATGTTCATATAGGTATATACCAACTCCCAACTGGCGTTGGCGGGGGATGACTTCATGTGTGCAATGCTATTGTGCCGAACTATTTACGAGGGCTTCTCCTTATGATGTACGCTGACCTGTTATTGTCAATCGATGGTAATTATCAGCATTTTTTTTTCTTTTTTTAACAGACCAAACGAAACAGATAATTAATCGAAAATAATGTGCAGGCTGATCTATAGAACAAAGCAAATCAAGTGAAGGCAAGAAAAAACGATTACCCAACGATTTCAGGCGCTTCCGAATTTCAAGCTTTTAATGAATTTTCTTTTTCATTGGTGATTGGAAATTATATAATCGTAAAAAGTAAAATATCACAAATTAGCTTGTGCCTTTGCCTTTTCTAACAAATTGCAAATTATTTCGCAATCGAGGCCGATGCAACTAATCAATTGTATATACTACATCGGGTGATTATTGATAGAGTTTTTATATCAGTTACACTATATAAAACGTTGAGGATGACATCAAGCGTCAACCGTGTTTTAATTGAAAAACAGGGTGGGCTATAAGTAAAAAGTGGGGTTTAAATATTTCCAACTTGTTAACGATGTAAAATGTTTCCCAGGTTCGATTCCCGCAAAAAACACAAATACTTAAAGTTTATTTTTCCACTGCGCCAGCTATCGCGAACGTTTGACAAACATCCGAGCGTATATATGTGGCCATTCAAGGCCGCCAACACAAAATACAAACAGGAAGAGTAGGAAAAGAAGATGACAGACGACGAGGACACGAGGGGAAAAGGAGTGATCTGAGAAAGAAGACGGCAACGGAGTTCTTGGTTTTTAGCTAAATAATTACCAATAATTATTGGTATTCTTTTGGCGGCTCAAAATAAAAGTCAGATTAAAGTGGTCATGTCTCTTTTTTTTGCCCGAATTCGCCAGCCTCCGGCAAGGAAAACCTACATATATATAATGAAAAATCATCTTATTTAGATGCTTAGACTCGGCATAAAATTGGGATATACATTTTTTTCCATTCGTCCTAAAAATTAAATATTCACCCAAAACGAAGGGTTGTGAGAAGCTATGCCTTGGGCCCCTAGACCTGTTGCGCCATCTCTTTTTTTTTTAACTTTTTTCTTTCAGATTTTATTTATCTTTGACATTTTTCATCAAAAATTTCCAAAGTTGTTCAAAGTTAATATTAAAACAAATTACACAAAATTAATCACTATTTAAATCATAACGCTGCTTAAAAAAGTGTAAAGTGTCCATATTTTTCAAGTTCATCTTCAGGAACAATGCAACAATGGAAATATTTCGTTCATATTATAGAGCTATTCACGCGATTTTTCTAGCTAGTTTTTCAACAAAAACTAATCTTGAAATGTATGCTATCAGAAAATAAGTTGCCGAAACCCTTCTAAAATTGCCAGAGCTTGAATTGATTCTGACGTGTATTTGCTGAACCTGCGGATTATTAAATTCAACAATTTTGAAATAGTCTTGCTGTGTTGTACGCCACTGTATATATTTTTGAAATCATCAAAACGCTAAGAACACGATGCTCTGAAGTATACTTTTCTTTAACCCAAAAAATTCAGTTCATTATTCTGCTACAGCCTTGTGTAATGAGTTGAAACTTCAAACGTCCTGCTGCTCAATTAGTAAGTTTTTTGTTGGATGTGGGACAGATAAGCCATCGGTCACACTCCAGCCTCAACTCCCTCATTTGTTTTGGATCCCTTCGTGTATCACAAATTTCAATTGGCAAAAGAGGACCCCAATTTTGGCAAAAAAAAAAAAAAACTCTAGGGACGAGGCTCATTTTTGGATAAATGACAATAAATTGCAATATATGGGGCGACGCCAACACACACGAGGTTCACCAGGCTGCAATTCATCCACAAAAGCTACTGTTTGATTTGGATTGTGGGCTGGCGCTGCGTTGTCATTGGTCCGTAATTTTTTGGAAATAACGTTGGTAAGGCCATCACCATCAATGGTCAGAACAGAAGAACGATGCTAACCTATTTCTTTCCTCCGGATGGACATTCTGGTTGTACGATATGAGGACATGGTTATTTCTCGCAGAGGTCACGTAAATTTTTTAAAAATTTATTTCGGAAAATTTGTCTTATCATTTACTGTCCTTTAACGAACTTCTTATACTATGTACTCATCTTCATTTGTCCTTAAGCGATAATGGGATACTTGAAGTACAGAGTCTTGTCGCGGATAGACTTTAATCGTATACAATTTTTGTTTAAGACCCTTAACAACCTTAGCACATTTACAAGTTACACACATTCAACATTTCTTCGTAATTCTGAAATCTCATTTCAAAATAAATGCAAAGAGTTTTGTTAAATTTGCAAACCAAATAATGACAGCCTTGAATTTCTCAATGACACTTACACGAACATGAGTTTTGCCAATTAGAATACAGTGACCCGAAACTCTGCACAAAGCGTATACCACCATTCAGCCAGCAACGAAATGTAATCCGCTTATATGAAGGTACGTAGCGTACCCATCGTATCAAGCTTGTCGTGTGGTGTAGCTACTTATCTACACGTTTCGTCTGATTGAACACAACGGAAACACCACTCGGAAGATAACTTACCTATTCCAAGACTTTTATGGCATCAAATTTGTGAGTCCCTTACCTCTTGCCATGCGAACAAATTAAAAGTAATAAATCATACGATACGTACGAGGGAAAAAAAGATTTCATGCCAAAAAGGTACAAGGACACTGCCGCTGGCAGGCGCTCGTTGCCGAATTTAATAAATTCAGACTGTATCCCCCAGATTGGTATTTGTACCTTTATATGGATGGGGGATGGCGGTATACCCATGCAAACGGTCTCACTTTTTTTTACCTGTTTTTCGGTGATTTTTCCCGCGATTCGTGAATTTTCACACACAAGGGGTCCATCGCAATAAATATTGTTGGATATCCTATGATATACAGAGGTGTTAAATGAATGTTCTCGATATTCCGTTGGGGGTGGTGTGCACATTTTAGCTACGGGAATATGAAAGATACGACAATCGAGTTGGAGGTTTTGTACCAAATTGTTCGCAACAAAATACACACACACAAACCTGCATATCATATTTTTTGCTTTCACCTCAACATGGTGAATGAGTTATCTGCTTTGGCCGTGAGAATGATTCTCTGTTCCTGTTGGTCGTTTTCTTGTTTAATCTAGACAGGGAAAGTCATAGTAAAAATTTACGACACTTCCAATAAAAACGAGTGAGGAAAAAATATAATGTTTCAATTAATGTTGGTTTTTTCGGCGGTGTAATACCAGAACCCACTGGCGATACACTTGTGTTATAGCGACAAAGTTATCGTGTCCTCTATTCGGTATAAAAAAAAAGTTATTGCGCTGTAAAAAGCTTACATGGAAATAATTCTCACTTCGTAAAAGTGCGAGTGCAACATGCTGTAAAACTCAAATTTTACAGCAATACTCAGCCCTAGTAGCCATGGCCATGTAGATGGAGAACTAATAAAACAATCACTAGCTGTAAGCAGCATCTTGGGTAAACTCCATAAGAAGTGAATAAGTAAACCATAAATCATTATTCAGTTTTACCATCACAGAGGGGATGTGAACGGGAACTTAAGAAGATGACTTGTGACAGGTGCTCGGCAGATTTATGCCACAGATATCACATCCCTTTTAGAGAGTGGTATAGAACTACAACTAAAGGATGCAGCTATACCGTATCAGTATAAAGACAACTTTCAGTTTTTCTTCGAAGTGATTATAGGTACCTATTGGTAATGTTTTTCTACTTTGATCAATACTTTTCTCGGGAGAGAACTTATAACGGAACCAAAGCATCTACTGTAGGTATTCAGACGTCTCACACAGGCGGATTTTCCAAAAAACATGGCCAAAATTATTTTTTTATGTTTGGTAGCTAATTATTGTAAAAATTCATCAGAAAAAGATAGTAGTAAACAAAAAACATTTTTTTAGTAAACTTTGTACAATTTTATTATACATATAAGAAAAATCACGAAAAAATAAAGAATTTAAATTGTATGAAAAATAAGAAAAAGATAATAAAAGGTAATGAAAATAATAAAATTTAAAATTTTATTTGAATAAGTAAGAAATAAGATTAAAAAAATGTTTCATTGCTAATAATGTATAAATAGAGTAAAATATTTTCACTAATTTTAAGGCTCTTGTTGTGAATCTGAAACAAACTCTGTTTCCTCGATTTCTGGTTCTTTTAGGAACTGCAAAACTTAAGAAGGATAGGATTTAACATTTTTATGATTAATTTTTCTTAAACTACTAATGTATGGATCAGAAGAAACCAAAAGGTTATGGAAAATATCTTCCATATTTTGTTGCCTTGAAGTTGATTTATATGACACATGAATTAGACATTCAAAAAACCGAATCCACACATGTAAGGATGATAACCCAAACCTCAGTTTAGACTTGTCCTCTGGTCAGAACTATATCCATTTTATTAAAATCTTTTGCAGTAATCCCACACATAAAAATCATGTAGGCAACCCTTTATTTTCAGTAATTTCAAAAGCTTTACTTGACGATATCTTGCAACATCGCAAAATATCGCAACTTTTTGTGGTGATTCCTTAATAAGCATATATTAAGCTAAATTTTAAGCTATTTAATATTGCCAGACTCCACCGGAAAACAAAACTTTTTCTTTATGAAACAAAAAACTACGATTTTTCTCAAAAGTACTTATTTTGGACACCTTTTAAATCTACATAGCACTTAAAATTACATAAAAAGTTTGAATTAGAACTATTCTACTTACCACTAGCAACAGATTCCATAATAATTTGTTTTAATAAGTTCTCACAGAAAATTAAAAAAAAACAATGCAAATCAACCACTCACCAAACACCAAACTTGGTACTGCACGTGATTCACAAATGCATACACTTTAGAAGCATCAACTAAAGAAACGGTAGCAAAAAAAATAGCGGGATTATTCAGATAATATGCTCATGTAATATGTAAACAACTTGGCATGCAAAAAAAGCAACAAATTAGAATTTTTTTTTTTTTAGTTTTGGCCATGTTTTTGGGAAAGTCCGCCTGTGTGCGTCTGCGGGTTGATTCTGCACTTGAGTAGGTGCAGGTTAAGATCCAGTAGAAGTTTGTCTCATATACCCTCCACAGGAAGGTATATTCACTTTGTAATTATATTTGTAACGCCAAGAAGGAGTCACCGGAGACCTCATAAAGTATATATATTCTAAATCAGGATCACATTCTGAATCGATTTAACCATGTCCGTCTGTCTGTCCGTCTATCTGTCTGATGAAAGCTCGATAGCGCCCAAAGGAATTGACACAGGTGAATGAAATTTGGTGAAAGGACTTCTTTTTATCGTCGTCAGGTTGGTATTGAAAATGGGCTATGTCGGTCAAGTAGTTCTGGTACCACCCATACAAAACCAATATTAGACCCATGTGTCTCTCTGTATGTATGCAGTGGAGGGTATCAACACTTTTACTTGTTTTTTATATGTTACGGAAGGGTGGTAGGAGTGTTTCTGCAAGATTTGTTGTGTTATGCTGAACAATGAGCTTGCCTGTGTACTTTTAGTATGTAGCTAAAGGCGAAGCTGATTTACAGTCCGCCATGTTCTGTCACTGTTTGATTACGAATTACAAATTTTAAATTTGAATTTATTTGCAGTCGACACGTTCCTGTCGAAAATGAGATTTTTTCTTAGCTTTATATGCAAATAAGTAAGATTTCTCAGCACGACGATATATTTGTGTGCGGAGTACATCTACAGAGCACTTAATACTCTTCACAACTGCCGAGCACACTAACTTGCTTTTGCAAATAGAGGGATACTTACGACTTGTATATCGAATGTAGCTAACGATGAAAGAGCAACACGGAAAGAATTGGAAATCACCAATTGCAAAATTTTGAGTTGCAATTTACGAATTATATATTTCTCGCAAATCACAACGAAGTTTTCATGGATTGATACAAAAATTGGTAATTTGACATTGAAAACGGCGGAGAATACCAAATTCTGTTTGTTGAAATTTACGATTAGAAGTATAAATTCGAGCTTCTTTTATTTGCAGTGATTCGCCAAATTTACCACTTCAATAGGTCAATTTCTCAAACACCACTTCACAATCTGAAATAGCGAAAAATATTTGGTGATTTAACAACACTGAATGATGAATCAATAAAATCTTGTAATAATTTAACACATGAAACTGCAAAATATTTTTTGTAATTTCCATAGAATCAACTACCTGATGTGTGGAATCTTTTTTTGCACAGTCCATAGTCCATGTACCTATCGAAATCCTTTTAAATCCTTTCTTTGTATGGATGCACGTATGTATGTGGTATTGCTAGACAGCTGCAATCATGAAGCCAAATCTCCATTGTGCACATTGCGTGTCGGTGCAGAGCAGGCAGTCGGTATTCAATCTTTGCTTAAATCAGTCGAGTTAAAGTTCTTTAAGTAAATATGACTAATTCGTATTGATAGGTTGTGTACTTCTAATTATACAGCATTCTGGAATATGTATTGTAGGTAAGTACCTATTGAATAATTCCAAAAACGACGAAGTATGCATATGGATCTGTATTTTTTTCAGAATGTACATCTCGCAATTAGGAAGGAAGTATAAATTGGAATGGATTCTAAAATATGTAATCGAGAAGAATTGTAAAGGTTCGTATCAATGTCAAGTTCATCTAAATATTTTGTTTGTATTTTAAATTTCACCATAGACCGAAAAACCATCCCAGACAAATCCCGTTGTCTCCGGACGATATGGCGCCGTATGATTTTTGTGCATATCAGGAGGAAAAATAATTATAAAATATGACTCTAAATATGTATTCGAAAATAACCTTATTAATAAAACTATGCATTTTGATTTGTAAATCACAAGATATAAGTTGCAAATTGAGAATAAAGTTTTCTAATTTAATATTTTTATCTAAAACGACAAAACATTTTCAATTTAATACGGTGATGCCTCACATCACCACTCGAGAATCGTAAATTGCAAAATGATAAAAATTATAGTTGCAATTTACGATTGAAAATTTGTAAATTGCAAATTCTGAAGAAATAAATCGACTCCTGTTAGTTCGCAAATCAACACTATTGAGTTGCAATTCAAGACTAAATGGTTGTATTTTGCTAAGGGAGGAAATCGTAATTCACAACAGAAAAGTGGTAATTTACGAATTGTTTTTGCAATTTACAATCCATGTAATATCAAATTGATAACTATTTGTGTCAAATTGCGATCAGTTATGGCAAAATGTATTTCTCGTTTGATCGCATTATTGATACTGAAAAGTGTTGATTCACGACTTTTGAGGGTCAATATCTTCACTTCGTACAATTTCTAGAATTGCGAATAAAAAGTCGTGAATTAGTAAATCCTTAGCTAAGCTCTAAAACTAGACAAACTTTTCGTGATTCTGCGCTTAATTTTCTCTTCTTGATTTGATCCTTAAATTCTTTCCGTGAACTCATGTTCACATCTTTATTAAAAAAATTAACAGTGGTACATAGTCCACTTTTATCAAAAAGGCTAGGATAGTAAAAGGCTATGGCAGCAGAATCTTTGCGAAAACCAGGGGAAAACTAAACTCAACACGGCTAAAATAAGGCCTATACTGACCTTCAGTCTCGTATGGTCAACAAGGCCTTGCCATTACAATATGTAAGGCCAAGTTAGCATCGGCACCAGTGTAATTAAGACAACATCAACCGCCGGACTTGAGACTATCCTCAAACTGCTCTTGCTAGACATCTTTATACAATTACCGGCAGCCATTAGTGCCCATCATGGGAATTCGCCAAACAGTATGGTGGACAATGAAACGGTCTATAAAATAAAGTGGCTCGAACCTATCAAAGTCTGCATCACGCTATACTTAGAATTTACAAGGCCCTTCTCAGCTGCATATCCTAGCAGGGAAGAGAACTTATTTCGAACGCGCAATCCATTTCCGTACATATACAGACGGATCAAAAATGCACACCGGGTGGGGTCAGCCGTTTACTCCGAAACTCTGGTCATATCAATATCGATCTTCCAAGTGTACGTCCCGAAAGCCAGCAGCTCGTGAACCTGCAGTATGCGCTGTACCATCTTCGAAAGGTATCAATTACAATTTTAATTGACATATAGAGAGCTATAGAAGCAATAAATATACCTCAGAAATAAAACCTAACCTTATGAAGTGCTCTTAAGGATTATTGAACAAAGTTCAGGGTATTGCTAAAAGAGAAAGCAGACGAACCAAGTCCCCAAGACAGGGCAATCGCCAGATGACGCTGAATAATATTTTTACCACAAGAAAGCTACGGTCGACGTTTCGCGAAGGCAGGACCGGCAGACTCATGCGGAATAGTAAACAATGCTCTGTGGTACAGGCTGCGGGGTGGACCTGTGGCTCAACCACAATACGCTTGTCCAGTTAGTGCAATATTTGGCTTGCCGCCTCCAGGTGCGCACTCCAAGTTGGGTGAGGTCCCCTTCCACTTGCGCGTGCCAAATAAGGCGAGGGGTTACTCTACTGCGCTGTCCCTCCGGGTTGGAATCGAAGAATTTTCGAGCCCTAGTTAGTGTCCATTCGATTTACATGTCACAGCCATCTTAGACGACCGATGCGTGCTTTTTCTGACCAGGTCACCGTACAGCTCGTAGATTTCGCTGTCAAAAGGAAATCTCCATTCACCACTGATAACGCCCATGCCTCTGCATCAAAAAGCAGGAGTAGGATGATGAGTGTCTCACATAGACTCTCCTCAGTGTTTCTTGACAAGGCCGTACTAATCAACTGCCATCCTAGACCGAAGTAACAACGGTTTAAAGTGTAATTCCTCTTTATTGTGTCTACCAATTGATTTTCTTAACCACCCAGTAACGTATGTCCTCATCAGCACAGAAAGCCACCTTCGCATACTGGGTTTCAGCTGTATTTATGCCACAGATTATATAAAGCGTATATCAGCGCTAAGTACACCACTAATTAAAAATGCGCATTGCAAATTAGCCGCGTGATTAAAATGTCAAACCACAACGATGTAATGCTAATTTGCATTCGATTCGCATACAAATTAGGTGACCACAACTTGCACTCAAGCAGGTGTTGTCAACATATTATAATCGACTTAATTGGTTATATCATTAATTAGTAATTTAGGTGAGTCGTGCCAAAGAACTCAAACAAAACACGGCCATCCTAAATCCCAGATCTAAAACAAAGTACCTTTAATTAGTAGGAATACGCGGTATTAATTGGGCTTGATACCAAATCGTATATAAGTGCCTGCCTAGACGGACATGCGAACTGATCACGGGACAAGAAAGTATTCCTACGATATTAACTAGGTAGCTGATTAAATACCTCAAAGTGTTTTGAATTCGCATGAACTGTTTTTGCGGCCGTCCACGCGAGTAGCTTCTTGTTAGCTTTTCGTGATAGTAGCCATTAACATGGAGTGTTATCAGAATTGCTGCCAAATCGGAATGCCAAAGTGACCAACTTGGCAGTAAGTTAACGTCTGATAAATACCCTAGAGGAAAAAAATTCGTTTTCTCTCTCCTCAGCCTTTCGGCTACAGCGTAAATGTGTTAGGCTGTTAGATGCTCACGGCTCCATCTTATTTAATGTAATCTTAAAGCCTATTATATTGTGGTTGAAAGCTCTTTTCGCACCAGATGAATTGATGCACATAGCTCACGGGATTGGAAGAGTCTGCCGTTGCTACAGTTGGTAGAAATTCTCATACTTCTTCAGAAATAGAATATTTGGAGCAAACATACTTCGTAAAAATTGCAATCTATTGTTGCTAAGGAAGGTGACCGCTCGGGAACCTTTCTGAAAAACTTTTGAGGAAATTTTATTTCAATTTAAGCTTCCGTAGATAATTCGACGGGTTGAAAGATGAAAATGTTTCAGGTGTCAAATGACAAAATTTGTTAGTGCTCGTTGCACTTTCAGTTAAGTGAGACAAACGGGTAGATCTATTGGGTTGATATCTTTTTATGAGTTTCCTGACATGACAAAGTTTTTGGAATATACTGAACCTATTCCCAAAATTAAAGAAAACAATAAACTTTTGTGGATGACTAAGAATATCTACCTAGGTGCGGTTATAATTTAAAAAAAAGTAAGGCGGGGCAGGTCGATTTAGGTACCTTAACCTTACGCATAGCTTCGAACAACTACCTATTCGTTTTGTGCGAGTTTTTTTTTTTAGTTTGGAACGATCGGAACTACAATTTTATGCGTCAAAAATGCTGAATTGAAAAGCTATTTCATGCTAGTTTTATTTAGTCTCGGATATTCTTTAGACAATAAAATTTAATATGTAGGGAAATTGGTTTATCTACGAATGTTTCCAAGAAATCTTTAAAAACTTTGGGTATATTTTAAGGCATATTTAGCCTTAATATTGCAAGAGAAACTTAAGCCAAAGAACATATGAGAACATCAAAGAAACTTTGTTGCATCCGTCTCACTGTTCGCACCGCTCGCAAACAGGGAGACGGATGCAAAGAAGAAAAAAAATGACCATCAACTATTTTAACTTACTAAATACGCAACACAAATTAGTGCGCAACAGCATCAAAACACGTGGAAAGGAATGGAGAGAAAATGAATTGTCCCAACTGTTTGCACTGTCTCACTGTCACTGTTAACTTCTCCATGCAGTTCAGAGTAGACAATCGTATAACACACAATTATGTAAGCACTTATAGTTCAGACGGAAAACCTAGGACATATTGAAAATAATCATTTATGCGTGGAAATTTAAACACCCAAATTCCGATGGGTTGAAATGTAAACCGCTCCTTATGGGCAAAACTCGCTGAATTATCCGCTTGTTATGATATGTCAATGAACGTTAAGACACACTGCTCGACTTATATTCGTATGAACATAGGATACCCTTTAGCTCGCTACCTTGACAAGTTTTGAAATAAATAATCAAAGCTTAAAATATTTCGGAAAATATCGACTGAGTGTTTTGAAATCAAACATATTTGTAGCGCAATTTCTCACCTACATACTTTCGCTCCGATTAAAGAGAGGCGAGACAGAAGCAGATTACAAAAAATAGAAAAAATTTCAAATATTTATTTATAAGTTCGGTTTGATATAAAAGAATGTAAGATCGAAAAATACAAAATTGAATAATTATCATGCGTGTCTAAAAATGAGTGACATTATTGCAGAAACTGTTTCTTGGTTCAGTTAAGCTAAATAGAATATACAAAATGGAAGCAGACTTTTCGGTGGAGTTAAATTTTTGTTTTACATGCTGATTTAAGATACAAACTGCAAACAAGCTTAAATCGTTTGGTGTTTTGGCGTAACTTTAAAAAAATTGTACTTGACTTTTAATATAAAACCACTATCGGAGTATTCTGGTTTTTGTAAACTTCATGAACCCAGAAATGAATAATAACGATCCCTAGTTATTGGCTATTTTTTTCTCAGGTTGTAGCTGATTTTACAAAATTAATTGAACCTGCTCATGAAGATATGGAAGTTAGTTATATTAATAGGCCTTTTTTATTATGCTCAAATGATTTATATAGATCATGGATGCACTTTTAATTTGTCCTTATAAACAAATAACTTTAATGCATGTTTGTTATATAACTGTTTTGATAAGCGTAGCATTGCATTCGCTAATTTTTGTATTCATTGCGCCATACCTACTAAAAACAAATTTTAGTCCGACTTTCAATTTACGGGAACTCACAATTGCGAAATTTGTATGGAAAATATTGCCCCAGTGAACCACTAAAATTTAGTGTCGAAACTTAAAATGTTTATAAGTAGGGCCCATTGCGTTGGAATCGGTACATCCAAAAGCATGTTATCTTTTAATCTTTTAATATCCAATGCATGCTTTCTTTTGTTTCATTCGACTGTACAACCGGAAATTCACAATTCATTCAAATTGGGTTTAATATATCGTTACGACATAAAATTCACACCAATTTTCAAAATAAAGTATATCCCACAGCTTGGCTTTATCAGCAGTCTGACGTTTGGACTTTAAAAGCTCCAAAATTAAACAAAAAAAAATCACACCCTTAAGACGTTTTTTTTTCTGAAACGTTCGTTGTAGACATACCTCTTGCTCGGATAAATTTTCATTATGCGACCTATTCCGAGAATTCCAGTGTACAATTCCTTTTCCAATTCAAAAAAATATTTAAGAAAAGACCAAAAATGAACCAACAAATACATTTCGGATTTCAGGAAAATGTTGTTGAGATAAAATTTGATACACATTTCAGTAGATGCCAGGTTGAACTTGAAATCTCACTTTCAAAGTTCATTGTTATGGTTAATTATAAATAAAATTCAGCAACATTTCAGTATACGTCATTTCATTTGGAAAGTAATTCTATTACTCGCTTTGTTAACACTTCGAGTTTCATTTCGAAACTTTTTCTTTTTATTCGGGCTGGTATTTACCTGAGCTGATAGGAATTCGAAGGACCTATGCCTTCTTGACAGCTAAATTCATTAATGTATACAGCGCCCTACTTTATTTAGTCTTTATCCGCCTCAGGGCATCCAGGTGATGCGAATTGCATTAAAATTAAATTATGGTAGCGAATCATCAGGACTCTATGCTTTAAGTTAAAAAATACTTGAACACCCGCGTATCATTTAATTTACCTTACAGGGTTTTCCCCTGTTGCCTTTACTTTGTGTTGAAATGCTACATTGCAGACTTTCTTCATCCTTGGCCGGTTGAGTTTAATTTTTCGGTCCAATTGGATCACGGAAACGGCTTACTTCACTGAATGCCAAATGATGAAAGCTGTGTAAGGAAATGCTGAAGGACATTTTTAATTCAATTGAATTTTGGTTGAAAGAAAAATTATGCCTTTTGTTTTACAATGGTGGCAGAACTTTAATAAATATAAGCCACGTGGTTTTACTAATGCGGACAGTTAGTCTGTTGATCTTTTTAATGCGCCAATTTTGAACTGGACTTTGCTTTTAATGCTGGATAATAATTTATGCCAAATCTGTTTCTATAATATTAATTAGAGTGCATTCATGGGGGACCAAGGGAATGCCTTTGATTATATGATTAGCTTCCTAATAAAAGGGTACCGATCTTTATTTTTGATCGCGTTGAAGTCTGATTTGTTAAGCAACTGGCGGCTTTTTCTACATTGCTTCGCCTTAGCAATGATAGAGAGTTAACAACCGATTGCTACTATTTGCTGTCATTGTATTCTACTTCTGCCACTATTTTACCCAAGAGCGCTTTACAGAATTCAAGGACGCCGAACTATTTTTGACTGAATATCGACAGTAGAAGTATGGATCAAAGACCGAGTTTGTTCCGATTTGAAGCCTTTAAACTTTTTTGTCTGGGTCTTCGTTAAATCGATGATCTAAGCCTATGCTAGAAAAAATCCCATCTCACTCACAGCGTTGTGAATGAGTCATCAGTACAATTATTTACTTAGATTTAAATGATATGCATTAGTTAGGTTCGGTAAGAAGGCTGGCACTTTAAAGATTAGAGAAAATGCTGCAAGACCCCTTACCGCTGGTTCTGAGATCGAATGTATTCTTCTTCCTCAAATACTAAACTATTTAATTACCAGGTGTCAAGAATCTTGAGAATTTGTATTCTGCTTACCTTGCTGAGAACAGAAATATGAAATCTTACACGTTAGAAAATAAAGCAAAAACAAATTACAGCGCTGTCTGGTATGGTCACCATGACACACACTTAGACCAACACTGAAACAAAAGGAGTTAACTAAAGGGAAAAGTTGCTTTTAAAGGATTTCTTTATTTTTTTTAATGTAATGCTTTTTGTTTCGTACTCTACCCACCGCTGGCTTTGTAAAAAGTAAGAGTCAACAAGGAATGACCTCATCCACAGTAACTTTGCTACATTTCGTTTTCTGCTTTTTTGCGCTTGACGATATTAATTTCATTTATTATTTAAAAGGTTCTGTCCTTGAAATCTTTTACAATATAGCTTTTCTTACACTACGCTGAATAATTCTGTAAATGAATCCATTCGACTTTGTCCATATAGAACTTACGCGACAACAGCTTTGAGTGGTCGACTTTGTGGTGGACCTATAGCCTTCCACATACACATCGACTTTTGAAATGTAAAGATCAAAAAAGCCGTTCGCCCACAATTAGCATTTGACGATATTTCAGAACACGGTTCGCACAACAAAATTAAACAAAAAAAATATTCACCTGTTTAAATTTTCTTATTTCAAATAAAGCTACATTTTCCTCCATTCGTAGGCTACTTAACCATAACCAATAAAATAATTGTTCACTCTTTTCTTACTGGTCCAAAAAGTGAAAAGTTAATTTTACAAAAAAAAAAAAAAAACCGGTCAAGTGCGAGTGTCACTCGCGCACCGAAGGTTGGAAATTGCGAAGATTCTTTTCCTTATGTAAGAAGGTAAGAAGGTGGGAAGCATCGTGTGTGGGACTTTAATCCACTACCACCTCTGCCTCCATTCCCATTCTCCGGCGGAACCATTGTTTAGCATTCCGTAATTGGGGGATGTTAGCCGACACATAACTTATGATGTGTGTGTGTTTGCATTAGTTAATTTCCTTTTTCTACCTGGAACCATATAGGATCATGATAACTAAATAAAGAATTGGTGAAGTTTTCATTAACAGCCAACGAATAGTAACACATTTCTCATGGCAACGCAGCTCCCCTCCCATGAAGAAGAGTATTCATTGCAAAAGATTCAACGAATAGAGTTCAGTAGGAGTTGAAAATTCCAATTGAAATCGATTAAGAGAACACACCAATAACTAATGAAAAATGGTTAGGAGCGTACTTTATAGTGATTGACAGTTTTTTGTAAATATCTTCTAAAATATTAACTTTTCCACAAAACAGTCTTCGGCTCATATAATATAGCTACGAGCACGGTCTACAAAAAAGATTTATATCCATATTTTTTTGTAAATCAAGAAATAAATTGCTTTATGTGGGAATGAAAATATTTTTTTCACCAAATTGCTAATTACTCTAAAACCAGTCAATGTATCGCTACCATTGGTATTTGTTCAACTTCAACTCGTTTAACTATGATCTATGGTAGATGTACCAGTAACCGGCCACCTAACACTTTTTCGTACTTTGATCCGTGATAACTAATTAACCTGGCCACTTAAACAAGGTTTTTCTTTTTTTTTTTGTACTTCAAAAGCAATTTTAAGAAAAAATACTTGAGTATAATTGGGTTATTGCATCTAAAATTAAAATTAATTTTTTGAAAGAAGTTAAATTTCACCAGTACCCGGCCAGCAAAATTCATTAGTCGGCCACTTTTGCACAAGTATCCGACCGGGTTATTTTTGCTTCTGAAAAACTTCAATTACAAAGTAAATTAAACAAAAATAAACCCGGTTAAAATCGATTATTTAATAAAAATACATTTTTATTTTGGATTCGCATTTATTATATACATATGTATGCATTATAGTTCAGGTAAATACAATTTTGTAAACTAGTCAAAGGAAAATAAAAAAAATTGGTATAGGTACGAGTATGTAGATAGTTTAATAATCAGTTCCTCTTCGTTGTTTCTTTCCTTTGACTTTCTAGCTTCCTTTTCTTTTCTGTTCTGTAGTCTGGCATCCTTTGTCTTTTCGATTGCATAGATTTTTTCTTGCTTAGCTGGTTCTTTTTGCTCGTATATAGGTATATCCCTTTAAGCCTGCGCTAGGAGACCTGCAAGACTGTGTAGGGTCACCTTGGCCGGACACTAGAACACCATCAAAAAATAAGGTTCTAGTAACCGGCCACCATCTAATACTTAAATAAAAATAAAACTTTCTTGTTTTTTCACATTTTATGATTAATAATTAAATAACTTAACAGAAAAACAATAAACAAGTTGGTTAATATCTAAAAAAAACACTGAAACTTGCGTTTTTCGTTTGATACCTCCACTAATTCTCTTGAACTCTAAAACGCACTTTTCACTTCCTTGACGAACTACATAGACTGCGCATTTTTTTTTCAGCAGCTTAGTGATGTTCACAGCTGTCAAATTTTACCAGCACGTTAGATAGGTCAAAAATGATGGCCCCAAATTGTTCGCCAATGAAAATGACGATTAAATTACTTATTATCAACTATTTAACGCAAAGTGGCCGGATACTAGTGACTGGCCGGGTACTGGTACACCTGAAACAGAAAAACATTCCAATCAGATAAGCTCTTCTCGAAAAATTAGCGTTTCAAGATTTTTGAAAAACCAGTTTGCACCGCAACTACCTAGTTGGTTTTTCAATAAAAACTTAATAAAACTTACTACGATTCGTAAATTTGCCTGCTTCAATAATGATAATCGTATATTCGTAGGGTATGTAACTAATCATTCAAATAATTTTTCGCTCTTTTCTGTCAAAATGTAAAAAGTTTGATTTAACGATCAGAAAGGGTAAGTTAGATCTACCAAATCAAGGGCCTTAAAACACTAACGGCCGCCGGCTGCATAACGTGGGTGGTACTCGCTGACAACGCATAAAAAATGAATTAATTATTGCTGCAAACCTCACTGAGTTCAGTCATCGGTAACGTGGGTAAACTGGGTCCACAACATTGCAATTTCACCAAACAAATTATTGAGAATTGATTGCTATTTAAGGGCCACATTGTCAACTGGTTTCCCAGAAAAACCGGGCACCCACGGAGGGTATTACGCTTGAATGTGCCTTCCTTGTAGAGCAACCGACTGTGCTATACTAATCGTACGTTACACTTCAACTTGCTCATGCTTATTGAAGTGGGTACATCCGGCGACCACCTCATGTGGATATCATGATATTAGTATTAAGAAACCATTTAACATTCTATATACCACTTTCAGGAATACTTTGTTGAAAGCATTTGAAAAATGATTCAAACCAAAAAAAAAAAATACATAATTCCTCTCAATTGTGTAAAAGGTCCTTTGAGTGAACCATTTAATAATGCAAAACCAGGGTTATTACGCTCCACCAGCGTTTCAAAAAGATCCCCAGCAAAGAGCATACAAAAATTAAATCCTTTTTAATATTCGTTGTCGCGACCAGCTACATTGCTGATAGCGACACTTTTCACTTGCCCTTGCCTCCTTTTAATGTGAAATTCAACAACGGGCAAGGGTATGCCGAGTTGTGTATCGAAATCGTTTCCCTGTGTACGGTTGCGAGTATGCAAGAAACCATATAAATATACATTTCCATTACGGGCTAAGTGAAAACAATTTCTCATGCCCAATGTCCCTTTTTTGTAGGAAGTCTGTTCCGGTTGGTTTTCATTACGCATATATGTACAAGTACATATGGTTTTTATGTATGTTTAAAGCATTTTTTTTTTCGTACATAAAATTGCCGATATTGTGGATTGCTTGTTTGGCGCCAAAAAAATGTATTCGCTGTTGTCCTCGTCCTCGTCCTTCCGATGGTACTGTACACTACACTTTGTGGTTTCTTATGTTTCTTTTGTAACTTTCTGTGCTTTTCTGTTCATGTGGTTTTCTGTCGTAGGCAGGCAGCCTTCTTTTTGCATGGTTGGGTATTTTACGTATTTTACGGATAAAGTTGTTTTAAGTTTTCCATAAATTGCGGCAATTTATTAAAATGCGAAAATCTTTTTTTGTTTTTTGTTTGATATTATTGTAAATGCCTCGAAAGTGGACGTGCAGATGAGGTTATTGGTATAAGGTAATTTGTTCAGAAGGAAACAGTCGTAAGTAGGGCGGTACTACGAGACGAGGGCCTCGAAAGTGGACGTGCAGATGAGGTTATTGGTATAAGGTAATTTGTTCAGAAGGAAACAGTCGTAAGTAGGGCGGTACTACGAGACGAGGGCACGAATCGAAATATTAATCTGTTTGCTCTTAATGTTGGGGCTATCTTTGGAATGAAGTTATTTATATCTTGACTGGCATATTGGATACAAAATATTGGTAAAACAACAATGGAGATGAAACACGATGGAATTTATTTTCCAATTTCCAATTTTAGTGAAAGTGTCCTTATGCATTAACCGGGATATAGGTGTCTGTAAATACATTGCCCATATTGTTATTTGATTTGTAGTGGCATATCAGGCGAATACGTTTAACCCAAAAGTACACTTTTTTGCCACTGTTCCTTTTGTCTCTGAACATTTTATCCACAGCCTCAGTTTTTTATCAATCACCTACCTTCTAAAATAAATACAAAAAAACCAACTCATCAAACTTTTGGTGAACGAGAAAGTTTAGTGAGACCCAGCCGAGCACTTCATTTCAATTAAGATCTATGAATGTAAAGACGAACTTTACAAATTCACTCCAAGAGAGAAATTTTCTGGCTATGAATACCCCAGACGGTCACTTTTGTATCTGCTACGCCGGAAGAATTAAAAGAACGCTGTCCTCGCACTACACCATAAATGTAAATACCATTACTCCCAAGGAACCTTCGAATCGGAACGTATTTTTCACACAGATGGTAGCTGCGAGTGACCAGAAGGAATTGCCTTAAAGACTTCCATCATCCTTGAAGAGTTCCATTTGATTTCGTTTCGGAAGAAGGGCACGCCTTTGACCCCAACAAAATATCACACACACGCCTCCGAATCACATTTCGTGTTTTGCTCAAGTCTCTATCCATCTTCTTTGTGCAAATTCAACAAAACCGTACACGGAATCGACGTCACGTCAGTTGATACCATTCACACCTGATGGCGCACATACTTAATCAATAGCTCCGAAATCACACAAACAAAATCTCCTCAAGGATCAACACTACACAAGTGCTTACATCCCGTCACCCGGTCATTTTGAATTCATGGCTAATGATTAATACAAGAGTCCCTGAATGGAAAGCCAAGATTTCTGTTTGTCATCTTGTTGTGAATAATGGCGAACATAATTTAATTAAGCGCCGTGCCGTCCGAACCTGACAAACCTTGTGCCCGCCCAACGCCTTCAGCTCTATCAAGCAGCATTAATTATTATCTGGATAAGCCGAATATATGTCTAGTATAACTATTCCTTTGCTGCGAGTGGAATGAGAGAAAACCGAATAACAATAACGACTTTTTCCCTGTTCGGTTAATGATTCCTCGAGTGATGACGACTACCGGGAATAAGCCGCTCCTTTAACTGTGTGTATAGTCCCCATGGCTATTCTCGTACGTAAAATGTAATCCTAATTAATGATTTCCTTAAAGGGAATACACAGACAATTCCGAGGAAAATCCAAGGACCCGAGGTATAGAGTTTGCCCGTAGGAATAATAATGATTGCCTGTGTGTACATTTGAGTAAATGGTTCTTTGTAAATTTCGAATCAAGGACTTTAATTGTTTTATGCTTCTTAGTTTTGATTTCAACTTTTTCGTTTCGGGCGCTTTCTTTTTTATGCATGTACTTGACCCGCACCCGATGTTGATGCGACGAGCGACGACGACGACGACAACGACAACGATGAAGACGAAGAGCGGAAACTGAGAGAGCAAAAAGAAACACGAAAGCTGAAGGGCGACAAAGTGGAAAACAACAACTTGACAGATACAATAAAATCCGACGTATTCTATGTAACGAGAAAGGCAGAAAGCGCAAGAGGAGAAAAAAGATAACAATGACAACTTGAGGATGAAATATTTGATTTTAAAAACTTGAAATTAAGAAAAGTTTTTCAGCTGCTCATAGAGTGGAATCCTTCTATTTCACTTCAGCTGTGCTTTTCTACTTACTCCGGTCCGTTTTGGTGTGAATAAATATTTAAGGGAACTCTTAATCCTTTCATTTTGCACTCAAGGACACTATTAAAATTGTTTGCTTGGCATTTGTGTTAATGGAACAATGAGTGTTACTTTTACAGTCATACAGCAGCGGAGGGAAAACATTGAAATTGCTGGCACTGCTACTGCAGTATGAACACCTAAGGCGGTTCGTATACTTGAATTCACTTCACATGTACACTCAACGCATTGTGAGATGAATTGTAAAATGCCTCGTGAAATGTTGCAGTCTACATCAAGGACCGTTCTATTTTAGTTTCACACAAAAAAAAACATAATGCTGTTGTTCTTTGTGCTTTTACAAAGTGCTTTGGTTATATGGCATGGTGGAAGGGTTTCGTCGCATTAACAACATAAAGGGGGTGGTTCTCTAAATCCTTTGTCGGTTTGAAATTAAATTTTCGTGTTAAACTTGGATTACTCAACGGTAGTGGCAAGACCACAAAGTCATCGCTCATGTATAAAGGCACAGAGCCAACAAGAAATGTCGGTGACCCACTTAGGAAATTCAGTTTCCTTCTATGGACAAGTAGATGACTATGCAATTAAGAGCTAGCCATGAGCCATCAACATCTGCAATGATGTTGCACTTGGGCTACGTTTACCGAACACCATGTTTCGAAGACACCACAAACGTCGCTTTCATGCTGTTATCATATGCTTAAGAAGTTTTGAGTTATTTTCACACTGGTAACCATTTTCTTCCAGTTCTATGCAGCCAACCCCATATTAACATTATAAAAATAAAGTGCACGACTGGGTCGAACGTAACTTTCTCGTTCATCAAAAGTTTTAATGTAAATGAAGTGGGAGTTGCTGATTGTGTAATGAATATGTGTATTGAATATGGTTGAAAAAAATTTCAAGTTGGTAATATTCACTAAAAATAAGTTTTACGTAGCTGTTATTCGAAGTTGGGGCATTGTTATTATTTCAAAATTATACCGAAAATGTGTGTATGTGAATACAGATCGGAATTTGGGTAGTAATTTTTGATAAATGTTTAAGAAATTGATTTGTTCGAATTTTTTGAGAAAAAATAAGTACGGGCTCTTATTAAGAATACTTATATAATCTTTAATATATATTTTGGTCAAAATCGTTAATCGTGTGGTTTTTGTAAAATTTGGCAGACAAAACAGTACCAAATATTGTCTAGTTTGAAAAATACTATTGTTTAACAATTTAGCTGAAAACCGAGTACAAGTTATTCTTCAGGATGTTCGTTTTTAGGGTTTTATCGAATTGAATATTAAGGACGCAATAATTCTGAAAACATCAGTTTTACTCTAAGTTTGCATTTTGGTAAAAATCATGCCTTTTCGAGGTAAGCTAGGGAAAAATATATTTTTCAAAAATGACTTTTTTCAAAAATTAATTTTACGATAGAAAAACTGAGAAAAACAAGAGAAAAACTGAGTATGCCATTAAGTTAGAAATGACCATATTACCATAAAAATGAATTTTTGTTACAATCGTATCGACTGTTTTCGAGATATGTACAAATTTCAAAAGTACCGTACAGTTATGCTTAGCTTAAATATCAATTTTTGTTGAAATCGTTAGAGCCGTTTTCGAACAAATCAAACTGGTATGAACATTTTGTATGGAAAGTACCATTAATACTGAGGTTACCATGCAAAAAAAAAACGGCCCCGAACTGTAAGCCCCCAAACTTTAAATCCGAAGTTTGAACGAAATCCGTTCAGCCGCTTAGGCTGTAGACCTCGGGACATACAGACGGACAGAATTTTGCGACCCACTTTTTCGAGTTCGCCTATCGTTATGTTAATGTCAGAATTGATTAACATCTCGAGTTCGAAATTTTGTACGAATACAATATCTTTCTCTTACTACGTAATGGAGAAAGTTAAAAATGAGTCGACTATTTTTGGACTAGCTTTTAAGTCCTTTGCATAAGAATGAACTTAAGTTCTTGGTAGTCCAACATTTTTTTTCTTCGGGCTAGGCAACACTCCACTGGAGCACAGAAGCGATCAGTATCAGCACTCACCACATCAGCACCGGACGTGTACCACCTGCTGCAAGAAAATAAAGGGCAATAACAAAGGTAGTCACTCCAATATTATAGCGATCATTAAACGAGTTTTACATGATAGTATATTATTTGGTTGGATCAGAGATTTATTACTAGCGGGTTATGGTAGTGACTGTTTGAGACATTTCGGATTAAATTAAACTTTTAATCTTCGCGCTAAATATGTTGTGCTTAGGTGGCAATGGGTAATTTTATAAGGAAAATATCGCCATTGAGAGTTCGTAAATAGAGCTTGCATACTTAAAATGTTTATGGGTAATGCGCATTGTATTGAAACTATGCTAGAGAGGGAGGTTGAAAATCATTATGCTGAGTCAATCCCGGCTAAGGGGGCTTTTGGCGACTGAATAGTACAAAAAAATTTGAGAAAATTATACTACAACATTTTTGAATAAATTAAGACGGATCTTTGTTCAATGACGGAAGAGGAATAACTTGGAACTGGAGCCCTTAATGTTGACGATAAGATTCGTTAGCCTCCCACCTATGGTACTATGACCATTAGTTTCAGGTTCACTCAAAAAACAGTTAGAATAAAAATATAAATGCAATCTTTGTAGGGATATGAACAGCGGATATTTGTAAAATGCACAACTTTGTAATATTTTGTGAATGTTTTACGCTGAAAGCACGAACGCAACTACAAAACTACGAAACAATAGCCGTTTGTTGAATGTTCAAATGATTCGCACATTTTACGAACCCAGTTTGTAGACTTTCGTAAAATGACGGCGGCAACATTGGTCAGATAGTATGTTCCAAGCCACAAGTAAAATATTCGTAAAAATACAAAACTTCAGTCATTCGAAGAATGTAACAAGAAATAAATTATTCGTAGAAAGTATGAATAGGGCTGTTCGGATACATACGGGTAGTTCATGTAAAAAGTCAACCAGTTTTGTCTGGACTAGATATACTAACGCCTTCACTAGGTAACTTGATTTTTTTTTTTTTTTGTATTTTCGCGTTCAGCGTTACCATTGTGCGACTAAAATCGAAATTAATTACTTTTTTCGAGAGCCTGACACAATTTTTTTGTTATTTCGTTGTTTTTTTTGTCAGACATGACACTTATCTCACATCAGCCCTTTTTTGGACTTTTGGGAGCTCTGCAGCGACCGTCCTGTTTATTTTGAATTTGAGTCCTCGAATTGTCAACTGCGTAAGAAAGCAGGACATTCTTGGCTAGATTTGTCGGCTTCGCCTCCATAAACGTCAACTGAAAGGAATATTCCCTTGACCACTCTACGCCAATAAAAGCTGAAATGCATCAAGTCAGACTTACTAAACAAGAAATCCGAGCGTCCTCAATGTTATTCGTATACAAAATGGCGACTGAATTAATAAGAAATAAGTTATCTGACTGTTGAGGTACGAAGGCTAATAGCATGTATTTATTTACAGCCCATCGAATGCAAACAGCCCTTGCTTGTTGCATTATTTCCAATCTAATAAAGAAACGAACAAATTTGACAGCGGAAAAAAAAAACTGTATTAACATTTTAATGAAACTACTCATGCACAAAAATTGTTAACTGTACAAACTTCTAGTTCTACAAAATTATTTCAACTTAAGACTATGGCAGAGCAATAGTTTGATTGCCTAAAATAAATAAAATAAGATAGTGATGAAAGAACACAAGCGCTCTCACTTTAGCCCCTCGCTTTTAACTTCTACTCTCACCCCAACGATTGATAATAATCACGAGCCTATTACCTCGACTAGAGATTGAGTAGCAAACTCTTTTTGAAGGACTTTGGTGTCAACGGAAGAGTGGGGAGAGGAGTGTTTTCGGACGACTGTTTTCCTTACTAAAAGCACATTCTCTTTTTCCAGCTGGCATCAGACGAATTCCCTAGATGGAATCAACGGTGGCGTCCACAGTTTCAGTCAAGCTGAAAAATCACTATGAGAACAGCATTTGGATACCAGGTACATAAATACATATATCCAATACTGCCTCAGAGGTTTTGGTATAAGTTGTCTGCGGATGAACTTTTAATGGGCCATCGCCATTGCTCGCAATACGAATGACTGGTGCCCTTTTGAACTGGTGAACTGGTTTCCTATGTTGGGTTTGTCCGCCGAAATAATATCCCTACCACAAAAAAAAAACCTTCTAGTTGTGAAGCAACTACAAGGCTCGAAAAATGGCGATCTGCACGTGGCATGTTTGTACACTACACAGACCCCATACTATCGGGCAACTAGCAGAGACTGGTACAAAGCAGATATGACTCACATCCAGGAAGTGCGATGGAATGGGCCGGGCAAAAAGCGGATGAAAAACTGTAATGTATAGAACCTTAACCATCCCAGTCGAGATCTATGGAACATAGGATTTGGACTCCATCTCAAGCGAATGGAAACATCCTCGTTCGCTGCGAGATAATTTTGTGCCTACTTCTTACCACTGCCTTCAGTGGGTTTAACCTACTGCGTTAACAAATCCAAATAACAATTAAAGCACCCAACCAGTTTCAATACAATGTAACAGGAAGCAAAGAAAAGAATTCACCAGTATTTTTAACAGGTACATCGGCAAACACCCAACGCACTGTTTTCGTTAGTCGATTTTAGAAGCAAATATTCCAAGGATCAACTTCAAACTAAGGAAAAATAATCGGAACTGCATGTGCTAACAAAAGCATTCAAATTACTGAAATCATTTCCATTTTCATGTTTCAACCCATACTTATAAATGTATGCATCCCATCACTGGCCAGAAAATAAAATCTCACTCTTAAATTTCAAGTCCTTAAGTACGAGACAAAATCCAAACCAAGTCAGCTATGGAAGGAGCTTTTCAACCCTCCTCGGCTAAGAAAACAGTTCGCTTCACTAATCCGAAATTCTCTGCTGAAATACACAGCAAAGTCCTTGCATTAAATTGACCCTGTTTTGGTTTGCATGAATAAATTGTAAGAGGAAGCCTTTTTTCCTTTTTTTTTTTATTTACCCCTTCATCCTGCGTTAACTGAAAGCTACCACATGAAAACCCTATACATAATCAAATTTTTAGTGCTACAAAAACTACGTGAAGTCAACAACATGCCCGCATAGATCAGAGTTGCTTGTCAAATTTCCATCGTCATTTTTCTTTGCCTAAACGCAAAGGGTGGAGAGTGTTGAGGTATGAGTCTAGTTGTAGTTCATCCAACTGGGCTGTTAGGAGAGTTCATTCTGGGAAAAATAAACTTAAAGTTGCACGTCAACATTTGTCGGGGCAAAACCTTACTCTAGTAAGCCGGACAAAAGGACTATTTCTGCATGTTTAATATAATTTGAGTTATAAAAAAAAAAAAATATTTAGCATCGGGTCCTTAAATATTCATGGAATCTATGTAAATTTTGATCCCACACACCATGAGGCTTTTCGGTGGAGTGGGTGTGGGAGTTCTTCTCACAAAGCTTCTCCAAGGCTGCACTGCTTCCAGCTGAAACTTTTCATTTACATTGGGTGGCTGAGTGCGAGCAGGGTGTGGGCGAGTGAATGAGTTGAATTGGATGTCAGAACAACGTTTGACAATCTTAGCCAAATTTCAGAGGCCCCTTTCGCTGGTTTACGTTTCGCAGACGAGGTGTGTGCCACTGAATATTCAGATGGGCTCAAGCGTGTATACTATGTGTAAAGTGTAACCCTTTTGACAATGAATATGTTGAATCTTATTCCAGATGCCTATCGCTGGCTTCTTAAATTTTAAATTATTCATATACGCACGTACGTGTGTAGGGCAACATTCAAATTTCATGACAGCGTCAAATCCCGAATCCCAGCTGTGAACACATGTATACGGGGATGATTGGGAATGAGAGGGCGGGTTATAGACTACGATATTGCGATAAGAGAATGTTATCCCGGGCACATGTCTGCATGTGATAATCCTGGAAAACAATGATGCGTGGAGATTCTTTCAATTATCTGGACATCATCCAGGAAGATTTGTTTTTGTCATTGGCATGCAAACTGCCATTCCATGTCTTGCCTGGGCTGTTGCCGATGGTCATGCATCTTGGATTTTGATTGGGTGTGTCTACTTTGCGAAGGGACTTAAAGATGAGAAATCCGGATAATCTGATGCGTGTGGCATTTTGATGGGATGTTTAGTGAAGTGTAGGATGTATCTGAGAGAGCAATATACTTTGGAATCGAGAGTCGTGTCGCAGATTTGTAGTGAACGGGAAAATAAAATGGATTAGGTTTTCGCAAGTTTCAGCTTTGAATGGAGAGCTTGATTTGTGTGATTGAGGGTGCGGTTGAATGATTCTCATAACCGATGGAAAGGACAGAATAATTTGTATATTCATTTAGAGTTAGGATACTAGGAAAGGCCTATACAATCATAGTTACTGTTTTACATAGTTAGGCTTCTTTTTAGGCAGTAAGCGGCCAGGCTTTTGACACAAATACTAACTCATTCACTTTTTGTCAACATTAACCAGCCGCCTTGGTTGATTCCAAAATGAATATTATGCATCCTGGTAGTTGAAATTGTTGCACATTTACCTTGTAGAATAATGGATTTATGCTGAATCGGCAAACTTAATTCGGACAGTAGAATCAATTTATCAGGGTCCATTACGTTCGACTTTTGTCAATAAAATATGTCTAGTTATACAAAATTAACTTACCTATTTGAAATGTGCATTTATGATGGAGCAAAGCAAAAAAGTAGTGCAGACGAATCAACTGAAGAATTGACTAGATGAAACACATTGCGGACGCGAATTCCTATCCCAGGCACGCAAATTAAAAACGTTATAAGCACCTGGCGGATAAGCTGGTAAAAAATAAAAAAATCACAATTATTACAAATGCAACCGTTGGATTTTAAAAATATTTCTTACTGGTGAAAGTACTAAAAAGTAATCGACTTCGAATAGAATCATTTCAGATTTTCAAATACTTATACTTATCATTTATATTTTTTTTGCTTATTTTTGCCATTTTTAACATCTTTTTTTATTTCATTCTGTTGGCTCTTTGGCCTCTTTTCTCAGAATTTGTTTGCTACCCATTAAACAGTTTCTTTTAAAAATATATAAAAATTTATTTGTCATTAGAGAATTGCATGCATCTTCTCATTTGCAGTTAAGCGTCAACTTTCGATGCAACCCTCGTTACTGGCTCTGAAAGACTGTTGTTATACAAAATCTTGTACAAAATCAATCAACATATAATCGCCTAGAGTTCAAGTCGGTCAAAGACTGCTCTTAAGTGAAGACAGCAATTTTGTGTCCATCAATGAAACAACAGACAAAGCTTGGAGCTGTGTATCAAATAATGTAACTTTCGGGCCTTTTGCGAGATGATTGTCGAGGATACTATGTATACCACTTTGTGTCTTAGGTATTTACATCAAAACCAAACGTGTTTTTAAAGAGGGCATTGGATTGATATTTTTAAGGAAGGAAAAATAACCCAAATAGCTGTTTCGTAAGTGTGTTTGAAATACATAATCAAATGCATTCAAATTCCAACAGGTATCGAATCGCTAAAGAACTTGGCATAGAGCAGGAGACTCCTTTTTGGTTGAAAGAAATCATGGAACTGTTTTGTATTTGGAAAGCGAAGGAATTGAAAACACAGTAGAAACCAAATCTCGAAATGCAAGCATTTTTGACTATCTGTATCAATACTTCTTATAAAACTACTTTACTACTTAAATGCGGATTAGTCGAACGACTAGGCGCAATTCCATTCGGGATGACGAAAGTCAGTACCCCAGCCCCAGGGATTTTCTTAGATGGCTTAAAGTCCCTCACTATTGCAGAAGCATTCCTCGCGCTCTAGCTCTCCAATGTCTTACGGTGATTTTCCCTTCCAACGAACACCCAAGGAAAAACAAAAAAAACCTTTCCTAGAATTGCCTTTATACAGGAAAATCGATTGCAGGAGTTGTCCTTATAAGGAACAAAACGTTTGAACCATAGACGAACCATACTCAGAGACTGAGACCCCCAACTCACAATCCCCTTGCCGCTGGGCCCCTCAATTTTATTTCAAATTCGCCATTTTGTATTCCTATCGGTGTTATGTTAGAAAAGAATCAGTGTGACATGCAAAAACACACAAAAACTACAAAAATAAATGCTGCCAACCGCGGCAACCGTGGGGAAATGTGAAAGAGTTCGGGAATTCCACATTTTTATATTACTGAATGCCATTGGTTAGTTATTATAAATTGTTAAAAGGCGAATAATTTGATTTGGTTGGTTTATAAAATTATCTAAAATATATGTTTTATATACTACAACATTTAAGGACAGACATGGTTGTGTATTTACCTCTTTTCGATATCATTAAGATCGATTTATTGTGTGAATTTTTCTTTAATAACTGAAGAAAACTTGCTCAAAATGTTTTTATTTTCATGCAACCATTCTGCATTGACAATTTCATATTTTAATTTCATAAATATTTTAAGCAAATGTACACTTATTCCTCAAAAAAATACTATCCACACGTGTATCGCAAGGACACTCGCAAATAAAAAGTGCCGAAAAAAAGGACTTTAACTTTGCCGCCGTACAACCAAAATTACGTTGCAGAAAACAAAGCAAACCTTAACGCGCGCCGTATGTACTGACTCAACTGGTACGTGTATATGTACGAAAAATGCAATAGAAAAAAAACTCCGATATAATATTTTAGTTTAAAAATTCTTTATTGCCGACTCAAGTTATTGGCTTTCAAATTGGGAATAAAACCATCGCTTCTTCTTCGTTTAAATGAAACCTCTGCCACCAGCTGTTTTCCGTTTGTCCATTTTCTTAGATCATTGACCCATCGAACATACGGATTTTTTTTTCTCATTTGTTATGAAGCATTAGCCAAATTCACAGCTTTGCCACCACCTCCTGCTCTGCGCGATGTTTCGCCTAGCTCCAGCAGTCCAGCTTGAGACATCTGTACCACTACATGCATACATGTACATAGGTTGCAAGTGCTGAGAGTGCAGCTCAGTGGGCGGATCCCGAATGACAAAACATCGCATTTTTTTGTATGCACTTTCACTGCGAGAACTCCCCCACGATGTGATTCTTCAAGTGCGTTGGGTAATGATCTGTTTCATGATCTCCCAATTTTGGCAATTGTTTGTGATATAATTTGTGTTTTGCCGTCGGCTTTTGTATGCGGCGGAAAATGAGATGCGGGTGTAATGTAATGCCTGGTGGGTGGTGATTTGGTTCATGTTGCGTTGCAACAACACGTTTATAAATAATTTTAAATTTAACGGACAAAATTTTATGAACGCTGTCAGCAGTTTTATCCACAGCGGAAGTGGCATATGCAAGGTGCGAGCGTGTTGGTGAGTCGGAATTTTTGAAGTTACGTAACATTTGTCAATACGAATTTCTATGTAACAATACTAACGCACTTAACGTTTGCCACCCCATGAAAATATAGCTTGTAGGCAAGTAACGGGAAATCGGCCGAAGTTGGTGGTCTCAGTATTGTCTCTGGTTTGAACGTTTCGCCCAGGTCAAGACATGGTGCAGTCTGGAATATTAGATCTAGTATTAAAGCGTGCAGCCAGCAGAGATTTGCTTTATTTAAAGAACTGACAGCTGGAGTGTCATTGAATATTATGTTGGGTTTGATAATGCTTTAGAGTTTCTTATAAAGGTTGTCCCAAAATGCATGCAAAACTTGAATGTGCCGCCATATGTTTTGTAAATGTTACCAACCAACTTAAAAAAAAAAAAAAAAAACGGTTAGCAAAAATGGTGAAGTATGCGAAAGACCAAAGCGGTTTTATTGTTGAACTATATTTCACGAATAATAAAAGGTTGGCTGCCAGAGTTCGCTAACTTCGCAGAAAATCATCAAAAATTGGTATCTCCATGCTTACAAAAATCAATTGACGCAAGAACTGAAGCGTAATGAACATTTCTACGGAGGTGCTGAATTTTTGAGCAAAAATATCCTAAGCGATAAAGCTCATTTTAACCTTGATGAATCGTCAAGTCAAAATTGCCGCATTTTGGGTGGGGTTCTATCACTCATGTGAGTGTCGAAACCCAAATGCACCCACAATGTGTCACTATACGGCGCAGATTTCAGTCTGAAGGCGTCTTTGAAACACATTTTTTTTCGAAAGTATGTAGGCACAGTCTAGCCCGGATAATAGCCTTATTGTCTTATTTGTCCTTTGTTACGATCCGTTTAAAGTCACAACCCTGTTAAAGTCACATTATTTTGTTGCCAGTTTGATGTGACATTATATTCGATAGACCTACAGTTTTTTTTTTTTCTAATTTTAAGGTAGGCGTACTTTTGACTGGAACATCGAGTCTTTCTCCTGTATAGGGCTCTACCATACCTTACATTATTTTTATATTGTTGTTTTTTGGGGCTCCCTGAAATTACGCCAAAAAATGAAAATGGGAAAAAAGCCCAAAAATCTCCATACAAAGTTGTGGTGGTTTTTCCTAGGAAAAAACGCCCAAATGCCGCGAAATTGGGCATTTTTTGTAAATGTTTTGGGCATTTTCGAGTTAATCATATAGGCGAATCGATTTTCATTTAATTGTAAAAGTTTGAATTGAAGTATCTAGGTATTTGGGTATATACATAGTACGTGAGCATCAGCGACATATATCCAGTGGGAATTGACAAGGTGTTCCTCTTGTGATGATTTTGGCGTTTTGCACGCATTAGGTGAGAATGGCGTGCCCCTAATGGCCGTAATCAAAAGCATGTTAATCTTATAAATTCGAAATTGTTTCTGCGGTATTTTCTTCATGCCGATGTGGGACCAATAAATCATTTGTATTCTGTCAGTTTATTCGCTGCGGATGAATTGAATTAATGAGGTTATGTTCGAGTGTGCTGTTGTGTTGTTGATTATGTTATTTTTGAGGGTACTTATGTGTGGCAGGATTCGATCAATAAAGTGGGTTTGGTTTTGGTTGCCTCACCGAATACACAAATCTATGCGCATTTGCTGTGTATTTATCTACTCAAGGCTGATAGAGGATAGACAATTGAAAATTCAAATTTGGCTATGGTGAATGCTAGAAGATATTTTTCCATAATAGGGGCACGCAAAATTGCGAAGGGCGTGCCTGAATTGATTATAGGTAAACAAGCAGTTGCAAAATGTTTCAAATTTATGTTTTTTTTTTTTGTTATTGACGTAGGTACCTAACGGGTATTTACATAAGATTCTTAGAAAAGGCGCTGTTCGTTGTTGCGGCAAGCAAAAATTGAATTTGTCACCCAGTTTCATTATTCAGTAGCTTTGATTAATTTTTGAGAAAATTTCTCAATTAAGATATTACAAATACGAATTTTAACTTCGTTTCGTATTCCCACAAAGCTATCAAGCTGACTTTATAACGAAATTTGTAATCTACAATAGATGCTGCCGTATATCTACCACTGTGGATTGTTGCATAGCATTTCGACTTTAAAGTCGTTAATTTTGCAATTTGAATCCCCTGTTTTTAGGTCTAGTATGCTGGAGCGAAAAGAAAAATCCGATACAAAAATGACACATAGAAATTTTAATTAATCTTAATTTTACAGTAAGCTGGTTCCACCATGAAAGAACGAAATGAAAAACTTGTGGTAGGTAGATTTTTAGGTGGATGTACCCACTAATTTACTATTCCATACACTGGTTGGAAAATCTAGACGTTTTAATTTTGCTGTTCGTGATTAGAAGTGTGTTTAATTGGTTGAATTTTCCATTTCATGAGATTATTCATCAACTTTTCGGCTGCGAGTCTCATAACATTTCAAAGTTTTGGTTGATTGTATTGCGAAACAGAATAATAGATGCTCTAACTCCAACTTGAAATCGTAGAATGTGTTGTGGCAGTCCAGACGAATCAAGTGAATTCACAAATTTGGTTGGATAGCTCCCCACGCCATCTTGATCCATATAGCAGTAGCCACTGACCTAAATGCGAATAATTGGACTGATGATAAACCGTATTAAGATCACTGACATCTCTGTTTTTTTCCACGCTAATTTTGCTCTTTCGCACATCCGGCGTTGGTATTTGTATTGCTATGCTGTACTTACTTGGAAACACGCTTTTCATAAATTTGTCATTAAGTACCTAATACGGAAAGAATTGTGCAGAAGAGAGTTACCTATTAAGCCAGTTGAACTATTGATTGGAATTTTGCCATCTCCGATCTTCAGCAACTGTTTTGAAAACTCATCTGTTGATGGATCGTTTTGCAATTTAACACCCACGTTTGTAGTCAATCGGAGTTACCAATAATCAAAAAAAGATTCCACACTTTAAAAAATCGCTCTACCAATAAACAAATATAGCAGCAGAATACCGCTAACTGTAGGGTCAAATGTTAATATTGAGAAAGTCATGTTTATCTCAGGCATTAGCTAAACAAACCCTCCCTTAAAGTCCGCAATTCGTCACAATGTGCGTCTGCAGATGCATATTAATCCTGAAATAGAAGGCGCCTTAAATCTACGAAGCAATATTCGTAGATTAAGAAGAATTAAACCTCACGACCATAATCTAAAAAAATAATGGGAACCCGTATTCAAATTGTAATAAATAAAGGGTGATTTTTTAAGAGGTTTAGAACTTTTTTTAACGAAAAAACACAAAAAATTCGAAAAAATGAATGAAATATTTATTTGAATCGATAGTTTGAACCTTGCAATTTAATGTTTAAAGATAATTTCATGCAAATGTTGACCGCGGCTGCGTCTCAGGTAGCCCATCCGCTGAGTCCAATTTTGGCATACTCTTTCACACATATCGGCCGGTATCTCACGAATGAATGCATGGATGTTGGCTTCCAGTGCGTCAATCGAAGCGGGCTTGTCCCTATACACATTAGCCTTGGCATACCCCCACAAAAAATAATCTAATGGTGTCAAATCGCACGATCTAGGCGGCCAATTGACCGGCCCGAAACGTGAAATTAACTGTTCACCAAACTCGCCTCGCAATTGCGCCATTGTTTCGCGTGCTGTGTGGCATGTGGCACCGTCTTATTGAAACCACATATCATGCAAGTCAAGAACTTCCATTTCGGGCAAAAAAAAGTTTGTTATCATCGCTCGGTAGCGTTCACCATTGACAGTAACGCTGCGATTCGCATCATCTTTGAAGAAATATGGCCCAATAATGCCGCCGGCCCATAAACCGCACCAAACAGTGGCTTTTTCGGGATGCATTGGTAGCTGTTGCAATGCTTCTGGCTGATCTTCACTCCAAATGCGGCAATTTTGCTTATTTACGTACCCATTCAACCAAAAATGAGCCTCATCGCTGAACACAATTTTTCGATAAAAAAGCGAAAAAGAACATTTCGAACCGAGCACGAATTTTGATAGTAAAATTCAATAATTTGCAAGCGTTGTTCATTTGTAAGACGATCCATGGTTAAATTGCAAACCAAACTGAATCTGTTTGACAGTGACACAAGGTACTAAACACACGTCAGCTGTCAAAACCAGTGTTGCCAAAACCAAACCAGCTAAAAAATCACCCTTTACCTTCTCAAACACAACTAAACGTTGAAACTAAAATCATTTGTCGATCTTTCTTGGATTGGTCATGATCAAGGAGGTGTTTTAAGTGCGGTTAGAGTCCCACACTACTCTGGGTTTCTAGCCCCATTGTGTCTATCGAGATTTTCACCTTCAATAAGAAAAAAAAATTTGGAGAGGAGGGTTGCCAAGCCATTCCGAATGTCGGTATTGAATTTAATTTCGTAATAGAAGCGAATATAAATACCCTGAACAGCAGGGCCTGAGCTTTTATAATTATAAATGAATTTTCGTAAATTGTAAATGTTTTCTGATTTTATTGTTTGGAATACAACAATGCAAATGGTTTTTCAGTCTAGCAAACACAGATTTGTACAAAATCTATGTACGAAATTGAAAAATATTGCATTATTAGAAGACATTTTTTACAAGTTTGGGATCTTTCCAAGACTTCCTTGAGAGTCCTAGCAAAGAGATAAAAATATTTATTCACTTAAGTGAGACGGTTCATACCTGAAAACCTAGTTTTTCCAATAATTCTCAGTATATTGGGCGAATTGGCTGCAACCAAACCCCTATAAGTTTTTTTGGGAAAAGAAGTTTGTTCGCCGAGAATGAGAATCTGTAATAAATAAAACAATGGTTGGTGTTAAAAGGTTGACTTCGCGGAAAATAAAGATAAAAATTGTCAGTATTCAGCAAAATACACGTGTAATAACAAATTTAGAAACTTCTGCAGAAATAATGGGTAGTATGTGCGAATTCATTAAGGAAAAACATGGCAACTTTTCTCTAGCCACGGCTTTATATTTTTCTGCAGGAATTTTTCATTTTGTCGGTTTCTATGCCATGCAATTTTTAAAGGCTTAAATTGTATTTATTTTCACACTTTTCTATACTTTAGCAAGCACTGCTCCGTTGCTTACTTAGGTGTCGCTTTTTCGTTGCGTGGCAAATTGAAATTCAAAGACGGAAGCGATAAGTTCTTAAAACGATTATGGCTTCCTACGTAAGATTTAAATTTTTGCTGAAATTAATCGCCAGGCTTTTATTTCTATTTTTAAAAATACTCATTTCTCACTTGCTAAATGTTAATTATTTTTAAGTTTTGATTTCCATCATAAATCAATGCATTTTAATAAACTGTGTTTTGAATAAAGGTATCTTATAACGACGCAAGCCATAAATCAATCGTGAAGTACAAAGAACAAAGGAAGACGTACTCGTACTAAAAAAAGGACTGAAAATTGTGTCCGATCGATTTCGTTTTTGAACTTTGTTTTTTGCTTATAATAAGTTTCATATCTGTTGGGCAGTTTCAATTGCAATTTATAAATAATAATTTTTTTTCCTTATTTTTTTCAGAATAAAATTGTTGTTCACGAAAAAAAAAAATTATGAAATTTTAATTCTGCAATGTCAACAAATGTAATAGATTCTAAAAAAGTTGTCGCACTATTAAATGTGGAGGTCTAATTGTTTATTAGTAATGTTTCACTAATGCCTTACATTTGTACAAAAGCTGCCAGCCAACTACTCGTCGACATTTTTGTTTGATTATTGTTAGTATGTGCGAATGTGAATATTTTTATCATATCTCCACAAACTTGAAGGTTTTAAACACACAATCGGCAGCAGCAAGATTCCGAAATAACGGGTAAAGTTTTTCTAAAGTCAGCTGCAAGCAATTTCAACCACCCCCAAACAGTTCCTGATTTGTCGTATATGCACCTTTCATTTTTCTGTCTAATGCTTCTACTGATTTGTTATGGGCTTTTGGACACACATACACAAGAGAAGATAGGCGGATGATTTTCTCTTTTCTGTGTTGTTATAAATTATTCGACTGGTAATAAAATAAGTTTCATTATGACTTTGTGAATAAATGCATATTTTTGTTAAATGAGAAATGCTGTATTTTTAAACAAAAGTAGCCTAAAACGTGAACATATTTACTTCACACATTCAAGAAAAAGAAATTTATAATTGGCGGCAATTGTTCGGAATACAATTTTGCATTTCAGTTAGATATAGGTTTATATGTAACTTGACATTATGTAATAAATTAAAAACTAAACCCGTGTGGCACGGCACACATAATATAAGCACTGGAACTTTTTTTAACATTTATTTCTGCCAGCTTCATGTTATTTCAGTTTTCCATTACTTTTCCGGCAGTCAGTCACAACAAAATAAAAGTTTCTCTTACTAAAAACAAATAGAATATCCTTTCTCTGAATGGATTCATAGCGAAGGCCCGTCAGCATTTCAAAACAAAGCTTATGCCTCCATGAAATATAACAGGCTTACTTTCATATCTATGGATTCGTTTCCCTTTGGTTGTCCGGTTCCTTTATTCCATTTATTTTAGTTTGGCAAAAAATAATATTTGAATAGTCCAAGAAGCAGCATTATTTTCAGCATGAATAGTCATTCAACAGAAGTCGAAACGGAAATTGCATTTTTCTGATATTTTTGTTGCAGGCCCCTCTTTTCGTTTATTGTAAGAGTATATTATATTCCTTTCCATGATTTGTATTAAATTTCGAAAATATTTCGTTTTATTTTCAAGACCCAGCCAAAGTACAATCAAGGGCAACTGAGAATCACCCATGCAATTCGTTCCTTAAACAGTACTTCAATCTTTGTTAAAGGCATGTAAAGCAGAAAGCAACAGAGTATTGAGTTTTCAAATGGAATTGCCATTTGAGATGGAAAATGGTAAATTTTATACCGCACACTGTGTTGCACGATATCATATATCAATTGTCAATCTTTCACTTGAAGAAAATTTTAGATGTTTGGTTTCACATTTTCGTAGAATGAGAATCGAAATTGCGGTGAAAGGGTGAACAAATTTTCATTTCACTTTTTCACGGAACCAGAATTGACTCCCTGGTGGTACTCATAAAAAAAGTTTGTCCTTTGAGTGGGGAAAAGTTGTGAGATCACCAAACCTCTTTATTTCCTAGTATTATACTTTATATTGCTAACGGGTATACTCGAACAAAAATGCTCTACATCTCAATAACGTTAAGTTCGTAGAATCGATTAAGTAAGATTTATTATAAGAGGTTTGTAAGTTGCTTTTGCGCCACAGCATCGTGTACAATACAATAGATTGATACAATCGGTCTTTCAGGTCGCAGTGTCAGCCAACGGGGTATGGGATTTATGCATAAAAAAAATCGCGTGCAAAAGGTTGTCTCTGGAGGCAGCCCTTTCTCTGGTCAACCATCAACCATATTGACAGAAACAGCACTAACCATTATATGTATAAATTTCAGATTGTTGAACTTTAACTGAAGTTTTAGAACTCAATTCGACTAATGGTACAGCACCCTGACTAATGTAAAGTAGGACATCACAGCGATTTTTGAAGTTGTGTAAATCAAAAAAATCTGCTCGAGCTGATGGTCTAACATTAGATAGTTGGTGGAGATGGTATGTAGAGTACCAACTCATCTGTTTGGCTGAATGAAACTATCTGAAATTCTGTACCGTTTGCGCAGTCTTAAAAATACATAATTTGATTTCGGCTAAAGGCACAAACAAAATGTCTCCTCGTCATAGTGAACACAATCCAATCTTGGGAAAAAGCCAAGAATTCAAAACAGATATGAATATAACACATGTTTGTGAGTCGCTGTGGACAATATGTTTTGTTTTAGCATGATAGCCAAGCTTAAGACTCTTTTGGGGGATTTGTGCTAGCGATTACAGATGGGTTTTTCATTGCGTTTTCCAAATTTTTTCTTCAATCCGTTTTAAGCCGGTTTTTTCGACGCATTTTCGACTTTTTAGTTTTTGGACAGCTCTCTCGAAGCTCTCTCTTTGATGTGTTTTCCAATAAGTTTTTGTACACGTTATTCTTTTACGCGATTGGACTCATTTTTTCAATTTTTTTTCAGGTTTTTTTTAAGAATTTTTGGTCCCGTGTTTCGACATCTTCTTGTCTGTAGCGGTAACGCTTCTTTTCGCATTTTTCGACCCGTGCTTTGACAATTTTTTCGAAGCATTTTGCTGTGATTTTTCCACAGTCTTCTGACATGTTTCTTAACGCTTTTTCAGCGAGTTATGTTCATAGTACATTTTTCAACGCATTATTCAATGCTTTTTGACGTATTTTTCCACGCTCTTTTTAACGCGTTTCTTTGAATAGATTTTTTTTGAAATGTTTTCTGGCGTGCGTCTTAAATGATTTTCTTTTAATTTAAAAACAAAAATTAAGCGTCTTGGACTGTTTCTAGGAAACGTTTTTTGATCTATTTTTATTCATCGTAAGTCAGCAAATACAACTGCGATTTTAGTGCGGAAGACTGCACACTTCAAACCTTAACGCAATTTAAAGCTATGCTGTGGTCCCACAAAGACCATGAACAGATAAAGCTTGAGTTTAATAGAAACGCTTGCAAGTCTCCCTCAACGACTCTAATGAACAACGACAAGACATCCAATGCCCTCGAAATAAAGAAATACCCTGACGGCTAATTTCCACAAAATTCTACCTAAAAGTCAGAGAAGCATTAGGAACTTATAAACTACATTGGTATCCATATCCATGTTGAAAGCTAAGTAAACCCCTAAGGAACAGTTACTCTGTTACTCGTTTAAAGTGTCAACAGTCCGGTTTGAGAGCAAACAAATCGATACCAGTGTATTTCAGATATATTCCTTTCAGCGTTTCAGCCTTGTTGTGTCTTAACCCTGTGAACTCAATACCTTAAGATCAATTCAATGTTGGGAGCCTCAGGGAAGTAAACTACATCTTACGACCCCAATAATTTAAAAGGACTTATGATTATTATTTATTGCCACTAGCTGCACAGCCATTTTCAATCTTAATGATGCTCAACTTAAGTCCATAAATCTGAGAACTAAAATCCGATATCATGCTAAAAGCTTTTCCACTCACCCTTCGATCACATCACACAGCTTGAACGCTTCATGAGAAAAAAAAAACGCTACCCCCCGTGTTCAGTGTTTACCAAGGGAAGCAAAATTACACTTCTTCCCATATTGGCTGTCATAATAAATCAAACCATTTAGCCTTCAGCGAACAATCAACGCACAGCATACACAAGAAGCAGAAAAATAAACAGTAAAGATATTCCGGAAACTTTTTTCTGTTTTTTGTTCATTTTAATGATAATAAAAAGGATTTCGCAGGATATTAGAATTAATTGCCCAGCAGGAGTAAAGTTTTTACAGCGAACATGGTGAGGCGCCGCCGGAAGGAACATGACATGTATGTATTAATTTCCGGCTCCTTATGGAATTACTAAAATTAATTACGAAGCACTAAGATGCGGCAACGGCGTCACTCACTTGGGATCTCGCCCCCTTACGCTCGCTGTTTATTTTAAAGATAACCGCTATCTGATTGAAAAAGTTGTCTAAAATATGGCGAGCTTTTTCTACTTGCACAGGAATAGTGTAGGTGTAGGTATACACACCACAGCCACTTCTCAAGGGAAAAGTTTATCGAAAAGCATTTCACACACGAATACACTTCTCGTATTTGCAGAATTTTATTTTCATGCCTCCCGCAATAAAAATAAAAAAAATAAATAAATTACGGCTCGTAGTAACTAAGTAAGTTGTTTAGTTTTTAACAAGATGCTCTGGGGAAAAATGCTGCCAACACTCGGTGATTAAATGTTTTACTTATGAAATGAACGAAAAATAGGAAGCCACAGCGACCGTTGAAGAGATTCTCAATTTTCCACTCGTGAAAATGGATGCGAGCACTATTTTGAAGTGCGATAGTGGTGGGACCGACTTTTAATTGAATTTTCGTGGTGCTTTGCTAGCGGTAATTGGCTGTCATCAATATGATTGTGAATTCTCGGTCAAAAGTCAATGGCAACATTTCTGCAAATGGTGGTTTGGTTTTGGAGATGCAATTACCGTGTGTGCGTTCTGCTGTACTCGTATATCCTCATTAAGACATAATGCAATTTGCGCGCAGTAAGTTCTAAGCTCATGTCGATACGCGCACCAGAATTTCCAACTGCACTGTGAGTTCATTACAGTTGTATTCGATTGAATTGAACTCCCAATTGTTTTCGTAGAAAAAAGATCTGCATTCAGTCAGAAGTTCATTTCAACTTTTACTTTTACATTAATAGGTTCTTCAAACTTCAAAGATAGTCTGGCTTTACGACTTATTGAAGTATTTTCCCGTAAGCAGTTTTAGAATTCATTCCAAAACTATAGCGAAAAGCTAAAATTGTCTTTGAAACTAGAGCCGGTTAACTTAGTCAAATAGCCGTTAGACCTTTTAGCCTTGTCAGAGCTGTTCCAAATAGCATATAAGGGACTCATTTTTTTTTTTTCGAAATTAACACAGATCCTACTCAACATACCTACATACTAGAAAACACTAAAAGGTAGGGAATAGGTACACTCTGGCATTTAAACAGTCTTCATAAATTATTTGAAATTTTTGTGTATTTCATTATGGCAAGGAGCTGTAGCAAGACTTGGGCTGGAAAGTTGAAAGTGTGGCAGGTAGAGGTAGAGGTAGAGTCATCGAAGGCAGTCTTCTTATCAGCCCCGGACTTTGTTTGTCCGATGCAATTAACCGCAGAAAGAAAATAAGTAATGAACAGCTCGTAGATGTGTAGACGAAGCCCCATACGTCTTTTAGAAAGGTTGCACTATCAAAAAAACGAGCCATCACCCAGTTGCTGCAGCTAACTCGAGGAGTAGAGTTTGGTATATGGGAATAAGTTTCTATCAGAAAATAAAGAAAAAGTTATAGCAAATAAATAACTAGGAAAATCCAGCGGCTTAGACATGACCGCATTAAAAAAAAAGTTGTTTAGTTACATTTCAAAGTGTTTGGCTTAGTCTAAATTTTTGCAGGCATACATGTAGGTCAAACAGATCTAAGATAAGTTCATAATTCATCCAAAAGATGAGACATGTTTTTTTTTGCACCAAAGAGTTTATGACTACTCTTATAACTCTTATAGTGTGAACTACACAGCACGGGCATTAGGGAAATGGGGACAGATTAGACAGGAGATACCGATGCACATTGCTTTTAAATGCCTGCAAATTGCAACAAGAAGGAAAAACAGAGCTTGGTAAAGCATTCCACATTCGTGTTGTACGGCTTATGAATGAGTCCCTATATTTCGTAGTACGACCGAAAATCGGCTTAATGGTGAACAGATGTGCATTCCTAGCATGAAAAGTATTGCGGTTGAATTGTTGAAGTGGAGGAATGCAGCTGGCAATTTCATTTGAGCTGCTAGAACAGTCAGAGACATGTTATACTCAAGTTTTGGGCGGATGTATGTTTTCATCGGTTGACAGGAAAAACCCACTAAGTACACATTTTAACTAAAATGACTTTTTAATGCTAAGTACTATAATTTTCAATTATCTATCGCAGGAAAAACTCAGTAAGTCCCTAAAGTGCTTCCAAATACCAGTTTCAGATTTTCAAATTTCATTAACTGCAGTCTTTTAGATTTTTACGGCAGGAAAAAATCATGAACGTACTTAATGAATTTTTCTTGCGAACACTCTATGCTATATACGTACTTAATGAACTTTACAGAATTTTTGTTTTATTTGAAATTGTATTTTTCATACATAAAAGAAATAAACAAAAACACATAAGATAACTGCTGTTCCTCCAACATGATAGTAACTGAGCAAATTATCCTCAAACCAACTTTTACCATCGCGTTGCTACACTCAATACGGGGAAGTCCCTATTTCAGTAGAACGTATTCTATAAAACACAGTAGGTATGAATAACGTCCATACATTTGAAAACAAGTGCGTGACAAAACATGTGTGCATGAACAAAATAATGTACGTGTATGCCTGTGTATAAGCCCAGTTTGATCGAGGCCGTGCTATGAGAAGCAGAGACAATACTGAGACCACCAACTCCGGCCGATTTCCCGTTACTTAGCCTACAAGCTATATTTTTATGGAGTATTCACGTTTGGTGCGCTAGTATTCTTACATAGAAAATCGTATTGACAGATGTCACAAAACTTCAAAAATTCTGCTCACCAACACACTCCCAGGAGATATGAGACACTTCCGCTGTGGGCAAAGTTGCTGGCAGAGTTCATAGAATTTTATCCGTTTAATTTGAAATTGTTCGTTACGTGTGGATAATATTTTTTTTTAGGAATAAGTGCACATTTGCTTAAAATGTTCATGAAAAATTAACAATGTAGATTGGTTGAGGGAAAATGAAAACATTTTGAGCAAATTTTCTTCATTATTTAAGAAAAATTTTCACACGAAATCGAAGTTAATGATATCCAAAAGCGGAAAATACACAACCCTGTTTGTCCTAATATATTTCTGGTATATAAAATATCAACTTTAGATAGTTTTACTAACCAAACAAATCAAATTATTCGCCTTTTAACAATTTATAATAACTAACCAATGGCGTTCAGTAATGAAAAAATGTGGTATTTTCGAACTCTTTCACTTTTCCCCACGGTTGCCGAGGTTGGCAGCATTTATTTTTGCATTTTTTGTATGTTTTTGCATGTCACACGGATTCTTTTTTGACATAACACCGATAGGAAAACCAAATGGCGAATTTGAAAAAAAAACTGAGGGGGCCAGCGGCAAGAGGATTGTGAGTTGGGGGTCTCAGTATGGTTTGTCTATGATGAGAAGTACATGTTAAATAATAAGGTCTAACTGTATTATATGCTTTTGATTTCTTTAATTAATGCAATTTTTTTCTAATCGCAAATTTAAATTTTATTGTGAGAAGTTGAGTGTTGAATAATAATAATAATGAATAATAAATCAAGAGGTAAATACTTGGCCGAATTGGCAATGAATAAACAAAGGCATAAAGAAACTCTCGATAATCTTGTAAGTACTTTCTTTATGTTTAGATTTAACTTGAGGATAATAATATTAATTTATGGATCCTTGTTATAGAATCATAAATCCATACTTGGTGCTCAAAGAGATTTGTTTGATGATAAATCTGTTAGTGTATGTGAGGTACCACAATCTGGTGTCACAAGCTTTATTGATGTAAACCAAAACCATGTAAGTAATATTTTTTTTATTATCTATTATTATTTTGAAACGATTTTGCATCCTTTATACATTAAGATTCATACTGGAGTTTTACAAGGCATACATGCAGCTGATAGTGTTCAGAACGATGTGAATGAAGAGGCCAAAGGAATTGAAGTTAATGTAAGTTACAACTCACAACTATATTATTTACAGATTTGCTTGTTAAAATTTCAATCATAAACTCTGTTTGACTTTGGGCAGATGCAAAACGACACTTATCGACTTGTGAACTATGATTGCAATAGTGGTGATACAGACTTTAGTGGAGATTCCAATGATGACCCAACTTTCCAGCCTGTACGAGAGGATTCTGACAATTCAGATTATTTGGATGAAATTGACGAAAAATTTCTAACAAGACGCAGAACAAATCACCCAGAAACCTGGAAAGTCAATGTAGTGAAATCTCGTCGAGAAAAATGTATGCCTTATACTACCAAAAACAAAAGGCATCCTGCAAAAGCTCCAAAACCTGCTGATTGTTCCAAATGTAAGTTTAAGTGTACAAGCAATATTACAGAAGAGGACAGACTACAAATTTGTAAATTTTATTGGGGATTTTCTGACTTTGGTAGAAAGAAAGATTTTATATTAAAATTTGTCCAAGCAGAGCTACCGAAACGAGGAAAAGTAGATATCAGCAGTGATAAAGCACGCCATGTTTCTAAAAAAATATTTCTTAGAAAATAGCACTGGAACACGTCATAGAGTAGGTATGTTAAAATTTTTTTGAAAAGACGTTGTGTATTTCGAATGGGCTTATTAATATAGCCATCAGCGGTTCCCATTTTGGATCGTTTACTGATAACGATAAAAGGGGTCGAAAGGCGCCTGGCAACAAAACTAGCGAATTAGTGGTCGCTTTAGTAAAAACACATATAGAAAGCTTCCCAGTTATGGAATCTCACTATGTTCGAAAGTCGTCCAAGAAACTGTACCTAAATAGTGATCTGTCTATTTGGAAGATGTATAATATTTACCGTAATGATTTCTGCAAAGAACGCAATATTACTGAAATTGTCAGCGAAAAAACTTGTAGAAAGATATTCTGCGATAATTATAACTCTTCGTTTTTTAAACCAAAAAAAGACCTCTGTGCAAGGTGCGCTAAATATGATCAAGCTATAAATAAAAAAGAGCTGGAAGCAGAGTATTCAATGCATTTAATGAGAAAAAAACCAGTGTAATGAAGCCAAGGAAAATGATAAACTGAGATGCAAAAAAAAAAAAGAAACCATCCAAAACGACCTTAATCGAAAGATAGTTTCTAATCCATTGAATAAGACAAAATAGCATGATGCCAAACTCTGTCAAATGCCTTTGAAATATCAAGCGCAACAATCTTCGTTTCACCAGAGTGATGGAGAGATTGGTTCCACTTCTGGGGGAGGTAAGCCATAAAATCACCAGAGGATCTATTGCTACGGAAACCATACTGCCGGTCATTAAAATGCTTCCGTGATGCAAGATATTTCATAAGCTGACGATTTATCAGGGTTTCCCTTTCCATGACCTTAGAAAGAATGGACATAAGTACTATGGGTCGCTAATTGGTGGGAGAAGAATAATCGCCTTTTTTGGGGATGGGCTGGACAAATGCTATTTTCGACCTTCTCGGGAAGAGTCCAGAAGAATAGGACAGATAGAAAAGCTTACGCAATGGTTTTGCCAGCGTGGAAGAAGACCTCTTCAGAACAATGGGGGAGATGCGAATTGTGCTTCAAACAGATTGGGTTTATCTAAGGAGCTGACGGCTGGTGTGTCATCGTAAATGAGCGTTGGGGTTGATGAAGAGGCCGAATTCTTTATGTTTTTAACAAATGACCAAAAGTGTTTGCTACTTTTTGCCTCAGCTTTTGTTCATAGTGGAATTTGACACGTTTAATGAGAGTATTGCAGTCATTTTTGGCTCGTTTAAACTTTTTTCGGTTTTCCTCAGATGGATTGGCTTTGTAAGACCGAAAACTTACCTCCCTTAACGTAATAGCCTCTTTACAGCTCGAGTCATACCACGCGTTTACTTTTGGTGCGATTCACTTTATCCTATTAGGAAAAAAGGTTTTCATACCTAAGGTGATTACATAAGACACCATATCAGCAGCGGCATTCACGTCCTAATCGAGGAAGCATAACGACCAGTTAAAACTTCGAAAGAAGTTGTTCAGCCCGCCCCAGTTGGCTTTCTTGTATTGCCATACAATTCTTTTCGGAGCTTTTTCTTTAACTTTGTGGTCGGAGTACGAGAAATTAGCTGATATAGTGCAGTTATCAGGCGAGCCTAGAGGCGATAACACTCCAATAGAGTATTTATGTCAATGACAGGTACTACACGTGTCGGCTCATTTACAAGCTGAGTTAATCGATTTAACTCTGAAAAGATCTGTACATAAATTGTACAGAATGTCGAAGCCAATTAGAATTGTGGATATGGATATGTAATTGTATCTTAGGTGCATTGGTATCAACACAGCACAGCCCAATGTAAAGACACCGTCACCGAGTCCCACATTAAATGTTATACTGAATATAACACACGAATCAGGTAGAATTCGCTAAGAAGGGTGACATGATTCGTGGGCAGTGAAATATCCGACGGAGATATGGAATTCGTGGAATAGCGACACGATGTCTTTAAAACCGCTGATAGGTATTTCACTTTGAAGTAAAGCACAAATATGGAATTTAGGCTTTCATAAAGTTCGGATAGGTTATTTTTGAAGAAAGCATGCTGAATGTCATTTAATTAATTTGATATAGAGGCCTTTTAACCGAGACAAAGTAGTTTCTAACGACAAATGGGCAAATGAGCCCTGAACTTGTATTATTGTAAGCTGGCAGAGATCCACATCCACATCTATGTTGCTTCCATTCGTGAAGATGTATACCTACCAGTAAATAAGCCAGTGCTGCTCGAAGGCTGTTAAGCTGTTTATACTAAAATGCGATGTCTTGCTGAACTAAGAAGCTTTTACCTTACATATATATAGTTCTGTAGCCTTTTTTATAGGGAAAAATATCCAAACATTTGAGAAGTAGGAGCCCGACTCACTTCATTTTTTATCTTTAAGATACCTATTTGAATCAGCATTCGAAGACAGTACAGTAACGTTAACGCCCCAGGCAATAAATATATTTTGAAATGAGAGTTCTGTATTTTTGAATGCATAATTTAAAGAGACTTTGCATAATCGATACCCAACCTCGCTCTTACTCGAGATTTTTGCCTCCAGATTCTTTTTTCGGTATTTTCGTAGGCTTACTTTTCGAAATTTTTTGTACTCGATTTATGTAAGATTATTATCTTCGAGCTATCATGATAAACTCCAGTAAAACTGCATTATTCTGTTTATATCTAATGTGAACTTTGTAACTTCAGACCACCCAGGTAGGTATTGCTGTCAAAAACAAAAACTGTTTAAGCCTGCCTTGCGACTAAACATGCGGAGCAACAAATGAAGGGACAAATTGTAAGACATTTTTTTTTTTTTCATAAATTTACATTTTCTCAACCAGATAACGGTCAGTTAATAGCAGCAGCGCAGAAAAAAGTCCTCGAAAATGTCGGTAGGTATATACCTTCTGTTTTTCTATCAAAAATCTGAGTTTGCAAATTATGAATTTTCTCAAAAACTCTTGATTTTCAATCTAGATTTAATTAGATTTAAAAATATTCTGAAATAACAGACTTCTGGCATTCAAAACAACTGTCAAAGTAGTTTATTTAACTAAGTGCTGTCGTTGTCGTTTAGTATTTTGGTTTTCATTTTAAGTACCTATTTAAAAATAAAAAAATAAAATCCCCTTCCGACTAAAGGGAGGCGACTTTGGAAGGTCATTTCCCAATAGAAAGGGCGTCTATTATGCCCTTCCACAATAAACCAATTTTGAACGTCGCCGAAATGATCGTACTCGTACCTAATTCGTATCCTTTTCAAGTAGTCGTTTGACAAATTTCACAAGGTTTAGCCATCCCTACATCAATTAAAATCAAGCGGAACTTATTCCAGTACCAGCAATTTTATACAAATCGGCCAAACCATCTTCTATGTAGAATATAGTCATTCTTTGTTTTGTTTTGTGTTTGCAATTACATTAAATTAAATAAAGTTAAGTTAAATAAGGTTCTAATATTAAGATCATCTTTTTTTTCAAATTGCCATCTCTTAAATTTGAAATTCAATCATATTGAGTTACAAAACCACTCTCAATGAAATGAGCATCTCTGCACAATCCTCCCAGCAAAAATTGTCAATTTAAAAAGTTATTTCAGAAGTAATAAAACAGGACGGACCACAAAAGTAAAGGGTCATTCATTTTTCGGTTTCAAAAGTAAAGCTAAAAGCGATACATTTTTGATGAAAATTGTATTTCATTATAAAGTTTGGACTTTGCCATTCAGTGTGAACACATCGACATACTTCACCATCCTTAGCCCTACATACCAGTTTCAGTTATATCTACAATTTTCATATCTAAGAATCAGCTTTCTTTTGAATCCGTCATGTCCATTATCATTCCATTCCTTTCATCCACCGATTTATTCGATGGCATTCGCGGATATACTCTTCAGTTCGTCTTTAAAAAAGAAAAATGTTTTAATCCCTCGTGCAAATGTTTACCAGGCATAGAGGAAAAACAAAAAATACTGTTAAATCCTGGTTCCGGGAAAGGTGTGCTCTTTCCTGTGCCTTTGGCACATTGAAACCACTATTCCGTGTACCTCACCTAGAGCCTTTTGAGCAATATAAATATTTACGCAGGTTGAAACAACAAGTTCGCTGTTCACATGATCATGTTTTCCTTTTATTTTGAAGTTACCTCCGATGGGGCGTGGCCAACAATTTGCTTGTAGGTGGCTTGCATTGTTTTTGTATTTATAGGTCATCCTTTGTTATTGTCAGGCAAACCAATTTAAACGATTGAAGATTTACAATTTGATTGACAACATTCGGAGGGGAAGCCCCACCAGCTTTTATTTCTGTGTTCCTATTCTTTCATTATTAGGTTGTCACAGAACAAAAGGAACTCGTGCATACGGATGATATTGTATGTGGAATGGAAATTGTTTTCCCCGTTAGTGATAGGGAAAGGTAGGTGTTCTTGGTCTTGATTTATTTGGTTAATTTGTAACCCAGTGACAGTCGTCGTGGCTTCTTAAAAAATCTATATGTTTAGGTTCGAATTGATAAGTTTTTGAGCCAACTCGAGCGTGGCAAGGAAGACATTTCGAACTTGAAATGTGAGTGAGTGTCGTGTCGTAATGTAATAAGTGCTTTCAATATAGTGTATACTAGAAAACGCCGACGTTTAAATTTTGTGTCTGTTTTACAAAGTTATTTGAGCGGTATTTGTGATACATTTGTGGGAAAGGACCAGATCTCATTTCATAGTACGTCTATAGCCCAGCTGTTTCGGAACTGTGCGAGAATGTCAAAGTCAAATTTTCTTTTTAATATTTACTATGAAATTAAAACTCGTCTCGGGAAAAACTGCAATTAAAATATGTGCGTGCAGTTTATTTAATTTATTTGAATTTGGAGATATGGGCACATGTGAGCACTTCTTTTTGCATAGAGTAAAGTATCTTTTAATACAATTTCAGTTGTAGTTTGTACTTTTTCTGCGACGATTTTGTATTTAATGCTGGTACGCAGTTCTGTGAAATCGAAACTTCAGTATTTTTATGGAGATTTTCGTTAGGAGAAATTTGTGCAGGATGCTGAGCATACAATAAGATTTTGGGTTTATATAAAATAAATACCGTTTTCAATTTTCGCACTCTTGTTTTATTTAAAATGAAAACAAATTGCGAACTTTGCAGTTTTTCTTTATGTTGATGTGACCGTTGGCGTTATTTTACCTATCACATTATTTGACAAATTGGCGAACAAATCGACTATTGTGTATGAACAGCATATTGTTATTTAATATTTTCACAAAATATTATATTTATTTTATCTGATTGCAAATTAAAAAAAAAATGGATCTAAATTGTTTTTACTCATGTATTTACTTTTTTAAGACTTTTTGAGCTCTATAGCTTACAATACATACGAATGTAATGCCAAAATGTGAGAATATTTAACAGTCCTCACTGTTAATAGTCCTTTACTATCGGTGTACGCAATTATTTAAAAGCTGCAAATGATTAAAAGTATAAAAAGCGGCGTATTTTTATACCTAAAACGATATGAAACAACAAAATCCCCATTTTTTTTATTTTGTTGGCGCAATAAGGTAGAACAATTTACTTGATTTACCCTGTTTAAAAAAAAAAAAAAACATCTAGCGCACTAACTTTGTGTATGCCTATTTTTATCGAACTTTATTCATTATTAAGTATTAAAGAAACATTTGGGCACTCACACTCATTCAGTATGTCGAAAGGTGTATTGGTGTTTACAAAGGTTCAAAACTTATATCATAAACTTCGTATGACATTAAATTACATGTTGTCATAATCCTCAGGTCGATGGAGAATTTAAATTGAAAAAATGAAAAGTAGTTACAACCCCCGAAAAATTGTTATTTTTTTAAATGTTTGTGCTGCCCTTCGTAGCATTTGTATCCATTACAAGTACAGAAATCGATGAGTACTGTTGGATCACACAACGGACATCGAAAGTTTAGTCATTAAATTTATTACATTAAATCATTAATTTTGTCATAGCTATTATAAAATCGTTGCGCTCAAAATTACATCTTAACTTACATCTACTAGTTTCTAGCTATGAGTGAAAATAACCGGATGGGACAGTTGGTTTCAAAAATAAAGGATGAAATAAAAAACTCGCTTTTGGATTGATTTTTTTAATGATGTCCTGCTTTCCTAGGTAACCTTTGGCAAAGTCTGGATGCTCGTCCAGGAAAGCAATTCAAATTGTCATTTGCTTTGGTGTAGCTGACATATCAGTAATACGTTTTTTCGATAATAACTATTTGTTACTATTAATGAATGTAAACAAAGATGAAATATGTAGTTAAACTTTTCAATTTTCAAATTTGCCGGCATCGCAAAAATTGCTGCAGAAATGTAATTTTTGGCATTTTAGACGACGTCTGATTGTAGTTTGGAGTTTCTGAATGATATTCAAAGCTCTTAAACTTCGTAAAAAATAAACGACAGACGAGACGATAGTGATAGAGTTACGGAGAGCAATTTGATGACGAGATCGTTGACAACTATCGCACAAACGATTATTGTTTTCAGAGCTACCGAATGAGTGCCCAGAAATTCAAATAAATTTCAAAAACGTCTTCCAAAAAATCAGTTTCCAAAAACTATTTATTTTGGAATCGATAGCACTTTTCGGAATATTGATTTCTTTTCAGAGTTGCTCGAGATTTACAGAAAACATTGAAACAGAGAAATACATTTTTTATTCGATTGGACATACGAATGGTGAAAACTACCAAAAAAATTTATAAGAAATATTTCCATTTCAAATCTATTTTATCACAGATTTTAGGATGAAATTTCACACGCGTGACCGTGCAAGTCACACTGTGTGATCGGATGTCAAGCGCTAGTAACACTCTCACGAGTGATAATTGGATGAGTTAATTTTTGTGACGTCAGCATGTCAAAATATTGCCACGTAAAGTGACATCGTAGCTTAAGGAAGCCATGGGCGAAAATTTAATTAAATACATACTTACTGAAAAAAACTTAACAGTTTCAGAAATGTTTATTTGTTGAAAATAACTACACTCTACTGAATTTATAGAAATATTTTCCTATGTATTATCTAAACGAAATTGATGGCGGTTTTTGCCTAGACAGCCGGCGCCAACTTTACTTAGAGTTGAGTTAGAGGTATCTATCCTAATCCTATTAATTAGGCAATGTAAACCAAACAATGTTAACACGTTATGGAAATATTAATTAACAAATTCATGAGTTTTCTGTTCTAAACATTTAATCCTCGTCAGCTCCTTGTCATGACTGTCACAGTAAACACATTACACATTCATCTAAGATGTGACGGGTCTATTGTCATTTGTCACTGTCAAACGACAGCACTGTACCCTTTATGGAAACACACCAATTGACGAAAGTGCTTTCCTAAATGATTTCAAGCTCGATGGTGTTGAATAAATTTTCGCAGAAAGTGGAAACCTCCATATACCTATGCCATGTATGCAAATGAGATACGCGCCGGAGCATAAGCGAATATAGTGTATACTTTTAGCACTCCGTCGTATAATACGTACAGGCACTATTTAGTTTCCAATGAAGATTCATTCGAGCGTCATCTATAAAACCCGCATTCTCATTTATAGTTGGATCGTGCAAAATAAAAATCAATTTGAACTTAATTGGCGCGAACGTTTTAAAAGTGGCAAACTTTTTTTGCCATTGAAATGGGTTTTCGATATTGGCAGACAGCTTATTTCCTATTTCTGAACTTTTAAAGTACTATATCTAACTGAGTCACTGAATCTTTTTATGTGAGTCGATTTTCAAATCTACGATGTCATACTCGACGGTACCTCATGACTTCCACTTCCATTGCAGATTTATAGCGAAAGAGAATTTAATCCTAAAAATGGCCACACGATGTACTGATTACGGGACGGGTGACATATTACAACTTAATTCACTCGCCTGACAAGATTAAGAAATTGTTATTATTCTCTTTTTGTTTAAGAGCTAAATGAACATCCTGAATGCATCCACATGGTGTCCTTTAATGCGCTTTTAAGGCCGGAAAACCCAGAACCACATCATTGCAATATGAACATTTAATTGCTTTTTGTTGAAAATTGGATTTCATGAAAGTTTTCTCTCATGCAATTCAATGAGGAAAATTAATGGAGTAATAGTGGGACATCCCAATATGAAAGGTTCCAATTCCAATGACCAATTTGAAGACTATGCGCTACAATAAATAATTACTCTGTTGTGTCCTGTTTCCTTCGCAAGTCTACCGGACATTGTTTGTGTTTACTCTTCAACTTTGTTATAATTCTTATTTAAATTTTTCAATTATTTTGCGAATAGCGCTTCAGGATAAGCTAGCGGATAGAGAAACTAGTCATAAATCAAAGAAATGCAAGGTTAGAAGATTCTCATGATTCCCTGTTAATGCTGTTCATTTTGACAGCTTGTCGACTGCGAAAATGTATGTGGAGTGTTAAATTGTGAAGTTGGTGTTTTTGTATTGTGACGCATTTGCGCGGGATAGAAAAAAATGCAAAGCACTTTTTGCGGAATCTAAGACACATAAATCTCTTGGTAAAAAAAAAAACAGAGCGCATTTCCTTCATTCATGAACGCACTTAAATTGTTGCAAGCTGGGGTCTTCTGTAGATATGTACCAAATTGTGCTTGCCCTCTCGAGTTAACTCTGATCGTTACGTTAAAACTCTGGTCCATGCCAATTACTCAATAATAGTTGCCGACCTTGGGGACAACGTCACTCGTGTCAATAGAAAGACTGACGCCGACTTAGGTATCCGAGTGATCCGAAGAAACTCCAGTGACGCAGGTAACAATTTATTTCCGGTCGGGTACAGAGCCCAACGGGAACAGGAGGTAAACACACGTTGTTCGCTGTTCCAACTCATTACGGTCACTCCCGCCTCCCTATGACCCCTTCAGTCTGAATTGCGCATTTGAAAAAAGGCAGTTATGTTGCAAGGGGTGGTGCTGTAAAAATAAAATTTAAAGGCAATATTTTGTATTTTTCCGGTGGTCGAGTTTGAGACCCATTGCTCCAGCACAATTACCGCTGAGCCACCGTGCAGCTCCGTCTATAAGGTAATTATTCGGAGTATGTCATACAATGTTCAATGGTCGGAAAAAAAAATTTTGACAAAACTGTATACAATGTAAGTTGGTTTGTTTTGGTAAACTGAGAGAAGTAACGGGTCTCTGTTGATGCGGAAAACAAAATAGGTGATAATATCTAACTGTAAAAACGCAAAATATTTTCTTTATTACAGTATGCATTCATTTCGCTATCAGGTGCAAGTGCAATGTAAGAAGTGAGGTAAAACTAGCCGGAAAAAATTATTTTCACATTGTATTTTTTTAGTTTTTTACGTTTCGCGTGCAATTAAGACTAAACTCTGGTAATTACAAGGTATTATTTTAATATAATATATTACTTTTAATAACTTTCAGTAACATTTAGCTAGTAAAAATGGGAAAAACGTCGGAAATAAGCCAGGTTATACGAAACGAGATGGTGATCAAGTATGATGCGGGTATTTCAGTAGAATACTTAAGCAAAGTATACAAAGTGGCTTATGAAATCAATGCAGTAAATTATCAAATCAATAAGCAAAAGAAAAACAAATCCACAAGTAATTTGCCACGTTCAGGCAGACCACGGAAGACAGCCGTGAGAGAGGACCGTTTGATAGTTGGAAAATTTAAAGACAATGTGTAAAAAACCCCAAAATCGGCGGCGATTGAACTAAATAATCAATATAATATTGAAATTTGTGAAAAAACTGTTAGAAATCTACTACTTATGCAGCTAGACCTATACCCCAAATTAAAAAAAAAAAAAACTAATCTCAACGCCTGGAATTTGCCAAACTATTTGTATCGGCTTATCCTTTATCATTTTGGAGGCAAGTATCGTGGACTGATGAAAGCTCTTTTCAGTACCATGGATAAAAAAAGAACATTTTCTGCAGAATTCCTAGGAAATTGCGAAGAAAAGTGCCACCTGCATGTGAAGGAGTACCCCATGGTGGTGGCAGCGTAATGTTTTGGGGATGCGTTTCCTTCTATGGCATTGGAGATTTGGTACCAATCGAGGGAACAATGAATAAAAATCAATATTTATATGTTTTAAATAATTACGCGTGTCCTTCAGGCGACAAATTTATTGGACAGTCATTTATTTTGCAGCAAGATAATGCTCCATGTCATAAAGCAAAAATGATACCTAACCAAATTTCTAAGGGATGTTGGAGTGAACACATTGGATTGGTCACCTCAAAGCCCCGATTTAAATATAATTGAGAATGTGTGGGCTTATATAAAGCGTCCGTGTTTGACAAGAACGCGCGAGGAGACAATCGCTGAGGTCGAAGGCCTTTGGAAGGACATTTCTCCGCAAACCCTTCAAAATTTGGTGAACTCGATACCAGGCCGATTGCAGAAAGTCATCAATGCCAAAGGAGGATTCGTTTTCTATAGAGTTGAGTATTCATTTTTATAAATTTATCTTATCAGAAATTTTTTTGGACCAATAAAAGTTTGTCAAAATATTTTTTTCCCGATTAATTTTTAATTACAGAACTGTAATATTGAATTAAACTTATGTAATATTTTTTGAATGTTCATTGCTATACCTTTATCACCTATTTTTTCAGATTTTTTCTCTCACTGAAAAAAAACTTGTTAAGAAAAAAGTGTAATTTTTTCGTTGTCAAAATAATTTTTCCGATCATACGCAGAAAAATCACTTAATATAAAATCAACCAACTTTAATAAAAAAGTATAAGTAAAATTAATTAAAAAAAATAAGTAAATGATCAAAAATAACCGAGTCAACTTGTTAAAGGAACTCGGTTAAAAATAACCGATTTACCAATATCCTCCAGACTTTCTCGGTCGTAACATCATTCTCCCTATCTTTAAGTCTTAGTTTTAAGCTTTTCCATGTCTTAGTTTTCTTAGTGTCTTAGTGTCATAGTTTTTAGTCTTAGCTTGTATTAAGCCAAATATATGGGGGTATTGCCCCCACCAAAATTAAATTCTTACTCCGTATAATTTAACCAACTGGTTGATATTCATTTAGATTGGTTGAAAACAACTAATAAAGTTTGTTTTTTTTTGTTATGGAAGGTGAAAATCTCGAAAGGCACAATAGTTGTAACCCCAGTAGTGTGGGACTCTAACCGCACTAAAAACACCTCCTTGATCATGACCAATCCAAGAAAGATCGAAAAATGATTTTAGTTTCAACGTTCAGTTGTGTTTGAGAAGGTATTACAATTTGAATACGGGTTCCCATTATTTTTTTAGATTATGGTCGTGAGGTTTAATTCTTCTTAATCTACGAATATTATTTCGTACATTTAAGGCGGCTTCTATTTCAGGATTAATATGCATCTGCAGACGCACATTGTGACGAATTGCATACTTTTTAATTACTTCCGTTACGAGATCAATCTGCAAATCACGATGCAAGTCATTATTTCTAATATACCATGGGGCATTTACTATTCCCCGAAGGACTTTGTTTTGGAATGTTTGTATTATTTTTACATTTGTTTTCTTTCTACAGCCCCATAATTGGATACCATATGTCCAAACAGGCTTCAGTATCTGGTTATATAATAAAATGGACATTTCCGAATTATGTCCTAGCAACCAATAAAGTTTTCTATATCTAATATTTATTATATTAGTTATACGATGTACTTGGTCTATTGTCGAATACTTATTTCTAAACCCGAACTGGTGGGTGGAAATGAGCATTCTTTGCTCAATGATCCTATCCAGTATTTTAAGAAGAAGTTTCTCAAAGCTTTTTGATAGTACTGGTAAAAGTGAGATTGGCCTGTATGAGGCGACTTCTGATAGAGGTTTACCTAGTTTAGGTATAACTATAATTTCTGCTATCTTCCAGTGATGGGGAACATATCTTAGTTTAAAGCAAGCATTTATTAAAAGCTTAAGTTTTACCAATGCTATGAAGGGTAGTTCCTTCAGGATTTGAGCAGTTATGAGATCATAACCTGGTGATTTTCTATTAGATAGCCTATGAATACATATTCTGATCTCTTTAAGCGAAACATAAGTGATTACGTCTTCATCTATTCTATCAAGGAATTCAAGGCGTTCGTTTGCCACGCTAGGTGGAAAAGGTTTAAAAACATTTGTCAGATGTTCCGAAAAAAGTTTGACCTTTTCTTTTGGGTCGCCGATCCATTTCCCATCGGATGTTCTTAACACCCCGACTCCACAGGAGATAATTTCTCTCATAATGCTCATCATGAGATGAAATATCGTGTGGAGTCACTCTTTTTCATCGCATGATTGGATGTCTGCGATAGCTCTCTGCAATTATATCTTGCGATGGATGTCTGGCATGAATTTGACATATTTGTTTTTTTTATTTCTTTTCGTCTGGAAATGTCATTTTTTTGTCTCATTTTATTGTGATTGTCTTTGCGGTTTTTTGATTTTTTGAAAAAACTTTAAAGAATATACCTAGGTACAATTAATAAACCAAATATAATTCTTCGTTATTCGTGGACTATTGGGAAACGTCAAATATAATTTCTCTTCCCGCTGCAATACACACCCCGACGAAATGAAAAATATGAAATGTCATGGCATGTTTTGCCCAGCACAGATATGAGGAAATTGTATGAGATGGATGTCAGGCATTTAGACAGAGAGATATAAATATTTAAGTAATCTGTAACAAAATCCGTTCTATATCAGTTGTATTCATGTTCACGCGGGACTATTTGCAACATTGTCATTCGAAATGTTGTACATACGTTTTTTTAAGTTTTAAACTTGTTCACAAAAAGGGGGGGATGTTTGAAAATAGTTTTATAAGAGTTCGTAAGTTAAAGTTCTAAAAAGGTTGGTAATAAGTTACAGATACGTTTAGTAAATTTTCATTTTGGATACTTCTAACTAAAACACATTGAAACGTTTGCATAGCAAAAACTTAACAACGAAGTAACTCAATTACAATCAAAAGTGGTTAAGTCTCTAATATGTACCAATTACGTTTACAGAATGTTATATAAATAAAGAAACTTACAAAAATGGAAAGTCATTGCTTAGTTTTTTTATATTAACAAGTCATCTGGGATATTTTTGCAATTCAGTAAAAAAAAATAAGGGAAACATTAAAATGTGAAGCAATGCTATAATTGAGTTTTTACAATTATAAACATGTTTCATTATATGACAAGTATAATAATATAATGTTGATGAGAAAATCGAAATGTCAGTGTCATGTTTCGTGGCGTTATTGTAGCTTCATTATAACTTAACAACCTCCCCATAATCAAGTAGTTGTAGTGAGCGTTGCCAAATCAGCTTTCCGCAATTATTCTGTATTGCAGAAAATGTTACTTCAATGCACAAAAAAAAATAACCTCGAATGTAATATTGTTCCACGCAGACGATCCGCAATTCAAAAATATGTTGTAAAAGTGAGATCACGATTTTATTTGTCGAAAAGGAATAATAGCACTGATTTGTAGTTTTATCATTTTAAAACTCAAAATGTAAGTCAGCTATCAAATGTAAGTTAAAAAGTTTAATGTAGCTTCGGATTTTGGGAAAAATATTGCTTACGATCTTCACGAAAAAAGGAGAAAAGGAGAAAAGGAGAAAAAACCAAATGGCAGCTGAAAGCTTGCAAGGTCAGAGCAGTATTTTATTGGAATGTTGTTGATACAAATATTGTAATGTGAAATTTAAGGACAAAAAAAAACATTGTAGAGTTGAAATTTTACATTTATCAAGTGTTTGTAAAAGCTGAAAAGCTTAAGTTGAAGTTATACGGAAAACAAAAACTATAAAAATCACCGATGAACATTTTTAAAACAAGCTTCTAAAAATGTTTGGCTACAGTGACTATAATGTCAACAAACAAAAGTTAGTTATAAAGAAGTTATAATGCTATTGCTTATTTTAAATTATAATGATGTTATAATACTATTTTGAAGAAAACTAAAATGTCAGATATATACTTATCTTACATACTTGCTGTTGTTACATCTCATAAATATGGAAACAACAGTTTGCTAACATTCAGTTGTTACTTTGTTGTAACTGCATTCCAAGGAAAATTTTAATTATAATATTATGGTTCATGTTTTAATGATGTTTCATGTAACAACCGCCATATTGTTCACCATTTTATATACCTGTTTAACCATAGGTCTAAAGATGTGAAAAATACATTTCAATTTTCCCAATATATTACATAGCTGCTACAATTCATTTGTATAGAAACTGATGAATATGGTATATTAAAATTTGTTTCCACAAGTCTTTTGGGATTTTGAAGCTTAAATACAAATTTTAATATTTTCTGATTTTCAAACTTTTCTTCTATTTAACCCTTTTTTGGAGGCGCGTGAATTTTCCGGACCCAAGACCTTAATGTTCATGACAAAAGTAGTATTCGTTTAAGGATTTTGGTCGGAAATCGCAGCAAACTTGAACTGTTTTAGATACTAATACCTTTCAGATCAAATGTGTTTATCTTTCCTTTTATACTTCATAATTTGTTTGTCTATACATGTAGACTCAAAAAGCATTCTAATAATAACTTATTTAAAACTTCTGGAATGTTTACAGAAACATTTCTCATACTTATATTATATCCAACATGTTATTCAAACTGATTTGCATAAACAACAGGACAACTCAACAGTTACTTAATGGTTACATTGCTAAAACATTAGTTGAGTCAAATGCAACATGTTTTCGTTGAAACAACGTATTAAAAACTGTCATTTAACAAAAAATAACCTCAACATAAATACTACACAGTTGTTGCAAAATATAAGGGGAAATGCGGCTATTTTGGTTACAATGTTACTGCAATACTTAGGAAATAACTTGATAGTTATATTAGAGTTGTATGTACCATATTAAAACCCAAGTGTGCTATTCGGGTAGATAGAGATCTATTTTTAAATTCACCGTTAGGATAACGGGTGTATGATCCGATGACAAATCATCACTGTTTTCAAATTTTATTTCTTTCCTATTGATTCCTTTCGTTATTTAGAAGAAACTAATAACTTCGTTATTTAGAAACTAATAAAGTGTGATTTTTCACAGTATGCATTTAACCTTTTTATTTCGGCAGTTTTTAACAACGCATATTTAATTTGTTTAAAAGGAACTTAGTTCATTTTAACCCACTTTTTTAACAGTGCAAAAATCGCACTCGGTTAGGGCCAATTTCTGTGTGTATTGTTGCTGTTTTTTCTGTAAAGTGAACTTTGTTTGCATATCCAGTATTGGATGTGCTTATTCCTTGATTGTGATTTCATTTCTTTCCGAACACAAGTATGTATTTTTAAAACCCAGTTACAAGTGCGCACTCGTAAGAGCCATCCCTTAGGGAAGGGCCTCACTCACGACTTGTAACTGCATGCCAAATATTTCTATAGCACAGTTGAAGCATTTTGATTTCTCAATATCAACACTAAGCCCCATGTTAACCTATCTTATCTAATTTATACAACGGACACCATACCATCTTTAAAATCACCTAAACAGCGTTTTGCAACCATTGCCACATGCAATATCATCACCCCCATGTATGTGTACACATCGTATTATAAATTTATGATACTAAAATTGAAGTGACATCATGTTGTGATAACATTATTCGCCCATCGCCACGCCGTTCCGTAGCCCGGCGTATCATTTTACCGTGCCGCCATTCCGAAGAACAGTTTCCGCCGGTTTCGGCGCTAGTGCCATTCTAACGAGTATCATCTCATTTTTGTCAATAAATACGGAAATTGCTTCAACATTTCGTCTTCTCTGTGTTCATTTTTCGGTACAGCTTTATCTGCGAGAAGATGTAGTCAACTGTGTGTATAGTGTGAGTGTAGGTGCCTTTTGTATGGCAGTATCATACCAATGAATCCTATTTGCCTTCATCATCATCAGTTTTCCTCTTCGATACCCGTTTACGACACACAATAGTTACAAATTGCCGCCTTCATTTGGCTTCTTTAAAAAAAATAAAAAAAAACAACAACACACAGTCATATACTGTAAGAACAACAATGTGGTTCCACTATGTCGAAACCCAGTCCCAGACAACAGTTTCTAGCTTGATGTCTGCATATAGCTTTCCACTCCTACCAAAACTGTTCATACCAGTGAAATTTAATTTCATGGCCAAGCATTAAGATGAGGATGTTGGCGAAAACACACATATTCACATGTTGGGTGAGGATATGGTCTCCTTAGTTCCGTCCGGTTGACATCATACAACAAGGGTTGACAAAACAGACAAATGAGCAAGTCTGTAGGGATGATTCTATCTAAGGGGATATAAAACAAAATAAATTTCCCACCCGAAAAAGGTTTTTGCATCTCAACCGCGATTATCCTTTGCGCAAGAAGATGAATAGAAACCCCAACAATGCCCTGTCATATGGCAATGGGAAGTTCATTCGGTCTTTCTTCTACATGTAAAATGACTGCTGTAGTGTGTGGAAAAAAGTGAAAGAGAAGAACTCAAAAACGGAACTCAAGGGAGATTGCATTGGAAAATGATTCATCTTGACACGTCCTTATCTCTGGCTTTTATGAGAATCACAGCGACATATCATCATTATGGGCATCGCACAACTATTAAGTGAGAGAAGAAGAATAGTCCTTGGGCTGTCAACTTGAACAAGTTCCTTCATTTCGTGGCAATTAACCGCAAAAAGTCCCCCATCTATCCATCTGGTGATTGTATGAGGTCATTAATTGCGGCAAAAGGAACGCTCTCGTCTTAATGACAAGAAGCTTTCAGAGGGTCTTGCGCTTCTTTCAGCGTTGTCGGGGGAGAAATAGAAAAATCACAACCAAACATAACCACATGAACGACTATGCCGAAAGAAATTGATCGGGGCGGGTATGTGTGCAGTAAACGGATGTATGTATGTGCGCAACATTGAGAAATAGGATCCCTAAGTGAATCGCTTAAATGAAATGTTACTTGCTGGAGGTCAAGGCCGTCTGCCAGCTGAGACCGACACTAACCCATTTAAAGGGCTTACCGGGTGCTTGTTGAAGTGCGCTGTCCTTGAAACAGCTGAAAGATGGTGGTACTAGGTTATGGAATCATATTCAAGTGTTATTGCTTTGATGATAAATAATGCAATTATGAGATGGAAAAGCTGTTATCCTTGCACTAATGTTGGTGAATTACGGATAGTTTGCAAACCGATTTAGCTTGTAGTTGAGATTCCTTTATATTTGCTCATAGCTCCGTTGTAGGGGCGATTTATGTGGATGAATACGGTGGTAAAGGAGTTAGTTGAATCAAAACGTGAAACGATGCTTTTCTTTTGTTTGCAAACAGTTGCATATGGTTTATGATTGAGATGAAACCACCCTACAAAGTATTAATGGCGCACATCCGAGTCGATGTTTATGGTTGCGTCCAAAGGATGTGTAATCTTAATAGATACCAGAAGCCCGTACTAACTGGCATGCACGATTCGCGGGATATGTTTCTCCAGTTATGAATGGGCACGTCTCCAAACAGTTGTCTTCTGACCTTAATATATGCTCTATAAGAAGCTGAGGAATGGGTAAGTCCGCTCTTCCTCTTGAAAAGCGCCTACAGTGGAACATTACGTGCTCCGTATCTTCTTCTTCATCTGGGCATTCGGGACAGAAAGGCGAGCTATCGTGTCCGAATCTGTGAAGATATTTTCGATAGCCGCCGTGCCCGGACAAGAACTGCGTAAGGTGGAAGTTGCAGTCTCCGCGTGTTCTCTTAATCCAGACCTCGATGGTGGGGTTCAGTTTGTGGGTGCATCTGCCTTTTGCCGTGTTATCCCACCGGGCTTGCCACAGTGCTTGTAGATGTTGTTGTTTCTTTTTCCTTTATCCTTCTGGTAACGATGGCCTCTTGCCGGTTGACTGTTCGTCTAAGGTAGATCCTTTGCATTTCGTTGGCGAGAATGTCTATGGGAATCATTCCCGCAATAACACAGGCTGCTTCGTCCGAAATTGTTCGGAATCCGCTTATTGTTCTTATTGCGCAGAGCCTGTATGCTGACGAGAGCTTCCTTATTATTTCCTTCGTTGTAAGAGCCCCCGCCCAGACCGGTGCAGCGTAAAGAAGTATTGAGCTGACAACTCTGGATAACAGAATCCTTCTGGCATATCCAGGACCACCGATGTTTGGCATAGTCCGGGAAAGAGCTGCTTGCATCTGTGACGCCCTCTTGCTGGCGTACTGAACGTGCGTTTTAAAGCTTAACCTGTTGTCGAGCATTACTCCTAGGTACATTAATGACTCCTTTGACCTAGTAGTTTGGTTCCCAATACGAAAATTCGCATATTCCACAGTCTTTCGGCTGGTTATCAAGACAGCCTCGGTCTTGTGGTCAGCTAGTTCCAGCCCTGCAGTCTCTAGCCAGTTCTTGATTCTGGCGACTGCTTCATCCGTGGCAGACTCTATCTCGTGGATATGTTTGGCCACAGTTACCACAGCGATATCGTCAGCAAAGCCTATAACCTTAACTCCTTGTGGCAGTGTTAGTCTGAGAACTCCGTCATACATTATGTTCCACAGGAGAGGTCCAAGAACCGAGCCTTGTGGTACACCAGCGGTAACGTTATAGTACTTCACTCCCTCGTCAGTATGGTACCTTAACTTTCTGTCGGTAAGGTAGTTTCCAACTATTTTCAGCAGGTAGTGCGGCGCTTCCATTCTGGCCAGGGATCTCCTAATGCATGACCAGTTTGCCGAATTGAAGGCATTTTTAACGTCAAGCGTCACAACAGCGCAATATTTCTTTGTTCCGCCTCTCCATCTTTTCCCCAGTATTGCTTCAGCCGCTATATCTACTACCGCCTTTATGGCATCGATGGTAGAACGCGATTTTCTAAATCCATACTGGTCCTCTGACAAAGCTCCATTATCCTCTGCCACCTCGAGCAGTCTGCCGTATATGACCAGTTCTAGGATTTTTCCCATTGTATCTAGTAGACATATTGGCCGGTATGATTATGGTTCCTCTGATGGCTTTTTTCCTTTTGGCAGCAAAACCAAATGCTGTAGTTTCCATGCCTTAGGAAATACACCCTCCTCAAGACACCTTTGCATAGTTGCAATAAAAAGCTCCGGTCTTTTGCGAACGGCCGCTGTGACCGCAACATTCGGGATTCCATCGGGTCCGGGTGCTTTGTTGTCGCCTATCTTCCTGCATGCTTCGTACAGTTCCTTCGGCGTGATTGCGGGGATGCGTTCCGAACTTGTGTCTCTTGTGTATGGCCGCTATTTTCTATTGAATGACATTTGGCAGTTGACATTTGCGGTCCTAAAGTGGTCTATACTAATTTATTGGTCAAAAGCTAACTTCGCAATATTAGGCTTGTAGTATGAATAAGTATAGAAAAGACTGTCGAAACATCAGTGGTGGGGATAAACTCTCTCCCAGAGAGAGAAGCATACGAAAAGGTTACGACACACGTGTAATTTATGGAAAATGACATACATAATTCGAAATTCGAAGAATTTTCTAATTTATTAACAATATTAGTTGATTCATCTGGCGATGAAAGTAATTCGGAATAAATGGAACTTATTTTCCCTGAATCCGAGTATGTGGAAGAGATTGTACAGATTAAACTATAAGCGTTCGACAAAGAGGAAAAAGCGACACTGTGTTAAAAATTGCGTGGAGGAGACTGTCCCTTGTTACAGAGATGAAGAATTTCCCCTACACTCTCAAAAGGCATCTTGAGGCGACCGTTTCATGTTATTTTGCCGCCTATTTTGAAAAAGGGTGTGTTTTAGAGGTATAGAACTTTAAGTTGGCAACACTATTTTAGCTGGCGGCCATTCTGTCAGCTATCAAGTGATTTATTTTTAGTTTGGTTTGGCATTTCAAGTTGAATAGACTGACGCCTGAACAACGCTTCCAAATTGTGCAAATTTATTTTGAAAATCATGGTTCTGTTCGAAATACAAGATTGCCGTTGATCCCAATTTTCATAAGCGAATTTTGTTTAGCGATGAAGCTCACTTTTGTATGATTGGATACGTCAATAAACAAAACTGCCGTATTTGAAGTGGTGATAATCCTCAAGTGTATGTTGAGACACCGTTACCAGGGCCGTCTTTAACCTATGGGAGGCCCTGGGCATATTAGGATAATGGGGCCCCTATGACTTTGACGGAACACTATTTTCTTAGAATAGACAAAGAAAGTAGATAAACAAGGTTAAATATTTATTTTTATTAAAAATCACATGAAACGAAGAGATAAATGTAATATAGTCCACAAAAGTAACTGATTTTTCTTTAAAATGTGTGTGTTTAGTATACCATTATATATTTAAGTTTATCTAAGGATGCTGAAGTCGGAAAGCCTAACTTTTGGGCGAGAGTAGAATAGCTTCGCGAATGTAAATGCTAGTAAGTTGGTATTGTAGTCAGTAATTTAGGTTCGATTTCTTCGAATTACATAAGTTTTTTGGTAATAAATATTGGTTATCGTTTGGTGATCTGACAGGAACTAGGGACTTTGTATTTGCCCCTATCGATCGCGGGGCCCTGGGCACTTGCCCAAAGTGCCCAATGGGAAAGAGGGGTCTGACCGTTACATCCACAAAAACTGACTGTTTTTTGGTGTGCTTTATGGGTTGGTGGAATAATTGGTCCGTACGTCTTTAAAAACGATGCTGGCCAGAACGTTGCAGTCAATGGTGACCGCTATAGAGCCATGATTACTGACTTGTTCATCAATTGAACAGCCATGATGTGCAGGAGCTGGTTTCAACAAGACGACGCAACATGTCACACAGCTCATGCCACAATTGATTTATTGAAGGAAACGTTTGGTAACCGCATAGTTTCAGGTTTCACGTTGCGAACCCGTGATTTGGCTTCCAATATCGTGCGATTTAACGCCGCTTGACTATTTTCTGTGGGGATATGTGAAGTCGCTAGTCTACGCCGATTAGCCCGAAACGATTGACCACTTGGAGGACAACATTCGCCGCGTTATCGCCGATATACGGCCACAAATGTTGGGAAAAGTCATCGAAAATTGGACTTCCAGATTAGACTACGTCCGAGCCAGCCGTGGTGGTCATATGCCAGATATATATATATATATATTATATTTAAATTATAATGCCAGAAGATAATCTTTCGAATAAAGTAAATTTCATATCAATTTAAAAAAATCTCATCTTTGTGTTATTCCATTTCAAAGTTCTATACCTCTAAAAAAAACACCCTTTACCATTTTGGTACGCAGGATAAATCAAAAAATATGCACGCGTACGCCAAATAGGACAACAAATTTTAGATCATCTGTCAACAGTCAGGGGTCTGACAGGTGGAAACCGTCTCGTGTGGAAAAATTGTCCGAGTTAAAAACCATTGCTGACAGCTTTTCCAATTCTTTTGACGAGTAAAAACTCCTTAGATTCTTAGTGGAGGGGTAATATCTTGCTCTCTTTCACGAATTTTTCGAGATAAGTAAAGGCATTGAGTAAAAATTTGTAAAATTTAAAAGTAAAGGTACTGACCTAATGCGTTGAATTTATTTTAAAAGGTTTTAATTTCTAATATCCGGACTTCGTAACAACTGCCATGCCTAGACTTTGGCACCTTTATAGACTAGCTGCATAGTTCGCCAAGTTATGACAAATATCTTTACGATACCAGGTAATTCACTATGTACCCGAATTGGATCAATAAGGCCCACAGAGTGTTCCAACAAGATTGTGCATATCGCACACAGCTCGTGGTCCGATGCAGGTTTGTAAGTTGATCACAAAAGACAAGGTGCCCATCGCCATCAAAACCTTCACCACCTAAGCCTATTCGCCCATACACTTATTTTCCTAAATATTGCTAAATATGGTTTTAATTTTGTTCTTGAAACCAACCTTCTCTAAATGTGTTCAGTTTTCTCCGAGAAATTGCCTAACATTCACAGAGAATTTGGGTGATATTTATTATTCGCGACTGGTTGTCGTATTTGTTAAACCAAAACTCCTCGGAAGATAAGCCACAACTTTTATGCAATCGAAATGATATTTCTAAACTAACACGAGAAGTCTACAAAATTCATGTTTATGACCTTTAATATATAATTAACTAATCAAAACAAAGAAAAATTTTAATTCGGAATATTTGCTAAGGCATAAGGCTAAAGCATTAGTGGTTCCTGAGATATAGGGCTTCAAAAATCACAAAAACTGTAACTGACTGACTAACTGACGGATAGATCATCAAATTTATGGAGCACTTCCCGGCATTGTAGTCTTGTAATTTTGCACAACGGTAGCTACTCTGGTGCAAGCAAAGTAATAAGTCGAAAATTTGAGGGGGCGTGGATACCAACTTTATCAGAATTGTTGTAAATTATATGGAGCACTTCCGATTGCTGAAGAATAATGAAATTTTATAGAGCGGTAGAGCTTGAAAATCTAAAGTTTCTATAGATCAGATTTGTCCTCATTTCAGTTTAAGAATGCACGTGTCCAAAAATCCCAAAAATATGTGACCGAGAGTGGGCAGTCCGATCTTTAAAAAACATTCCACAAGAACTACTTCCTTGGCAGGACAAGAGGAAATAATTGAAGCATCTTTCGAGATTTTGACATGACAAATATTAAAGTCAAGAAAGAAATATTATTATTTAATAATAATTACTGACTAAAATTTGGTGGGTTCACTGGTCACTGGTTTTTAAAACCTTTCAAATTGAGCGTAAGAAAAAGAAAACTTGTCAAGTAAGCCCACCAAATTTATTTGATATAAGATTAGTGAAATATATATAAAGAAAATTGTATTGCATTTTAAAGTTGTTAAAAAAAAAAACAATAAAAGTGAAACATAAAAGCACTCTGTCCCCACAGGCTTCACCTTTTGATATGCATGTTGCCACTCGGATAGCAAGGCACTTCCCACCGCGCTCTAAATGAAATGATCTATAGATACTCTCGACATACCTCGGAAAATTTAAGTAAGTACATTCAAGAAAGCTTCCCAAAAGTACCTACTTAAGATAATAAATCTCATAACTTTATTGTTTTATGAAACAATAAAGGGCATATTTTTTCGCGTTTACTCGACATGAAAAAACATTTTGTAAGCTTGCGGGCCAAATGCCCATATGGTAATCACAGCTCTGATAACCCGTACCGACCTCAACTTCTTGAATTATTATTGGGCTGCGGTTTTTAGCGATTCTAGAAATGATTTAAGGTTCCGAAGTTTGTCTTAAGATCCATTTATCCCACGGAAAAGGGTAAAGCTCTAAAGAATAATTCGCAAAACTCTTTTAATTGCTTCTAATAAATCGTTTCGTTTGTGGTTCCTTAAACTGAAAATTGAAAAGAAACATTAAACAAAACTTTTGCCAGAAGGTAATTCCTCTAGGACACCCAAAAAGGCAAACTTTTCCCAAATTAAACCACCTTTCAACCAGGCTTCTAAACACGTACACCGCTTTATGGTGCTTATCAATGCAAAGAAAAAGGGAAAATGATATCCTTGTCAGAATAATGGAAGACAATACGAGTTCTTTGCTAACAACTGTAATAAAATGGCATCGTCACCCCCAAAAAACGTATGTTGCTAGGAATATTGTACCCAAATATCAACATAAACAATTTCATTGTAAGCGATTACCTTTCATACTGTGATATTAAGATTTTAAACTCTCTTTCAGGACATTAATGAGCGAAGAAGAGAAAAAAAAACGACTTAAAAAAGCCTTAAAAAGATAACGTAAAATTAATTCGTCCCCTACGTCACGTCCCTCCTTGCAGCTGCGAACTTGTCCAAACCCATGCGACGTGGCTACATTCCACCTTGAATAAATAAGAAAATATTACGAAGAAGAGTCTCTCGATCTCCAGCCCACAGACGACAGACCGTTCGTTACCTTGCATAATTCATTAACTAAACGCAATAAAAGCATAAATGCTCACAGAACACCCTCCCATACCACTCGCACCGCACCTACTCGTAGTCCTTGCTCTGCGTTCACTCTCAAAGTATTCCTTTTCAACATCCAGCCAGTGTGAATAGAAGTATGTAAATTGGAGCACATGAAGTGAAATATCCATCCGTAGATTTATCTCGTTTTTGCATTATGCAGATAACTTTTTTTTGTGCACTTTGCGAACAAGACGGATGGCAGGAAGGAATCCTTTAAGAGGAAAGGTAAAAAAAAATGATAATCTACTCTCGAAGAAAAAAGTAGGTACCTGGCATTTGTATGAATTGCGGAGTCTTCGTTTTGTGCCTCAAATGAAAACATTGCTTAAGGTTTATTGAGGTGCGGTTAGCGCTCATTGTTTAAAATGCCTGTCCTGGAGGTGAAGCCTTCATGGGGAATTGTGCGAAATCAATGGCGTAGAAGACAAATGATCAAATCGTTGGGATAGATTCTACTTTCAAAAGTACACAAAAATGTCGACCAAATTCATCAATGTCAATTGTTTGTTAAGCTGACTTGCTAACGACAAAAATGGGACGCAGTTGGACGCTTTGTCACACAGGTGGTATTTATTGGTTGTCTTTTAGATATAACAAATTGTGAATGATGAGGGCGTTTCTGTGCCAGCGATATCTGTAAATGCAAATATTAGACTGGGAGAGCATAGAGTTGGTCTAAAAAAGCAATTTGATGCTTGGCTGGTTTTCCGGTTTTGTCCTTTGTCAAAGCAGAGTGCCATAGATTTAGGTCAGAGTATGTATTCGAAAGCACTTAAATCTGAAACCAACGAGTTGTTCAAAACGTCGTATTACGTTGTAGTGCAGCAACAAAATTTGCAACCACATGCGTACTCAATCAAGGAGTTTTTAAGCTCGGCAGCACTGATTTGGATATTTATAATGAAATGAAATGAAAACATTCAACCCTATGGAGAAGGTCCTAGCTCACCCTTTACTTGCGACTAGGTAATAATTTGAATCACCAAGAATTGTGAAAACATTAGAAGCAGCCGTTCCTCAGCAAAGTAGTTCCGTAATTAGTCCAAGCTGGAAACAGTAAGTAATTCTGGTCAGCTGTTACTATTAGCATATGAAATCGGAGTTCGTACAAAACAGTCGTTCGTTGCAAACATGGGTAAGGGTGCAGACAGCTTAAAAGACGGATTGTAATTTTTGTGATAATCAATTGCGATTATCTGTTAGAACTGATTACAATAGAACGATTAAGTCTCTATGAAGAATGGTAAAGAATTGTGGCTTAGGCGCCGATTTGCAGCCTTGAGATGGCTAGTCCTGTAACTAAACGCTAAATGTGAATACTCTATGCCTACAGTCTTACGGAAACACTGGCTTTCCATGGTAACCAGCAGATACGAGCCCTGATTACAAAAAGAGACAATACCAATATACATAATATTTTTATTCAAACTCAAAATTTAAACATAAAAAAAAAATATTTTCAACATTGCATGCATTCAACAAATTCCATCCCATACTCGGTTCCCGTTACAATGGTAACAATTTTAAGTATTTTTTTTTAAATCACGCAGTAAGATGGGTAAATGATGTTTACTGGTTCGGTCAATTAAAGGGGTTTCACAAGCTTATGATTAAATAACAGAAAAAGCGTCTACATTTAAAAAAAGAGTCCGTTTTCACTCATTTTCAAAAATATGAGTTCGGAGTCCGGGCTGTAAAAATGGAGTCTAAACTTGAACAATTAATAAGTTTCGTCTGCTGGAAGGATTCTTAAAAGTTTAAATGGCACATATTTCAATTATTCTTTTCTATAGTACGAAGTACGATTTGGCTCAGATTCACAAAATGTATCTGTTTGTTTTTTAAATAAAAGTAAGTTTTTGATAAAATACGGATCCGCTAAGTGGCGGTGGAGTTGAGATATTTAAGAAAAACGGCATTTGACGGATCATTGTTCATATCATATTTTATTTACGTTGTCCTAGATTATTAAAATGTCTATAAATATTGAATTCTGAGAGGTGTCGCTGTATTCTCAAATTCGTTAAATAAATGTAGGTAAATAACCTTTGCAAGCAATGTACACACTGTGGGCAGTAATGGAAAATGGGGCGTTGTAGATATTTCAACGCTATTTCTCGGAGCTAAAGTTGTAAAATTTGGGATATCAATGCGCATTATTCACTTGGTGAAATGTTGCAAGGACTTCATAATAATGAAAAGTAAGGCACGGGCGGGTAGTTACGTAAAAGCTTACGTTGTGTTCACTAGAATTCGCATATAGGCATGTAGAGTTGATGCATATAATCACTACTTAATTTTTTTGCATTTTTTTAAATATTTCTCAGCAGTTAACCCATTCTCTCCCACTGTACTTTTTAAAGTACGGAAATATTCAGTTATTGAACAAAAGTAAGCTCTGCAATAAAACTGAACTACTTAAGCTGTTCTCATTGACTCACTAGACAATTTTCAAATTTTTCCACTTTTTATTTTGTTTTAAATCGCAGTAGGCTTGTGTCGAATTAAGTTTAAGGGGTGTCGCGTCGCGTTTAACCTATTTCAGATTCTGCTATCATCAAAGAAGTTCGTGCATGAAAAATATATTCAATCAATCAAATGTTTAATTTTTTTCTCCGAGATTCAATTAAAAATACCTATAGCTAAAGTTCAGGAAAAAATATATTTCTACATACTTACTTATAAAGGGTGATTTTTTAGCTGGTTTGGTTTTGGCAACACTGGTTTTGACAGCTGACGTGTGTTTAGTACCTTGTGTCACTGTCAAACAGCTTCAGTTTGGTTTGCAATTTAACCATGGATCGTCTTACAAATGAACAACGCTTGCAAATTATTGAATTTTACTATCAAAATTCGTGCTCGGTTCGAAATGTTCATCGCGCGCTGCTTCCATTTTATGATCGGCATTCTCGACCTTCTGAGCAGTCTATTCGGAAGATTGTGACCAAATTTCGCACCAAATTTACTTTGTTGGACATTAAACCACCAACACGTTTACGTACTGTGCGTAGTGAAGAAAATATTGCGGCCGTATCAGCTAGTGTGACAGAAGACCGCGAAATGTCGATTCGGCGCCGTTCCCAGCAGTTAGGCCTTTGTTACAGCACTACGTGGAAAATTTTGCGGAAGGATTTGGGCGTAAAGCCTTTTAAGATACAGCTGGTGCAAGAACTAAAGCCAGCCGACCTACCACAACGCCGAATTTTTGGTGAATGGGCTCTTGGAAAGCTGGCCGAGGATCCGCTTTTTTATCGAAAAATTGTGTTCAGCGATGAGGCTCATTTTTGGTTGAATGGGTACGTAAATAAGCAAAATTGCCGCATTTGGAGTGAAGATCAGCCAGAAGCAATGCATCCCGAAAAAGCCACTGTTTGGTGCGGTTTATGGGCCGGCGGCATTATTGGGCCATATTTCTTCAAAGATGATGCGAATCGCAGCGTTACTGTCAATGGTGAACGCTACCGAGCGATGATAACAAACTTTTTTTTGCCCGAAATGGAAGTTCTTGACTTGCATGATATGTGGTTTCAATAAGACGGTGCCACATGCCACACAGCACGCGAAACAATGGCGCAATTGCGAGGCGAGTTTGGTGAACAGTTAATTTCACGTTTCGGGCCGGTCAATTGGCCGCCTAGATCGTGCGATTTGACACCATTAGATTATTTTTTGTGGGGGTATGCCAAGGCTAATGTGTATAGGGACAAGCCCGCTTCGATTGACGCACTGGAAGCCAACATCCATGCATTCATTCGTGAGATACCGGCCGATATGTGTGAAAGAGTATGCCAAAATTGGACTCAGCGGATGGGCTACCTGAGACGCAGCCGCGGTCAACATTTGCACGAAATTATCTTTAAACATTAAATTGCAAGGTTCAAACTATCGATTCAAATAAATATTTCATTCATTTTTTCGAATTTTTTGTGTTTTTTTTTTTAAAAAAGTTCTTAACCTCTTAAAAAATCACCCTTTATATAGACGGAGGTAAGTAGAGCCAAAGTCGGGTTGTAGGTTCATGCATACATGTTTACTTTCAGTATTTTAAAATGGATTTCAAAGCGATTCCCAGCAAATATTATTGATTTTGATAATTTTTTTACTAGTTATGGATTAACGAATATTTTAAAGGAAAAGTGATTTAGAGCAAGAGGAACCGCTCGTGATAATCGGTTAAAAAAATGTCCCTTACCTAACAATCAAGAATTTCAAAATCAGGAAAGAGGAACTTATTAGCCCAGTGAACCAGTTTGATGAGACAAACAAACTGATTTTTGTTAAGTGGAAGGACAATAGCATTGTTACAATGGCCACAAACTACAACCAAATCGAGCCTTGTGAAAACGTCAAGAGGTGGAGCAAGGAGCAAAAGAAAAAAGTAAACATTCCTCAGCCCCTACTTTTCAAAAACTATAACATAAATAGGGGGGAGTCGACCTACATGACCAGTTTATCAATACATACCCTATTCAATCAGAGCTTCAAAGGCGATTTGCTTGAATTCACAATTCACAACTAAGGTAACTCTCCATTACCTTAGATTCCAAACACTTAAACAAGCACACCCTAAATTATCTGTTCAACGAAGCATCGTGGAAAGCACAGGGTATCACTTTCCCAAAAAAAAAAATGTAAATCAACTTAGATGTAGCCAGTGTCATTCCAGATCGAAATGGTGCTGCGAAATGTGTAATGTTACATTGTGTATTGGGAAAGACTGTTTTAAAAATTTTCACATTAATCAAAATTAATAAATGGTATGCATAACCCCATTGTACTAAATAAAGTACACCTTTATATCTCCTAACCGAAATTATTTTTAAGTGGCTTAATTTTGCTCAAAATAAACAGAAAATACAAAAAAAAATATTTTTTTTTATTTTTAATACCCTTGGGTGTTAATGGGCTCTTGATAGAATCATTAAAAACAAAAACTTTCATAAATTTATTGGACTCCAAGTTTTCCTAGCTTTACCTAGGGTTACCAGAATGAAAAAAGAGGAAAGTATACTTTAAACATTTTTAGGCTAGACAAGTACTTTAAGGAACACCTAAACCCTCTTTCAGTTAAAGACTTCAAAGATAAAAATGAACGAAAAGTTTTCAAATAGTTTATAAAATAAATTAAAACAAACTGAATACATATAATTTAGTTGTGAAATTTTATAAGCTAAGTACTTTTAATGTGTCCAAATTGTCTTCGCAAAGAGGCAAAGTGAGACATAAAATATTATGTTGCACTCAACAATTTTGAGGTTCTAAGTATCGCCTAATGTTGAGAGAATTTTTTCTCCCAAATCAATCTTAATAAAAGAAAATGTGTCATCACCTTTAAGTGGATGACACACTTTTTAAGAACATTAAAAATGGGCTATACGAGTATGGTATTTCACACAAAAATAATATTCAGTTGTATATCGGTGCAAAGACCATCAGCTGAACCAATTTTACGAATTTTATAACCACCGACCTACCGCTGGTTCCGCAGTTTAAAACCACCAGTCTTTTTACCCAACTGGACACAGGAGGACTGACTGTAAAAAACAACTAAAAAGATGTAAACAAGACACGTTCAAGTATAACTAAGAAAAGCAAATAGTTATATTTGAACGTGTCTCGTTTACATATTTTTTGTTCGTTTTTACTCCAGTAAGGTTTGGTTTTTTAAATTAACATTTTTTTCATAATGTCAAATTAAACGTATAACAAAAAATTTAGTTCAGTACAATGACTGAAGAAAATATGTAGTAATCTACGAGACTGAAAACCAACGCCGCAAGAAATTTGCGAGACGCCCAACATGTAAGGACAACCCGATTGGTTCTAGCTAATGCAAATTTTTGCAGATAAAATCTATCGGCGGACGTATGTTTAATGCCAAATATGATATATGAACTGAAATAAACATCCGATAGTCCATCAAATGCATCAGCACTATGATCCACTTGCTTCTTGTGGTACCCGCATGAAGCAGCTTATGGCCAAAAGCTTCTACTGAAAAACTACAACTCTAGCGTCAACATTCAGAATCAATAAATACATCGCCTCATAAATATTTACTACCACATTTTATAGAATAGGGAATCTTCGATTATTTACTGAATAACCATGACCTAATCAAAGAATCCTCCCTCAACTATACTCACATCTTACACATCTCTGAACTGAACTAGGAAAAAAATCCAAAGAAACATCGATCAAAGTGTCCATCAATTTTCTTCTCTAATTCTCAATTATGTATCCTCTGTCCTATCCCACCATCACCTACCCTACTAGGCAGATTATTTTGTCATCTACACAGTGAGTGAAGGATATTGATATTAAGTCGGTTATTGAGCCCACAATGCTCTAATGTCAAAGAAGACTTATCCCTACCTATGTATATGCGATGGCATTTTATTTTCAAGAGAAAGTTTCCACAGTATCTCCCTTAGGGGTTGTGCTATTATAAAGAAGCATGGAAAAAAAACATAAACCCTTTCATAGGATTTTCTTCCATCTATTCGCTCAAAGGCTGTGACACGTACTCTGTTGTGGTAAAATTCCACACGATGTGAAGAGGACAATAGCATTGGAGATGGGACTATGGTTAGCCCAGGGGATTTCTTTTTTTGGTGGCTCCTATGTTTATGCTCGTAGAAGAAAGAAAAACCAAGATGATGAAGGACAATCACATTAATTAAGTCGTTGAGTGTGTCGTTAATGTGTATTCGTATTCACGTTGCGTGGGGGGGATGAGGGTGAATGTGCGAGCTGTCGGGAGATCGAACCTTTTGTAGAGGAATTCTCATTGTGCATGTGTGACACGTTACAAAGCAAGGAATTTGACTTGGAATTCTGTGAGAGGAAGTTATAAAGTGGGTGTAGGATATCCTTGAGCGGAAGCAGTCTAACGTGTTGGTGAAATTAAGTGGAAACCAAATATTTACATCTTCACATTTAATTGAGTGAATGCATTCACGGCGAAAGGGGTCATTAAAATGGTGTGACGGCGCGGGCACGAGTGTGTGCCCAACGCACAATAATGTATTGCAAAAATCGGGATACTTCAAAAAGCGAGCTACCGAAATAAATATATCTACTGTTACGTATTGTTTACTTGGTTTTTGGGTTGGAATAGGACAAGTTGAAGTATTGATCTATTCGATAGCTTTTCAAAGATGTTGGAATCGCTAAATAAAATGCAGTGAAGCAATTTAACACAAGAAACAGTTTCAAGGGTGGTTCCTGATGAGGGATGCGGACACGTTTCTTCAGCAGTCACGGATTTGAACGTAGGGATATATAGTTCGCCGATTACTGTATTTATAAATCAACACAGCACTGCGACCTGAGTTGGTCTGTTGTACCCTCGGAAACGCTATGCCTAGTTCGGTCATGCACATTAATCAAAGTCCCGAAGGAATAATCGGTGATGGGTTTTCGATTTTCATTCTTGTCGTGGTACTTCGTCCGATTTTGTGAAAATTATAGTTAAGAGAGCAACGAACAGTTAAGATTTTTCCATCACTTTTTGTAATGGAGAATACAGTTAAAGTATCTGTTTCAAGCTTTTTGACCTGACACCTACCCTCTGTGGAGCTACCCCAAGAATCCAGCGCTGCTTTAGTGTTTCTGGTTGGTGGGCTACAAAAAGACTCTGTGCCAATGGAGGGAGTTGTTGAGCCTCTGTGAGCTCTTGAGTCATTTCGTTGCTTCGTTCTCCTCACTTTGAACTAATGAGAGGGTGGGGTGACTTTGTTATGGGCAGCCAGCTCGGGACTGTTCAACCAGACGAAACTGAAGATGAATTTTTATAAATCAAAAGCTTTTAGCGCTGCATGAATTTCATTTCATCGTAAGCATTCTTGACACAGAGTGCAATTGACTTGGAATATCGTTCTTGCAAGCTCAATGGGAACTGAAATATTGAAATGAAGTTCACTTATTCTTGCCGCAACACAATGTTGGCATTATTGAACCGTTCGTGTACCATACTGAGTGGGATTAATCTTGCTTGGGGCCATAATAATTTGCAGGTATGCTTATTGAAATTATGGACAAACTATATTTCGAAAACAACCACACAGTAAAATCACTTACTTAAAATCAACCGACTTTCAGTTAAAAAACTACCAAGTAATACTGTAAATGAGTTAGTGGATTAAAAATAACTAAGTTATAATTGTTTAAGTAAACTCAGTTAAAAATAACCGATTTATCAATTTCTCCTCCAAATTTTCTCCATCGTAAATATCAAACTAACTCTGTAGAATTTAACCAACTGGTTGATATTTTATTCAGAAACTCGGTTGACAGCAACTGACAGTGTGATTTTTTACAGTATGCATTTTAACTTTTTATTTTGGTAGTTTTTAATAACGCATACTCGTTTTTTTCAACAGAAACTTGGTTAATTTTAACCCATTTTTCTTAACCGATAAAAAATCGCACTTGGATCGAGGCAATTTTTGAGCGTGACGTCACATCACATACCTATGCAATATAAAACAGAGCTCAGGATATGTTTATACAATACACTCTGTTTGTGAAAAGATGAAATAACATAATGTGTACATATAATAAGCCGTAAGGTGTTTATGTCTGTTATAGCTAACGGCATGAAAACTACCGGCCAGATTTCGATGGAACTTTTTTTAAATATTTCTTAAAACTCCGAGAGCAGGATAGAGCATGTCGTTTATTGTAATACCAACATTTTGTCAGAGTTTTTCAATAAAATGTTAAGTACTTTCTCTCATTTTAGTGGCCTTATCTTGGCATTACCCCAATAGTTCTTAACCAATACAAAAAATGAAGAAAATCTAAAAGTCTCATAAACATTTGAAGCTATCAATACGCTTTCTGCTTTATCCAGACGCTGAGCTATATATCAAAATGTAAAACAATCGAACTAAATTTATTTCATTAACTTAAAAAGAAAAATTGTACTTGATCGTGATTCTGGCGTGGTAGGCAATTCACTCATTGACTCACTGATATGTGTATTGAAATGCTGAGCGATCGGACGCAGTTTCACATATTTCACCTTAGCTCCTTATCAATCACGGGAGGTCCGTGAGCATCTGACAAACAACAGAGAGTAACTAACTGTCCTGAGAAAGTTTCTTAATTCAGGCCCTCGGATTGGGCATGCTTTACAGAGACACTCTTTGTAAATAACAGGAAACAGGGATTGTCTAAAAATGCAGCTCTATCGTATTCGTGGCTTTCGAGATATACGATTTTGAATGGGAGGTCTCCCACCAATATAACCAATTTTGGATGTCTCCCACATCCCACTACCTTTCAATATGACTTGCTTCTTGCTCCTTGGAGGCCTTTTTGGTACTCACGAACCGTGATTCGAATTAACTAGAAATACTGTACTTGTACATAAATAGAAAAGTAAACATTTTTTAATGAGTACTCCTCCTACAAGGGCTGAAAAAGAGGGTGAACACATTTTTATTTTGACCTTACTATAATATAGTACATATTATGTACATTCAACTTGCAAGTGTTTTATTCATTAATGGATATAGAGGTCAATCTGAAAAGGCTCAAACCAGTTAAATTATCATTAAAAAAAAAGGAAAATGGTGCCCGGCTAAGAAATGTAATTGAAATGGATAATGCAGTTGTGTAAGTCGGTGTGAGTATGACATGAGTAATCAAATCGTACCTATCGTGAGTTTTTATTTCTTATGAAATTCGAATTTACCATATCTGCGCTCACTTATGACATGTTACGAAAGTCCTTTGCCGGGAAAGAAGTTTCTTACAAGACAGAAGACCCTGGGCCTCACTAATAATAAAATTTTAAATCTTCACACTAGATATTTTGTAGGTCACAATGGGTAGTTTTACGTGGAAAATTTCGCCATTGTGAGTTCGCAAAATTTACCCGGTACACTTCATATGATTATTAGTGTCGTGCATTGTTTTGAAGTTTTCTTAAACCACTGGGTTTTACTTACCATTATCTTACTCTTTGGGCGGGCATAACCGTAATGCGCCCTCGGCTTTTAAGACCACCAAAACTGTTTAATGACACTAGACTACAAGTCAAAACTTAGCACGAAAGCTTGACCGAAGGGACGTATTGTTTCGATATCTAGATGACGCTTTTTCGTTTATAAAAAAAAAAAACAACATTAAATATCGAAAATTGTGGTACGTTTTTTAGTACTGCATACGGGTAGGTCGATTTTCGGCTACAAGCGAGACTAGTTTTTATTATTCCGAAAATATGTGTACATTCAAATAACGGGTGGCGCAAAATTAATCCTTTAATTCTGTTTTTGAATTACGTTTTTACTAAATAAATATTGTGATTAATTTTGCGTCACCTTGTAAAAACCCGACACTAGTTGTGTATAAATTTTCGTTTTATGGCACGATTCTGTGACCACGTGATTATACTTTTCACTACTCAAGTAGTTGAAACAATAATTTTATTACAGATTTATTTAAAACCAAAAAAAGATACAGTGCTCAACTGCGCTTATGCGTCTAACTATCATTTTAAATAAAATGCAGTTGCGTGTGCCTTAGTACCCACTGCTTAACCACTTCAAAGTTGAAACACAATAAAGCTGTAAATTGCACCAGCCTCATTAATTAATCCTACATAGTCCTGTACACATACAATTTTGTACATAAATTAATTCATGGATAATTGGTATCTACCCTTAAAGCCAAACATTTTTGACTCGCTCTGACAAAACGAAACATTTTTTTTTTATTCTGCTTGTGCAAATTATCAACGATAATTAAACATTTTTGAATGCAAATTAAATAAATAATTCTCGAAAGAAAATCAACGCGACCAATAACGAATAATAATAATCAGTGGGCTACCAAACCTACATACCATTCAAACCCAGAGCGGGTAAGTGAACGCACGGTTCACTGTACTGTACTGTCAGTGTTATTGGCTAGGAATTAATTTTTATTTATTTTTTGATACTCGCCTCATTGTGCGTGCGGTTTTAAGCAAAATTGCGGCATTGTGGTTTTTGTGATACCAATTAAATCGTCTGAATATGGAATCAGATTGGTGTGTCAACATTAAATATACACATAATTATAGCAGAGCTGTAATTGTTTTAATTACAAAGAAATGTTTATTTAATTTTTGAAAACTTTTCCAAATATGTACGGACGTAATTGCGTTAATTTATTGCTTCTTTGTGCATTATTGCGCTTAAGTGATATTATACTCTTCTCTGTTCATACACTGGCAATCACTAGGATGAGGCCATACATTTTGCAATCGATTTTCACTCTTTATAGGTACCCGTTGAATATTTTTTACCCTAAAACTACCAATGTACCCGTTGCGAAAAAGAGATTGTCTTTTACGTAGTATGCTATGACCCTAAATATATATACGTACTGTTTAGATGGGCATCGTAAGCTTCTAGTTATAAGCTTCAGATTGAAATTAGATATATGTATAGTTGTAAGTCATTATTATAGCTTGCCGAATGCCTAAAGGGTAAAGGGGGCTTAGCTAGAGTTTTAAAAAAAATCAGTCACAACACAAGCCTCTGCTACAACGAGCGTACACACTTATACCGTCTTTATTCCTAGTTTTTTATACAGAAATGTTATCTTTTGTGCAAAACTTTCCATATTCTCAATGTCAATACCCATCACATAAATCTGCCTATACACCATTCAACTAATCCACGTTTGGCTAATTTGAAATTCCTGAAGCTGACGCAATGTATAGCCACAAAGCCGCAAGCTTTTCACTGAGATTTGCACACTGTCATAATTATACAAGATGTGAAATTTCCACAAGGCATATAAAATTCCATGAATTGAGGTATTCTAAAAAAAAAAAAAGCCAACAACAAATTTCACGTCTATCATAAAGGCTCTCCGGACCCGGAGCAATCTGAATACAAGTGCAAACTGAATATTTACACAAGAATTCCACCGGCAGCACAACCAGAAAATCGCCGTCAGATACAATTATTCCAGTCTCACCCGTTCCTCGCATTCTATTTAACACATTGTCGTTTTCACTCACATTGTGTGCAAATAGAAATGGAACCCCCCATTAGCAGTGTTGCCAGAACTTCAGAAAGGAATATGCTAGACACAAAATAAAATTCTAGAATGTAAAAAGCCAAAAAAAAAAAACACAGTGGCACCCCGGGAGTGCCGACAGAAGTGAAAACTTGAAAAATTACGTGTCTATTATTTGATTGTGCAGAAAATTTAAGAGTTTTTTTATTCATTATTAAAAACTCCTACTATACAAAAATTATATTACAATTTTAATTTTCATTTAATGCGCTATTGTATATGAAAAATAATGCATATTATTTTACATAGAAAAATTGCAATCTATTGCTTAATACGCAAAATTACAAATATATGAAATGTAAAATTTAATTAATTGGTATGCTTGTTTTAATCAATTTCAAGAAATGTACTTTAACATGGCACACACACTTTCCTACATAGTAACACGGAAAACATCTTGTAGGCAAATTCTCTAAAAAGAAGCTAGGCACTTCAAAAATGCTTAACAAATTAAAATGTGTTTTCATCAGCTTTTAAAAAATACAAACAGTCATCTAAATGTATTTTTCCTGCCTATCTGTATAATATATAAGTTTTTGAAACAAGGAACTTTATTTCTACTGAACATTAAAGTATCAGTCTTCAGAAACAACAAAACAACAAAATATCAACAGTACCCATTTTTGAAATATGAACGATATTTTAATAGCAAAAATGCTAAAATGGCATCACTTTCCATTAGTTTGACTATTTTGTCAGGGAAGATATTTTAATAATTTCTCTGAGTGACAACAAATTCGCTAGTGCCGCCGACGGGAGGCGAAAAGGTGTTGGACTCGTACTACCTTTTTTCTTTTAAGAAAACCGCAAAATTTGCGATCGTGAAAAGTTTCAATAAAATTTACCGCCATTCGTTTGTAGATATTTGTTGGATATGGAAGTCTGCAGATATAGAAACTTTTTCGGCTTTAATTTGTTTATGCATATCGAGTACCCGTCTATGGGAAACCCCAATTGAGCATTCAAGTCACGTACAAGAATTAATTCATGTAGATTGGGCAACAATTACAGTCCTAGCTATAAATATGCGCTTGGGGTGAAAGGGACCACAGAAGGAACTAAAGTCCATACCACTTGAAACCAAATCGGATGTGTAAAAACCGTCTTCCTTATGGAGCCTGATGGCGTCAAATAGTTCGGAACGGACTACAGCAAGAAAAAGGGTTCCGCATTTGCTTCGAAAATTTGTTGCCTCTCAACACACATCTGCAGATGTAATGTGAAAACAAGGATAGAGGATATTGATCGCAAATAGGTGCATATCCAATGAATTAAATTACATGTAGGGAGGATAGATGGGTAAAGGCATGTGTTGTGTAAAGTATAATGCAAGGTGACGATGCTCGCACTGAATAAATGTGGGTGGCTTTTGTGCCGTGATAATAAATTGTTCAGGCCTTGTCAACCTCATTTAGTGCTGAGAACTGATGTGTATGGTAAGGTGTGCACAAATTGATGCGTTACATTATTATTATATCGAGCCCATTGAATCAGCAATTCCTTAATGAAGTGTCAGACGTAAGACAGAATGCCGATGACATTTGATTGCTGTTTCACAGATGCCTTTTCAGCGCGAACTCGTATGGGACACATTTGATAGATACTTCAATTAAATCGGAGAAGCTCGTAGTTGTAGTAGTAGTTGTATGCGGGAATTAACCTACTGGAATACAACTGTCATTGACCCATTTATTTTAAAAAATCACTCTTGGAATACCGCCGAAGTTGATTCGAAAAAATCAATCCTCAGAAAAACTAGCAGGTTGTAATATGTAAGAATGACCATTGACCACCTATAGCAAAGGTGTATATTGTAGCGTCAGGACCTGCTTAATCTAACTCTCTGGCTCTGTATGCTATTAACTAGGTTAAGTAAACATTTTGGCGACGATCTCCTTAAAGGGGAGCAAAATTTAAACGTAAGTCATCACACTGAGATATATTTACAATAAAAAAATCAAATGAAAATCCGTTTAGCTTTTTCGTGTTTAAACATTTCACTAAAACAACATAACTGAACTGAATTTTATTTGCATCGAATTCACACATATTTGGTGTTCAAGTAATGAACATTTCAATAATGTATCTATTTGCCTTAATTAGTTCATGTTAAAAATTATTCATAAAATATGAGTGCGTTTAATTTAAATATAATTCTATTTATTAAAAACAGTTTGAACTGAAATATTCAAACAGATTTCTGTTCAAATAAACAATGAACAAGCTAAGCTATATTTCGTTTGAACAAATAATGAATACGTGATCGATGAGGCATTAGCAAAACCATTGTAAACAGAACATTGTTTGATCAAGCATGAATGAGTTTGTTTTCAGCAGAATTATATTTACAACGTTTGGAAATAAAGTATTCGAACCGATTTACATTTATTTTGACCATGTTTGAATAAACGTTTTGTTAAAGCACCGTTATATTTCGTCTTTCAAGTGAAAATGTGCAGTGAAAAGTGGCATTCAATAAAGGTGCGTTGATTGTGTCGGTCGAAATATTTAATTATGCAATGGAAAATTAAATCGCGGACATTAACTCATCAGTGTCAAATTTAGACGCCTGAAGCACATTGTACGTGATTTCGACAGACGTGAATCAGGATTATAATGGTATTCATGACCTTTGGAGGAGTGGAATTTGACATAATAATAATTTTGTTTTTGACTAATGATATTGACCTTTATGTATACTGTTGTCCTATTGAGGTTAAAAAATTTGATAAATATTTTCAGTCTTTTGAAATTGGGAAAAAACTGTGTAAGACCCTGAAAATAAATAATATTTCCTATTTTACGAGTCCTCCCATATATATTTATCCAATTAATAACGGAAAATGTTATTTTAGAAATAAGTAATAAAACTACACTTATTCAATAAATGGAAATCGTTTTTTTTTTATGACGTTACTTACATATGTTTTTCCAGGTTCCACTTCAATCTTGATGGATGCAGTAAAATTAAAATGAGTTATATAATGGGAAAAGTAATTAAATAAGCGAAATGAAAAAATATATACCTATATACAAATATATTTATTTAAATCATAAAAAGATTTAAAAAGATACTCATTCAAAAGTCTTAAATATTTTGAATTTAAGTTAAACAGATTTCAGTTCAAAAATTTGGATCTACATTCTGTTAGACGAACGTGTTAATAAGTTTAATTCAAATAGATATCTGATTAAAAAATTTCCATTGAATATATATATTTATTTCAAACAGAAAACGAGTTGATCCAATTGAAGACCAACTACAATGATGATTCAAAGTAATAAAGTAATTCAAGTTTAAATTAAACAAAAAACCTTTTGGCACCAAATCATATTTTTTGAATTTGATTTAAACACGAATGTGTTTAGTTTTTTTCTCGGTACAGAAGTGGTACTGACATGCTTAAAATCAAGACTTCTTTTCCCTCCTTCAGGAGTTTTTTTTCTAAGATTTCCGCCACATGGTAACTTTAAGTTCTGCCACAACTACTATTTCCGAATCTTAACAGCTTGTCGAGCGGTATGGGGCTAAAGTTCAATTGCATCACTTCAACTGGTGCATCCGTGATCGTCTCATGAACGGAAGAATACAAACATAACTAAGGGATAAACTATTCTAGAACCTTTTACAAGCTTCATAAAAAATACTGAAAGAATACAAAAGGATAACAAACTATTCTAGTTCCCTTTCTCGGACACATAAGCAAATAGACAAGACAAAAGGTGATTAGTGAAAAACATAAAACATATTTATATCCTTTCAGAATGGTCTTTTTGTTCGGAGTTACGTTACTTATTATATAGATAAATCTTACATTTCGTTGACAAATGCATTATTCTTAACAATACTCTTGACTAATAAAACGGCAAGAAACTGTAAGTTAATGTTGTACCACACAAGAGTGTTTCGCAAATGTATTCGCCCGATTTATATCAAATGAGTGTGAACACTTAAACGCGCGCATTACGAGTACGGGCCTCGCAGATGATAAAAAAAAAAAAAAACACAACCGTTTCAACTGACTGACAAGGTTAATTACAAGATAGACTATTTCTTGGAATTGAAATGAAAATGAAAATGTAGAATTGACAAAATTGAAATTATGGGAATTGAAATGAATTAGAATTAAAATATCGGTGATAAAAGTTATTGGATACCTCCGGTCAACCGTGGTGGTTTCGGTGGTGCTGCGTCAGCATGATGGCCTGTCGTAACTCGCGCGACTCACCACAGTGCTATATAAATAAATTGCTGGTTCCTAATGAACTTGAAGTGCTGCTAAATGCTGATATAATGGACTGCCGACACATGAAATGAAATCAATGTACCCTCTGCGATCGCGGGTCCATTTCATTTCCGCAAAGCGCGCTGGCATGGTAACTCGGTCTTCGAAACTCGCGCCAATAGAGTCCAAGATCAACCAGTGCCTTTGGCTCCGTCAAATAGACCGAACCGACTAGAGCATTGATTGGCACTCACCAGCACCACAGCTTTGGCAAATTTCGCTAAGCTACCTGGATTAAACTGGAACCCAGAGCCAAACCCCTTAAACAATTTTATTTTAAGCCAAATTCATTAACACTGGGTGTTGGAGCCGACACGCAACCTATTTCGTAAAAAAAGTGTCAGTTCTTTACTTCGAAAAGTAAATTCGTTTTTCTGACATTATAAACCACAAACAATGCGAACATTTTTTAATCAAATTGTACGAGCAGCGAAAAGTTTCCTGACCGCCGACACTGATTAAAATCCAAAGGTGGTCCCGGTGTTCGAAATGGGAAATTAATTTAACGGACCTCTTTGAACCGATGTCGTTGTTTCATTCGCGGCATTTTTCTTTCTTCTTATGGTCGTCTACATTGTTGCTCTGTTGTGTCGCTTTCGAGTGTCCTGGTCACAAAGGTGAATTTGATATCCTTCTGGATGGCAGCTTCCATAAGCACAAATTAAATTTGCCAACACAGTCAGCACATGCCCCGCCACATCGACTTGTGTCTAGATGAAAACAAATCAACAACGTTAACGTATTCAATCTGAAACAAATAGTGCGATACCATCATATCAAAATCAGGGCGGTTTTGGAAATATATCTGATTGAACGGCAACCACACCAAATCCAGTCGTGCAAAATGGCAATCCTGGATCAGTGCCTAACGTCACCATGGTGTGAGTAATTAGTGTAATTATGCACGGGTAGTAACTTATATTTATAACATTTCACAATATTTAAAATTTCAGTCTATACTCTTTTGAGACCAAAATTCTTACAGAGCATTTTTCTCGGAGTGTAATCATTTTATAGTAGACGCTCGATATCGAATAGTGAACTACTAAAACAACGCCTGCTCACTATATCGAAATTATTCACTATTTTGAGCGGTAGTTTTTAAACGTTTACTTTAATTGATATAAATAAACTTTTTTTTTCTTTTGGACTTTTTTTTATTAATTCAACAGTTTAAACTTAAAATACAACAAAAAACGTATTTCAAAACAATAAAATGGGAAAAAAATTGTATCAATCTTTAAAAAACACAAACATAAAGACTTTTTTTGAGGAACACGGAGATAAATACATATTTATTTATTTTTCAATAATTGCAATTACAAGAATTACATTTTTGAAAAAATTTTAATTGAATTTTACGAAAAATAAACTGAGATTTTCATAGTGTCAATCGATTCTCCGAAGCTATGTTATTTCCCAGTGAAAATTGTTCGTTCTAATCTCCTTGGACTATTTTCGTTTACAAAACAAGTCTTTAAAAAAAATGCTAATGCTCATGCTAGTTTCACTAGGAAAAAGTTATAGTTCCTTGCAATAGTTCCTTAAATAATTTTCCGGATTTAAGCACCAACCTCATCTGTAAATTTCATAAGCAAGAATTTCAGCAAAGTTGCGTTAGGGCTGTATAAATTCGTCAGGTATGGTTTCAAAAAATAGCACGCGTTGACATTTTCATTGGTATTTACTTACTGCACACTTTTGCATTCGGAGGAGCGAACTGTAAGTTCGTGTTTCAAATACGATTTTTTTAACATTTAAGTCGTACGTAAAACATATTTAAAAAATAAAAAGAAAAGTGGAGGGTTTTTTGAAAGCAACAAATAGCCAGATATGGGGGGTTTTCGGATTAATCGGGGGAAAAATATCTTGACCGTCTGGCAACGCTGACTCTCCACCTACAGTTTTTGTGAGAGGTCTGACAAACTTCTTAAAACGTGCAAAGCTTGTTCATTTTAAGTCGGTAATATGTGTCTCAAACATTATTTCTGCAACTTGCACTTACACAAAACTTGGAATAATTTACAAGATGCATTTTTGCAGCCTAAACAAAAACAATAAATAGGTAAGCAGTTCTCATAAACATTTCATACTAAAATTTGCAATCTTATCTTTTTTTTATTTTAAATATTTTTCTATTTTTCTTTTTTTTTTGATTCCACATACTGACTTCTTTTTTTTAATGTATGATTTCAAGGACCAAGACTATCTGCTGGCCTAAAACTATGTTTGTTTTGTTCAATACTTTGTATACCTACCTACCTTTTAAGAGTTTCTTCTGTGATTCATAATTTTATTTTATTTTTTGGAAATGAAAATTGTTTTTGTTTATATTTTTATATTTGTGTTAAATTTTTGATTTATTGTTCAGTTTACCTAAAAAAAAAATATTTTTTGCATTATTTTATTGAAAAAGGCATCTTTTTTTCTCAAGTAAAGCATTTTTTCGTCCAAATTGGTTGGCAACGCTGCGCTAGATAATAAAAAAAAAACACCCAACCAACCTCTTAATAAACAAGAAAGTTTCTGCGACTCAGCCGTGAATTTTCTTTTTCTTTTGTTATTTTTTATTTAATTTGGAGCGGTATGTTTGAATTATGTAAACACACATGAGACGTTTTATGCTGAAAAATTGGAATTTACTAGTTTCCAGTGTTATCTATTTATATTTTCTTAGGACAAAAACAAGTTCTCTTTTTGTTTTTGAACAACGACTAAACTTAAATTTACCCTGCGATATATAAAATTAAACTCAAAGTTTGTTATCTCTACTTTCTGCTGCATTTTGTATTGTGAATTGGCCTTTTCAATTAAGCGCTGGTTAATGAGAGATTTTATTAGTGACCTGACAAAAAACTTTTCACTAAGCTGTTTGTCCATTTGAAGAGTATACTCTTTACATTTATTGTTGATCAAGCGAGGTTGTAGACCGGACCGATACGCTTTCAAGGATACCTACGATTGAAATGAATAAGTGAGACCTTCAAGCAAAAATGCGCAACACAAAACGACAAATTGAAATTAAATCAAACTTTAGTTAGATAGAAAAAGAATACCCTACCGCCCACCCCACTACGAAACAAACTTTCTACTTGCGTTCGTTGAAGGAGTACATATTTAATTCACTTGCAGGTAGGTGGTTTACAAAATCAAATAAAGACCCTAATGAAGCAATTTCCAAGAGAGGATAACCATGTAAAACCGTACATTGCATACTAATGAATGTCCCATAGCCAAAATGGACGTTCACTCGTACTAAAGCAGTGTTCACTTACCGTTCACCTTGGAACCATCACACATCACCGATACTTATCTTCACAACTAGATGCTCAAAGAGAATTGAAAAAAAAGGCCATGAATCACGGTTCTCTTTCATTCGTTAAGAGCGATACCTTTTCTGTGATAATGGGCATTCTGTGTCCTCCCAAATTAGGTTAGCTTAACTAAAGTCCATCCGAAGATACTAGTAATGTGTCCGCCTTTACCTTCATCTTGCTCTACCTTGCACACACAAGGATATCGACATCAATTTATCCTTTTAGTTCTACTTTGTGCTTGCAACTGGTAAAGGACCCATTAGGGGATACAAATTTCAACGGCACGAACATGTGTAAGAGACGACAGATGACATTTCCCACTTGTGAAGATATTAGTTCATCTTTGGTGTGTTCAATGTTCATGCTTTTGGGTTACTTTGATGACAGACATTTCCACTTATCGTCATAATCTTTCATAAGTACCGTACAGGAGGTGCCACTTTGGGCGTCATTATCGGTTGTTTGTCTGGTATGCGAACAGTTTTTGTTCGCGTGCTAGAACCAGGCGCCAGAAAACTTCCCCTAGACAGATAATACGCTGAGAGATTATAACGAAATCCAAGTGCGTGGAAAAGTACAACCAATGTTCGCCTTGCTTGTCGTATAGTCCAACTGAAGATATAAAGATGGTTCGTGGGTAATTGAAAGATTTATTGACCTTACATCGACAAAGAATCGAATACAGGAGCTGATGCGAACTAAAATCGGCATTTCAGATTTCAACAGATGGCTAATCAGTTTCAGAAATTGTAATGACCATAATAAGTTATTTTCTAGCCGAAATTTTGTTTGATTGTCGTCGGTTTTCATAAGGTTGACACAGTTGTGGAAAATTAACTGGATGAAGCTTTCAAACTCGTTATATTTGCACTTCGTGTGTTAAACTACTGAACTTTTCAACTTCAAAATGTAAACAATAAACTACCGTCGCAATAGCGAACTCGGTAGATGCCCTTGCCGGTCAGTCAGAAGTCAGACTCAGGCGCATAAAGAGAACTGAACTCAATATCACTGACCCACTCACCAGTGTTGCGGCTGGAAATTTTAAAAAGTGGAAATAATTTGGCACGGGCCTCCTTTATTTCCACTTTTTAAAATAAGGAGCCCCACACAAAATACTTATATGGCAAAAACAAACAGCAGCAAAAACATTTATTTATAACAAACAAAAAAAGCCAAAAAAAACTTTTTCGTTCAATAAAGTATAAAATCTTACTTAAATTGAAAAAGGGACCATTTCGATAATTTTTAAAAAAGGGGGGCCCGAGGTCTTGAGGCTCAAAAAAGGGCCAAACGGCAACGCGGCCGACCACCGAGCAGCGTTTGCAGTCCTGCACCTAACACTTCTAACTAATATACAAGAGGCATTTCCCTGTCTATATTCATTCTGTTCGTTTTTGTTTTTGTAATGAAGTGTTGCCACTTTACAGTTTTTGCTAGTTTTGGAAGCATGTATAGTCGCCTAAAAAGTTACGTGAGTAGGGCGCAGTATTAATGGGTCAGGACATGAACGTTCGTAACAATGGTAAAACGAGTCAACACTAACTACTTTTCTTAACAAGAAGAATATTCGTTCCCCGCAATTTGTATCTTTTCAGACATTATTATTCATCGATTACCTGTTGTGTAAACACAGAATAAATGAACGTCACCACTGGAAGAGGTTTGGTTGTTTATTCAGTTATGCATTGTTGCTTCTGCGTATATGCGTGGTAAGCAACAATGATATTTAGCTATCATTGGTACCATAAGCATTTTTATGGTACCATATACTTAAGTTAACATAGGCATTTTTTGTACCGTATACGTAAGCTAACATTAGAAGTTTGTATTATTAGCCATTATTGATACCATAAGTAATTTAATTGTATAAATAGAGTTAAATTTGAAGAAATAAAGTAGAATAAGTTCGTCCACCAAACAACTTGTTTTAGATTACCTGACTAGTATCCCCCCACCAGAGGTAAGGTGCCTGTCAGGAACCAAACACCTGTAATGAAAATAAATCTTCTGTGGCTAAATACGAGTATAGTCCATTGTAAACTTTTGTTGGTATCCTCCGGAGCTTTGATACTCGTTTCCATACAAAAACAAATTTAGTTAGTTATTTTTCATTTCAAAGTTGCATTCTATGGCAAAGCACAGGAGCATATAGCACCTACATATATATAACTGACTGATTCAGTATTCAATGGCAGTGTTGTCCAAGCGTAGAGTAAACGAACAGCAAACATTCAGTACCACTTTATCGAAACTCTATTCACGGCAGCAGCTGTAGGTCCTTGCCATCAGCAATAACATTTTGAAATTCACTTTACTTCTTGTTGTTGTTGTTTATATTTGGCAGGTCAAATTCCAGGTGAATGGAAAAGTTCCTAACATAAGTAAAGTTTAAGAGTTTTGAACTCTTTTCGTTTTCTAAGTGGCAAAAGACATGAACTGTTCTTTGTTGATTTTCAATTGGACTTTTTATAGATTTGGGGATGCATGTCCTTAGATAATGTGAACTACAATGGTATCTCACTAAATAAATCTATGCGTTGTTAGTCAGCGACAAGGATACGTATGTTTAGAAGTTCTCGGCCTGACATTAAGTGAGGACGTCTAATATATTGACAGCGATCTCACTTTAGTCGCTTTACAAAAAGCCTTAAAGTTTTGCCTTTTTTTTTTAAATAAGCTCTCTCGAGCTTGCAAAAATTGCCGTAGCGGACGGTTTTTCACGTCCTCATGGCGGGGTATTGGTTAAAGTTTCCATCTAGCAATAATCGCAATTCGGTAGGACCTCTTTGGTTACGATATCGCCTCTGCGCAAAGCTTTCTTCATCTGAAAGACGAAGAGGTTAGTTATAGAGGAGCCCTGGTCGTTAACAAAATTAAGATTGTTTCTGTACGTACTACCGAGGTACTTTTCCCTTGTACATGTTCATTTTAAAGATGATGCACTCAAAGAACCAAGCAACGCAACAGGGCTCAACGGAACTGCTTATGCAGATGATGCTGAAGTTTAAATTTTGGGAAAATTCTTTGGCTGCATCCGGGACGCCTTCTTGCTGGCGTACTGGACGTGTGCTTTAAAGTTCAGCCTGTTGTCAAGCATTGAGACATCAGGTACATCAGTGACTCCTTCGACGTAATGGTTTGGTTCCACGGACTTTCAGCTGGTTATCAAGACAGCCTTGGTCTTGCGAGCAGTTAGTTCTAGGCCAGTAATCTTCAACTTTTTCTTGATTCCAGCAACTGCCAGTGGCGGACTCTATCTCGTGGATGCGTTTGGCCACCGTTGCCACGGCGATATCGTTAGCAATAACGAACTCCCTGTGATACCTTAACTTCCTACCGGTTAAGTAACTTGTAACTATGTTCCGCAGGTAATACGGCGTCTCCATTCTGACCAGGGACCTCATGATACATGACCAGTTCCCCGAATTACGTCAAGCGTCACAACTGCGCAGTATTTCTTTTTTCCTCTCCTCCATTTTCTTCCCAGTATTGCTTCACCTGCTGTTCTGCTTCTGCTTCTATCCTATTGGTAGCAAAACCAGATATTGGAGTTTCCATCCTTTAGGAAAGACACCCTTCTCAAGGCAATCTTGCAGAGGTTTTTACGAAAACAGAGCCACACACAATATAGTAGTCAATAAATCAAGCAAAAAAAATGTGTTTCCAATTAAAACCGCTTTCGAATCTGTTTCCAATAAACTGCTAATGGCATAACCTTTCTTTTTAGCTGAACAACAGGTAGATTTGACGCGTGTTTATATTTTAGTTTATTTACAAATTGTAAAAAAAGATAAAGTTGAGAAACGCATTAACAATTTCATTTGATCAAAAATGCGCTTAAGAGCAAAAGAGTATAAAACCATCGACGGGTAAGAGGATTATTCTCGATAAAACAATTAATGTGTCGGACCTGAAACAAATGTATAAAGGGTGTCACAAAATTCATAAATGACCCAGTAGGCCTTACTAAATTTTTGTATTACCTTCACCAGAAATACTTTTTAGGTCACAATGGGCAATTTGATTTTTTTTATTTTTCAATGAACGTTAAGATTGATGGCGTAGACTTATTTGAGATACAAATAGCTAACCCCATAGAAAAAGATTTGACAATTAACGAAGCTATTAGGGCCCATACACTACACATGCCTGCATGCGCATACAGTGCTTGCGCATGCAAACTGCCAGTGTATGGTGCAGAGACAATACTGAGACCACCAACTCCGGCCGATTTCCCGTTACAAGCTATATTATGGAGTATTCACGTTTGGTGCGCTAGTATTCTTACATAGAAAATCGTATTGACAGATGTCACGAAACTTCAAAAATTCTGCTCACCAACACACTCCCAGGAGATATGAGACACTTCCGCTGTGGGCAATGTTGCTGGCAGAGTTCATAGAATTTTATCCGTTTAATTTGAAATTGTTCGTTACGTGTGGATAATATTTTTTTTAGGAATAAGTGCACATTTGCTTAAAATGTTCATGAAAAATTGACAATGTAGATTGGTTGAGGGAAAATGAAAACATTTTGAGCAAATCTTCTTCATTATTTAAGAAAAATTTACACACGAAATGAAAGTTAATGATATCCAAAAGCGGAAAATACACAACCATGTTTGTCCTAATATGTTTCTAGTATATAGAACATCAACTTTAGATAGTTTTACTAACCAAACAAATCAAATTATTCGCCTTTTAACAATTTGTAATAACTAACCAATGGCGTTCAGTAATGAAAAAATGTGGTATTCCCGAACTCTTTCACATTTCCCCACGGTTGCCGAGGTTGGCAGCATTTATTTTTGCATTTTTTGTATGTTTTTGCATGTCACACGGATTCTTTTTTGACATAACACCGATAAGAAAACAAAATGGCGAACTGTTTTAGCCGGACTTTCATTACTTTTACTTTTGAAATATTGTTCAACAATAACAACAAGTTATTCCGCGATGTGCTGCAGTTTTACTAGACATAAGCTTTATAGCTCTCCACACAAATGGCGGCAAATTTAAATCATTCCTAAAATTTTGGAACGTTGGCTGCCCGCAAATGTGTTAAAAAACTGTGGACGGTTACTGGTTTCAACAAGGCGGCGCGCCATACCATGTTGACAATTCGTCCTCTTTTAACGAGGACAGTCCTCTTTTGCGCTACTATGTCCTTTCCGATTTTTTTTAACTAAAATAAAACAATTACATGACTCTTTTTATCATCTTTCTACGATAAGAAATATACAAGTGAGTACTTTCTCAATTCTTACAAAGCTGGCGTTAGATGGACTCCAAATATTTTGGGTGAAATTTTGGAAAATTTTACCATTGTTAGTTCGTTAAATTAAAATCGCACCAAGTCAATTTCTTTTATCAACCCTACAAATATTAAAAATATTAATGTATTTTAACCATTTTCGACTATATTTTCGCTTAAAAAAAAGCGTCCTCTTTTATGCGATTGAAAAATGGTCACCGTAGCCATACCGCACTGCAAATTAAACAATGCAGTTTCTGCACAAAGAATTGGCTGGGCATGTGCTGTCAAAAAGAGAGAAGATCTTTAGATTTAACCCCTCCAGACTCCTTTTTGTGGGATTATTTGAAAAGCAAAGGAGCATTGACGAGCTCAAGGAATTACCGCCCGAGATGCTCGAAAATGTGATGGAAAACCAGCAGAAATGACACATTTTGCTTTGGTCAATAGAGCCTGCCACTTGATTGATGTTGTATTTAAAACCTAGCCCAAATAAATTTTTAAGAACCAAATTAAATAAAAATACCTCTTATATGGAAATCTGTTTTTTTTTTATTAACAAACCGACATAAAAGATGACCCGTTATATATTTACTTGGTTGTTGGTTAGATTTCCCATTTGTTGGCATTCACTTCTCGGTTAGTATTATGTACCTTCTTAATGCGAGGTTGCTCTTATTGTTGACCTACATACCTATATCACAATCAATGAATGTAGTTACGTTCCTCTCTGCCGGCCTGCTTAAGAAGGACGCATTTCTTGAAGGAAGAGGAAAGTTACTGAAGTTACATAGGTATGCGATCAATTTAATGATTTTGTGCAAGGTAGTCCAGCAAATTCGAAAAATACTCTGTGAAATTCATTGATGATGCCATAATAAATATATGTATAGTTCATACCTAGCCTGATATCGCAAAAAACCCAAATAATCCTTTTACATAATACATTCCATGAATGGTCGTTATGTCCATGGAATGTATCCACTCTTGCATATTCCCATACGAAGTTTCGACACTTGAAATTGATATTTAATAGGAAGGTGCTCAGCGCTCTTGCGAAAAGCCAATGTCAGCCAAATTAATGATACCCTTGATCAAACCGACCCAATCGCAATCGAGAATTAATTTTCGCTCTGCAAAAGGACCCATTCGCATTCCACCCACTGACTTTATAGATAGATACAGCACACAGACGTACACCCATCGTCGAAAATCAATATCGAATGACGATGGGTAAAATTAAGGACGTCCTCTCATTACACAAAGGACAATCGTAGTGGTCGTTGAATTGATTGTAATTCGTTCTGTTACTCTTCAGCAATGGCTGTATTACAAAGGGAAAGTCGGTCTGATGCCCACCCCACCGTGGGATTAATTGAATTGAAATTTTCACGTTAACATGATTTGTTTGCTTTCGACTAAGTAGTACGAGTAAATATGCATACAGTACTGTGAGTCTCTGAACCATTTATGAATAAAAGAAAGCCGACATCTTTTAGAGAATACATTGGTTATACTAAAAATGTACTTCTTTTGGGAGGGAGAACTAATGTGATGAGTTTAACAAAGGAAAACGGTAAAAGCAAGAGATGATCTGCTCTTTTTTACTTATATCAGAAATATTAACATTGATTTTACTAGAGTCCCTTTAATTAATGCAACCTCTTAAAGTGCGCAGTTGTTTATTGTTAAAAACGACTAGTTCTGTCCACTGTATTTTAATTTAATTAAAAGCCCGTAAACTACCAACGCCCGTACCAACAATTTGCGCCCTCTATATCTACCTGAATCTATTTTTCCAGCATTGATGGAATAGTCTTCCTCGCTGTATTATATAGGATTACTAAACTCATTTGTATTCTTAGTCCACATCCACGCTAATGACAAAGATAATGGAATTCATGTGATTCCCACAAAGTTCGATACAAAAACCAATCAGCTTAATCGGTAATTTGCAAACCAAATCCCTCACTCTATCCCCTTAACAGGCTTCCGAGGATTTATATCCTCGGTAATCTCTTGCGACACATGATAATGTTTCAGAGATCAGCACCGCAAACAAAGTGTACAAATACTTCTTGCTTGAACAAATTTACATAGTTCATCTACCCCCAACACAAATAAAACATGTACGCCAGGATTTAATTAATGCATTCTCACTCGGTTTGCTAAACCAACCCGAAACTCGAAACTATACCATCTACTATACTATCCATGTCCAACTACATTCTGTAAATTAGTTAGCTTTGTATTAAACCGACAATCTAAGGCAAAAATGGGACCAAGGCAACCGGACAATTTCGTACTCGTTCATAGTTGTGCTTTAGCACAATCGTGTTTTGTAGTCTAAGCTAGCAAGTTTAATCCAACTTGAGCTTCCCGTTCGCAGACAACGTGTGGCCGAAGGGTACCCCGCACACCGCATAGACAAACAGGACAGAGATTTTATTTTTCATTTCGTCACTATGATCCTTTTAACTGGGAATCCTTTTTTTGCCTTCTACACCGCTGTGCCATGGCGAGGTAATTCAATGAGGCTGTACGTTCCTTTCTCATTAGGTGTGGTATAACAGCTGGCGGGCGGGGCGTTAGAACATCCTTACATTAGAGACTTCGTTTTTTCTCTCTCTTTCTCTTTTGATACTTTTTTTGTCGTTTTTTTTGTGGCCCATGCTGCTTTATTATACGAGGTGCATCTATGTAAAGTGTGGTTACAAAAGAAACTTGTTGGCACACAAGGTAACTTGAATGCATGCGACAGATATTCAGTGCTGTGCAAATATGAAATGTTTTTTTCGATTTTTCTCCACCTTGTGTAGACAATTTTTTATGGGGACGTTCAAGTATCTAGTATAGTAAGTCTGATAGCTGTGCGACTAGATGTATCCCAGTTTTGATTGGCTTGGATTGGTCATATTAACAAAAGTTTCAGTTGACGATTTTGGAGCGGTAGCCGACATATCTAGTCAAAAAAATCCTGACTGAGTACTAAGTTGACAGTTCGCAGATGCGGCTGATGTATAGAAAAGGTGACGTTCCCGACCAATCTTGTTTTTGCGATCAGGTTACATCTAGTCCAGACCTTTTTGAGTTGTGATGTTATTTTCCTTGATGTTCGATGTTTAGACATAACATTCATCTGTATTGTATAAAAAGGAGTCGACAAGCTTCCACGCACAGGGACGTAGATTTATATGAAAGTGCTAATTTGGCATGGAGATTTTTCGTATGCTCAACAGTGCAGCTATAAGAAAACATCACAAACACTTCGAAAGCTGAAAGTTATAAAATTAAAACATTAAGAGCCCATAAGTTTTTAATGTTAAAATACGCACAATAATGCTAAAAATTCAATCAAAAACTCGCCAATTAGTGCGCTAAAAAGTACATAATTAAAATGTTCCAAAACCAGCATTAAAAATGTTTTGAAAGCCCCCATTAAAAAGGGGTCGAAAAAAGCCCATCATTTAATTGTATAAAAAATAAAGCAATGAAAACGCTTCAAAAAATGCGTCGATAACCGCTACAAAAAAGATGAACAGTTTAGAAAGATAAACGAAATTTTAATGCAATTTGTGTCTGTTTCAAAGTCCTAATTTTGAAACCCTTTTTACCTATGTGCCACATGTGTTTAACTGAAACATTTTCTCCGGAAAATTTTCACAGCTATTATAAGGCCTCATGATGTCAGCAAAGCAAAGTAAAGTAGAATTTTCAGCACGCAATTGCAACAACTACGCTCTACTTAACACTTCGAGACTTACAGTAGTTGTTGTAATCGCGTGCTGAAAATCTTATTTTACTTTGCTTTGCTGAGATCGAAGCTCAAAAAAACACGGCTATATAGTCAAAAAACCTTGTGGCCATTTAATAATGATTTGAGAATATTGTTTTCATTACATTGGATAACTAAACTGATGACTTTCATATAAATTGAATGAAAATCTGTAGCCACCCGATGTAGCATAAATTAATTATTTGCATCATAATTAAAATTGTGAAAAAAGCCGAATAATAAACATACCGCAACCACTATTAATTATATAATAACCAATACCGCCTGAAAAAATATTCATTAAAAGTCAGAAGTTCGGAAGCGCTTAAATTCAATAGGTAATCCTTTTTACATGCTTTCATTTTGTTTTGTTTGGGCCCTACGCCCTACCGATCAGCTTGGACTTTATTTTCGATTAATTATCTGCTTCGTTTGGTATGTTAAAAAAAATAAAACAAAATGCTGATAATTACCATCGATTGACAGTAATAGGTCAGCGTACATCATAATGAGTAGCCTTCGCGTAAAGAGCTCGGCACTATACCATTGCACCCATCACCAGTGTCCCGTCCATTGTTCTGTTTAATGCTCAATATAAAGTCATCCTCTGCCAACGCCACACAGTTGGAAGTTGGCATATATTTTGCAATTTTTCTAAAGAACTTTCTTGCTGAGAGGAGGTGATAAAATCCTTAATATGCACAGCGCCGCACCGTGTCGGTCGATAGGACTTATTCCATTAAAGGTGCTCTTTCTGTACTATTTAGTCCTCTACTACTCAACCATATATTTGTGATTATTTTTGTATAGCCACGTTATAATACTGGTACATATATTACTCATAGGTTAATTTAGACCGGCTTGGTACCTATTAAGGATTTCCATCGACACTGATTAATTAATTTTTTTCACATTTGTGTAAATGTCCAATTGCGTTCATTGCTTAACGGGAATAATGTGAATAATATAAAAATTGATCGTAATAAAGAATTTTAGTTTTGAGCAAATCATTGAAATAGATAGATTTAAGGCCGAATGGCAATAAATTTAGGGACATTGTTAAGTTAAGAGTGCTCGTTAGGAGCCAGTAAGCCAGAGTAAGTAAAATGTTCGTTTTTAATTAAGCTCAATCTTTGTTGTTTAGGATTTAATTTTAAGCAAAACTTAAATAAAAATGAATTCAAAGGTAAAAATTAAAAAATGAGGTCAAAGATCTATTTAAAACTTTGGTTAACCTGTTTTTTTTTTTTTTGTTACAGTTTTACAGTCAGTCGATTCGGTGATATGGATACGATCATTACTATTTTGGGTATGTACGTCTATTGGTTTGGTAATATAATCAGAATAAAATTATGTCCAAGTGGGGATATAAAAAGAATAACAGGAGTATAGCCTTTTTTACACAAAATTGATAAATTGCTTTTTTTATGCAATTGAAGCTTATTGAAATTAAATTAAAATTTAAATAAAATGAAGAATTTCTGGAGAGTTGCTGGGAACTAAAAAATTTAGTGATGGTCCTATCACTTCCAAAGATTGGATATCATTGATAAATTAATATTAGAAAATATTTAATAAATATTTTTTAGTAACAGCTGTCTTTGAACTATTTTCGCTACATGGCTTTGCTTGTTTACGTTCGAATGATGCAATAGGTAAATAATCTCCATTTTACAGGGAGAATCTTAGTATGGCGTTAATCATGGATCCATCAAAACAAATGTATCAATGTGATAAAAAATAAGAAATAATGTACCTTTTAAAATGTAACAAATGTGAAAAAAAACTAAAGTGTACATCACTTTAATCAATAACAAACTGAACTTTTATGTTTGCGTGTTTGTGACTGAGCTACACTTCAATAAACAGATCTTATAAAGGGTTTTTCAACAGGGACGCTACAAAAATAGAGCGACAGGGACAGCAACGACGCCGAATTTCTTGCCGCTCTTTTGACATTTCTCTTCAGTAAGGTTTGCCATTTCATGATGGAAAGATATACGAGCCAACAACGAGTCGAAATTATTAAAATTTACTACCGAACTTCGGAGTCAGTGGCCTCAACGTTAAGAGCGCTACGTCCAATTTATGGGCGTCATAATCGTCCTATCAGATCAACAATTGATCGTCTAGTGGAAAAATTTGAATCCACAGGCACAGTACAAAATGTTCCCGTGCCAGTGAGACAAAGAAGTGCCGAGAATGCCGCTGAGGCTTCAGTTGAAGAAAGCCCAAATGTGTCTATCACAGGTCGTTCTCAAGCGTTGGGCATCTCTGTGACGTCGTTGTGGCGAATTTTGCGAAAAGATCTTGGCCTACATCCTTACAAGATTAAATTGACGCAAGAACTGAAGCCGCTTGACCACCAGAAGCGTCGTATGTTCGTGAATTGGGCTGAGCAACAACTTGAAAATGATTCGGATTTTCATCGAAAAATCATCTTCAGCGATGAGGCTCATTTCTGGCTGAATGGCTTCGTCAATAAACAAAATATGCGGTATTGGTCAGGCAGCAATCCACACGTACTCCATGAGTCATCATTGCATCCCGAAAAAATTACGGTTTGGTGTGGTTTATGGGCCGGCGGCGTCATTGGGCCGTACTTCTTCCGTGATGATCAAGACCGGCACGTTACTGTGAATGGGAATCGCTACCGTTCAATGATAACCGAATATTTTTGGCCCCAATTGGATGATATGGACTTGGAGGACATGTGGTTCCAAAAGGACGGCGCCACAAGCCACACAGCGAATGTCACAATCAATTTATTGATGAAATTGCAGCAGTATCGGCCGATTTATGCTTGAAAACCGTCGAAAATTGGGTTCAGCGTCTGGACTTCTGCAAGCGTGCCCGTGGTGGCCATGCAAAAGAAATCGAGTTCCATACATAATGGCATCGAAAGTAATTTCACAGGAATAAAGAATTTCATTGATATCCAAAACCGTATCGAAAAACTTTTGTAGCGCTCTTATTGAAAAACCCTTTATAATCAAAACAGATCTCAATAATCAGATGTGAAAAAATGTTGAAGCAATTGTTTTCGCTTTGGGACATATAAATCCATGTTCTTTCTTAAAGATTGGACAGTAGTGTAGTAAGCTAACCTGCGAGTTCACAATAAAAATATTAAAGTTTGAAGTTGTTACAATTTTTTGCAATTTAAATAAAATAATTAACAAGTTGGGATTTTATTTTTAGTTTTATTGTTAAAATAGGTTATCATAGAACAAACAATCAAACGCACGTTGTTATGAACTATCTCAAGTGGTTCAATATGCGAATAATAACAGGCGACAGACCAACTGGATACAGACTGTTGGCGACTTCAATGCAGTCTCTTAGCTCAAACAGATCGAAGATTCCCTTAATCCAAACGAATTCGAAGTCTTGTAAGAAAGCTAAACAACTCGATGCTGAACAGTAGAAGTGCTTACGAAGCATTAGCATTAGCAGCTGATAAGCGTGGTCAGTCCAATCAAGGAAGAACCTGCTCCAAAATCCATTGCAATAGTCTTTGGCCTTGTTATAAGCTTGCAGTGGTTACTTTCTCTTTCTGCGTTGCAAGCTGCTCCATTCAGGAGGCTAGCGCGATTAAACGTTTGTTATATGTAGTTTGCAGAACCAACGATGCTATCGGACGAGGTTAATATTGAAGTGAAGGACAAAACTCCGAATATATGTATAGGCAAACAAACAGACATCTGTTAATCGACCATTCAAAGACAAACCTACCGTGGATATTGGACCCTATAGAAAAAGCTTTTCATTTGCCTTTCGTTTGCGTGAATTTTATCTGGAATTTTTGGTGAATGGAAGTAACCTATAGTCTTAAAGCTGAATCTGATTTTCTGAATGGAGAATATTGCTCAAGATAGAAAGACTATCGGATATAAGTCAGGCTTGGTGCAATGGTAAAAATCTTCAACGTATTTTATAGTCTCATATTCAATTATTCGCTCGATCCTTTTTGAGCCACTTTGATAAGTCTCACGCTTTTAAGTTTTTACACTGCTTCGATATGAATCGTGCGAATATATTGGTGCAACGTTCTTGTATGGCACAACATTCATAAACAGTTTCTTACCATTTTATTAGTCGAGTTTATTTTCTAATTGCCGTTCGGAGCCCTGCTTACAATAGCTAAATAACAAAAAGCCCCACTCCTAGGTACTGGCTGTGAGGATAAAAATGCTCCTTTATCTGGTGAGCGTTCAAAAATCTCCGGCTTAGGCTGGGATTGCGATGGTGCATTGACCATTTGGACTTTCATCTCTGGAGGCTGATAAGAATATTTTCAAACACACAATTCAAACACACATTTTTGAATGGCTCACCAGGATGCTCTTGATACTTAATAGACGTCCCTGAGGTGGGTTCCGATGGAAAGGTGGTTTCAAACATCCATCTTCAGCGGATCTCACCAAATGAAAGAGCAAATCATTTCGAAGATGTGCTTCATCTATGGAACTACATTCGGATTTCAGTTTGTTAACCCACGTGACAGCCAAACGCCTATCCAAGTCGCTGAGACGATCACGGATGCACCAGTTGAAGTGATGCAATTGCAAGTTGAAGTTATAATTTAGTTTTTCTACGACACTATCCATTTCAAATTCTTGACATCAATTTTGTTCGAATGCTTTTCTGAGAATTTCGAAAATAAATTGACGTCATGTTGAAATAAAAAAATCTGAATAATTGATCCCAAATTGAATTCGTAGATTCGGTTGTAAATATGATCACGGGAGGGTAAGACAAGCGTGTATCTATTCTTGACCACAAGCCTGCACTGCAAGCAAGCTGTAACGATCCGGAAAGATTATTCCTTCATTTATCTGATCGGGTTGGCAGTTAGCCATTTTACATCTACCATCTGCATCTGCATTTATAATTCTCGGCTTTAATGCCTACCGCATTAGTTGCTAAACGATAATATGAAAGGGGAGGTAGAAAACCTGAGGTCACAACAAATGTCTGTATGATGCTATCCTACAGTTTGGCATTATAGACAGCTGAAAGGAACTCTCAGACCTTATATGCTCAGCGAAGATTCTAAATACAATATGCGCATTGAAAGTGAAATAAAACCAGAAAACATTTTGGTTTTTAAATAAATAGTTTCATTTATTTTTATTTTAAACATTTACATATTAAGTCTTCGCTTAACTTATGTTTATGTATACTTACATTTTGTTTCTAAATTCTTTGAGATTAGAAATCAAGCAAAAAAAACTATTACAAAGATTCCAAGTTTGCATAGCTACATTTCTTGTTTCTAAATTATACATATTCTCGTGTATATATTATATAAAACTTAAGTTTGTAATATTCACATTTTAATTTCATCGTAAATCTTTATTCAAATCGTTAACCTATAAAGCAAGTCTAAAAAGTCTTTAACAATGTAACATGTGTGTATATTAGTAAAATAGGTATCTTTTCAATTTTAATTTTGGTTATGTATTTATTTATATATTATATACCAGTAAAACACTATGTTGCCATTAAATAGCTGTCGAATAATTTTAAAAGATCATAATTTACATGTTAATAGTAATTAAAAGGAATTAGTTAAGCGTTTTGATAGAATTTCTTTCTATTTTCGTTTCTGTTTTAAAATTTATAAATTTACTTACTCTGTCAAAAAAAATAATACAAACTTTACCTTCACAGTTTCGAAGTCTATTTTGTCTTGCTTAGAATCGTACAGTGCATATTGAAACAAACGAACAACCAGAAGGTACTAGATTTACAATTATTGCTTATGAATGCAGAATACGTATAGTTTTGCATTATTTTTAAACTTGATGGATCTCAAAGAGAATATTAATTTGTAATCGTATTGTGAGTAGGTTAGAACTAGGCAGTTACATATTCGAAATTACAAGACGAGTGCATATTAATTTTCATTAAGATTTTCGAGTCAATCTACCTCAAATTGTCATTGAAGTACTATTTTGTAAACGACATTGATATGAGAAAAACAATTGATGAATGAACGAAGGAATATGTGAATGTCCTTATTGTAGAATTTACTTTTGATTTGACTATCGATTTAGTATCTCTTTTTCAGATGAAGTTTACTTATAGTTTCAAAGCAAACGAAAACGTAAAAAGAAAGTTAGAAGTTACCTTGAGCCTAGCTTCTCACAACCTTTCGTTTTCTGTGTGTTTTTATTTTTGGGTTGGAAGGGACCTACCGACCTCCGAACGGCTAATTTGCTAATTGAGAAGCTCCTTAATGAAGGTTATACTCTCGGATGTTTGTCAGACGTTCGCGAGAGGTGGCACAGTGGAAAAAACCTTAACATGCAATTTGTGTTTATCCGAGGACCAAATCTGAATAGTCAAACGTTAATTATTTAATAAGGATATTAGTACGTAACTAGTAGAACAAAGATTGTCATCAATTTGCTTTATGGAGCAAAAAAAACAGTTGCAATAGGCAATAGACGTTATTTTACTTTCTTTCTTTTTTTGCGTTATTGATTGCAAAGTATAGGCTAATCTGTTCACTTTGCAAAAATTAATACTTGTTAAGGGATTGAAAAGACATGTTCCAATCACTGACGGTGGTATTATTCGTTAAACTTAGGGCAAGAATTTACGCAGCCCTTTCCTAAAAATGCCATTATTTTAAATTTTGTCGTGCCAACTTTACTGACGCATGTTTAATGAACTATTCCAGAAAAGTGACAGCTTGTCAAAAGATATTCCGCGATACTAATAATCATTTTTAGTGTCCTGCGGGGAGATTCCGTAAATCAACGATCGTCTAAACCAGAGGTTCCCAAACTTATTTTTCTTATAGACCAGTTTCAAAATTAACCTGGTTTCGGTGGACCCCCTGCTGCTACATTTTTACCATATTCCCAAAACTCGTCAAAAAATGTGAAGATTAGATCTAACGATGGAAATGTGCGTCGCGGTTGAGTTCCAAAAGAAAAATGGTATACTTTCTTACGTTCCATTTATTCGTATTTCGTCGTATTTCATCACTTTGCACGTCTGAACAAGCCTTGCAGGCGGACGGCGGCGCTTTCCACTGAAGATCGAATATGCAAGTTTTTACAAGTAACAGTCGCTAATCTTCTTAAAATAGACTACTCAAACAAATTAAGGGAGATTTGAAAAAAAGGAAATTAATGCTAAATAAACAGGATATCTGATCCATGCCTAACTGAAAACATTTTTCTTTACTATCGAAACCAGATAATTTTTCGTCACTTACAACTGATGAACCCCCATTTTTTGTCATGCCAACGTAGACCCCCGTCGAGTCTCCCGTGGACCCCTGGGGGTCCACCTGGACCACTTTGGGAATCACTGGTCTAAACGATATCGTTTTTGAAACTTCGTTCACCAAAATAAGTCATATTCTGCTCGATTTTTTTTGACAAACGTCACCCTTCATTATATTTGTGGAAAATGAACTGGATTAAGCTCTCAAACTTGTAATTTTAGCACATAGTTGCTAGTTTTGAAGGTCTGTCGATTCGACGATAATCGTCTGAAAAGTTACGGAACGAGTGCCCAGGTTACATTTTTCGAACTCAAAATGGTGAAATTTTCCATACAAAATTGAATATTGTGACCTACAAAACATTAAGTGTGAAGGTTGAAAATGATTATTAGTAAGGCCCGTTGAAAATATAGGTTTAAACCAGAGTGAGGTTTTCTGATTTCCATCTTACTTTTGAAACACACCTTTTCGACAAAACCTCACTTTTTTTTTACGTTACTATGGAAAGCTAGTGTCCAAAATACAAGTGTTCCTTAACCTCATTTAATTGCTATGAATCGCTGTAATTTTCACGGCCGAAACACCCTGTTGTTATATGCGTTCTACAATAAGTAAGCACTACAAAACAAACACGATCAGCGAATAACGACCGAACGAATGTGCGCAAATTCTGACATAACATTTATATAAACTTTTTCTTTCAACTGTCAGTTTCGAGTCGCAATTTGTGCATTGTTCAAAGAACCAGGTCTAGTCTCTACATTGCCACTGGGCACTTGCACATGCCCCTTGCATGTGGCAATGTGTCGCGAAAAAGCTGATAGATGACGGCTGTCATGATAGATTGAGTTGCATCTACATTGAACCTATTAAGCGACAACCAGGTTGATCAACAAAAACGACCCAGAATATTGAGTGAAATTTTCCAAGATCCCGAGAGTTGAGTAATTGTCCCTAAACCAGATAACAAATACCCTAATTACGGCGAGAAGTTTTCATTTTTAAGTCGGCTATAATCTCTTCAGCGCTAGCTGGTTTTGGCTCCCAAGACGGTAGAATTTTCGACTCTCGACTGGGTTTGTGCCCGCTTTTATGTGAAAACTCAGACCCTTTGTTTCGTAGTTCGCCAAATTTGTTTACGTATCTGCTGGAACGTGGCTCGTGTCTATCCTTTAATTCTCGTTGGGAACTAGTCTCCTTATGACGATGATTCATCGAATAGCTGTGAAGAGGATGGTGTTCTGAGTGTGACTGTGATCTCGATTTAGAATGATGCACATAATGTTGACGGGCGTCTTCCTGTTGCTGCTTTTTCTTAAGGTCTTCCAAATGCTTGAGCTTCTGTACGAGTTCTTTGCGTTCCCTGAACAGAAGATAGGTCGCGTCATTTTTGGGCAATTTGTTAAGTGCATCAATGACTGATTTGATTTCGGCGTCGAGCGAAGTGAGCAATGCAGACGGAGATGGAGTTGAGCGTGCTGTCGGAGTTGACGGAGTTGAGCGTGCTGACGGAGTTGACGGAGTTGAGCGCGCAGATGGAGTTGACGGCGTTGATCGAGCGGATGGAGTTGATCGGGCAGATGGAGTTGCTGTGGCAAATGGGTTTGGGCGAGCTTGTGGAGTGGACTTGCCTGTTGGAGTTAGATTAGACGACGAAGTTGATGCTGTTCGTCTTGAAGTAAACGGTATTACAGCAGGGGCTGCCAATGTTGGCTTTACTGTTTTCGGGTTTGGCAATGGCACAGAAGGTATTTGACACTGAGGGGGTGAACTGGTGTCGGATAGTTGTTTTTTGTTACTTTTCTGTTTTGCGACAGGCGGACTAGCAGCGCGGATCTTAGAAGTTGTCATCAGTATGGGCTTAAGTGGTTTATGCGTTTGAGCTGGAATTTGAGAAGGAGGATCGGAACGCGATCTTCGCACTATGCATTTGTCTGGTATATCTGTCACCAAAGGCGAAAAAGAAACTTTTGCGCATTTTACTTCAGCCTTTGGAGGACAAACCGCAGCAGGAACTGAAATTAGTGGCTTTGCAGGGATTAAAGGCGAAGTAGAGGCAGATTTGAGGGCGGAACTATTCAAGGCAGATTTCGCTGGCGCGGATGACTTTTCGGATAACTCCGCAGGCACCGGTTTCGGCGGTAGGGTCATTTGTACTTTGTTTGCATCAATACTTGAGCGTTTAGTAGGTGCTTGTGAAATTAAAGGCTTGTCGGTTGTATCTGTTTTCGAGCTGGTTAATGTGACTGAATTCTCCGTCCTGGGCTTTGTGATTGCATCTACAGGTTCGACGATGATCGGTTCCGAGTTCTCCACTCTAGATGGTGTTGAGATTATCGGCATTGAGGGAATGGTGACTGCTGAAGACGGTGGAAGAGCGGTGGCGGGAGGCGACGTAACATCGGCAACAGTTACATCGGGCGCGGGTGCAGTTAAAAGGCCCACCGCCGATTCCCTTGAAGAGTTATCGTCGGTTTCAAACGACGCCTGTTTTATGATAGTTTTGGACTTTCTCATTACTAGGTTTACAGGTGGCTCTTGTTTAAGACGATCGAAAAGATCATCTGTCGACAAAGTGGCAACAGGCTCAACGCGCGGTTTTTTGTTCGGCGGCCCAACGGCGGATTCAACTTGTTCCAGTTCGTGTTTGTTTTCCAAACAATCGTCCAAATCGGGCAATTTGTTCAGAGAAACCTTCGGTTGGACTTCTTCAATCCCGTCGAAGATTATTGGCAACGATTTGCTAGCTGGAGTGTTAACACTCTCTGTAATTGGGGCTGGTGGAGGTTGAATAACAACTTCAGTTGCAGATTCCATTTTGGCTCCAGTGCAATTCGATGCAATGTCTCGAGTTGATTCAGAAACCTTCAGAACGGTTTTGGTGGTTGTTTCAACGTCAGGCGGTTGATGCTGAGGCTGTGGCTTGTCCGACTTGTTTTTCCAATACGGGAGTGGATGCGATTTCAGTTTGACTGATGAATAAGTTATATTAACTTGCTTCGCAGGCGTCAAATTGCGAAGAAGCTTAGCTTTCTTCACCTTGGACTCATTGGTAACAGTCGTAGAAGATTTTGGTTGCTCCTTGTCATTATTTTTTGTATCGCATTCAACCGGTTCTTTTTCCGTTGCTGGTATTGGCGGGGTTGGGTTCTCGACTGGACACGAATTATTCTCCGTTGGCCTACATTCGACTGCGCATAGAATGTCTTCTTGTACATCTGCAACTGGTGCGTGGCCAACGGCTGAAGGCGGTACTTCTACCTTCCCTAGATCTGTGTCATTTTCGGAGCCCGAACGCGACCGTTTCCTACTCTTCTCCAAACCAAACGACGGAAAGAAATGGCTATTGTCGGCTGAAAGCTCATCGTACGAATCAAATCCGATTTCTGTCGTTACTTCAACCACAGGAGCATTGTAATTGACAGCACTCTGCACAGGAGCAACTTCACTCGCCGGAACAGAGCTCGGCCTCTTAAATAGCGAATCATCATTGAGGCCTGACTTGGAATTGACGATTTTGGCTGGACTATCGATGAGTTTGATTGGCGTAGACGTTATGCAAATGCGCTGGCTCTTCCCACACGAAGTGTACTCATTTGGAATACTCATCAAATAAGAATAGGACAGAATGTCGTTTTCAAAATCGTCCTCAATCTCATGGGATTCCTCGCTTTTGCATGACGCAAAACTGTCAACAAAGACGTTGCGCTTGGATATATTCCGCTCAACATCAAATGGGCTGACCGCTTCCATGCCCTCATCATCTGGCTCTATAATTAGCAGAGGTTGACTCAGAAAGCCAGGCGGTATGTCATCGATATCTTTACGAGTATTCCTTTCCTGCATGCAGTCGCTTGGAAGTAGTGGCTGCATATCGTTCACCATTTTATCCAGCACATCGGTGAAATCAGTATGATCGTTGAAGTCATATAAGATATCAGTCTCCTTAAACATGGGGCTTTTGTTTGCGAAGGCGTTTATATCTGGTATGAATGAATTGCCACCGGAATGGCTGTCATTTGCTAGGTTTTCCGCATCAGACTTCTTTTCATAAGGATTCTCCTCATCGTTGCCATTGCCAGTGTCAAGCTTGAGATGTTCGCCTTCAATCTCTGACTCATCGCCTTGTTGGCTGTCTTCTGATGGACTGGTCTTGAGCATGAGATCTTTAGGCTGAAACAACATGGGATAGAACTTTGTGTCTGTGTTGTCGCTGGTATCACCATTTCCGGCGAAAATATCATCAGGCACACGGTCGAAACCTTGAGGACGATTGATTAGAAGTATTTTCGACATAGCAGCCGACGAATCATTGCTCTCTGTTTCCGATAGCTGATTCCCAAATATATTATTAATTGATAGATCTAGCTGTTCGGCAACGTCTGGTTTGGTCTCTGTTTTGATTTCCACTGACTCCTGTGGGCACTCAGTAGACGAATCCTCCTCTGGAATAGTGTAGCAAGGTTCGTTTAGACGGGTCTTTTTCAGTGGTAGTTCCAACAGTTCACAACTACGGATACGCCGTGTGCGCAAGGAAGATGTCAATCTGACGAAACTTTGATTACCGTCTAGTGAGAGTCGTTTACGTTGGTGTTGTGGTTTGATCGAATCCGTTGAGAACAAATTTATATTGAAAGCGCTTTTAGGTGCGTCAATGTGTGTAGAGACCACCTCTGTATTTATACGCTTTGATTCAGTTGTTTGCGCGCTTTTGGACAGTCCATCGATGATTTGGTGCGGTCCCAAACTACGGGTACGTGTGCGTGAGGCAATTGGAGAGGTTACAAAACTTCGCGAATCGTCTAAAGACAGTCGCTTGCGTTTAGATTGTGGGCCAAATACGGGTAAGCGTTTTGCGATTTGATGTTCCTCTACCCTAGTTGCATCGGCTTTGACGCTGTTCGGTTCTTTGATGCAAGTGACTGCGCGAAGTTCCAAATTATTGGCTGGAACTAAATTGGATTGAGATTTTATAGAACTAGTTGTGAGCAAACTTTTCCCAGAATTTACGTGCCCGGGAATGATTAATTGTAAACTATGGCTTCGTGTGCGTATGATATTTGGAGAATCGGAAAATTTTGGAGCGCCGTCTAAAGAGAGACGTTCACGTTTGCAGAAAGATTTTGTTGAATCAGCTGGAAACAGAGCTTTAGTTGGAGCTTTTTTACGTTCATCGGCGGTGTGTAATATTTTGGATCGTGCCCTCGTCAGTTTCATTTGATGCAGTTCCAAACAAAGACTTTGTCTGCGCAAGCTGTTCTTTTTCGTTGAAATTCGATCACCATCTAGAGATAGTCGCTCGCGTTTCGATTGGGATTTTGGTACGTCAGTTGCGAACAGAGCTTGGATTGAAGCGTTTGCACGTTCAACCTTGGCAGTCGAGACTTCTGAAACTGAGTGGCTTGGTTGGCTAGTCTGCAGTTTTTTCAATGGTACATCGGCCACTTTTATTCTGTTTAGTCCCAAACTGTGACTTCGTGTGCGTAAAGTAGTTGGGGGGTCCTTTAGGCTTCGTTCTCCATCCAAAGAGTGGCGTTCACGTTTGCACGGTGATTTTGTTGAATAGCTGGCGAACAAGGATTTTGGGAGGGCTTCTTTCGGTTCGGCAATCTGTTTCGAGTTTACCTGTGAATGTAAGTGAATTTCTTTGGTCAGTTGCACATTTCTAAATGGAGCATTTGTGAAACCTACTTCGGACAAACTATGGCTACGTGCAAGAGCAGAAGTCCTTAGATTTGTCGAATTTCTATCGCCGTCCAAAGAGAGTCCTTTACGTACGGTTCTTGGACTTGTTGACTCACTTTCGAACAGTGTTTTAAGTGATGTTTTCACAGGTTCACCAATGGAAGGCGTGGGCTTGTCTGAATCTATATTACTTGGTTGTGGTAAGTCTGTTTGTTTGAATGGTAGCTCGATAGATTTTCTTAGGACTTTGACAGGCGGGCAATTCGAAATTGGGGCTACACTCACATCCAGCGATTCGGCACTTCTGGTAACCTTTGGAGACTCTTTCTTACTCTTGCTTTTCGGTCGAGATACAGTTGAATTCATTAAATTAATGCCTTCCACAGCAACTTCTTGTTCATTCGAATCTTGGGCAAGAGGTGTTACTTTTATAGAAAGCTCCTCCACAGTGTGACCGTTTTTGTCGGTCATCTCCTCTTGTGATATGTGTGCGGTGTCCGTCTCGACGTTAACAGGAACAGTCCTTTCTGCCGATCTAGTGATTCTCTGACTTGTACCAACAGATTCCATGGGTAAAGATCGTTTTCTCTTGCACTTGTTGGCTAAATTTGGAGCAAGAATCTCTTTATTCACAGACGTCGGCTCAGCAGCCTTGGATGGAGTCTCAGGCTCACCAATACATTTCGCTATCAGAGGTGTTTTATCGTTCAATTCTTGAATAGGTTCTACTTCGGAAACTTGAGGTGTATCGTCTTCACTTATTTTTGCTTCATTCTCAGCAAGGGAGTCTGCTTTTCGCGTGTTCTCTTTCGAATCATCAACAGTGGACACTTGATTAATTTTTGCAGAATCCACCGAAACTTCATAAACTTCGGAAGCTTTTGAAACAGAAACGACTGCCTCGGGTGCAGAAGGTACTTCAACAGATATTTCGCTTTCCAGCTGCCTGGATTCTTGAGCGGCTTTCGCAACGGCTGTCGATTCTTCTATCGGGTCTTCTAACAACCCGGAGTCCAAAGTAGCAACTGAATCTTTCTCCTTAAGCGTTTTGTTAGGCTGTGTAGCTTCAACTGTGTCTGCGATTCGAATGGCGTCTGTTGTTTTCTCCAAGTCGTTGTCTGTTCGACAATCTCTGTCCTCTACAGCAGTGGATTCTTGCTGTCGTCCAAGCATCGTCCACCCTGTCATATCGGTGGATTTTTCTACAGATTGCCGTCTATGGTTCTTTTTGGCCTTTTTGGTATGCCTGTAGGATATGTGGTTTGATTTTTCGGGAACCTCCGAACACCTTTGAAAGGTCATTTTGACATTTGTTTCGTCTATAGATAGCCTTCGGACGCGCATTACCAACTCCGGTTTGACAGTATTCTCAGGTGTTTCCCTTCTTCGCTCTTTCTCGCTTTTTTCGGCATGCAATTCGTTCTTGGGTTCCGCCACATCACACTGATTGCCGATGGATTGTCTCCTCTTAACAGCAATACGTGCAACTTCTACATCAGAAGGTGGTGTACATGTCTTGAATGACTTCTTCTCTATTTCGGTAAGCGGAGTTTTGAATTGGTGGTCTATCGTTTCCACAGTCGGTGGATGTTGTATGCCAGCAGGTGTACTTTGTAGGTTCGGCTGGCCTTTGTCGGCACTGGTCTTTAATTGCTTTCGTGTCGCCTTTGAAGATGTTTCTTCGGATTGCCTTTGAATCTCGTTTGAAGTCTCAGTCCTAAGGTTTACCCGATTCAAAGCATCCTCCTCGAATGACCTGTTCTTAGCTAATGGTTCCGTTTCTAAAGGTAGCTGCTCCAGCTCTACTAAAGATTTAACTACCTTAGCACTACAATCAGCGTCGTAAGTTGATATCGGAACTTTTGCAGCCGACTTCTTTTGTTTTCGTGATGCAGACTTCTTTTCCCTTTCGGTCTGCTGTTCGAATTGGTGTTTGTTGTCATCGACAGTCATTTCCGTATTCTGAGTTGTGTCAGCTACCTCCTTTGAAGTATCTTTAGTTGATTTTATTTGCCCTGCCTTTGACTCTTGCATTTCCTTGAGCTGCGGTTGAGTCTCACCTGGAGGGGTAAAAGCCTCCTTAGCAGATTCAGCTTGGTTACTAGTTGCTTCGGATTCAGATGTTTCATCTTGATCCTTTCCTGGGGCTTTGGCAATTTCGGCGTCACGTTGCGATTTATTTTGTTTACACGCTTTAGACTTAGACGCTTTTTTAGGTTTTTGGGTCTCGTGTAAGGGCTTTTCTGAGTTCTTGACAATTTCATGAGGAACTGTTTGTGGCTCTGTAATTTCTTGGTCCTGCTGTTGAGTAACTTCGTCAGTTTGGGGTTTCACAGCTTTGGAATCTAATGTATCGGAAAGTCGCAGTTGTACAACGGATTTAGTCTCGACAGCTGGTGATTTAGTTTCTTTCAATTTGTGTGGCATTTCTTCAGCAATTACAGAATTTTGGACAACCAACGATTCAGTTTCCGATTCAAACGTTTCTTTGGATTGTTTTTGTATATCGTTTGGAATCGCGAGATTCGGGGCAGAAACAATATCACCTTCAGATGCTTTCTCCGTAGGGCTGATGCCAGTTTTATCCTCCTTGAATTGGTGCTGTGTGTGCTCTACTGACTGGGCTGTTTCCGCACACTGTATCGCGCCGCCGGCAGTATTCACCGCCCCTTCCGGCTCGGGTGCTTCTATGGACTGCACGATGTTTGCCGTCGATGTCTCATCTGATTTGGCCAATTCGTGGGGCTCACTTTCAGCAGAAGCCACTGCAGAATTCTCAATATGTTTCCTGTTTTGAATTGGTTCATTGTCTTCTGAATTCTCATTGGGCTCAGCGTTAAGTATCTTAACGGTACTGCGTAGGCTTTTTCTGTGATTTGTTATCGGCTGCAGTTGTCTTATTTCTTCCTTTATCTTCAGAACATCTACCTCAATGGTGTTGATTGTCTTCAATTCACTATCTGCCCTTCTGGATGGTGACTTCGTCTTAGCCATTATTAGTGATTTTCTATGATTTCTCAATCGACGCGGATGTATGCTCTTTCCTCTGCGTGCACGTCCGGTGGATAATTTTCTATTCTTCGGAGTAGAATCGCAGAGACTTTGTGAGTGTCCATTGATGTCGGGATTACTCTCGGAAAGTTTTTTAACGACTGCATCAATCGACTTTGGAGTCTTCCGGAGAGAAAAGTTCGTCAGGTACATTTCTTTGTTCATGGTCAGTTGGGGTGATGTGGAATCATTTAGGTCCAATTTGTCTTTAGGTAACTCATCATCTTGGACTGAGGGAGGAGAATCTATTCGATTACCTAGAATAGTATCTATGCCAAAAGATAACCGCTTCGGTCTGGGCTTTTGATTGGTTCCTGAACCTGTGGCCGGCCCATGAGCTTTTCTCTTTGGAGAGCTAACTTGCTTTGCATCAACAGCCTTCGATTTCGATCTGCAATTCGCTGCAGTGGGTAGAACCACAGTTTCTTGTTCGAGCAATCGTCTGGCAACAGCACGTCCTCTAGTTCGTGCTGTCGTCTGCTTCCGACCGCGATTTGCTCTTGATATTGGCGTAAATGGAACGTCCTCAGTAAGCTGGACAATCGGGTAGAATCGGGAGACTTCATCATCGGGTGACTTTCGCTGATTCACAGTTCGTTTCGTTGGACTTATCGTAACAGTTTCGTAGTCCTCCGTACTTTGAGGTAGTTCTGGTCGCAGAGCACCAGGAAAGTATACATCAACCTCAGATGTTAGCTTAAAAACTGAATTTGCAGATAGGAGCAAGCTTTCTTCGTACCTTACTGCCGGTGGGCAGGTTTCTATTCGAATTTCTGCCTTTTTATTTACATTGTGTAACAGCTCAGTAACCTTCTTTTCTAAGGCAATTTGTTTGCCAGCCGGCTTTCGCTTGCAGTTTTTCATACCCTTAGTTTTACTGCTCTGTTTCGAAGCCGTTGAGCTCTTGGATTCAAGGTCGATAACTAGCCTTCCAATGTCATCACTGTCCGAAGAACAGTGCGAAAAGCTGGACGACTTTCTCAAACCTACTGTGGGTTGTTGTATCGTATCTACAATTGTGGTAAATGATCGAAGGATTTCTTGAGTTTTCTCCTGTTGCCAAATAGATTCGTTTGAAGAAGAAATCGCGTTCTTTTTGAACGTACTGCACTTGGTTTCCTTAGTTTCTTTCTTAGCGACTGTATTGGATGAGGGAATGGCGGTGGGTATATTTGGGGTAACGCTTGATTTATCCATTAGCTGGCTTGTGCTTCTGGTGAGTCGAGTGCACTGCATCGGTGATTTTTTGTTAACCTTCTTAGGCACTTTTCGGGATATTGGAGTCTTTACAAAGCCAATGCTAGGGGTGTCATCGATTTTGCTCGACTTCTTTAGCATATCACTTAGAATTGTCGCGGCTTTTATGTCTTCGGGGTTGTAGGTTGCTTCCAGTAATTGGTTTTGGAATTTAACTGCTGAAGCAAGTGGATCGCACAGAGTTATCTGAGGGGCAACTGTAACTTCTTGGGATTTTTCCGTCAGTTTCTTTACGCGATTGGGCTTCCTACGTCTTCCTTCATTTTTAACAACTAGCGGTGTAGTCTCTGCCGAGTCTGCACTGACTTCCTCCTGTTTGGTGATTTTCCGATATTCTTGATATTTAGGACTCGGACTATGTTGCTCCATATGAAGGGCTTTGTGATTGGTTTTAGAGATGCCCAGCTTTTTAAACCATGATTTTTGATAGAGAATATTCTGGTCCTCTTCCTCCAGCGAAAGAGGAACATTACAAAACTGCGCGATTGGTTCGCTTAGGTATTTTTTATCTGACCGCATTACCAAATTCAATGGAACATTATAGCTAGGCAAGGGCACGCTTTGAACGATGTCGGTGATTGGCTGTTCTAGCTTCGTTTTCTTGGGCTCGCTGGGGCCCAAGTTGAATTCTTCGTTGATATCCGCGCACTGGCTGATTCTGCGCTTAAGGCGCAGTTTTACGGGTCCCGAGGCTGTGTCCATCGATGGCTTCAGCTTAGGCGAGGGTAGAAGGAAACTGGATTTAGAAGCTGCCGGTGCGGTTGAAGCATTGGAAATGGGCGCAATCGCATTTTCCTGTGACTCTGTTGAGGCCTGCCCAGCGAAATAATTTGGACTAAACGAAACCGATGATCCCGCCGATTTGGAAAGGCTCCTCGGGATTCTCGCATTCGCATTTAAAGCAATTTGCTGTGAAAATGTTTGTAGCATGACAGGCTCTGATGGGATTTCTTTGAGTATACTGAGCGAAACTATTTTACGCTGACTAGTTGGAGATTCAACCTCTTCGGCGTCCTTTTCATCCAACACGGGTGTACCACAGTCATCGTGGTATGTGTTGTACGTAAGGTTATTGTCAGCCTGAGAGGTTATTGTTGACACCTCTTGGTCTTCAGTGGGACACGCAGACGCATCAGTTGCACTTTGGCTTTGATCATAATCCACCGTCTCGAAAGTATTGTGCTGATATGCGGGCGAATTCTCACCCGTTCCACAGTCAAAACTTGAGGCAGGATCACCCAAGTCTTCTGATGTCACTTGAACCTGCGTTGAGAGGTTCGAGTCTTCTTCAGGTGGATCGCCTTCAGTTCTTCTTAGGTTCTGGACAATACGTTGTTCCGTTTCATTCGGCCATGAGTTGAGAACGGTGGCTTTCGCCTTAGTTTTGAATGCGGAGTTTTTGCTAAATGTATGACTCTTATGCTCGAAATTTAATACCTTCGACTGAAGTGTACGAAATTGGTCTTGAAGTTCAGATTGCGGCATAATCGGTGTGGGGCTTATGATTTCTGCAGATTCACATACACAAGAACGTTGGTTGGTGTCTTGTTGCGAGCAAACGCTTCCTAATTTATCTGCAGCTGAAGTTTTAAGCCCTTCCAACGCACTACATGGAATTGCTATAATGTCCACACTTGCATTTGTTTTATCACAGAAAGGTATGACAGGTGATATATCTTCAGCTTTTTCTTGCGCATTTTCTTGAATAGAGTCCATTGTTAAAGAGGAAATTTCCTTTTCGGTAATTTCTTGATTAGCAGGTGTTCCTGTGATTATATTTTGGACGAAAACAGAGCCTACTTCCTCGATCGAATCAGGTGACTTTTTGTCGGGCGAAATCAACGCAACCAGAGTGTGTGCGGCAGCTTTGTCGCGGATTGTGTCAATAAATTCAGGAGATGAGTCGCCTTTTTTCAAAGAATATTCAGCTCCCTCGTTGTCAGCAGCAGCTTCTGGATTTGACTCGGTTTCTGACAACATTTTACTGCCTAAAACTGGAACAACTTCTGCTAGCGAATCCGGCAACTTCTTTTCAAGGATTTTGGATTCGACCAACGAATTGTCAGCAGTTAAGCATTCAGGCACTTTATCTCTTGCGGTATCATCATGAGTGTTAGCTAATACGTCTAATTTCGTCAAAGTGGGTTCAACTTTCACAATATTTAGAGATGATTGAGAAATTTCATCTATTTTGCAATCATCGAGAGTGGAAGGTGATTCAGGACGAGTGATGCACTTCTCTTCAGCTTCATCTTTCTTTTTGTCAGAAATGCAAGTCACTTGAAGAGCTACGGCCTCTGTAGACCTTTCTTCCAACTTTTCGCGCTCATTAACTTCATATTGATTGATATCATCGAGAGTTCCACCTAAAATAACAGGAAACATGGTTCTTTGACGTGATTCATCAACGGATTTTAGAGAAGACCTGGTGGATTCACGTTCAGACAATTCTTCTATAGCTGAACTTTCTTCAATTTGCAACTCGGCGGTTGGTTTTGACATACCCTTAACGCCTGATACTGCTGGAACTAGCACTTCCAATTCTATCGACGTTGATACTTTTTTCTGCAGCTGTTGAACATCACTGTCTTTCGAATTCTTTTTTGATCCCATAACTTCGTTGTCAGCGCTCCGTGTGTCCACTGGTATATTTTCAATTTTGTTTTCAACTACAATACTGGATGTTTCAATTAATTTATCCGTTTCACCGTCAATACTCGTTGAGCTTAAGACATTCTTTATTCGCAGAATCTTCTCCAACTCGGCTGATTTTGCAATACGGACTTTAATCTTGCGTTTCGACTTCTTGAGCTCTTCCTTAGCAGCAATACCTTCAGCAGTTCTGACATTCTTTGGGTTGTCAATTTTCTCACCTTCTGCCATACTGAGTAAAGGTTTTTCTGTTTCACCTACTGATGTTGGACGCAAAGGTCGACCTACGTCTTTGTTTGCAGTGTCAATGGCTTGGAATGAATGATATTGTTTATTATGCTGTTTCGATGTTTTATTGCATGCACGGTCTTCAGGTGCAAGATTTTCATTTAAAATGTTGTTTGAAATATGACAATTAATACCTTGATGTTCGCAGGTTTTTTCAACATCTTCTCTTGGCATTGGATTTTTAAATTCATCTTTAAAAGACTGATCCTTAGCTGCGTTGTCATTAATTTGATCTTCATAGGCATTTTTAGTCACAGCTTTTACTTTATTGAAAGTACCGCCCTTTGTTGTGTTGTTATTTTTGATGCTACGATGGTCACCGGTATCAGTAACTGATTTATTTTCAGCAGAAGTTGAAGCCTGTTTCTCAGTGATCAATTGATCACTGACAAGGTCACTTGGCTCTTCTTTTTGAACTGATATACCCTCAGAAAACTGTCCAACAAGATCACGTTCATCGACAACATCTGCATTGCCATCGAAAAGATTTTGTTCATCAACTGGCTGCTGTTTCTCAGCAATGTCACACTGATCTTTCGATACATCGTTGGTGCTTTCGACACAAACGGTTTTTTCGCGAGGGTTACGTTTTACTTCATCTTTATCAGCACTAGTAGCAATTTGGTTTTCAACAATCAACTGCACTCGATCATCATTTGTTGCGAAACAGTCCACATTTTCAACTAGCGAATCAAATTGATGTTCTTTACTTTCTGATGCCGGACAAATTTGATCTAGCGATTGCTTATTAGTGTTGTTGTCCTCATCATTGTCCTGGGCTTTGAAGGCAATACCGTCGTTAGCTACATTCCCCACAGTCTCTTCGTTTTTCTCTTCTACACATGAGTTGTGATCATAATCACTTCCCTCGTCAGTCGCCAGGTCTTTAGAATTTCTATCATCGCAAGACTTATTTTCAATAATAACACCCCTAAAGATTCGATCGTCAGACATGCTGTTAGAGACAATCTGAGTTTCAGTGCCCTGCTTGTGATCCATTAATTCGTTAGATTGATCCACAAGACTTTCATCAATATTTCGGGGATATTCAGATTGATTTTTGCAAATTTCATCTTCGAACTCTGTATGCTCAAGTCTTTTAAGCCGCATTATTTCACTGAATGCGCCTTTGGTTACATTTTCTTCAACAATTTGATCCATAGAAACGCTTTCTGGGATTTGAGCGTCAATAGTTTCTTTTTCTGATGTTGTTAGTTCCACTGTTTGGCATGAATTCATGGTAATGCTGTCAGTAACGATAGTGTCTTCAGATATTAATGTACCAATCGGCTCAAAGGCTGGTGACTCAATATCGTCTTCGTCAGCCGACAATTCCTCCTCTAAGAGAGGTGATGACAAGTCATTTTCAGGGTCATCTAATGAGCTTTCGATTTGGTTTGCAGCTGTCTCCACATAAAGTTGGAATTCATTGTTCTTATTGAGTTTTGCTGTTTCAGTCGGTGCCTCCAATGTTTTGATTTTATCAGTAGGTGGTTCAAGTAATGCAGATTGGGACTCTTTCTTGTTGGCACTTCTGTTCTCCTTTGCTTTAAGATCGGTATGTTTCACAATGGCTGCCAATTCGGAATCACGAATCATATGTAACTTTGACTGATGTAGCTGCTGTTCTTTCGATTCTTCGCTTTGGTGTTTTGACTCTAAAGCTTGAAACGATTTCGGCACCCCTAAATCCTCTTTCGCTGACGTTGGTGATGATTTTGACGTTCCTAACTTTGAAGTCGATTGTATAGTTTTTACCTCGTTCGAATTAACAGAAGATTCGAATGGCATTGAATTACTTGATTGAACCTTTGACTTGGTTTCCTTGGATAAAGATTTGGTTAACTCACTATTGTTTGAAGAACCTAATATAACACTATCATTTGAATTAAGTGATTGAGGTTTCAAGTTAGGTTCCTTGAGCTGAGATTGGTCCGAATGAATGTTGCACACAGCGATTACGACCTCCTTTGCTAAAGCGAGATTTGAAGGTGACTTGGACGTTACAGCTTCTTTAGGGTGAGTTTTATCAGCATGAACCTTATGCAAATTTAAAAGGCTTTCGGTCGCCCCTAAGTAGAGTGGTTGAGCCTTTGAATTGTTTAGAGTTTCAGAAATTAAGTCATCGGTTGCTGATGCTAGAGGCGCCAATAAATCAGATGTTCCAACCCTAGACGTCAATTTGTCAGTCTGTAGATCATGCAAATCTACAGCAGCTTCGATTGGCTTAATATTACTTGATTGAGACTTTAACTTGGAGTTCTTGGGATCGCTCGGAAGTACAGAGAATACTACCGCTTTTGCTGATTCCACAGCCGTAGATGACTTGGTTGTTCCAGTCTGTACCTCATGTAAATCCACATAGCATTCGGTTAGTTTTACCTCAAGTGTCCGACCCTTAATATTTGGTTCCGTAAGCATAGATTTGTCTGCCTTAGCTGGTTCCGAAACAATTTTCTTGTATTTAGATGGTTCACTTGAAACGGAAAGATTTTCCTCTGGCTCACCAATATGATCGGAAATATCACTCAGAAACTTGTTAAGATCCGAATTATGCTCATTTTCGGCACCAATCGAATACTGGTGATCTTCAGGGGCTAAATTCATTGCTTTCGATGCTGATTGCGCTTCAGATTTTCGAGAACATTTCTTCTCCCCGGCATCTGTACTCTGACAAACTTCAAGTCGTTTCTTGGAAAACCTTATCACTCTCGGAGCGGTTCTCACAACATATCGTGAACATGTCGCCACTTCACAGTCTTCGCTTGACGGATCGACATTAGAATCTAAGGATAAAGCTGATACTCTATCGGAACTTTGGCGAGTTTCGTTACTACGACTAGCAGATGTAATTGTACTTGAAGGCAAGACATTCGCACAGTTTCCTGCCGGTGAGGTACTTCTTGTTGGACAGGGACTATTGTAAGTTGAGTTTCGCGATCGGTGTGGATTAATAGAAAATATAACATTTTCCGACGAAGCCTCACTAATGCTCGCCCTCAGAGGTATCTCTGACGTTGATGAGGTTGCTTCTTCGACCACTTTAGAGAATTTACTCGAATATACGCGCGAAACTGGTCGACTACCGCCTATACGACTTGGAGCAGCGTCTTCATCAGAGATATCACTACAATCAGTACCGGCTAATATGCGCGAGGTACGCACCTCACTGAGGGTGCCTACTTCTGTACCAACATTACTAGCGGCACAACTCTCTGTAGTACTCGATACTACTCCGGTTATGCATCGTATTTTCTCCTTTCTCGACGGTCTTTCAGCACCTTGACGATGTAAACTGACAGAGTTTTTGTTTATATCTCTAGTAGTTACAGTTATGTGACTGCCACTTGCATGCCGTGCAGGCGCAGCAGGCACAAGTTCTTCATCCTCATCTGATGAGGATAACAGAACAACGGTGCTAGTTCTTCGTGTTGTTACTTGTTTACTAATATTACTTAAATGACTATGAGCAGATATAAGCTCTGCTCGCTCTTGAAGCTTTTCAATGTATAACGCCTGCACTTTCAATGGATTCGGAGCTTTGTTCGTTTGTTTTTCATCTGACACGGTATCTATTGTAGCCTTATCATCTTCATTAACGGGTTTTGTCGTCGTAATTTTTAAGTTTCTGTTGTTTGTAGTGTTATCGTCATGGTGAGCTTCGTCGTCCGTGTCATCGATGAGTTCGACAACAAAACCCGTTTTATTATTTTTATTCTTAGGACTTATATCTACGTCACTATAACTAGTTTTTGATTTTTGACTTAGAGATTTGCTATTTTTACTTAACTCAGAATGATTTAATTGTTTACTTAAATTAGAAATATCACAGTCTAATGATAAATGCTGACTAACAGCTTTAGTACCTCGTGTGCTGCTGCTCTTCGCATTCTGTAATTCTTGAAAAACCTGCTGTTCCGGTTCGGTATCTGGCGAGAATGTTTCTTCATCCGACAAGGATTCCCTTCGAGATGGAGATAGTTTCAATTCTTGAATTACCATTGGTTTTGGAACTGGGCTCTAAATATTTTTATTTTTTTTTTTGAGAAAAGAGAAATGTATTTTAGTTATTGAACATTACTTAAAAACAATGATTTTTTAACGATATTGTATACTTCTTTGCATTCAAAATTAGTTAGTACAAAAAGCTTAGTTGATGTTGTTAAGAGGAAAGTGTTAGTTAGGTTCATTCAAATGAATTATTGCTAATAATCTAATTTTGTTTTTGTTTGTACATATAATAGTAAACACAGTTCTGTTGACTGATATCATGTTCATTGAAGAAATGTTGATTGATGCCACGTTGATTGATGTCATGTTGATTGATGCCATGTTGATTGAACCAGTGTTGGTTGAAGTCATGTTGATTGCAGGAGCGTTGGTTGAAGAAATGTTGATTGATGACATTCTGTTGTTTGTTTTGTTATGCTATGTTACAGGGCGCACAAGTTAGTTTTGCACAAAGTTATATCCATTGAAATGACAGCCCATAGTACTTGGAAATAGTATTGATTCTCAAACAGAAAGCAAAGCGTCTATGATAATGCAATGAGCAGCCATTTAAAAATGATAACCACATAGGAACAGTTAGCAAAATTTGCAGAAAATGTGAGCAGTAAATCGTCCGACAAAGAGCACACGATAAGGCACACTTTTCCATGTGGAGTTTGTCGGTGAATTCCTTCTCACAAGGAACGCTATCGAACTGGCTCTTTATTGGCGATCACAAAAGTGTTAAAGATCACTCGAAATAACTCATGCATTACTTAAATTCATCACAGACAAACCGAAAATTGAGGTAGTTTACTTTGAGCAACAAAGTCCCGACCAATTGTCCGACAACTATACTTTGTTGTACTGTTGTACACTGCAACTCTTCTTTGGCAAGGTAAAGATATTGCAAAACTTTGAAATTCAAAGTGAACGGCCTGTATTACCAGCTTGTCTATGCTTTCACACACGCTCTAACTGTCTGTTTTCCACATATAAACTTAAGGTTTAGTAATTTTATAATCGTTATAACCGGATTTACGCATTTTAAGAACTCAAGTGTTGATGGACGATTTTGTTGATTGACGGTATGTTGATTGAAGATATCATACATGTTGATTGCAGTCTTATTTGTAGTTTGTTGATTGACAATTACAGACTGAGTCTCAAGTGCTTAGTTACAACAATAGAAATTAACTTCCCCGGGAATCGTAAATTGTACATTGCTTTTTGAAAATATAATCTAATTCTCTGTAACTAAATGTTTTGATAATTTTGGTTGAATGTTTATCATATTGCTTCTGAAATTATTGAAGTCAGTTGTTAACAATAGTCAAGGGAGCTACATAGCATGCACATACGAGTATGTACATGCTTTTAAACCTAGATAATGACCCATTGGACCGATATACATGTTGAACTTACTTGCTATCCGATTTCGAGTGATTTTCACCATTTTGTATTTGCTTGTCGAAATTTTTATAGAGAACGGCTACAAGAAACAGCAATGACAAACTTTAAGTCTCGGGAAACAATATTTCCGCAAGATATTGGACATATACAGTGTAAAATATTCAATTTTTGCTATGAAATCACTATTCATCCAAAATCGCTTATAAAAGATGACGAATGGATGCTGCTCGACCGGGGGAATGAAGCAGAGTGGGAATTCATGCAGTAAGCACGCCATGCGATCATAAGTCGCTTGTGAGAAGCATTGCCTTATGTTGCTCTGGTAAATAGGCCCGACATATCTGGAGAAGGTTTGCTCCACCAGGTTTAGTAGAAATCACCAGTGTCGCTCGGGTACGTCTTAAAAACGCCCTTGTCTGCTCCAATAAATTTTGCTTCGTAATTTTTAGTTAATGAACTTTTTTTAATGCTCTTCTGAGCTCGTTATACAACAGCACTCCGAAACCCTATATTCAGAGAACGCGTAATGGGCTAACAGTCTACGACGCACATCGGCTTATGTTGAGTTGAACCTTATTTCCGCTTAAGACCTATCATAAGTTCATCTGGGTGTCTCGGTATGTTTGAACTAAAAACCAGGTTGACCATCTCAAGGTGCAATAGCGAATAAAGAAGTCATTGTTTGATATCCGTCAAATTCTACATTAATACTCATATCAATAAACAAAACATCGACTCTGAACAAAATATGAGATTATTCCATTGACGAGATTTGGTTCGGAATCGAAATAGTATTTACGAAAGCTAAATACGATCTAAGATACCTGAAATAAAATCTAGCATCGCAGGTGGTTGAAGCTAAAAATACTCGTGGAGACGGTCAACAGTTCATCGCTGTGTTGAAATTCAAATGGACTTAGTTATTGACAAAGGGGCCTACACACAGAGCCTTGGCGATGACGGTTCATTTTGTTGCCAATGCTTTACAGAAGTGTCAGAACACGCAGTACATAATGTTTAATGGGTGGTTATATAAGGAAGAAAAACATCTGCTGTAAGAAAAACCCAAGTAACATAGGTCCTAGAAAGAAACGTATAACGGAACCCAGTTTGTGTGCATAACCTAACGAATTAAACACGTAAGGCTGAGTCTGTTGCGCGAAGCACACAGTAATAGAAAAATTTTCTTATTATGCTACAATCCCACCATATGATGGACAATCAATTCAGCTAGTAAAGCAGGAAAAAGTGCAGAAAAACTGCATCAAGAAAAAGGGAAGCTTCCGCAAAGAAGAGTTTAGAATTAAAACAAGAGACTGCACCATTGAGCCCTCAGGGGCCTCAGGATGAGGCAATCTATTTATTTAAAATTTTAGCTAAAGATGTAGCTGGAGCCTGATTCCTATATACAGTGCGACATTTTGTATGCAGAGTCGAAAGGACGTACATATTACCAGAAAAAAATGTGTGAGGAAATCTTATGAAAAGCACAAAGAAAGTCAAGCGCACATTGCCTTTTGATATTGCTTAAGATGAAATGATAATGAAACAGGTAATAGTCTCACCTTAGAGACAGTCCCTTCACTAGCATCGAGGCCAAGGAGAGCAAACAACAAAACATCGCAACAAATGCAAGGAAATCGCCTTCTTTAGCATAGTTTGGATACATATTTTTCAACACCAGATATTCGGTCCAATGGGTTTACAAAATTTCTGACACACCAATTAAAGAACGTGAACAAAAAAATGGAAAACGTGTTAATTCCAATACAAACCATATCAAAGCCCCACAAACTCACCAAACAACCACTAAAATCCCAGGCGTTTTCAAATATGCCCAACGTTTTTGTCGATTCGCATAGAGTTGTCTCAATACGGTTGATGTACTTTTCATCGTACTGTTTAAAATATCTTTCGATTGTCTCGTCGAGATCTAAAGATTTGTTAATCAGCAGTACCCTAGGAAAATAAGCAAACATACATTCATAATGGCATGCTTTTCAAACGAAATCCAAACCAATACTTACCTAGTTCCATAGGCTTTGTTTTTTATCGCAACCTTAATGAGACCAGATATCCCCAGAAACGATCGATTGTTTGCAGTCACCGGTGGAACTATTTTTGGCAATACTGCTTCTTTATCTGTCAAATCAACGCAATGTGCTGTTCTTAGATTTTTTTCCGATTTTCCCACAGCGATTTCATTGATTTCTTCTTTTTCATCTTTGAAATGAGTTAATTTCTTCCATTGCCTATAGCAAAGAATGAGCCGCAGGTAAGAGATCAATTCATTGGGTTCATGAAGTTCACGATTCGAGAGGTATTTTCTAGATAAAAAAATATAACACATGATGACGGTAACAAATCCGGTTAACAAAATATAAGAAATGACAATTTACCTAAATATGGGATCTAAGATCAATCGATATTCGTCCTTGACGTTGATTTTTAAAAGCGTCATCAAGATGCCTGGTATATAACCGCTGAATACTACTCCCAACGTACCGACAATCTCGTCGACTTTGCGGCATAATTCAGTCTCATCGGTAATAGTGGAATAGAGCTGGCACTTATAGTTGATGTACTGTGCCATAAAGTCTGTGAGAATTAAGTTGTACTTTTCGTCGTACCTTAACTGGAAGAGATGAAAGAATTGTGAAACAATAGTCTTGTATGAGCAGCTGAACGTACGTCTGAAATGCCCTCACAGCACAACTTTAAAGATGCAAGCCATCGTATTACATTCTTCCAAATGAATGCTTGCGTCGATTTCACATGAACAAGTTTGAGGGATTGCCGCAGATCGTCTGATAATTTCTTAAACTTCTCGTATGGGAAATAAGTTGATTTGTATTCTGGCAAGACATGGTGGAATAGCAATGGTTTTATCTTCTCCCACAATAACTGGAATTGTTTGTTTTTAGCTGTTGGATGAGAAAAAAATCATCAAAAACGGATTAATGTGATGTTTCAAACAAATTTTAAGCGGTTTAGGTCATCATGACAGCTGGAGCTTCACTTAACTCACTTTTGACGTTATGTAGTGTAGGAGTACTCCTTGTGTCCCTAACCCTGCAATTTGTATTCGCTTGTTTACTTTAGTTGTGCATATACACCTTATTAAGGTAAACAGTCAACTAAATAAGAGCCCGCTAGAGTGTGATGCACCCTTAATCCACAAAAAAAAACAAATTCGATGCCGAAACTGAACAGCTGAAAAAACTGACTTACAGGCTTTCAAACTGAAGCCAAAAGGTACAAAACAGTACAAAGTCCTGAACAGAAGAGACTAAAAGGCGAGGCAAAAGACTGATCTGCTGTTGAGATCTCAGTAAAAGGTATAAGAAAGAGCGACCTTCGGTTGTTCACATGGAATGTTCGTAAACTAAACAGGTCAAGTGCAGCGGTTCAGCCATTACAAGATGGAGAAGGCGAAGACGCTCTATATAAAGTTAGATAACTTGGGCCAGTTAAAAGAGCGGACTATAAAGATAAGAAGCAAGAGTGATTCTGTAACACCTAAGGGACAGCATTGGAGAAATAAGTAGATACGTCTTTTATCATTAGTATTTCAAAGTAAAGGGTGATTTTTTAAGAGGTTTAGAACTTTTTTAAAAAAAAAAACACAAAAAATTCGAAAAAATGAATGAAATATTTATTTGAATCGATAGTTTGAACCTTGCAATTTAATGTTTAAAGATAATTTCATGCAAATGTTGACCGCGGCTGCGTCTCAGGTAGCCCATCCGCTGAGTCCAATTTTGGCATACTCTTTCACACATATCGGCCGGTATCTCACGAATGAATGCATGGATGTTGGCTTCCAGTGCGTCAATCGAAGCGGGCTTGTCCCTATACACATTAGCCTTGGCATACCCCCACAAAAAATAATCTAATGGTGTCAAATCGCACGATCTAGGCGGCCAATTGACCGGCCCGAAACGTGAAATTAACTGTTCACCAAACTCGCCTCGCAATTGCGCCATTGTTTCGCGTGCTGTGTGGCATGTGGCACCGTCTTGTTGAAACCACATATCATGCAAGTCAAGAACTTCCATTTCGGGCAAAAAAAAGTTTGTTATCATCGCTCGGTAGCGTTCACCATTGACAGTAACGCTGCGATTCGCATCATCTTTGAAGAAATATGGCCCAATAATGCCGCCGGCCCATAAACCGCACCAAACAGTGGCTTTTTCGGGATGCATTGGTAGCTGTTGCAATGCTTCTGGCTGATCTTCACTCCAAATGCGGCAATTTTGCTTATTTACGTACCCATTCAACAAAAAATGAGCCTCATCGCTGAACACAATTTTTCGATAAAAAAGCGGATCCTCGGCCAGCTTTCCAAGAGCCCATTCACCAAAAATTCGGCGTTGTGGTAGGTCGGCTGGCTTTAGTTCTTGCACCAGCTGTATCTTAAAAGGCTTTACGCCCAAATCCTTCCGCAAAATTTTCCACGTATTGCTGGGAACGGCGCCGAATCGACATTTCGCGGTCTTCTGTCACACTAGCTGATACGGCCGCAATATTTTCTTCACTACGCACAGTACGTAAACGTGTTGGTGGTTTAATGTCCAACAAAGTAAATTTGGTGCGAAATTTGGTCAAAATCTTCCGAATAGACTGCTCAGAAGGTCGAGAATGCCGATCATAAAATGGAAGCAGCGCGCGATGAACATTTCGAACCGAGCACGAATTTTGATAGTAAAATTCAATAATTTGCAAGCGTTGTTCATTTGTAAGACGATCCATGGTTAAATTGCAAACCAAACTGAAGCTGTTTGACAGTGACACAAGGTACTAAACACACGTCAGCTGTCAAAACCAGTGTTGCCAAAACCAAACCAGCTAAAAAATCACCCTTTACTATTACTATTTTAGAGGGTCAAGGAAATTCGACCAATCAAATAATCGTGTTCCTCTTAAGGGCTATTCAGTTAAAACTAAAATCTCCTACAATATGTGTCGAATTATTTTTCGGTATCTATAGCAATGTTAAATTACACATTTTCGCAGAATATATGTGTATAAAAGGAAAAAATATTAAGAAATTCTACAATCTGTCTGCAACATATCGTACGCTACTTTTTACATATGACTAGAGTTCGCCCAGTGGTAAAAAATTTACCATTATACACGACATTTAGTAAAACAAATTACCTACACACGCATTGCATCAAGCGAATATGTCGTATTTAATGCAGTGGTAGTGGTTCTTAACCATTTGCCTTCGCCTATTTATATATAAAAACCACTTCGTTGATTCTAACGTCTTTACAAAAAGAAAGCAACTATCTAGGATTAGGGATTGAATAAAAGGAAGCTTGCTTCGGGTACAATAACACTCGATTATGAGAAGAGCTTTGAACAAATAAGGACAAGGACACGTGTACACACAATCCTTAAATGGTAACTTTTGAAGAGGCCAAATACATACATTATCGAAGCTATGGCTCAGGAGTTAGGAGTTTTTGCGTCTGACTACTGAGCAAGGTTTAACCGCCGGAGCAACACAAACTCACAAATATCCAAGATTACTGCTGCTTCTCAATCCATTCTCCAAGTGCCTTCCATTCGCCACTAAAATAAAACACAAACAAAGCATTGTGATCTTAATTGGGGGTATGGCGTATCCCGCCTTAATACAATGCACTCTGCCAATGACGGGTTAGTTGAAAAACAAATAATCTACGAACTGACAACGGATTTACAGCACCTTATAAGAGTAATAGCCAGATCGAATAGGTACATTGCTTAGGCTAAGGATCCGCACAGCAACGCCGTGTTCCAAAAGGTACAGGTAGGCTGCCAAACTATAAGAACAATAAATTTGACGTTGGACAATGATCTACCTAGGCTTACTTCTTGTAGTTTGCGTGGCTCGGTTAGTTCGACATTAATGCAATTTGTGAAATCAACTTTTATGTACCTATCCTCTGTAACAGTTTGCCCCGAACCATAATATTTTTCAAAAGTGAGGTAAAAGCTTCTTACAGCTCTCATATTTCTTCGGTTACAGAACAAATTTAATATGCGTACTTATGTGTTAATTGACCCTTTCCATGGTTGTAAAACTATGCGTCGATGATGTAAATAGTTGTGGAATTCAAACAAACAGACACTTGGTGTCAGTGTCAACCAAACCAAAGAAATATATATAATTGCAGGACATTGCAACAAAGCTTTCAAGTAATTTAAAGCTATTCGTGCTTACATAGCAACCGTTTAAATCACAATAAAACTGGAGAAACTCCAAATTAGACAGGTTAAAAAGCAGAGAAAATCGAGAATGCAAATTGAACATGCCATTTTGATTTAAAATCTTAAAACGAGGAAACGAATCCTCTGTACATGACAGCTTTAGTCCTTGCTTTGGAAATATTTCATGCGACTATGTAGATATTATATGAATCATCATGTTGTTGTTGCCGACTTCATTGGTATAGACACTGAAAAGTTGCAGCACACAATTTCTCAAATTATCGTTGAAAACAAAGATAAGCAAACAAATAACGCGCAGAGTACAGAAGTGCAGCAAATAGAAGTAAGCCCGATTTTTAATATCCCATTACCGAAAGAAACACCCTGCCAATCAAATTAAAATATCTTCAAAAACTAATAATATACTAACACTAAGAAAGTTTTTACTTAAAATTTAAAACAATTGAGTAAATAACACGTAGAAACAACAAAACGAAACAAAGCGTATCAAGGTGTCGGCTTTCTCTATGCAGATTAGCTAAGTAGACCCGAGACCTTAACCATTGCTTTGAATTATTTTATACCACTTACATTTGCTTTGCCATACAATCCTCTCATCCTCCTCCGAGTCCGAATCGACTACAAGGATGGTTTCATTGTCCTCCTTCATGTTCCTGCTTAAGCGCTGGCGACGGGTTGGTGTTGGGTGTTCTAAAAGCGCTTTTTACCTCTTTTGTTATTTACGCAAAGCTACTTCATTACACAGAGTCTATCGCACATAATATTCCCATATTTGTTTTATTATTTAAAATCGTTTTTTTATTTTTTCTTCTGACTGTTGCCAAATGAGGAAAATATACGATTCGCTGGAAACCTTCTGAATAACTTTGTAATTTTAACACTCTTTTACTAAAAGGTAAACACACACTCACACACAATTGATTCTGTAAACAAATTACACAATTTTTACTTGTTTCAATATCAAATAATACTACAGATGCCAAGCAATGTTTTTTTCTTCCAAATATAGGAATAAAATTTTCTTGGGTGAGACTTTTTTTGCGTATACTGCAAATGAAAGAGTCCGTGGTATATCAAAAACACTAGAGAGCATACAGCAGCAGATATATATGCAATATTTATTTTTTCTATGCGAATTTTGATATATATCCCGTTGTAATTGCAAACTAAATTAGATTTTAAATGTTACGCACAAATTTTGGAATATCTTAATATGCATTTGATTTATTATTGTAACCGATTAATAATGAATTTCGGCAATTTTCTGAAGACAATTTACGAAGCCACATTTCCTTCGAAAAATATAGACGTTCTTCCCGTTTGTCAGTGGTATTGTTGTTGTCCCTTTCACACAAACGGGCTGGGTATTCAGAAATGGCGTGTGGAAATCTCAAATATACTGGAAGCGATTGTGGATTGTGGAATAGATGACTTATTAAGGGTGCGTTTGAAAAGTCGTATTTTGTTTGACAAATACAACACTCTACAAACTTGATGCGGAAAGCGGAATTGAGGGAATGTAAACGATTCTTAAAATTTACAAATGCTGTTATTTCCAAATAAAACCCTTTTAAATATAACCCAGTTACCTGTCACAACACTATTATAATGTTTAGCGAACCAATGCAACGGTAACACTGCGTGTGGAGTACAAAAAAAACTTTCGCTTATGTCCGACAAGAAATATTCTTGATCCTATGGGCATCATTCTGTTCAATTGTTTTGTGTTTCGTAGTAAATTTGTTTGGTAGGTATGTGATTAGAATTTGATTATTTAAAAAAAAAAATAGTAATAGATACAATTTCGAATTCTTGAATTAAAGCAAAATTGACGGACATATAAATTCTAGAAAACTAGAATTTGAGCATGAGTTTTCCGTTTTAGGAAGGCTAAGCGCATTGGCTTAGTGGTTAGCGTGTTGGACTAGGTACTAAGGTCCCAGGTTAGAATCACGAAAAAAAAAACCAAATTCCAAGTAAGGTTTTCTCTCGCGAACGTCTGACAAACACCCGAGGGTATAAATGTCATGAAAGAGCTTCTCAATTGGCCGTTTGGACTCGGCATACAATTTTAGATCCCTTCCATTCGTCCTAAAAATTAAAAACTCACACAATACAATTGGTTGTGAGAAGCTGGGCGTAGTGTCCCTAAAAAAGTGTCGCGACCTTTATGGAATGAACATTTTATAAATGTGATAACACCATTATCATTGGAATTGTGAATGGAATCCACAAGCATAACCTTTTCCAAATTCCATTTGTCAAAGTCAGCTGTGCGCGGCTTCACAGTAACGTCATCACAAACAGCGTTTTTCGCAAGTCCTAGAGCAATTTAATATATAATTTTCATTGCAAAAATGTTCACACTTTGGACGTTAATCGAAGCTTCACTATTATGCCTAAACGCAGTTTGTGTTCTTCATGACGACCGGTTTCTTGCAAAAAGTAAGTAATATCTAATCACACTTTGGACGTTAAGTTTCGTATGTTGTGTATCATCGTGTTTATTTTTTATTTAGTTGGCTGGGGCGCATACTCACAAAACCAGCAGGACTTTGGCCAGCCCACAATGAAATCCCAGATGCTCAATTTGATTCGTTCAATAAAAACGGTCGCAAAGAGTAAGAAAATAACGACAACCATCTAGTCAATGTACTGATTTTATTTTATTTTCAGTTCCGCTGATATTTCTAAACGTTGTTGCAATCGTAATAAAACTTGTACTAGGATAAAATAAATATAATGGATTGGCCTTCTGTTTTGTTAATTTATTACACTCTTTTTTGTAACACGGCTTTGACTCGATTTTCTAAAGCTATACTGTATGCATCCAACTTATAGGCAGCAGCTTCAAGTTTGTCCACTGTGTCAGATATTTCATGAATTTGTTGCATCAATGGGACCTAGAAGACAACCTGTTTAGTTATGTTTCTGGAGCATTTTTGGTGAATGTTTACCAACTGCTGAAACTTTTCGTTCAATTCGTATGTTGAAAATTTGAGTCCCTCGGCGACCTGTCGCATATCTGCGTACTTTGCTATTGTTGCCTTGTTCATGTCTTCCAGTAGTTTATAATCTTCTAGTGGGGCGTTTAGCTCGTTTGTTATGTATTCCTCGGTTTTTCTGAACATTTTCGTAGCCAGTTTGCTTAGGTTGGGATCATGGGGATCGAGAGCCTCAAAGCTAGACGTGCTGGTGGAAAGTGTAGGACCACGAATTGGGGAGTCGAGAAGTTCATTATGATATATATCACTTTGATTCATTACTGAGTTTGTTTTCAGACAGTGAAACTGAAAAATTCAAAACAACTACCAATACAATGAGATTTTGCTAATACAAATATTCTTTGTCTTCCACAACTTTTTTGACAAGTGCAATTTATATTTATGAATTCTAGTAGCACTGATTGGCCGAATGGCTAATACGGTTCCACCATTTTTCTGCATGTATGACGACAGTTCGTATACTGATTTCCGTACACAAGAAATTTCGTCTCTTTTTGACGTCAGTGTAAACATAGTGCAGGGTAAGTACCAAAAAAGTACTTAACAATACAATAGAAAATGAACGACTTAGGTACCTAACTAAAAGAGATAGATAACTCTTAAATGGATAATAGTGTTATAATTGGCTTATTTTCTTTAACTTCGAATTTTTCATCTATCCAGGGAAAGAATGTGTTCTTTAAAACCTAGCTACTTTGCTCCGTGGATAAACAGTTCGTGAGCAAGAAAGAATGTAGACAGAAATTGAAGAAAGACTGCGATACTAAAAATCTTTTTTAGTGTTCAGGCTTAATTTTTTGAACTCACAATGGCGAAATTTTCCATACAAAATTGATATTTTGACCTATATAAATATTTAGTGCGGAGGTTAAAAATAATTAAAAATAAGGCCCAGAGTTTGTAGGATTTAAATTATCAAAAGAAAATTTTAATAATCGATAGATTTAGCATATTTTCACTTCCTTGTGGGTGTGCAGAACTTCTTCTCCCCTCAAGGAATATACATTGGAAAGAGATTGCTTTTTTTCTTCGTCCAGTTTATCCTTGGCCTGAGAATGTTGAAATTTTAAAACACAAAATATGAAATTAACTGACATATTTTGTGCAAGTAAGGAATTCAACATTATTTTTATCTTACGCTTATACATTATATACTGGCAAAATAGCAATGCAGTTGTTAATGGGGACTTTTTTCAGATAACTGTTACTGTAAACCTCAACTAGATTTGGTAGGTATACCAACGCCTTGACTATTCAACTTGAATTATTTTTATATTAGCGCGATTTATTGTGAATTTTAACACTTCGAAATGTTAACTACTGAGTAGTGAGTAGATATCCGAGCAGAATTTTCTTGACTAGATTTGTCGGCATAATTATACTACAACTCTATAAAATGTGTTCGGTTTTCCTTCAAGTTTTTTAACTGTCACTTTTCTTCTTCTTATTTGACACTGACGTTGTCGCGAACTACCCTATACAACGTATTTTTCAGGTGATGCTCATGAAATATTAGGTTCGTTCGTGTACTTTCAGCATAGAAAAATGAAAAATGTCAAATATAACAAGTCGAAAGAGAAATCTCTCAATTTCAAGATAAGTACTTGAACGGTTTTTTTACAAAAAGTTTAAGAAATTTCATTTTGACATTATCATAAAATGCAGCATTTACAAAATAAGTTGGAAATTCATTTTTTATAAGCTAAATACCTATTAAGCTGCATTTACACGGTCACACATTCCTAACACGGAAGATTAAAGGGATGCTAAATACTAAATAGCCGTGTGACTGAAAGGGACGGCATTACCTAACACGCAAAAAAACGTGCCACGTTGTCCTCGCTTTCCTATAAAACAAAATGGCTTCCGGGAGTAATGAACGGAAAATTATTTATTTATTTCGTATAACTGATTGATGAATTGTTGATTTAATTTACTGAAACTAATTACCACTCTCATTGCACATGTTTTAAATCAGAAATAGAATTGTTTGCAAGTGATTGTAGAGATGCTGTTCGCCGGAACTTGTGTTTGTTTCCATTTTACGTATCTATAATTATGGGTAGAACATCCATGACACTTTAGGCGTCTGATTTGTGATCTCATTCTTACGCCTTTATTAGCATTGACTGCGGCCAAACGGATCTCTCTGTCCCGTCTCGTGCAAAAATGCGCGTGCGTGATAGTGTAAATGCAACATTAAACTTACCATTTTGAATGCGCTGATATGTTCTAGGAGAACATTCTATTACAACTTCTTCCTCCGACATCGTTGAAGACGAAAATAAATTGAGTTTTACTTGTCAAACTTTTGAGCTGTCACTTAGTTGTCAGTTCGTGGTCGCATACGCACAGTTTCTTAGCAAATTTCTAATAGTTTTACGTTTGCAAAAAAGTACCCGAACGAACCTATTATGTCGTGTGGTAATTGAATGATGAGCAATAAAAAATGTCCAGTCAAATTTGTTATCGAGTTGCATAAATTAGAATATAATATTTTTTGTGACTGTGCGGGGCCTCGACTTTTAGTTTGGTTTAACGTTCCAGTTTCCTGAATGTCTCTCACTGTATGTAGGTAGAGTTAGTAGCTAAATGGAGCTGAGAGTTTACTAGTAATTTCTAAACACATCGCCAGAATGGTTCCAGCATGAACTTCTACTGCTAAGCCACTTTTTCTTCGGAATCAAGTATCAAAATGTGTCAAGTACGATGTTAGCAGTTGTTACGAACGTATATAAGCTAAAAAAGATCACATAACAATAACATTTACTCTAAACTTTCGTACATATCGTTAAAAAATAAAAAATCGCCTTTATTCGAAGCTTTTTATTTGCCAATGACCTTGATGTCCAAATAAAAATTAAAAATTAGAAACGAAGAGTACTGACAGTGTCTTGAAAAGAATTGATATCACCCACTGTTGCACCACTAATTTTGAAACAGAACAATCTTCAAACTGCCATTGTACAGTTTTGCCTGAAACATAACCGCATTGCAAATCTATTACATTTCAGACTCCACTGTCTGAATTCTGGGGTCAGATTCTGTAAGGCAAAACGATGAAACGTTTTCGTGCGCACGAATGATTTGTCCTATGTTACACAAGCAAATTTCATCGTCCAAACGAAAACGTTTGAACGTTTCGCCTTATAGAATGCCGACTCTGATGTCTTATCTTATCAGTACAAGAAGAAGACAAGGCAACAAAAACAACAAAAAGCTCTTTTTTGATAGAAAATATAAAGCTTTGTTTCTTTGCTTTCTTGGATTTTATTTTATTTCTTCAGTATGCTCAAAATAGGACTTGATTTAGTTACAGATTTTTTTGCACAAGTATTTCTGCGGAATTTGTAACTATTGTCTTTAAATATGGAATTGTATCCAAAGAAAAATGTTGAAAAAATGCTGGAGCACCTTTTTGACGGATCAGACTTTAATGTTTATCATCAAACAATTGTTAATTTGGGAGTGGGTGCGCCTGGCCCAGACATATTGACTAAGTGCTGTGAGATCTTTGAAAAAGCTACATGTCATCGAATGGTACTTACTAGCAAGATTATACTTATCAAATTCAGTTTGTGTGATAATGCTTTGGTTATGACGATTGTAGAAAATTGAGACCTCAAAGCGTGGGATATTGTTTCAATATGGACCGGCCGTTGGAATCATCGAGATCCGTTCAGAAATAGCAACATTTCTAACAGACGCTTATCGAAGTGTAGTCAAAAGGTGAGTAAAGTGGGGTTTGTTTGTTTATGGTTATGGACAACCTTGATGTATTATCTTAAGTGCAATTTGCGACTGGTCTATTATCATTGTGAATGTACGTAAGTGCAACTTTTGTTCGCTCTACAACAAAAAGAAATATAACTGACTAAAATTTCGCTACACTTTTGCACCTTTTCTTTGTATACCCTGAAACTACTGCAAAGGAAAAATACAAAAGAGTAAAATATACCCTTGTTCAACAAATGTTATGGCATCTTTGATTGAAGATCCTAGAAAATTGTCCCGGAACTCAAAATTGTTCTTTTCCAATATGTGAGATTGCTTTTCCGTTGCTACTTTTTTACAGTAAATATGAATGATTTAGACCAAATAAATATACATATTACTTTAAAAGTCTCAGTTTACACACATATTTGCGGATCACATAATTCTTTAAAACATTTCGGACACTTGTGTCATGTTAAGAATTGATCTGCACTTGTGCAATTTTTTCTTTTTGAATGAAAAAAAAGAAAACATAAAATCAACACTTCTAGATTTGCCCTTTCGATAGAAAGCGCAATTATTTTCTTCATTCGAAAACGCCATTACTTAAACAGAAATCCTAACGTCCTCATTACTTCTATATTGAGCTCAATTTCCAACCAAATCATTGCTTTCGGCATGATAGTTTGAATATTTAACGATAAGATAAGTACCTAATCGGACTTTTAACTAAAAGCGTGGTTTGCGGTAAAAAAAAAAGTTGGTATGTTACATTATTGTGGGTTGTTTAATTTTTGATCTGACGATATCGCGCAGTAAAATTATCGCCGAAACCGAATGTGGATTGAAATTGCAATTGCGACTTAGTACCTTACAAGTATTAATATGGAGGCGAAAAGAATGATCAAAGTGTGTAATTTGTGTTTTTCCGGGGATCGAACCTGGAACCCTTCGCTTAGTAGTTCAACACACTAATCACTAAGCCACTGCAATGACTTTATCTTTATTTATTCTCATACAATTTCAACAAGCACTGTTAGGGTCACAAACAAAATGTTTACTTTAACCTCTAAACTAAGGCGAATATTTATATTTCAGCGAGGATATTATTGTAACAACTGGTGCAACGCAGGGAATGCACATCATATTATCAACCTTACTAGATTTGAATGGATATATATTTGTGGATGACGTAACCTACATGATTGCACTGGACGTATTCAAGCAATTTACTGGACTTAAAATCATTCCAGGTGAGCTCCGCAAGCTTTTCATATTCCACGCCTTGTAAGTCTGCACAATCCAATTCAAAGTAAAACTAAATGACAATGGGGTCGATATTGAAGTGCTTAGAACTCTATTAAAGGAAAAACAGTTTAAGTCGCTTTCAAAATCCTACTGGGGCCTATATTATGCCATCCCAACCTACCACAATCCAACAGGCATACTCTTTTCGGATGGTAAGTATTCAGATGCTAAAAGCTTACTCATTCTAAAATATACATATGCATAGATGTTTCTCAAGAGTTAGTCAAACTTGCCCGAGAATTTGACATTTTGATTTCGTGTGACGATGTCTACAACACTTTGTACTACAGAGATGGCGATGCGCCAAAGCGCTTGTATGCCTACGACGATCCAGAAGACGATGACTTTAAGGGCCATGTTATTTCGAATGGAAGCTTTTCAAAAATAATCGGTCCAGGAATACGCTTTGGATGGCTTGAAGCGCCCGCAAGATGTAAAAACATTTTAGAGACTAGGTAACTACATTATTAGACTGAACAAATAATATAACACTTTTCTTCACCGTTTAGTGGAATTTTGCAAAGTGGCGGATGCTTAAACAACTACACCTCCGGAATAATGGCAAGCCTCTTCCAGCTGGGTTTGGCTCAATCTCATGCCGGGTTCGCGAAACAGCTTTACCAACAGCGCATGTTGGCTACAATCGAGGTCTTAAAGAATAAGCTACCAAATTCCTGCAGTTTTGTGGAACCTCTAGGCGGTTATTTTATTTGGATTAGAATGCCAGAAAATACAAATGCACGTGACTTTCTAAAGATCTGCTTGGCCAAATACAAAGTGTTCTTTATTCCAGGCGAACGATTTTCAATCGAAAATCGCTTTAAGAATTACTTTCGCATTTCTATAGCCTTTCAAAAAGAGGAAATATTGATAGAAGCTGTTTCAAAGATCTGCGACGGTTTAAGAGAGTACTTAGGAGTAGATTGAAGGGCTGCTGTGAAGTTAACTAGAGCATTTAACTCGATAAATGAATTCATATTAATAAATTTATTTTCAATTTAAGGTCATGTTACTTCATTTCATTTAATTTTTTTAGCAATATTAAGAAAAATTCACAAGGCCGGCAATCGTCGACTAAATCTCAATTCGAGTATATTTCTTGACGAGGTCAAGTAAATCTAGAAGTGCTTTCTAAGTTTCATTGAAGAAGAAAGTGCACTTCCCGGCTGTGATGCCGGATTACAAGATATATCTTTTTTTTTTCAAGAGTTTTGAGCTCCAAAATATGTACAAGACTTTTTACCTCGAAATCATAAAATTTCAAGATTTTTGATATCAAGAACTTTTTAAATCTAGCACATTAAAAGAACCTTTTCTATTGAAGAAAAACTTTTTCTATTATTTCCATTATTATATATAACTAGCTGTACCCGCCCGGCTTCGTGAAAAATGTGCTTGCCGAACAGTTGATGGAAAAAAAAATTAAGAAATTTGCTGTCTTGTAGGGGACACAATTTTTAGCGGTTTTATTTCTATCGGCTGAGAAAGTGATATTTGCTGCATTACTTACCCTGGCGCACGCTACATAGAACTGAACGTGCTTGAAGCAAAGGGTAAGGTTGTACTGTCCAGCTATCTCGTTAAGAGATACGCGGCAATCTTCCACCTCTTTAGATCTTATTTCGCTGGATATTAAGGATCTGATGGCAGCCTGACTGTCAATATATATGGCAATATCCCTGTGTGATATTTCATTAATCAACAGCCACGCTGTGGCTTGACGAATAGCTGTGATTTCGGCTTGGAAGACACTACAGTGTACCGGGAGAGAGAAGGAGAGGCCCAGGCTCAGTTCTTCTGAGAATACCCCTGCTCCGACTCCCTCTAATGTTTTGGAACCGTCCGTAAAAATTGACAGTGCTCCTTCGTGTAGGACATTTGGTGAGTCCCATCGGGATCTATCCGGTATTTCGCATTTAAAGCCCTTTTCGAAGTCGATTTTCGTAGGCAGATAGTCAGTAATAGAGGGTAAGGGGCATGTCTGTAGGAGGATGCTGGCATGGCCAGTTGGTTGTCCTCTCCAGTGCTTACCTTCTCTGTGTCTGATAGCCGCGTTAGCGGCGTATTCCTTGCTGACGATGTCTAGAGGAAGAAGATTAAGCATTATTTGTAGAGCCGCGGTAGGAGATGTCCTCAGTGCACCCGTAATGCTGATGCATGCCAGGCGTTGAGTCTTCTCAAGGACCTTTAGATTGCACTTTTTATCCAAGGCCGGCCACCACACGACGATGCCGTAAAGAATGATCGGTCTGATCACCGCGGTATAAAGCCAATGCATTATATTTGGTTGGAGGCCCCATCTCGAGCCGACAGCCCTCCTACAGGAGTAGAGAGCCACTAGGGATTTCCTAGAACGTTCGGCAATGTTCTCCCTCCATAAGAGTTTGCTGTCTAATATGAGCCCCAAGTACTTGGCACTTTTGACAAACTCGAGTGGAGTGCCATTGAGATTAGGGGGGGTGATAAGAGGAGTCTTGACCCTTCTAGTGAATAGAACTAGATCCGTTTTTGTCGGATTGACGCTTAGACCACAGCTTTTGCGCAAGTTGCAGAATATCGGAAAGAGTCTGTGGATACTTTCCTGAAGTGAGTAAGGCGACGTCATCCACGTAGGCCACGATTTTGCATCCGGAAAGCTCCATAGAAATCAATAATTCGTTGAGAACTAGATTCCACAGTAGTGGAGATAGCACTCCCCCTTGGGGGGTACCACGGTGCACAAGTTTTTCGACAGCGCTGCTGCCAAACGTGGCTGTCACCCTTCTGCGGGTGAGAATATGGCCGATTAGGCAGCATATTTGTTCGCCAATATTTAGCTTGTTTAAGGCTTGAATAATCGAACGAGTCTCTATGTTATTGAAGGCCCCCTCTATGTCCAGGAAAACTGGCATAGTATATTCCTTGAATGAGAGAGACCTTTCGATCGAGCCGATGATTGAATGAAGGGCGGTCTCAGTCGATTTGCCCTTTTGATAGGCATGTTGAGAGCTAGAAATTAGCGCTTGGTCAACAGTACTTTTGATGTGAAGATCGATGATCCTCTCAAGTGTTTTCAATAGAAAGGAGGACAGACTGATTGGTCTGAAGTCCTTTGGAAGTGTATGTGAGGTCTTACCTGCTTTGGAAATGAAAACAACTTTAACCAATGTCCAGGACGAAGGAATGCGGCCCAGGGCTATGCAACCTGCCAGAATCATCCCAAGACTGTCTTTGACAATGTCAAAGGCGTTCTGTAGTTGCGCCGGGAAGATGCCATCAGGACCTGGAGACTTTTGCGGTTCAAAGCTGTTGAGGGCCCACTTCAGCTTTTCCTCGCAAATGGTGATTGCCTTTGGAAGGGTACCCAAAGGGGCATCCCTACTGAAGTCAGGATTACCAGTGACAGGCATGCAGCCAGGATCTTGTGATCTTGATATAGGTAAGCAATGCAATTCTAAGTCATTTTAATTCAAATATGTTCCAAAAGCATTAATATTATTTTATGACCAATGTTTTTTTTATATATAGTTAGGTGATTTATGTATTAGTAGTAAAGTACATACATACTTCAAAATTGTATTTTTAATTATTTCGCTCTTTTTATATTTTGAACAAAATCTTGAAAAACAAATTTTTTGTTTCGGAAAAACAAGATTTTCAGATTTTTTATCCGGCAGCAGTGCTTCCCGGTCAATTCTTAACACGGCAGTGTCCGAAATATTTTTAAAGAATTGCCCTGAACTCACCAACAGACACAAGAAGTTAGAAAAAATGTTGCGCTATGTTTTCATAAAAACATTAATAGTTATTGTAAAAACAAAAAAAAAGTAGCAAGAGAAAACCAAATCTCAAAAAGGATGTTCAGTTCATCTGGTGTCTATCGCTATTGCAAAAGGGCTCAAACTAATTGCATTGAAAAGAGCAATTCTGAATTTCGGTGCAATTCTTTCGGATCTCTAATAAAAAACGCTATAAAGCTGTCAGCGCAAAAAATGTTTAATACTTTTGCTGTATGCACGTGTGAATTTAACCCGAAGATCTTGTATGAAGTTTTACGAGAAGCTTTACTTTTAGTAGGTAGCGCAAACAACCGGGTAACACATTTAAACGGGAAAGCTCTGTACATTTCTTATGGAATTCTTTACTTTCTCGGTTTTCGGATGAATAAAACGAGGAACGCAATTAAGCGGGGGCCACTTATCCGGGGATCACTGTTTTGGTATAACTAGAAGTTAAAAAAAAATACTAAATAAAGATTGTTGTCTGGAGGTGCTGATCAATAGAAGTTATTATTTAATGGTTATATGGCCTTTCGCTACATGGCCCCTAAATCAGTTAAATGACAATGTAGTCTAGTACCCAATAATTAAAAGTAAACACTACCTACTCTAAAACTATACAAAATCCGCCCCTCAAGATAACTACATGAGTAAGTGCAATTTTTTGATTGCATCTAAATAGTTCATCTGAGTCTTAAAATTATTAATTATACCAAATTAACTCATGACATGGTTGCTCATTGCACAAGCTTTTTCAAGTGTAGTAGCTACGTTTCATTCGTTTCTCTGCAGTGGCTCGATCAAGAGGGCTGATCAGTTTACATAGTTTCTAAAAAGCAGTTACAAAATGGATGAACTTATTCCGAAAAGAAATCTTGACGAAAGTATAAAACGTCTTCTAGATATTATAGACTTGGATGCTTACGAACAGTCAGTAGTAAATCTCGGTAAAGGTACACCCGCCAGAAATCTTTTAATGAACTGCTGTGAGATTTTTGACAAGGCTACATCACATCGTATGGTACGTTAAAAAAATGCTTCCAAAATCTTTATGTGCTGAAAAAAACTTAAAATAAATAAATTTATCAGAAAGTAGAAGCTACAAATGAGGGCGAGCTATTTGAGTATGGGCCGCCTGCCGGAAACTTGGAGATTCTGAACCAAATCGCAACATTTCTGACAGGTGCTTATCAAAGTGAAGTTAAAAGGTTAGTATATACTAATATCATAGTAGATACTATTATAGTCGATAAACTAATGTTTTAATCGAAGAGCAGAGATTTTCTACCCATATTGCAAACTAAATTAATTTATGTAGCTTCTCGTCAAAAACATATGTTTTCCAGTTAAAAAAGAGAAAGAAAAAATGTGTGCACATCTTTCAAGATCAAAGTAGGTGTATGGGCGATATGTACAATTGTACATGGTAAGAGCGGTAAGATGCTCTTAAGTATGATCCACTCTAAGTCACTTGCAATGTACCTAGTAATATAAGAAAAATTAGTTGTCTAATAGAGACTGTGGCTAAGTCCAATTGGCCGCACTGCCCTTGTAGTTTTTTTATGTTTGAATCTAACTTTTTGCCTGAGGCAATGATGCAGCCTTCCATCCTCAGTGATCACGGCCACGAATCTTCCATATGTCGAGTATATGAACGCTCTTGCATCTGCGATATTTATTACGTGGTATTCGATTGGGTTTCTTCAGATTCGCTCTCAGATTTCAGATTTCGTGTGTCTAATCGAACATAAAAACGTCGCTTGCTCTTATATTTGTTGATATTGGTGCAATTGGAGTATGTGTAGCCTTCGACACTTTTCTAAGCGGTTTCAATTCATTGGTTAAAATGAAAAAAATCCAGATTCGCAAAAGTGTTTTGAAATCTGAAAAAGATTGTTTTTTTTTGTGTACCAAACGAGCATAAGAAGTGCTCTTTATTGACTACTTGAACCTATCAGGAGCAATTTGAAGATCATTTTGACAGGAACATTATCATTCAATCGCCCGATGTGGTCCGGGTTTCATTCTTCAAATCGCACTTACCCTCTTCAAAATAGGACCAAAAAGCTGTCGAATGTTTTTTTTTATACTAAAGGAGCTATGCATTTCGCCATAAAGAAATGTCATTCGTGGAGTATATTTCCTTTTTATATAGAATCCTTTTTTATATATTCCCTATATCAACGATCGTCTAAACGATATCGGTTTTGAAACTTTGATCACCAAAATAAGCCATATTCTGCTCGAATTTTTTTGACAAACGTCAGCTTTCATTATATTTGTGGAAAATGAACTGGATTAAGCTCTCAAACCTGTAATTTTGGCAAAGCTAGTTTCGACGATAGTCGTTTGAAAAGTTACGGTATGGGCTCCCAGAATTCACTATATATAGACTACTAAGAGAGGGGTCCCATGTTCGATTCTCGAAAGAAATCAATTCAATCTTAAGGTTTTTTTCCACAGCGTCACCTCTCGCGAGAGTTTAACTGTCATGAAAGAGCTTCTCAATAAGCCGTTTTTTACTCGGCATAATATAGTGGATCCTTTCCATTCGTCACAAAAATGAAACTCGCACAAAACGAATGGCTGTGAGGAGGTAGACCTAACAGACCTGCTGCGCTAACTATTTATTTTATTTTATTATATATATACTCTTTCGACCTTTGGCAGTGTTCGTAGGTACTTACCGTTCCATAATAGGATATCTTTGCAAGCTTAAACTATATTTTCAGCGAGGCCATCTTTGTGACAACAGGCGCAACCCAAGGGCTGCATATTATCATATCGACGCTTATGGACTTGAACGGATATGTTTTTCTGGACGAAATAACTTACATGCTCGCATTGGATCTGTTTAAGCAATTCCACACTATCAAAGTTATACCAGGTGAGTTATTTTGTGCAACGATTAGTTTTAATGTGTTTGTAAAAATAAATCTGTTTAAGTTAAATTACATGATGATGGCGTCGACATAGAACACCTTCGACTTTTGCTGCAGAATAATCGATTTAGAACAACCTGCAAACGCTATTGGGCTATTTACTTTGCCATGCCAACTTACCATAATCCGACGGGAATTGTTTTTTCGAATGGTAAAACCGCAGATTTTAAGGAACTATAGCCTTGTTTTTCTAGCCATATTTATTTGACTGATTATAGACAAATGCCAGAAGCTGATAAAACTTGCCCGAGAATTTGACATTTTGATTTCTTGCGATGACGTATACAATATTTTGTATTACGAAAATGGGAATGCACCGAAAAGATTGTTTGCATACGATAATCCAAAAGATATTGACTTCAAGGAAAGTGTTATTTCGAATGGAAGTTTTTCAAAAACTATCGGGCCCGGATTGCGTTTTGGATGGATTGAGGCGCACCCGAGATGTAAAACGTTTTTGCAGAAAAGGTTAGATATGTTTGATTAAATTTAAACGGCTTGTGGGAAGTGCTTTACATTAAAGCATTTGAAACAAAAATTAAGTACAAAAAAACAAGATAGGCGAGCCTATAAATTGCGAAAACAAATTCGGGACGTTCAAGTATCTAGTTTAGCCTGACAACTGGCTGACTTCATTTGTCCCAGTTTTGATTGGCCCAGATCGATCACGTTAACCAATTTTTCAGTAGATGCTTACAAATGGCTAGAGGAAACGAATCTAGTCTGGAAAATCGTGGCTGAGTACTATGTTGACAGTCGTATATGTGGCTGACGTAGGATAAGTGGCGTTACCGACCAATTTAGTTCTTGCGTTCAAGATACATCTAGTCCAGATCAATCTAGTAGACTTAAGATAACTAGATTTTCCATTTTGCCCATTCTTAGATTAATTTTGACATTCCAGACTTTGAGTTTCTGTTTTCTGGTTTAATTCGAGGTGTTGTGAAACCGGACTAACGATAGCATTAGGTACGCACAAAATAAAATTTCCATTTTTACTCTTTACTCCTTAGTGGCGTCATGCGAAGTGGTGGATGCTTGAACAACTACACTGCTGGTATAATGTCTAGTGTCTTCGAGTTGGGATTGGCACAGCCGTATATTCGAAAGTTAAAAACGGCTTTCCGCGAGCAAATGAAGGCTGCTACTCAAATTTTAAAAAATAATCTACCGAAATCGTGCAGCTTTGTGAAGCCAACGGGTGGTTACTATATTTGGATTCGGTTACCAGAATATGCCGATGCAACTGAGTTACTGAAGTTCTGCTTGACGAAGCACGACGTATTTTTCATAACTGGTGATCATTTTTCTATTGAGAAAAAATTTAAAAATTACTTTCGGATTTCTATAGCTCAGTATGAAAAGGACGTATTGGAGAATTCTCTAATAAATATTTGCAATGCTTCATTGGAGTTTTTAAATAATAACCAAAATGTACTTATTTGATGAAATAAATAAATTAATAAAATAAATGCGACTACTGCCCATTTATGCACATGTGATACTGGCATCATATTTCTGGAGATAATTATTATTATGACCTCACCCTCCAAAAAAATGCGTCCAATACACATGATTATACCACCTCAGGTGGTTCTCGTAATAAGGGCTATTGGGTTAAAATCAATGTCGCCTAAAACACGTGTTTATTTATAGTCTGTTCTCTATCACATTGTAAGATATCACATAAATGGTCAGTGATCAAACCTGTAAGAAAAGTAGGTACACACTTTTCATATATTCGTTTTGAAAACCGGATTATAAACATTTTAACTTCTTTAACAACGTACCAAATTTTACGTTAATGCGACTATCGGTTTGTGAGTGATAAATCTCCTCTTTAAAGAGATACACATAGATAGGCATTTAAACAGACTCTTCCAAGTTAAGCTGTTAACAAATCTGTGGGAATTCTCCGAAGCTATGCTAGAAGCTTTAAGGGTTGCCCCTAAATATTTATAATCTATGACTACCTTAAGGATTTCGAATGTAGATCTTTCATTTCTAGATAAAATTAGATTAAATTTCGAATGTGTCTGCAAACTCTGGATGCACACTAATTTTACAGTGCGTTTATCACTTCCGTCCGTAAGATGACTATGTCCGTTGGACAAAGTAATAGTTTGATCAATTTCGTCTTCTGCAACCAGCTTTTTTTTCCTTTAGCATTGCTGTTTTATTATAGTAAATATTGCCTTTTATAGGTGAGTTTACAATTTCAATTCCTCAGCCGTTTGTGGGGAATCTTAGGACTAAATAATTTTTATAAAAACTGATCGCTATTGTCTTCAAGACCATTTAGGGTGCTGTCTAGTCCTTGAGCTTTAAATGTCTTTGCGATCACTACACTAATGCATGTTTTAATTCGGATAACGTAAAACATTATGACTTTGATAGGAACAACGAGTTTAATTTCTAAGGACGCTTAATACTCTTAAATAAAATTAAGATGCACAATTGGATCGCACGGATATTTGCAGATTAATGCAAGTCGCTATCTGAATTTGCAACTATACAGTTTTGGGTTTTCTTAGTAACTTTTCCATACCAATTGGTTCAGATTTCAATACATAACCTACAATTTTAGCAATCAGTCACTTGTTCGGATTGGAATTATGGAATGTTCATCACGCCTTTAGATGGATAAAAGTAATCAGTGGAAATTATTACGATTTTTTTGCAGACTTCACTAACTATTTTTTCAAATTAATGAAAGTATGTATCAGCACCACACCTGCGGTTTTTGGTAAAATACATCTCCTGTTTTAAGTAATTTAGTACATAACCGACACTATGTTCATTTGGGTGTCAACAACTGTCAACCGATTTGTGCGGCAATGCTTCAGCCGAAAGCTTATTCTAAATGCATCGACTATTTGTCTCTGCTAATCAAAATATTGCATTTTAAATGACTTCGCTAAAAAACAATACAATACAATATGCGTCGATGTACCAAAATCTGCAATCACAGATTTAAATACCCTTTTATATTGCATGCACCGTTTCCGCCCGAAGTGCTGTTTATGGTGTACAGGCAATATATAGGTAAGTGCATTACATTACCATTTCAATCTGCGATAAGTAGAAACCTTTCGCGATTAAGGTATAAAATAAATTCAAAACAATTTCTTGTGAAAGCAAAACCTGTTGTTCTGTTTTTTCAATTTGAGCTGCTGCCTGAGTGGTATGCCGCAGTTGCTTGAACACACACGACATTACGTGTATGCAAGCCTGGAATTCATTTAGTAGTGATATGTTACGTATACGCCCACGAGTTTTTTTTTTTTTGTATGGTCTTAAATAGCCTATACCTATCATACATTTTTTGGGACGGTTATCGTCAAAGTACTTAAATTAAGAGCCAAAAACGCCATCATCATAAATATAATAAAATCTGCCGATTTAAACTAAGTATATGGAAGTATTTTTTCTTTTTAAATTCGTGGAACGTCCTCAACGCAATTGCATGGTAATATTTTCGAAAATATATATGCACCTTACTTAACGTGCGTCCGATCTATGAAGACGCCTGCGACACATTCATATTCATATTATGTTCCATCGAACTAAATTTTTATTTTTTTTTAACATTAAGCAAAAGTATTTTTTAGCACTTATACTCCCTTTTTAAATCCAGTTGCAACATATTAAGCCTTGACATTTTTTATTTTATTAAACCCAGAAGTATGTTTTATGTCCATTTTCGATCGGAGATTTTTCGATTTAAGGGCGATTTACTATTTACAATAATATCAATAAAAATCGAAGTAAAACAGATTTGGTCAATGACCACCCTGTTAAAACATTTGACACATGTCACAGACAAAAAGCTCCAATTAAATTACGTACCTAAATAGATTCACCAGCTAGCTCTCGTTAAAAAAATAAATAAGCTCACTTCAAGTCAGCGTCAGAGTGTATTCGTGTGTTTTCTGTGCCATATTCGCGCACAGTCGAATTTAATTTAATTAACATAAACATCCCATACACACAAAAGTTACCCAGAAACTATGCTGGTGGCTGGTTATGTCGGTAGTCGGTCTATGTCAAACGTGAAAAACTTTATAGATAAGTCACGGATGGTCATATGGGCTACGTATTGGAATTTTTAACGAACTCACCTCAGTTTATTGTCGATCGTACAACCGGATGAGTGTGTTTATAACTTGTTCCATGTAAACAAGCGATATTTAAAAATATTATTTGGTTAATACAATAAAAACAAAAACCAGCCATTGTAAAAGAAAAGTACGCTTAAGTTTGACAGCGGGAACGAAAATTACTGTTTTGTATACGGTGCGGTGTTAACTATTTAGTTTTTTGTTTCCTTACGAATATATTTACAACAGAGGAATAGTTTAGTGCATCTATTTAGGTCATTAAAATGTGTGATTTTACAGGCAGAAATATCGGAATACAGGTGAGAACCGAAAGCAAATCATCAAGTGTTAGAATATATTTTTTTTGACTGACAGGTAATGTTAGCTACGGTGAGACACGCTCCTCACTCATGGTCCGGCCTTTAGCGAGCACGTATACCTAGGTATATCAAATATAAAGACACAATAGAAACTTTATTTTTTAAGTGAAAGCTTATGCGTGAACTCGCACTGGAAAGAAGTTAGGAGAAGGTAAAAAAAAAATGCAAAAGCTGATCAGATACATTCATGTGTTTAACAATTACTGAATTGATAGATAAGATAACTGCAGATATTATGTATCTATATACATGAATAGCGTCGTAGTGGCATATTCGTCAATCGTCACATTATTCCTTAATATTTTTAAGGGAATCCTACAATATTTGCATGAACAGTTGATGTAAGCTTACGAGTCTTGTAAAGAGTACAGCCGCATATGTATGAGCAGCTATTAATTACACAGAGTTCACAGTTTCATGTAATGATGAAATCATTTTTTTTCTCATAAGTGCCTGCCGCTTGTTGTTATTTTAATGTGTGCCATTATTTTTTTTTTTTTGTATTTTTGAGCTTTATCTACCCTACCTTCATATATGCTACCTTGCGAGAAGATCGAAACTAGTTTTGTGTAAAATAACTTCCGACGCGCCTACTTAAAATGTATGCTGCAACAATCGTTTATAGGTTTTTTTTTTTTTTTTCGTTTGATCATTGCTTGAATTACTACTATTAGTCGAAAACTAAGTTAACGGCTAAATTATAAAATGGACTTAGTGTTGACTCTGAAGTGGTGATATCAGCGAAGGTTTTCTACTCAGCCGGTTTTAGATAGCAATATTACATACCTACCTACAGCTACAGCAACCAATCATTAATTATTTTATTTTGCTTTTTATGGGAACAAAAAAAAAATTAAATAAAAAGCTTTTACGAGGCGGTGCTATAATTAAAGGTTCATTATTTGGCAATTCCATTGACATAGTCAGCTAATTATTGTTAAGGCCAAGAAAAAACTGTTAAACTCAGTAGTTTAACCCAATATTGGGTTTAGAATGTAGCTTATAAATTATAGAACTAATGTATCCCAGAAAAAAAAATTAAGCTTAATCAATTGAGCTTTAGATTCTGTATAGAAAGAATTAATCAGCTAATTCACAAAAGAATTTAAAAAAAGGCGTTCCATTAATCCTGAGAAGTTGAAGAGAGGTTTTTTAAACAGAAAAAAATTGCACTTTACTGTGAGCTCTTTCCGCAATATATATATAGCACGGAAAATCTGTCAAGCTATACAAATTAAACGGAACGCTTTAAGAGAGCAGTTGATATAATCAAAAGCACGTGTGCATTTATATACTTCGTGCTATTTGTAGTCACTTCCAGCTAACCACAAATTTGTGCAAGGCAAAATTGTTGCAAAGCGACAATTCATATTAAATGAAGATTATTTCAGTATTCTTTAACTAAACGTATAATTTATTTTCACATTTTATATAGGCACCTTTATTGCTTTCTCCTTTTTACCGAATTACCTTTTGTTATTCTTCTTTTATCTATCTATCAACTTTTTGCATTATTTGAAGAATTTCTACAAAATTTCTCGTTGCTTTATACCTGTGGATATGGAAGGTTTTACTCTTTTCTTCAATTTCGTTTATATTATAATTATATATATATATATATAATTTATATATAAAATATATTTCAGTAGAAAAATTAAGCTGCGATTTATCAGATCTCTGTAAAATATGCAATTACAATATTCCTTTAACATTCATTGTACTTGAAATAAAAATATATGTATCTATCTATCTACGCACTTCCTGAATGTTTGTTTGTTTGGAATCATATCTCTTCCGTATCCCCGTATCCACCCATTTAATTTGCAAAACTTTATCGTCGGCACAAATCATCTGTCAGCTGTCAAATTCAATGTCATTTGAATCAGTAATAAGCGTGTTTTTTGAGCCTTGATCTCCGCAAAGCAAAGTAAAGTAGGATTTTCAGCACGCAATTACAACAACTACTGTGAGCCCTCGAAGTGTCAAGTAGAGCGTAGTTGTTGCAATTGTGTGCTGAAAATTCTACTTCACTTTGGCTTGCTGAGACCGAAGCTCAAAAAAACAGGTCTATTGTCTTTTTAAAATCTAAACCTCAAAAAACCTCTTTATGAGTTGACATTAAATGAGATTTATTTTGACATTTCTTACGACAATGACATAAAAGCTGTAAGTCATTGGTGGAAAGTCTACTTCCTTTTCCGATCACTTTCAATCTTTAGCTATGGTTTTTTATCATTCAAAATGTTTTTAGTGTTACATTTATGCAGAAAAGGCAACAAAAAAAAAAAGAAGGAAAATGGTAGAATATTTGAGCAAATAGTTGTTCTCTTTGGTAGTGCTAGTTAGCGTTGCCATACGTCTGCTTTCGTCCCGGGTGCGATTCGAACTCACAAAAACAACTAGTGCGAACATCTTATGTTGATAACAACACACTAACTGCATTGTAGTTTGACTTTAACAAATTCTAGTTTATCAATCAAATATACCTTGCATATTAAAATGTCACTTTTACTAATTGACAGCTGTCATTCAAATCAATAGAATTTACACAATTTGCAAATTTTTCTCTTCGATTTTAAATGCAATTTTTCTTCTTTTATTATTAAATGTATGTATGTATACTTAACTATTTTTAAGCCTTCATATCTTAGCGAATGAAATTAGCATTACTCGACAGTGATTCTCATTCGGATGCTGGTTAAATAAAAATAATAATAATAAAATAAATAAAAATATTTTCATATTATTATGTGCTTTTATTTTGTCCCGGAAGAAATTTAGAAATCCCATTTTTTTCCATATTTTTGCAGTTTGCGCCGTCGAGTTTCGAGCAAAATCTGGCAACCCTAGTGCTAAATGGAGTGCTGAATTTTGTTAAATCCACTTCGGATTATTTTGTACATGATCGTATGTGACAGCTGATACGTGTTTAGTAAAAAATTTATATTGGAAAATGAATAACTGTAATTCATAAAGAGTTTCTAAACGTGCTTAAACTAGGTATTGTTGCTTTCCCCTATAAAAATAAAGAAATTACCTACTGAACTACTGGGCTCTTGTTCGTATATAACTCACAATAGGTGTGTTTTATTTCACATCTAACTCAGCAAAACAAAGTAATATTGATTCTTGAACAAACACGCAATTAAAACAACCACAACGCGAGATTCACGCAAGTTATTTATCCCAAGTAGAAGTAACTTGATAGCAGCACTTTATCTGGACACCTTTCTCTTGAGATTTTTCATGACATTGGTAGTAAACTGTTTTCAGCGTGAGAACAGTGAGAGAACGTTGAATCAAACTTAAATTGGAGACAGAGAACAAAATATATAAATTTATCCCTTTTATTGCGCATCTGTCTACTTAACTTTGCTTAGATGGGTGTTGAGTAAAACGCATGTACCTTTTGGTTGCGTGCTGAACTATACAACCACACAAATAAAAAAAAAGTTAATTTAAAAAAAAAAAAACAAAAAAACCCAACTGACTGTAAAAATAAGAATTAAAAATATATGAACAAGACGCATTTAAGTACCTATACCTAACTAATTGACAATCGGAGGCTTTATACCTACACAGTCTAACAAATATATATATGAGTACTGAGTACCCTCCGACTGCCAAATAGGTAGTTATAGGTATTTAAATGCGTCTTGTTCATATATTTTTAATTCTTTTTTTTTTTACAGTCAGTTTTTTTTTTTTTTTTTAAATTAACTCTTTTTATTTTTATCTTTTTAGCCTATGACACTCCGGGAAAGAATACGAGAACGTACATAGGATACGCGCGAAACACATAACCCTCCCTGTGTCCAGTCGGGTAAAAATACAAACAGGTATATTGTATTTGTTTGACGTAGTGCGAAAGATACCTGTTTCACTTCTTATGCCAGTTTATTACCAATTCTTGTATTTCCAAAAAAACAAAATAAAAAAATGATATGATAAAAACCCCGCGAACTGCAAAAAGTAACAACAATAAGGTGTCTGCAGAAGCATCAGATAATATGGGTTGGGTAGGTATCTGCAAATAATATAGCCATACATATTATTATATACATATGTATGTATGTATAGCAGTACCTACTTCTGGGTGGCTATTCAAAAATAAAATAGTTTACAATTATTTCCAAACACAATCATGGTGTCGAATCCAATGTCTTTCCAAAAATATAATTATCTGAGTTATCGTTCTTCATCCACTACGATTTTGTAATACCTTGTTGCTGTACAAATTACATACATTAATGATGAGTGTGATACACGCAACTGCGTTGTTTGGATATCTATCTATTTCTACAGACTTTAATTTGAGTTGTCTATTTAAGTAGTAATGTTAACGTATATTCATTTAATTTAAATATACGTAATAATTAAATAGTTTTGATTTATGCTACACACTTCTAGTTGTTTATATAGATTGAACAGAGATGTGATAAAATACTAATAGGTATTTAAACTATGGTTCTAATCCAATAGCTTTTTGGCGACAGATTCGTAAAATGTTTAATTTAGTTTTTTTTTTACATTTCCGTCCGAAATTGCGTCAGAAATATAACGAAAGTCACTATAGCAAGAGCACGGATTTCTTATCTCAACATTTACAAGAACTTGTCGATTTACCGTCGCGTCGTAAAATTAGATTGTGGAAAACGATTCAGTAACGAATTTTTTCGCTTATACTTGGGAGATGTCCTGTATCTAGGTTTTTTTTTTTAAATGAATTATAACAGGTGCTGTTTCATAACAGCTATTTAAAAACTACATCATAAGCATTTTACCACCGACAGTCAGTATTCGTGGGCACTGTGCATAGTGGTTAGTTTGTTGGACTAGGGGATCCCCGGAAAGGCATAAATTCCATCTTAATGTTTTTTCCACTGAGCCACCTCTCTATAACTGTGTCAAAAGAGGTTCTAAATTAGCTATTTCGACTCGTCATAAAATTGCAGTTTTTTTGCACAAAACGAATGGTTGTTAGGGTCTTTTACAAACCTGTTGAACCAACTATTTTTTTCTTTTTAGTTAATTCTCCGTTTATGTTTCGCATGGACCGAAATTTATATTTCTCCCCTATCAGAAAGTAAACCGTGTACGTCGCTATCAATTGACCAAGTGCATTATACTTCGGCGAAATAAGCAATAAGCGCTCGTCCACCGGCTGCTGTTGGTTTTATATACACCTACTATATATTTACACAGTTGCATCCAAAGACGCGACTTTTTTTTTGGAAGAATGTTTTGTTTGTAAGACTGTATTTGGTAATTCAAGAAGATCGGCGCTTCTTCTGGATGTTCGAACCTTGGCTAAGCCAATATATATATATTATAAATATATATAATATATAAAAGATTAGAGAAGTTATGACGGCACAAAGTTTTAGTTGCAAGACACCGCCAGAACTATCGCCGATTGCTTATAATGGTAGCACTACCGCAGCAACAGCTATAGCAGAGTAAAAACCAGAAAGCAAGAAATAACTAATGTTACTTCTGGTGTATGGGTTTCATTTCATAAATCTCAGCATGAAAGCTCTAGTTTGACAATAACAATGTCGAAAATCAAGAGAAACGTAAAGAAAGCCAAAAGTTAATAAGAGCTTGACCAGCTAAAAAAACAGAAACCCGTTTGGATTGAACGCTAAATGTTATACGTCAGTGAGGTTAGGTAAGGTAGAACAGCCGTATATCAAAAATTTGTATTTGTATTTGTATTTTTCTTTCGAAATCCTAGGGATATGAACCCGATCTAAACAATTCTTTAGGGTTATGTCTAGCAATAAACGAAGTCATTTGTTGTTCGATAGGTATTGTGCCGTCTGATCCTCTGGAGCCGAGTTATATATCTCTTTTATTCCATTATCTTAGGTGTCGGGTAGCAAACTAAGTTATTATTCCAAGTGCCTATCGCCTCTTTAAAAAGCTTCACCTTTGCTTTGTGTCAACATGAAATTTTGTAAACTTGCGCTTCTTTCTGTCGGATTAATCCATTCAAAACAAAAAATAACATATACGAAAAGTTGCAATATCTCATAGCAATCAAAAGATGTCTACTTTGTCAGACACCCAGTTTGTACATCGTCATAATTCAGGTAGTTGGCACCTGAAAAAGTCGTAATATCACCAGACTAATTATTCAAAATAATGCCAGGATATCTTCGGTCTAAGTTAACGAGCCGAAGCATGCATTTCCCCCACAAACCGAATTTAAGTAGAAACTGATAGCAAACCAACTTTTGATAATAAATATGTACCTAATAATAGCTGATACTTAAAAACATTGCAAAACAAGAACAAACTGTTTATCGTAAAATTAGTTTAAGTGTACGCCTACTGCGAAATAGTCAAAAGCTCTTAATATGCCTATATTAATTGTAAATACAATTTCAAAAAAAAACATATTGCAGCTCGTGCAAAAGCTGTATTCTTGAAGGAGATGTTATTGACCTGACGGCCAATTTCGAAAATATCCACAACAAATGACATCAGATGCATAGCCAGCGTGGGTAGGTGAGTTGTTAGGAAAATATTCTACATCTCATTTTATACGATTTTTCTCATCGAAACGTTCTTCTTTATGCGATTTCAAAGGCGCAAATCGTTTTTTCTTTGTTTATTCGCTATTCGTCCATTTCGCCTTGACCTTCATCGGATTCAGGAAAAAAAAAATACTTATTGTAATGCATTGACTTTTCAGAACAATGGATATAAATTATTGTCAAAATTATAAATTTATCTGCGTTGACTAGATACATACAGTGCAGTCTTTTGTAGTTATAAAAATAAACATGTATCATGAAAATCGTAACACTGCAAAATAAAGAAACAATTCAAATAATGTGTCATGGAAAAAGTAGCTCGCGAGAGTAAATTTTGGCATCAATGCCGAAACTTTGTGCGTTTTTAATGTTGAGCTTTTGTGTGTAAAGTGCTGTGTTTTTGGTTACAATGAAATAATGAAACGCAGTGCATGTTTTTAAAAACAATTACATATTTTGATTCTCAGCTAAATGTTTTTCCGAAATAAAAGAGTTTAGACGGTACAACAGGGTGGTTGTAAAACTGAAAGGTTTTTATTTCGATGTTAATTGAACCGAAATTTAAAAAAAGGTGAAATGTTTTTTTTTTTTTGGAAAAAGAAGAAATTTTTTAAAATCACCTGCATGCATGCACATGCACGTCTTGCCTAAGTGCATCGAGCCTTTTTTTTGAGAAAATCGTTGACAAGTTAAAAGGAAAGCACTCTACTAAGCGGGAGCTGTAATTTAAATATATCCTCTCAATAGTTTTGTGAAATCCTCTTCAGAGATTGACAGAGCTCACTTCAGCGGGTGTCAGAGCCTCGTTAAAAATTAGACCCACCAGCTTGGCACAAAGGTATTACAAAACCTTTTTTTATTTGATTTAGATTTAAAAAATTCACATTAGCCCCAAGGGAAAGAAAAACACTGTACAAACAAAACTTCTTCGGTATTTGTATTCATCTTCATATAAAGGAGACTGACGTCTGTGTGTGCCCTCATAGCTCGAGAAGGGATCATTCGAATTTCACAATTTTGGGCTTGATGGATCCGTATTGGCCCAAGAAAGGCATAGAATAGGTTACTTTTTGTGGCGAAAGGAGATGAAAAAAATAACTGGATAGAAAAACGGGGAAAATTATTTAAAATTTTTAAAATTATATTATTGAACGAATATGGGCGAAACGGAGTTCGACTGGTCAGCTATTATGATATGGAAAGGAAATCGTATGGTATATATATTTTGAAGACGCAATAGGCCTTACCAATGAACATTTTTAGTTTCGACTCTAAATTTTATTACTTCCCAGTGGCTTTGTTTTCTTATATTGATGTATAGCTTTTTCAAAATCAAACGGTATACACAGCATACACATTTGCTTAAGCTTTATTACATTAATTTACTGACGTAGTTAAATAGCGTCAGATATTTTTTTCGTAAAGTGCTAATTACGTATTTCGTTCTTCTCATTTGATTACAAAAGCCGCGATAATAAAGTTGACTTTCATGATAAAGTTTTCCTTTGCATGATTTAAGTTTCGAAGTAACAGCAAAAATGTACGTAGATAAGTTGCTGATATCACATTTAACTCACATTTGCATGTTTTTCAAAAATTATGAAATGACGACCGCTAAAACGCACTGCTGAATTAGATCTCGGTCTTTTGTAACCGATTTACAAATTAGGAGCTTTGAAACTGTTCAATGTAAATGTATTGGCACATTTCTCAGGTAAAATTTGTGTGATAAACGCGGGTTGGAAGAGCCGCCGAACATCCAAAACTAAAACAAATAAGTGTTGCATTCAAATTGACGTTCTTATTACAGCATCCGAACTGCAACCTCTGGGTCATGCACCCTTTCTTGGTTTAAGTGGCATGGACTAGGCTATATGACTACGTTTTACGAACGATAATTAAAATTGTGATATGTTTCAGCATGTTTCATTTTAGGTTATTATAGAAAGAATTTGTCGATCCCTTTACGACTTTAGAGCGTCTTAAGTGTTAATTTTGTTTAAAACTGTCTATTACTATAACACAACTATGTACTTGTTTTACTTTTAGAATTCCGAAACCGGTGAAGTTGACTATGTGTGCGCCGAGCCCGTGGCTATCACCCTTCGTCATATTAAGTTCGATGAAGAAACTGGTGAGCCGGAATGTTCAAAGGTAGCCTTTCGATATCACAAAAAGAAATCTTTTCAAATTCCCCGAAAATACCTTCGTAATTTGGAAGAGGATAACGATGATGAACCATCCTGTTCAACGAAATCTGCTGAATATAATCCCTTCGATAAGGAAGCCTTCATAAATATGGAATGCGTAAATAAGGTAAACCTTGGCCTTCATCTATTAAAAGTATCGAACTAAATTTGTATTGTTTTTTTTTCCAGGACATCGTTCTTGGGTTCAGCAAGACAAAAACACACCTGCTATTTTTAATACCTTCACTGTTTTGGTTCACCAAATTAACATCGATCGTGATTATTTTTTGCGAGTTTCTGCTCCACTATTTGGCACACTGCAAAAATGCCAAAAATCCCAATTCGAATACATTCTATCGGAGTCCTCTACATAGGCTTACTTCACAGTTTTGTGGTCATTGTCGTGCTGAGAGTGAAATGGATTCAATTAGTAAGCACCATCGATTAAGTTCGTCCAGCATAAATATTAATTTTAAGGACATGCCTTTGTCATTATTACATAATTTAGGATAGACTCTTATTGGGAAATTTGTATTTTTGCTTCGTATACATTACAAATTATTATGTGCTTTTTATTCCTGCGCAGTAATTATATTTTTATAGTAATGTTCTTGTAATATTTTGTGTGTCTGAAAATAAAATTCACTTTATTTATTGAATAAGGGTGCGCAAACGTAGTAGCACAAACGTGCTACTCGAAACATCAGTAATGACTTTCGTGTAAAAGAGGATATGAGGTGGTTAATACATTTTACTAAACTTATTTTTCTACGCTCTGATATTTTTTTTGGGAACTGAAATGCATGAAATCGGCAGTAAGTATGCAACTTTATAATCGTCACTGCATAGGAAAAACTAGCTTCAAGCGAACCGTGGGTTCAATAGAGAATGCGAACAAGAAGAACAGTGCTCACCCATTGGACCAAAGTATGTTAATATTTACATATAATCACAACGAAAGAGTCATTAAAAACTTATTGGATACATTGCTGGACTACGGAGCGAGGGGCCACTGGTTCGATACCCGGAATACCTGCTTCAGCCCGAAGCAACTCCCCTTTTGTTAAAAGCGTTGGTTTGTCGAGGCCTTACATAACTATTGCTCGCATAATTTTGAGCTAGCCCTACAAAACAATTCCCCTAGGCACTTGATAGCATACACAGCTGTATATATGGCACTGAAATTTCAATGAAGACAGATACCAAGGCGCGTTATATCGTAAGTACCCGTGAGGACAACACTTTTTCTTTGGGCGCGACACGGAGAAAATAAGAATCGACACGGAGAAAATAAGAATCGAAACATACGTAAATAAACAATTACGGGAATTCTTTTGGTGACTGCTTTTAGAGGTATTGTAGATTTCTTGATGTATTTTCAAATTCAGCTTTCCAATAAAAGTTCATGTAATAATTATTATTTTGTTTTTGTATTAACTAATTCTCAAAAGCACATGCGTTGTTAAAAAAAATTTAATTAGATAAAGAACATGGCTATACCCATCTATATAATGTTGTTGATTTTAATTATAGCAACTTAATGGCAAATCTGATACAATCCTAATATTTTAGTACTAAGTTCTGCTAGATAGTGTATTGTAAATGGCGCATACAATATAGGTAACTACAATAAGATTTTATTATAAAGTAGACAAAATATATTACGGAAATAAAATTATGGTTACAGATAGTCATACCTTATCAAACTGAATATAATTATCTACTTGTCAACTTGACATAATGATAATAGTTATACAGTTTGTAATCAAGCTTTTGTTGTTATTCAAATACAGGGGTATCAGCACGTAACTTGATACAATCGAATTCTGTCGATACAACCGAGCTCTGGCAGCACCTAATTTGTCTGAATCGAGGATAATCGATAGAGGATAATCGATTGAAACAAATTAGCTGCTGCCAGAGCTCGATTGAATCGATTGAACTCAATTGTATCAAGTTACGGGCTGACACCCCTGTTTTGAGCACATCTGCGCCATTCGAAGACTTCTAGATACCAACGTTAAGTCTGGTTGATAAGATATTGAATGACCTCGCAAATGCTACACCAGATGGCATTAGATTAGGAACTTGGAAGGGCGTCAAGTTATATTTTAGGTCAATAGGGACGTTTGGATTTCTACTGCAGTAAAGGACTATTCATAGGAGAGCTGTGAATTCTAAATTTAGCTATTTAAATCAATTGAGACAACGGTTATTAATTGAGGGTTATAGATTATAGATGTTCGATTAGTTAATTAAAATGGTTTTGTGGTAGAACAAATAGCAATTTTCAATTCATAAATACAATTAAATTGATTTGTTCACAATTAGCCTATTCGCAATGCGCGCTGATGTGAATAGTCCTTAAGTCTGAGAGTACATGTCTCTCTTTTGGTTGGTCTATTATAATCGATCGATCACAATAAATATTTCGCCTGAATACTCAGTTGACAGTTCATATTTCATATACTAGACTAATTGCTTGTTGTTAACTTAATGAACAGAAATTGTTGCATTTAGCATTTTTCTTTCAGTTTATATAAAAGTTCGTAGACGACGTTCTACGTCGGGATTATTTTCGGATTTAATTTGACAATGCACAAAACAAAAGAGCAAACTTTTCGGCCTGATTGGCATCCGTGGCTTATGGCTATTGTGGTCACTTCTCCTTTATCGAGACGGATGTTATTAAGTGAATTATAGTAGTTAGAGCCCACTGCGCAGTGTCTTAGTTGTTAGTGTGCTGAGGGAGGGTTCTCAGGCTCGATCCTCGGAAAAAAAAAGCACCACATACATCTTTAAGTCGTTTTTAGGCGCAGTGGCTTAGTGGTTAGTGTGTTGGACTACTAAGCGAGGGGTCCCAGGTTATAATCCCGAAAAAAAAAAACCAAATTAAAACTTATGGTTTTTTCCCCGCCGGTAAGTTCATCTACCTTTATCCGAAGATTGGGCACCTTGTCGTGGTGGGGCGGCTTAAGTAGATTAACAGGATGCTAGACCAGGGTAGTGGCCCAACTCCTCTGGTAGAGCTGAATGTGAATTGAAGAACCAAGACTCAATCCGATCAATCGATCAACCCTTAAACTCCAAGATGACTAGTCTGCAATGTCGAGGGAGCTGTGATGAGGTAGGTAAAACTACTTGTTCACAGGGTTCAGGGGTAATTGAACCGCTAATGGAGACTCCTCAGGGGCAGCTCAATCCTCTGTTGTAATTTAGTTGAGTAGGATAGGTATTGGGGATCTCTGCCTATTCGGTCCGTTTAATTCTCCCCTACTCGTGGGTACATATATGGACCTAAATTTAAATAATAAAAATAATATTCCTTCGGAAAACGAGGTGGAAGGCTTAGGAGGGGTCGAGAAGGCGCTGGAAAGTGCTGACATGAACCCGAATAAGCTCGAGGGGTCAGTGGACTCTGATGGGAAACCAAAAGAGTTAGCAGACCAATCGTCAGTGGAGGTGGACAATGCGGGGCAGAAATGCGCCAAGAGGTCAGCCGGAACTGCGGAAGCCGGATTGGAAGAGGAGAGAAGTCCCGACTCCGAGCGGAAGTTGCACCAGCAACTGAAGCAAAGAATGAAGAGGGTCAGAAGGAGGCAAAGATTGGCCTTGGCCAAATCTGTCTCGGCGAAAGGCATAAGTAAGTCGGTTGAGGAGTTGACTGAAATGGTTGCCAACTTGACGTCGACCGAAACCTCTCCAGAAGACGGTGGATCTAGGAAACGGTTCAAATGTTCCGGGACCATGAATCCACCTAAAACTGTGAAGAAGGGGACGGAAGGCGGAAGGGAAGACGGACAGTCTGTACAATATGGGGTCAGTCTACAGGTACCACACTCCAGTGGTTATGTGGATGGACAACATTTACAACGGACTATTAGTCAACCCGGAAAGCAGAAATCGTGCAAGGCCGAGCAACCTGGACCAAGCAAGGTAAAGCGAAAGCTGAGCCAAGCTATGGGAAGGAGAGCAAAGCAAGCAGATGCTGCAAAGCCTTACGCTAGGAGTGAGAGAGCCAAAGTTGACAAGGGTGTAAAAACCTTTGCTCAGACAGCGGCGAACGATCTCCAAATGGGTGTTGCCGACATGAGTCGAGAGGGGGGGATAGAAGCTTCACAGTTGAGTATTTTCAAGAATGCTCTGCTGAGGGCTCTTGACTTACTTCCGACAAATGCAGGTGATATCGGTGTAAAGGAGATAACCTTGGAGGAAGGGATTATAGCAATAAAATGCGTAAACCAAGAAACCAAAGGGTGGCTATGTGAGACTGTAGGGAAGATGACCGACCTATGGGAGGGAATCAACCTTAAAATAGACAGGCTTCACATACTAAAGGATGTGGAAAGGTTGATAATCTTCGTTCCCGGTGAACCCGTGAGCAAGGATGTCATCCTTGCCAGACTTTGTCGTCAAAATTCCTGTGTGAAGGACACTTCGAAATGGAGGGTTATTCATGTGGGAAGATATGATGACAAAAAAATTGGTGGAACCAAGCTGACGATCTGGTGTCCGAGGGAGGAAGCGAGGCTGGTTAGACAAGCAGGAGATAGACTCTTTTGCGGGTTGGACATAGCATTCGTGAAGTTCCAAAGATCATCGGAAAAGACTCAACCTGGAAAGCCACCCGGTAGGGCGACGAAGTGATAGACACCATGGAGATGGGATCAACACAAGTCGGGCGGGAGGTGGGCCCGTACCGGGAAAAGCTGAGGGTGATTCAATTGAACCTTCATCACAGCAAAGCAGCATCGGCAATGATGACTAAGTGTTTTGATGAGGATTCGTTTGATATAGCCCTGATACAGGAGCCTTGGATCTTTAGAGGAAAGATTAGAGGACTCCCAAATAGCATGGCTGAGTTGCATTATGCACAAACTAGCGGAAGAATTAGGTCCTGTATCTTGGTGAGGCACGGAGTTCAAGCATATAAATTGCCGGATCTGTGTGCCCCAGACCTTGCAACAGTACGAGTAGGATCAGGTGCGGGAAGTTTTGTCATAGCATCTGCATACCTGCCGTATGATTCTCCAGAACCTCCTCCGACAAGAGAGTTAGAGTCTTTGGTGAATGCATGCAGGAACAGGAAAGAGGATCTAATAATTGGTTGTGATGCCAATGCACATAATACAGTGTGGGGCAGCACCAACGATAATTACAGAGGAGAAGCCTTATTCGAATTTGTATCATGCAAGGATCTAGCTATCTTAAACCGGGGAACAGAGCCAACCTTCGTCGATGTGAGACGAATGGAAGTGATCGATGTTACCCTATGCAGTAGCCAGATAATTGAAAGAATATCAAATTGGAGGGTAATGGATCAGGCTACATTGTCGGATCACAGAGCCATTTCATTTGATGTTCGCTATGGATCTAAAAGGAAAAAAGATCGGAAATACATCAGAATTCCGAAGAACACAGATAGGATAAAATACCTTGAAGTGTTGGAGGAAAAACTGAATGTAATGACATTCGGAATACCGAAAAATACTTGGCATGTAGAATCACAGCTGAAGCATCTGCAATCAGCTGTTGAAGTTGCGTACCGAGTGGCTTGTACACCTACTTTAGTGGAAAAACAAGATCCTGCGCCTTGGTGGTGCCGGGAACTTGAAAAGCTAAAAAAGGCTGCGAGGAAGGCCTTCAATCACGCCATGAGGAGGGGAGAACCCGAAGCATGGGATGAATATAAGGCGAAAAAGAAAGAGCTAAACGTTACTCTGCGACGACGTAAAAGGGAGTCATGGAGGGACTTTTGCTCGAGTATGAGGAGTACATCTGAAGTCAGTAGACTACAAAAGATTGTCTCGAGAGATCCAGTTTCTAAGATCGGACTCATTCGTAATAGAGCGGGGGAGATGGTGGAAACACTGGATCACACAAATGAGGTCCTAATGGAGGTACACTTTCCAGGAAGCTATAAGTCAGCTCAGCCCTGGGCTCCAAGGAAACAAGGAGCGAACAGGATGGATAGGACGGAAGCAGAACGGATCGTGACACCAAAAGCGGTCAAGGGTGCGATAGCAACATTCTCACCCTTCAAAACTGCGGGGCCGGATGGTATATTTCCAGGTCTAATGCAATGGGGTATAGACCTAATTGCACCAAGGCTCAGGAATATATACGTTGCATGCCTAGCAATAGGCTATATCCCGATAACATGGAGGGAAGCAAATGTGGTCTTCCTTCCAAAACCGGGAAAAAAGGACTACACCGAGGCAAAGTCATTCAGACCAGTCAGCCTAACATCCTTCCTGTTAAAAATAATGGAAAGGGTGATGGTGGACTATATGGAGAGTACTGCGCTTAAGATGTATCCTTTAAATAGTAGACAGCATGCATACAGGGTAGGTATGTCTACAGAAACAGCGCTACACCAAGTAGTACGCGTTGCGGAGGAAGAGCTAAATACCGGGGGCATTGCGATGACCACTATAATGGACATTGAAGGTGCCTTCGATAAGATATGCTTTGAAAGTCTGAAACAAGCCTTGGAAAAACGTAGGGTTAACCCACTGGTGGTAAGATGGGTGGACAATATGTTGAATACGAGGGCGATTAATATTCAGACGGGAACCTCAAAACTCAGAGGAAGGGTTAGCAGAGGTTGCCCACAAGGAGGTGTTCTCTCACCTACACTGTGGAATATCACTGTGGACTCTCTTCTCGACAGACTCGAGGCGACGGGCATTCACACAGTGGGATATGCCGACGACATAGCAATAATGGCCAGAGGCAAATTCATGGACGTCACAGCAGATATCATGAGGAATGCACTCAGAGTGGTTGAGCGGTGGTGTCTGGAACAAGGGCTCCCCATTAATGCGGCGAAAACAGATCTAATAGTCTTCACTAGGAAGAGGAAAAATCTGGAATTTCGGCCCTTAACACTTTTCGGATCGGAACTAACAATGACTAAGAAGGTTAAGTATCTGGGAGTCTATCTAGATACTGGACTTACTTGGAATTACCATGTTGAGGAGAAGGTCCGGAAGGCAAAGAGGGTACTACATCAGTGCAAACGTGTATGTGGACAGAGGTGGGGACTCTCGCCTAGGTCAGCATACTGGATGTATACGATGATAACTAGACCCATTATCACGTACGCCTCGGTTGTATGGTGGGCGAAAGCCTCTCAGAAAACTGTGAGGAAGCACCTGGATAGGGTTCAGCGTTTAGCATGTATGGGAATTACAGGTGCAATACGTACAACCCCAACATGCGCATTGGAAGTCATCATGGGGATATTACCGCTAGACTTATTTATTAAGAAAACAGCGGCCCAAACGGCACTTCGCTTGCATCGAGATGCGAAATGGCACCATCGTGGTACGATCTATGGACATAGGAAGATCCTGGAACTTGTTAAAGACGAGATTAGGGAGCTAAACATGCCTATGGATCGAATAACAAGGGTGCGTATTATGGAAAGAAATCATAAAACTCGTATTGAGAACGGATTACTTCCAGAAAAAAGAAATGGTGAAATAGTGATTTTCACGGATGGATCCATGATGGATGGCGGGGCGGGGGCCGGTATCTATTCAGAAGAGCTGGAACTTGCCCGTCACATTAGCCTCGGGAAATACACTTCAGTATACCAGGCTGAGATGATTGCCTTGCTTTATGCGTTGGACTACTTGCTTGAGTGTCAGGTGGAAGGAAGAAATATCCTCATAGCACTGGACAATCAGGCGGTGATCAGATGCATGGAACAAACAAACATCACAACATCACTGGCACTGGAATGCGTACTTAAACTCAATAAGTGTTCATCTAAAAATGAAGTAACACTGACTTGGGTACGAGGACACATAGGGATCGAAGGCAATGAAAAGGCGGACTCCCTTGCAAAACAGGGGTCAACTGAAAAGTTGCTGGGACCAGAACCATTCTCTTCAATTGGCAGAGGAATGGTTGAACAGCTTGTCCACAAATGGATCACGGCAGAACACCTGAGAAGGTGGTCAACCGTGGAACAATGTAGACAAGCTAAAATGGCAATAAAGTGGCCGACCTGCTCCACTCAAAGAAGAGTTCTAAGCATGAGTCGAGGAACATTGAAATGGGTGGTGGCTTTGTCTACAGGACATGGTAATTTCAGGTATCACTTAAGGAAAATGGGCCTTATAGAGGATGATACTTGTAGACTATGCCTGGAGGAATCTGAGACAGCGGCACATATACTGTGTCAATGCCCGGCATTGGCTGGCAGAAGAATGAGGATCTTGGGACATCAATGGGTCGAGACCCAGTCGATGAAACGGATCTCCCATAAATAGATGCTAGCGTTAACACTAGGAATTGAGCCCAGAGAAGAACTGTGGAGAAATCCAGAGAGTCTCTCTGAGTAAGATTTACAGTGGTAGAGAGACGAAAAGAGACCCGACAATGGTGGTCTGATTCGATTATCTCTCGAAATATATATATATATATATATATATATGGTTTTTTCCGCTGCGCCACCTCTCGCGAACGTCTGACAAACACCCGAGAGCCGTTTGGAGGCGGCATTAAATTGTAGATCCCTTCCATTCGTCCCAAAAATGAAAAAAACTCACACAAACTAATGGTTGTGAGAAGCTAGGTCTAGGGTCCCTACAGACCTGTTGCACCAACTATTTATTTATTTATTTTAGTCCGGGTCTTCATCAAAGGCATAAGTGAGTTTGAGTTCAACCTTAATCAGTTTGGTTTGAGGCATTTTGGCACTGTACCGTTGATGTCGTTTAGGGAATTCATTCTCCACAGCAGGGATATAAGTGCTTTTGGTGAAGTAAACACTCTTTCCCACTCCGCTACCACTATTTCCCTTCCAAAAGGGTTGACTACGTAATGTAGAGGTAAGAGTAGGAGTTGATAGTCAATTAGTGATAAGGAGGTTTCACCGCTCTAAACGAATCTGGACATATTTTTAGATGTATTTTTCGTGGCACTTCGAACATAAAACGATCAGGCGTCAGATGACATACACAAATAGGCATAGCTAACTTACCTTCGTAATCGTTAATAACTTATCGTTTGTTATTGGTTGATAACTGATTGTTAGATGTATGTTTTTGTATCATAAATCTAAAATGATTTGTATTTTGTTTAAAAAGTAAAAATATTTTTATTATTTAAATAAATGCATATGATATCACTTATCCGTTAATTGGGACAGAAACCTGAATCGTTAATCTATTACGCCATTAAAGCAAACATACAACATCGGAACATTATATTATTATTAAAAAAAATGGTTTATTTGAATCTTAAGGTCAGCACTGCAATGGAGCTGGTTTCCGGTTTGTCTTCTTCAAATTATTTTCGATTATTATTTAAAGTCTAGTACACTTTGTGTGAATGATCAAATCTCGTCGATTTGGCCTTGTTTCTTTACGTTCGGTGAAACTGTGAACTTTGCACCAGTACAAGCGATAATATCATCAACAGTCAATCCCTCTGCGACTTCTATCAAAGTAAGACCAACTCCTTTTTCGACTTGGAAGACGGCCTAAAAAAGCGTAAATGTTAGTAAAATTCAATGAAATTCCTAACAACTTACCTTCTCAGAGATGATCAGGTCTACAACATTCTGTCCGGTAAGTGGCAAAGAGCATTCTTGAAGGATTTTGGGTGCTCCTTTTCGTGTATTGTGTTCCATCGTTACTACAACTTTAGTCGGAGCAGCAACAAGATCCATGGCTCCGCCCATGCCTTTCACTAGTTTACCCTAAAAAAGACACAATCAGTGATTGCTATACATGTATGTGTAGAACGGAAACGGATCCGTTACTGGTTCCCTACTCTGTATTTCGTCCCATTCGAAATAGCTTTCCCCTTTTGCTTTTAAGTAGGTACTCTGTAATAATTTCGGAATTCTAAATGAAACCCAGAAATCAGATTTTGTTCATAAAAATGTTGGTGCAAGTCAAAGTGTTAGATGCCTTCGACGATTATTTAAACTCTACCGCACTTTGTGTGAATGATCGAATCATGTCGATTTGGACTTGTTTGTTGACGTTTATTGAAACCCTTACTTTTCTAGCCCTTAAGTAGCCGTTTTAGTTCTAGCCTCTCAATAAGGCATAATAATGGTCATAATCATTTGGTGTGATTGACTATACGTGGCATAAAACAGTCCTAGAACACAAATTGTGAAATACATACCGGAATCATCCAATTGGCCAAATCACCAGTAGCTGACACCTCCATAGCACCCAGAACAGTAAGACTAACGTGTCCACCGCGAATCATAGCGAAACTTTCATCTGAGCCAAAAAATGATGATCCTGGTATAATTGTAACACTTTCCTTGCCGGCGTTAATCAGGTCGTGATCAACTTCGTCTTTAGTGGGGAATGGGCCCAGCCCAAGAATACCATTTTCAGATTGCAACATGACATTCATTCCATTTGGGATGTAGTTTGATGCTAGCACAGGGATACCTGTTGAAATAATCAATTTTAGCACAGAACATAGCCCATGGTAATCTCATTCCTACCGATTCCCAAGTTAGCGTACATGCCGTCGCTGAACTCCATTGCCACTCGCTTGGCAATACGTTCCCGAATAGCCTGACCAGCATCGGATGATCCAGGCGCGGATGGGGCACCATTTTCATCACGAATTCTTAGCCTTTCAATACGTTTGCTATAGTTAGAGCCTTTGACAATACGTTGAATGTAAATTCCAGGAACATGAATCTCATCGGGTCCCAACGCACCGACAGGAACGATCTCTTCGACTTCAACAATCGTGCATTTAGCACCACGACACATTGGCGAGTTGAAGTTTCTTGCAGCCTTGTTAAAAACTGAAATGCAGTACATTTATCAGAAATATGAAAAAAGGCCTAGTACCTAATGTAATGAATGTTGGCCTATAAATCTCTACTGTTGACAGTAAAAATGATTATCCATGTGAACAGGCTTTAAGTAAAACTTACCAATATTTCCAAGAGGATCTGCTTTATGTGCTTTCACGATGGCATAGTCGGCCATAATGGATTCCTCAAGGACATATTTTTTTCCGTTAAAGACCGCCACTGGTTTTGGCGGACTTGCGATTTCAATTTTGCCATCCTTGCTGTACTTAATGGGAGCGCCACCTTTTTGAATGAGTGTTGCGTAACCCGTTGGAGTATAGAAAGCTGGTATGCCTGTGGTAACATATTTAAATTAAATATTGTAAAAAATTGCCAGTAAGTTTGACATACCAGCACCACCAGCGCGTATCTTTTCTGCCATCGTTCCCTGTGGAGTCAACTCAATTGATACTTCTCCGTTGAAAAATTGACGGATCAGTTCATCGTTTTCACCCACATATGATGCTATGAACTTTGTAAGTTGTTTATTTCTGATGAGCAGACCCAGACCTACCTTGTCCACGCCTGTAATGAAATGTTATAATATAATGTCGTTTTCCATTGGGACCACCAAAAATCTTTATCAGATCTCAGATTTAATGCGGCTCATGGAACATGCAACGAAATTGATCTGCTTTTCTAAATGGATTAGTGCGTTTTTTGACAGGAATATCAGCTGTTCAAATTGCATTCGTTTTTGGAAAAATCAACTATGGATATCGACTTGAAAAATGTTTCCCCTGTTGTAGATATAAATGGAGTAGTTTCGGTGATTCGTAGTCTTCAGATGATGAGGAAGACGATGAAGATAATAATTCCTGCAAAGTTATATCCATTGCTATTTATGTTTATCTTTATGTTACTTTTCACGAAACTTTGCGCATTTGTTTTGAAAGCAAACTTCTTAAAATGACGTAAAACTGTCATTTGTATTTGTATTTGTGGTAGTATGTGTAAATCTGAGAAAATATCGAGATCTGCAAAAAGTGATCCGAATCGAAAAAAAGATTGATTTTTTTGCCCAATGGAACAATGAAAGTGATTTAGATCAAAAAAAAAAAGATTGATTTTTTGTCCCAATGGAAAACGACATTAGAAACTTTGAATATGATGTTTTCAGTGTTGCCATACCTCCATTGTTTGAGACGGCAGTGATTTGTTTAATATTCTTCTTCAGAATAGCGTCAATTAATTTCTCTGGTATGCCGCAAATACCAAAACCTCCGAAAAGCATTGTCTTGCCATCTGGAATATCGGCAATAGCTTCATCGGCACTGGCAAATATCTTCTTTGATTGAGAACCTGACGTTGAGTAGCTGGCAACGAGCTGCAAAATGCATAAAAGTCAATAACTTTAATTTTGAATGTTCAGACAAAACTAAGTAGGGGGCAAATATTTCCTTAAACGAAATGACCTTATAGCTATCAGAGAAACCAACTGAAAAAACACCAATTCAAAAGAAACTTATTTTATTTTAACTAACCCCCTTTGCCCTTTCCCATAAATCTTCTTCTTCCTTCTTTGTCTATCCTTTTTCATCCCATGAGTCGGAGGGTACTCATATTTTAGTTAGGCTGTGTAGGCATGATAGTCTCCGATTGTCACTCAGTTAGGTATACTTGACTGTGTCTTGTTCATATCTTTTTAGTTCTTTATTTTTACAGTCAGTCGGGTTTGAATGAACTTTTCGCTCATTTTGACCAAATTCTTCGAAAGAAGTGTAAATTTAAAAATATTGAATAATACATAGTGCATAGATCATAGATCATCATAGATATTACCGCATACGTATACGAATCATAAAAGTTAATATTTCCAAATTTAATACTGTCACATTTTTAAATTTTTCTTATTTCCTGTTTATTTGGCCGGATTTCAATTTGGGTTAGTGAATTTGGCGTTGAGGTAAAATTAGACTGCATGCAGAGTGGCCCCAAAATGTGCATTTTCGAATGTTCTAACCAGAGACAATACTGAGACCTCGACTGAGACCACCAACTTCGGCCGATTTCCCGTTACTTGCCTACAAGCTATATTTTCATGGGGTGGCAAACGCTAAGTGCGTTAGTATTGTTACATAGAAATTCGTATTGACAAAAATGTCATGTAAAAAATTCAAAAATTCCGGCTCACCACCACACTCGCACCTTGCATATGCCACTTCCGCTTTGGGCAAAGCTGCTGACAGCGTTCATAAAATTTTGTCCGTTAAATTTGAAATTATTTATTTACGTGTGGATAGTATTTTTTTAGGAATGAGTGTACATTTGCTTAAAATATTTATGAAAAATTATCAATGCAGAATGGTTGCATGAAAATAAAAACATTTTGAGCAAGTTTTCTTCAGTTATTAAAGAAAAATTCACACAATAAATCGATCTTAATGATATCGAAAAGAGGTAAATACACAACCATGTTTGTCCTAATATGTTCTAGTATATAAAACATATATTTTAGATAATTTGATTAACCAACCAAATCAAAGTATTCGCCTTTTAACAATTTATAATAACTAACCAATGGCATTCAATAATATAAAAATGTGGAATTCCCGAACTCTTTCACATTTCAACACGGTTGCCGCTGTTGGCAGCATTTATTTTTGTATTTTTTGTAGGTATGTTTTTGCATGTCACACGGATTCTTTTTTGACATAACACCGATAGGAAAACAAAATGGCGAATTTGAAAAAAAAATTGAGGGGCCCAGCGGCAAGAGGATTGTGTGTTGGGGGTCTCAGTATGGTTTGTCTATGGTTCTAACTGTCAAAAGTCAGTTATCCCATTTAAGCGTAAACTGCTTAAAAATAAAATACATATTTTCATTACGAAAAAATTTCAAAGAATGAATTGAATTATTAAACATGAAAGAAAACGGCCCATCGAACATCTACTTAAGAATATTTGTGTATCTGCATGCATTCACACGTTTTTGATATTTTGTCTAATAGAAAAGGTAAAATATTGATTTCTTTGTTTTATGCTTACTTTAAGCTTGTTTAAAAAACGGTTACAGTTCTTAATAGTTTCATAATGAAAACAAGTGTAAATTTCACTGCGGGGAAAAAAGGGAATTTTTTTCGAATTAAGGGAAAGAGGTACCTAACTAAAACTGATAAAAAAGGAGAAAACGGTCTTTAAAGTCTGGGAACACTAAATGATCTTTTGGTCATTTGTCAGATAATTTGGTCATTAATATTATATTTATAGTAGATTGGTGTGCAGTCTAATCATTGCTGTAGTTCACATTCACAAATTAAATTAAAGCAAACAATAAAAATTCGTGGTTTCTTCTCGGCAATCCATTTGCTCTACCACAACCTTTCATTTTGCAGTGTTGCTGTACGACAAATCTATAAAATCCTAAAAAAAAAAAACATTCGTACCTATACAACAATCAACAATCGAACAAATACACGATAACCATATCTTATTTCCCCCCTAAGGAGATCAATAATAGAAATTAAATGATACCAAGTGATTCGAATTTCGGTACCTATCCCAGTCGATACATGTACATTTGTACATGTCGCTTTTAAGTGGATAGGTCTCATGGACATATGTTTAACAAATTCCGACATAAAATTTACTTCAAACTAATTTATACTCAGAATGGGTAATACATGCGCCTATTTCAAAGTATTTAAAAGCCTTTTAGAATAAGTTCCTTTTAAAATGTCAAAAATCGAGCAGATTTTACCCAAACCTAAACTGATTCTATTAGAAGTATAATTTTATGAAATGATCGTTAATTGTTTCACATGATACTTTAGTTATAGTCGTCTACTTCATTATAAAACTGATAATTACAAACAAGAGATAAACTCGCGGTCATAATTCATAAAGCGCAGAGATTCAAAATTCAAAAAATTATTAATGGCTTAGTATAGAGATAAGAAATTTCTAGATAGATACGATTTTGTGCTTCTACTTGTAGAGAAAAACGGAGACATGTCTGTTACTTTGAATTATGTGGCAGTGGACAAATACGATTAGAGTAATACACAGTTAAAGAGGAAGAAACGTTAGACAAATATAACTTTTCAAATATCCAAATAAAATTTCTATTCTATTTATGCCTTCGCATATCCTGATTATTACTTTATCAATTTTAATAGAGCTCCTATGAGTCAGGCGACAAGTTTACCCACCATTTCGTTGTCGCCTTCGCACTACGAACATACATTTTCAAAAATCCTTATTATTGAAAATGCACAGGCATTTCCACATCACTTGAAACCTAATTACATGAAAAAACTGACATCAAATGATTCGAAATGGATTTTGACTGCTGCTGCTACAGTATGAGAATCGCATATACCGATATCTCTATAATAGGTACTTCCCACCCCGCCGCAGTGTTGCCAGATAAAAAATCAGAAAATCTTGTATTTCCGAAACAAAAAATCTTTTTTTGTCAAGATTTTGTTAAAAATAATTAAAAAAACGAAATTTAAAACACAATTTTGAGGTACTTTACTACTAATACATAAATCACCTAAATATCTATACAAAAACTTTGGTCATAAATTAATGTTAATGCTTTTTGAAATTTTGGAACATATTTGAATTAAATTAACTTAGAATAGCAGTGCTTACCTATATCAAGATTATAGAATTTCGGTTCATTAAAGCTCAACAAATCCTTTGTGAAGATAAAAATTTCAACAACCGTTTCAGTACATACGAAACCATTTTTCAAAAAACACGTTACATCAGTTATTTGATCAAATTCGATAAAATTCATATTTCCTTAGAGCTGATGAAAATGTTAGTGCATAGGCTCTGTTCAACTCACATTATATATAATAATGGAATTAATAGAAAACATTTTTCTTCAATAGAAAATGTTCTTTTAATGTGCTAGACTCAAAATGTTCTTGATATTAAAAATCTTGAAATTTGTACATATTTTCGAGCTAAAAAATCTTAAAACAAAAGATATATCTTGCATCTGGCATCATTGCTCCGCCGGCCGGCGCCGTGCTTAGGTACTTGTTGCATATTTTGTCTGTCTTTTATTATTCGGCAATAATTATATAATTCATTTGCTCTTGCTGTGTCATAAACTCACAAGTCACAATGCAATAAAACGTAAGAGAAGCTCTTTGCCTACACTGACTCTTACTCTACACAAATGAATGGAGCGAAGAGAAAGGTGGTAAAAAAAAGAAAGAGCTTTGTTCTCAACGCTTATTTTAAAATCGCCTTGTCTGAGGACATGTAATGTTGTCAGTGCTCATAGGTATAAGAACAAATCGCTTATAAAAGTGTAAAGTCTCCGCGGAGCACGCGTGCTTCTTATGCCTATAGGTATGTGTTCGAATAAAAGAACAACTTGGATATAAGAATTTAATTTTGTTTTTTTTTTTTATTTTAGAGGTTATTTATCATTTACAAACCATATGATTTGTCTATGTGTCTTATAACCGTCATGGCCTGTATCTATAAATATATATATATTTGTCATTCTATAATTTAAAGGACAATTGAGTTCAGAGTGAGTGACTCCACGAGATATTTCATCTCATGATAAGTATTATGAGAGAAATTATCTCCTGTGGAGTCGGGGTTGGGATGTGTTAGCGTCTGCGATAGATCTTGACATGAATTTGACAGATGTTTGTTTTTTGTTGCTTTTCGTCTGGAAATTTTATTTTTTACACCAACAACTTCTTGCTGTTGCGTACGAAATGAAATGCCATGGCATCATTTGCCCAGCACAGATATGAGGAAATTGTATGACTTGGATGTCAGGCATTTAGACAGAGAGATATATCTCCTGTGGAGTCGGGGTTTTAATGAGATGAGAGTGAATGTACAAAGACATGGATGTGTGATTGTTCTCGCACCTTGCCTGATCGAGCTGCAGAACTTAATGAACGTGTTATTGCCACTTGATGCTGATGTGATTGTAAGTTCCCAATTGTAAGTAATATAGAAATACGCACCCGCCCTCATTTCACTTAAATGTGCTTACTGTGAATAGGTGTCAGGGTTATATAACAGAACACTGGTCCCAAGTTCAACCGATTATATTTCTTATTTTTCGTTCTCACCTTTAAAGCAGGTGATTTGCTCCAGTCGATAAGGATGTGTTTTCTAGCTTGCGACAGGAACATTTTGTATTTGTATATTTGACTAGTTCTAAGTTCTTACACTACACTTCACAATATAAAACAATCGCGGGTGAAAAGCTCGCGGGCGTACACTTGTAACCGCAACCACAGCGTTCTAAAAACAGCCTAACACTGAATTCTGAAAGATCTAAGTTTTCTGGCACTCTTTCTATTCACTCTACACGTAGGCTACGCACATAACACAAAACACAATACTATTTAATATTGAACTTTAGCAATATTAAACGAAAAAACTAAATTAAGCAACTCGAATCTCTAAGTTGTTGGGCTAGCTTAGAAAATAAATTCGCATTAGATTTAATTTTAATTATTTATTTTGCTTTTTTCACAGCTGATGAGCTGAGAGCTAACAGCTGACACTGACAGAGTAGAGTATAAAATAACAAATAGCTTTTAGGAAGAGTGAGGAGCTTTCATAAAGGGTTAATTTTTGTTTTGTTCATCGGTTTCTCTTCCTGTGAATTCATCATTCTTCAATGTTGTTGAGTTGTGGGTGGGGGTGCTGCCAGAGCTGACAAATGTATTACGATCGTAACTATTAAGTTACAATGGACTTTGAAAAAATACACAATCGCCCCGAAAAAGTTAGACTCAAAGAGTATTTTTTGATTTTGAATTTTTTAGATTAGATAATGAATACGACTCAATTAATTGAAATTCACACTGGGGCGAGTTCCAAGTTCCAAATTAGTAAAGTGAATTAATATTTGCTTTGGAATCTTAGGGCTTGTGCATATGCATTTTTCTGAATATCTAAAGTGTGCCGCGTTCATTTATTAGGGTGGTCGAATAGCGGTAGGGTTGTATGTATTAACAACTAAAAGTTACACAAATCACATGAGTTTTCCCTTTTTCAAATTTCTCATTGCAAATTAAAACAATTTTGGTTCATATGGTTCCCAATAGCGACAACTTGAAGGTTGAAGCTCGCCTCTGGTGGAACAACAAAATTTAGTAACAATTGCTAACAAAAGTTGGCTTTTGTTAAATTTTTTTTACTTCTATGAAATGCTAGGTGGGATCTAGAGTTCACTACCTACCTAAAGAGGACTTTAAATTCGATTTTTTTCCTATTTCTAAGGGCCAATGCATATTTAATATACTGTTTTTTATATCTGTATCTGGAATTAGTGATTTTATCCAATATTCGGAAGTTTCGGTTAGAAAGATTTACAGCTTCTCTGTATACATAAATAACGATTTACGCGTACCTGAATATTTTTTTAACTTTTGCATCTTACAAGATTTTTGAGTGAAATTGTTCATCCTTTCGGAAATGTTTTTGAAGTAGGTAATTGGAATTCAATATTGATCATGAAAGTTTATTATTTCTTATACAGATAAACAAGTTCAAAGTCAAACTTGGCAGCACTGTTACTTTTGCCTATTACTTAAAGCGTTGTACAGTAGACCTGGCATCACTATTTATTCATGCAACTTGTAGAAAAAACGTCGGTGATTTTCAGTTCATCCCGTAACGAACTGTCAGCTGTTTAATGTTTTCGTTTAGAGTAGATACTCATTGGATTGTACTTGGCTGCGCAAAATAAACAAAGAAACCATTTTTTCTCGAATAAATTCTGTATTGAGATAATTATGCCTCGAGTGCGTACAAATAATTATTTTACAAATTCAATCGAATAGTTGTGGTTCCTATAGTAAAATCATTCCAATATTCCATAATTGTATGTGACAATGGCGGTTTACTGTAATTTTCGTCCAAAAACACCCGCAATTAGCAGTGAAAAATTGTGAAAAAAAAATTTAAATAAATATACAATCGCTTATCTGCTAATACATAGTAACTTTTATTCCATAAATAAACAAAACTTGTATTTTAATTGCTATTTGTATTGATATACGCAATTGACATTGGCTGCTGAAGACTCCTCCGTCGGTATCAGTCTCAGCCCAGTTAGAATGTGCAGCTTCGCTAGAGTGCTAGAGCTAACTACTGTTCATTACTTTAGTCAAATATGAGATAGCTATTTATATATAAATCTATGTGAAGTTGTAAACGGTAATAAATTAATTGATAGCAAGAGGAGAGAGATAGTGACTATCTGGGATGAGTATAGAGCTAAACCGAAGAAAAGCTATGCATGCTAATTCTCCCAGCCGGACTGCACTTTACATATCAAAAATCGGCTATCTCGTATTCGATTAGCGATTGCAACAGTGGATACCGATCCTTCTATCAAGATGGACCAGTCGCCAGAGCAATTGTTAAACGAACTCCAATTGCTATGGGCAAATTATTCAGGAGAGGATAAAGATATAAGGAAAAAGGTTTGAAACTACTTATTTGTGCCTGCTGCATTATAAAACTTAAGTGATTTTTTTCCTTTAGGAGGAAGCGCTGAAATTGTTTCTCTACAAATTTCAATTTGCTGATTTGGAGGTGTCATCAAGTGAATCCACAGGAACCACTATGTACGTTTTTTTTTCCTTATTAACAACGCAATTTAATTATCAAAGCATGAAAAATATAATTTCGGCTGCACTTGAATGCAAAAGACAAAAATTCATTTGTTTATTTATTGTTTATAAGTAAAGCTTATCAATTTTAATGGCCTGATACAATTGGATTCTTTTCAGTTTTGTTAGCTCCATTCTCGAAGAGATTTGTTCCTTTTTGTTGGAGAGGGTGCATGACATCATTAGCAAGTCCCATTTGTTTAATTCCCCGCAGTCATTTGATGTTGATAGTGAAATGCCGGATCCAAAAACTGAAAGCGTTTCTAAATTGCTCAAAGCCAAACACAATTTTGCTCAGGTAAGAAGGCTGTTAACATTGCTCGTTACATATAGGGATAAACGATCTGTACAGATATTTGCATGTTGCGAGTCCAGTAATCTCTTGGTTTTAAGTTATGTCACAGAAAATAGTATAAAATGGAAAATTTAATGAAATACAACATTTTGGTTAGAGTTCGTTTTCTTTTTTTGTTTGTTTCAAATTGTAATATATTTCTGTAACAAGTCAAGAGTGATTCATTATAATGAATTTGCTGCAGTTTTGAAAGTAATTTTCTAACGAAGACCTTTCATTGCTTTCTCTCCCTTTTCCCTGTGGGTTCATATGATCGGTAAAAGGTTCTTCGAAGGCATTTTCACGTGCACTGCAAATAAGATCTACTCCTCAGTGCTTAAACCCACTTTGTTAAAGTACCCATTGTTACTTCTTTCTTTTGAATTCATACATTGGGCACTGTGGGCTTGGATCACAATAAATAAAATCAGTAATTTTGTACCAATTTATACGTCTCTTCAATTTTTCTTACTCGTCCACAGCTTATTCTAAGGGCTCCAAGTGACTGTAACAAAATCGTAGCGCTGCGTACTTTCCTTACTCATGAAATCGGTCATCACATTTTATATTTTCTGAGACGCGTTAATATTAAGGTGAGTTGAACATATTTCACATAAAATTAGTACAATGCGTTCTACTGTTCCGATTGAATCTTATCTTCCAGTTGCTGGCATCTCAAACAAGTCTTTGTAATCTCTGCATCAATTTGTTTCCTAATTGCCAATGGGATGATCACTTGGTTCAACTCAATGATACGAATTCGATATATGAGTTCGTTGACAACCTCCTGCTCCATCAACGCCTGAAAATAATACGATCACGTGACTTTACCCAATCATCGGAAATAAAATTCACTCTCAATACAAGTGACAAGCAAGGCAACGATTGCCTTGAACTTGATTTCGACAAATACGCACAACAAACAAGGACAAGCAATGAGATCGCTCTTGTGCTCATCGACTTGCTAGTTAAGTGCATTGATATTGAGACGGATATGGTTGTAAACGACCAGCAAATAAGTACAGTTTGTTGGCGTTTCGCTGTGGAAAAGCTCGCTGCCGATGGAGATACATTTGGTTGCAGTAAAAATGCGGAGATAATTAAATGCAAACTGTTAGGTCTTATTGGAAAATGTTTTAACCACATCTGCTGGCAGGGCGATAATCTGGCGGCGTTAGATCTAAAATATTCAATCGACAGATTAATGAATGCTTTGCAGAAGACTGCAGATAGTCAAACAGTCTTTGGAATTGTATACCTCATTTTTGGTCTTCTCAATAATGTGATTGCTCTATCGAATGGAAAGCTACACAATGTGCTAAAATTTATCGACGAAGACGCACTGGACAAATGTGTAGCCGCACTGACAGGGTTGCTGATGGAGCCCCCTGAAGATGTCGAACCTCTCTTTGGATCAATGATTAAAGTTCTTTTAAAAATTGTCGACAATCTTAATAATGCTCAATCGAATAAGACGAAAAAAGTTCGCAAGCGACTAAAAGGCACCCTCCAGTTGCACTGTCGTCGAACTAACTTCCCGTGTTTCTTTCAGAAAATACTTCTTAACATTTTAGAATACCTTAAAAATGATTTGCAAGACTTCGTAATTCGTTGCCTACAGCGACACGGCGTGTGTTGTTGCCTCTGTAATACAGATACCATGAAAATTCTTTTTAGCAAGAAAATAGCTAAGGATAATCGAAAGCTTGCCTTCGGTTTTGTACACAAGAAAATACTCAACGTTGTGCTATTGCGCAACAACTGCGCAAGTTGTGAGTACAAACTGAAGTCTGTGGAGTTTCACAAAGACGTTTTCGAGTTATACCAAACAAATTTTACTGCGATAAGCGATATTGAAGAATATTACAGCCTGCTGAAGCACCTCAAACACATATCCCACTTGGTCAGCTATGATATATCGAGCGGCATTTTGGCCAACATTGTTCTTCCAATTTTTCGAACTTACAAGCAGCCTGTTCAGAACAACAACCAGGTACTGGCCGAGTGTCTGAATATATTCATAACATATCTGAGTGACGTGAGACTGATTAAAGCATTTTACAATGAGGAGAACATAACACATCTCGACGAGTTAATGCATCGACCCGAATTTACTCGGCTGGTTTGTGATTTAATAAAGATAGGCATTGAGAATGCCGCCTTTCTAGGCGATAACAGTCAAGAACAAGTGGTGCTGAGTAAGCGTCTGATATCACTCCAACTGAATGGAACTGCTTCAGCGACGAAATGGTTCAATGGTATGCTGAAACACTTGAAATGCGATGACTTGCTGTGGCTGGAGGAACAAGATGAATGGATTGAGAACGAAGAAATCAGCGCATTGCATATTTTACACATAGCGTCGAGGCATTGGTGTCTCACCTATCAACTCCTAAAGAGTAGTGCGCAATTTCAGATTGAGTTCACAGAGCGCTTTGGCCCAACTGATCTTATAAAGCTGGTATGCAATGCACTAAGTTGTTTCTTGCTTTATTCTAAAGAAGAGGATATGGTGCAGGAACCGCAAACACCTCACGATGAGTTTATGCCTTTGCATAGTCTTCTGTCATCATCTCTACAAACATCCATGACTACCTCTGATCTGACAAGTTTCGATGACGTTGTCAAGTTCTACAGCAACATTGAACTAAAGGGATTTTTAGGAAGATTGCAAACCAGCAAAATAGACGAAAGTATAGTTCTATTCGATATTCGAAATCAAAACATGCCGTCATCATGTGGAGCTGATGGAGAAATACTGCTTTCATTGGACAAAACTGTTTCACCACAAGACCAAAAGAGTCTCCTCGGCCGCATATTTGGTTTCATTTTCGGCTCGCGATCAAATTCTACCAACAATCTTAAGGAATGTGCAAGGGGTGGACAAAACAGCGCATTCAATTTTCAGTGCTTATGTGAACCTGGCGACTGCAAAAAGCTCTTGTTGAAGTTATTCGAATCGACCATGGCTGTGTACATCAGAGAGAATACGGAAAACGGTAAGTACATGTTATTTGGAAAGAGTTTCTTTGTAAGGACTGTGTAATCCGGTTATTGCTCTCTGTTGCACATTTGTTTTGTTCTGTTGTTCATACTAAAATAAGCTCAAAGCAAAATATGTAGTCGAAGTCTACTATATATAGAAGAGTATGAAAACGTATCGCAGATTGCGATTGACTAAGCAATGATAAAAATATTTTCTGAGTGAACTTATTAGTACAATGTCATCAATTTGCATGGTTAAATACACCCCAGAAGCGTTTGAGAAGTTTACTTGTAAGTTTTTCATCCTATTGAATGGAAAATGTTGTACATTATTAAATTCAAATGTTAAGTGCTGTTTTTCTACAAGATGCGACTGCTCTAAATTATTACAACGATTGGTAGGGTACCTAAGTAATGAAACCATGGATTCAAAATTTCACCACCTCCTAGTGGTGGTTAACTGGTACATAACTGCTCATATAATTTTATGCCAGACAAAGTGAAGTAGAAAACTTTTGTATTAACGTATCGAATAGAACTGAAACAAAAACTGAAGCTGCAAGTTAATCGACTGTGGATTGTTACGAACTTATAACTACTATTTACTACTCAATTTTGATCTAAAATAGTACGAATTAGATTCAAAGATGATATACATTCGCTTTACATATCCCAGTTAACTTGCTTTTTACTCTGACAGCTCGTTATAAAAGAAGCAGCCTGCAGCTGCGTATGCGGTATTGATTGAGGTTCCATTTAAACTGGTCGCGCCACATTACGCAAGGCCTTCCTCTAGCACGTTAGCTCTCTGGTGTATGGATAACGATTCTACGGACCGAAACATTAGTTTAGCCGATTAAAAAGTACCTTTTTGGACTGCCTAAAAGTTATGTAAGTCGACTGTTATGATGCAGGTGCCGATGTTAAATGACGTTTCTCCACTCCCCGAGTTCTGCAGATCGGAGTATACAAGTAGTTGAGTAGTTAGAGTTCAGGGGACGTATGCCTTAGCAAAGCAGATCAGTCTCGCTCTTTCTCGCAAAAAATCTGAAATCTAAGAATTAAATTGATAGTCCAAATAGGAAACGACAATAGAAATGCGAACGGTTCTTTGTATTCGAGAAGACCGCATCGTACTTATTTAGTAGCCTCCACCACAAATAAAGTCTTTTGTTTTTTATATAAAGTAAAATCAGTGTTGTATACAACGATTGTGAATAGGTACCTACACCAATCTTCTAAAGATAAGGACTGTGCTTACAGGTTACTGAATTTACTTTTATATGCGTTGGTCTTATAATAAAAAAAAACATAAGGAATACAAAGTTCAACCACATCGTACAAATCCAATGACAAATGAACAGCCCGGCCCCACATTAATGTTTTGAGAATTTGCCGCAAACACCTCAATCACTAGTACAATGCAAACATCTTTTACGTTGCACTCTTTACCCTTCCTCATTACTCAGTTCTTCTGTTTTAATTTTTCCCTCGCCACAAAAAATACCACAGCCACATGCGCGTACCAATCCCCAAGAAGCCATACAAGATAAGTTCAACCTACGACAATATTCGTTAAAGTAGATTCAATTTCATTTTCTGTTACCTCCAGTTCATTAGGAAACCTCTTCTCAGCCAGTAAGTTAGTTCAGATTGTGTGGTGGTGTGTGCAGTCAAAGACAATCGTAGCTCTATACTGTTGTTGCTTAATCTTATCTGATGCTCAGTCTGTAGGTGCGATAATAAATGTATAATCACTATCACGCTTGAATCAAACCTCTTCATTGTATTTAATTTTGCTCAAATCCCTGACAAAAGTTCCATACATCTCTTCTAGTCACAGAGGCAATGCAGAATAATTTGAGGAAGCTTAAGGCGATTATCCTATCACGAGCGGCACGGGATTGGAGTAAGGTGGACCGCAGCACCACAGCAGTAACTCTTGCCTTGCAATCTCTGTTGAAAATTGCCGAACTAACTGGCGCGTTTGGGAACAAGGATTCACATCAACCTGCACATCGACATGGAGGAAGCGGACATACGGCCAGGGCTGGGGGTGGCGCCGATGAACCAACGTTATGCTCAACTGAAAGCGAAGGAGATTACTATTCCACTAGGGCTAGCCTCATATGCGCTGATAGTGAAATCGATTTCAGCGAGAACGACACAGAAGAATTTTATTTAACAGCCGATGAAGGCTACGAAGCTGATGGGGAAATTCCCGGAATGTCCGAGAGTGAGGAAGAGATCGAGGAGTTGTGGACTCCATTTACGCCGGCCTCGCGCTATCGCACACATATGGTGCACAGTGGCATTTCTAGAATTGTCGTAGATGTCCTCATCGACCTATCGGCGAGGTGTGCTGAGAATCCTAGTACAGCATGGGCCAGTAGTTTAAGTCAACTAGCGGCGCGGCTATTTGTTATCCGTGAATTTCTGGGAGGCCCTTTGTTTATTCTTTTGGGATTTGCTCCACTTTTGCGGAGTAATGATGCGCAATTAAGAGGTGAGTCAGAAAAGCAAATAAACTATGGTTTACTGTACATTTTTATTTTTTTAGAGCTGCAGCAATCAATACTGGATCTTGTAGTTGACTTGAATTCTCCAGATGTGCTTTCAACATATTTTAGTATTTTGGCATCGAGGAGTCCCCCAGTTGATATTCTAATTAAGTACATGTCCTATATTTGCTCTAGTACTTTGAAAAAGCAGCCCAGCGTTGAGCTCGAGTTTCCCATGTTAAATGGTACGTTATATTATTTTGAGTCGGTGTTTCGTATAAAGATAAAACTCTTTTAGATGGAAGGTGTGTATCTTCCAGCGATCCACTGGTGGCAGAGCAGGTCGAAAGGGTCCGCAATTATCACCTTTACAACCACGCCAACACGCCATTTCTTAGATCAGCATGCGTTCTGCCGATCACTTATGCAAAGCTGTGGGGAAACGACGGCTTAACAGTTTCCATATGGATGCAAATGAAAAGCAACATTAATCATAAGAGTTCCAGCCAAATAATTGAGGATGACACAAAAATGTCGTGCGACGAAAGTGTGGTAGGTACGCGTCATGTTAATATGATTGTACGGCTCATAGCGTTTTACTTGTAGCGAACCCATCTTCTTTCGATTGGAAGCAATCAAGCCATGATAAGTGTCTACATCAATGGGAACATGAATCTAGTCTTCGAAACCAGTAGGCCAAATGCTGAACTCTCTCCGAAGAACCCATGCAATGAGGACTCGAACCACTTGAATTCTTTCACAAATAAGGAAAACGTTCCTTCAAATGTGTCGCCAAACCATGCCCCTTCACCATTCCGGAATGCCTTAAAGCAAACCAAGCTTGTTATTCTTAACAGTTTCAACCACATGCATTTGTTCAATGGGCACGGAGTTGCTGATGGATATTTCGAAGGCTCCAGTGTGGAATTGAAGTATTTCCGAATATGCAGAGCCAAGTGGACACATTTATGCTTTGCAATCGATCTGGCATCAGACCGTTTTAATTTAACAGTAATTGTGGATGGTTTGGAACAACATTTAATAAGTTTGCCTTTCCGAAACGTTCGCAATCTCACAAGGACATCGACATTTCAAATACTCTCCCTGGGCGACAGTGTGCCCAAAGTGAATTGCAATGCATCCCGATCGACGTTGGACGGAGTAATGGGAACGCCACTAAAGTTTTCCATTTCGAATGTGATTTTGTTTAATCGCAAGATCGCTGACAGGGAGATTGTTCAAAATTTGACAGCTATGGGACCAGATTTTATTGATTTGACACATTGTCAGGTGAGTGTGGTGTTCTATAAGGATGACTGTAGTTTAAACTCTTGTATTTTGGTCTTAGGTTGGAGCGTGTAAGCCAAATTTTGGATATTTAAATCTTAACAAATCATACAATGCAAGTGTGGGGAATTTTCACGAAGCAATGAAAGTGCTGCGTGAATCAAAGTTCTTTACATATTCAGCAAGTGAGCCGACATCAATAATGGGCTTCGATCAGATTTCCGACAGCGAAAATAGTTACGGTAAGTAAATAATTCTGGTTAACCATATGTTGATGTGAAATGCAAATATGGGCGGTGACATAACGTGGGCTTCTTACATGCGGCTTTATTGACGCCATGTAGTGTTTAAATTTGTGAAAATGCAAAGCAGAATACTCATTTTTGCGGCCATAAACTTGGCACTGGTAGTGCTAATTCATCAATCTTTGAGTTACGGGACAAATCGTTTTTGTGAAAGCTTTGGGTCTGCATTTTATTGCTGCGGTTCGGATTTGATTGAGATTCTCAACTCAATTATCAAACAATCAAACAATTAAGAATAACTCATAGTTATATAACTGCAACAGATGCACTCCAGTTGTACCAAAATCGTCTTCAAGTTATCAAATGAATTTACAAATGAAAATATCTAAAAAAAAACTTAATATTTTAGGTAAAAACTTTGGAATTATTCTCTACGGCGATTTATCTCCCAAAGTCCTGCCATCGATGCAGACGTCTACTCTTCTTTGTGGCGGTCTATCAACTTTACTCTACTTATTCGCAAGAGTAGTAGAATTAACGTCCGATTCTGCATCTCAATCAATGGGTTTAGATATACTGCTTACTGTTGCACTTTCTGACGTACAGCTGTATACTGAGTTCTTACGTAACGATTACCTCAGTCTAATCGGGTATGTTATCAAAACCGATAGATGTACAAAAGATGTCCATCTTCTGGCGAGCATAGTAAACAACGCTTGTACCCAACCGGTTATCCTGAAGAAATCATCCGTTATTCAGGTGAATGAAAACACAATAGCATGTCTGGCACATCCAGTACTATTGGCTAGTGTAATACATCGATACTCTGACTGGCATCGCTCCGGTAGCGAGAGTTGCGAAGTTCTTGAGATGCTATTCAAAGCGATTCTCGCTTTAGTAAGAGACAAGCATCCTTCTAAAGAGTTCAACATGAAACAACTGAATCGAGTAGGCTTGGTAAAAGAGCTGTTAAATCTGTGTAAGATCTACGTAGTAGAGGCTCCAAATCCAGTGCCCATTTCAACCGATGCCGCAAATTCATTTGTTAATATCTTGGGTGTATTTGCCGGGTCACCACCTTCGGCTTCGTTAATGGACGAAATTATGAAATTGCTGCTTCTTCTGCATAAGCCGAGTGAATGCTTCATCACACATGATCGATCAAAGTTATATTTCCTATTGAGCACCGAAAGTCCAATCAAAGAAAAAAGCTTGGGTTTGCAAATGCCAAGAAGGCAACTGAAACAGATTTTCCGGGAACGCAGACGTTCTTCTAGCGCGAGCCTCTTGCGATTTACACAAACGCGTCGCGCCATCTCAAAAGATGATCTAACAAATGACGATAGTTCACGATTCAGCCGCCAGCGCACAGATCAAAAGAGCAGTGGTGTAAGCAACATGATGAAAGATTTTGCAAATCTTGAAATCATAGCGGACTGTTCAAAACTGAATAAAAAAGCGCTACGGTTGCTAAGCCCTTCAGATGCGGGAAAGCTGAGACTGAAGATTAAGCGACATTCTGTGCACCAAATTGCCCGCAGTAGCCCGAAAAATCGTCCACAAAAGGTGATCCGCAAAAGAGTAAGAACGCTTTCGAAATCAACCAATGAAAGCGATAAGCGAAGTCGCAGTGAAAAGAGTTCGGACGACAGCACACAGTCAGCAGATGGCGATAAACAGAGAGCTCCTTTACCAAATGAAACACAAAAATGCCCGCTGGAAAACTCGTTTTTCGTTCAAAAGAAATCGAGAGCTTTGTTCAAGACCGATTTTTACAACTCACCTGGCATAATAAAGCTACAGGAAAGGCTTTTTATTTTACTAAAGGACTTTCTATGGCTATTGCCTGATAATGTAGTGGAGGAGGTAAGTTGCAACTAGGAGCGTTGATTTCAAATATATTTTTTTAATTTCTTCTTATGTTAGGTGCTCACCCACTATGTCAAAGTGGAAATCTTACTGGTTCTTGCAAATCACATAAGTCCAACGGTTCGGATGGCCATTTTAAAACTTTTATCAGCACTCTCTAAGCGAATTTCATCTAATGACCTGGGAACTTTCTCGAAAAAATGTTATCCTCAACATTTGGCCAATCAGCTGGCCATACATTCCACTGATATCCATATGTTTGAGACGTGCTTGGAATGGGTAACAGGGCTGTATGGGAGCTTAGATGATTTTGTCAACTACGAGTGCATATCGATACAGAATCGATTTGGATTAAACGCCTTGCTATCAATATTAACACAGACTGTGGTTCAAGCGGATTACGCAGGAAATGCGTTTAAAGTTCTGCGAACTATTTACCTTACGGTGAGTGCGATGAAGCGTTGGGCCTAAGTTTCTGATGTTTTTTTTTTTTTTGTCCTAGGATCCTGAAGACAACTACAGCCTCATTGAGACTGGACTGCTGCAGTGCTGCATGAAAGCATTGTATAATATGTACGCAAAGGCAACAATTCCCAATTCGAAAACGGAAGACGCAATTACGGATTTGCTTACTTCGATCGGTGAAAGAGCAATGAAATCAGCAGGGCAAATGAACGTAAGTCTTACTTTAGATGTATTTTTGCGATAGCTTACACCGCTTCGTGTGTTTTGAGTGTTCTGGATCCTGGCGTCCCTCCTAGGGAATATATTTTTTTTTTTTTTTAGAAACAAAACGCGTCCGTCAAAATACTTATGTTTCTAGAAATTATATAGAAATTGTTTCTCTGCAATTGTTGAGTTCCTGTTCTCGTCTTGCTTCTTCTTATTTATTATTTCATTGAATGCATCATTGTGATTTCGTTTTAGATAATTTGGGACATTCTCAACATGTTGTCCTTCTTCCAAGAGCGCAATCCGATAAATGTAGTCAAAGGATTCCGCTCAGCACAAGGAAAACTTCAACTTAACTGGCTGAACCTTTTCCTTAAGAACAGATCTTCCAACTCTAATTTTAAAGGTAATCCGGGAAGGGTTTAGATCTGTATCATATTTACTATTATAATCATTTCAGTCGTTGCGCTGCCCAATTCTTCACTAACTCTCTCGGAAACCAAAACGAGACTCGACCTTATTATAGACCGGTGTTCACAGTTCTTTACAACGTTTGGTCCAACATATACGCCCAGCGAAAACGAGATAAAACTCTTTGAGCTGCTTGTTTTGTTTGGCATCTCAACCAATACGCGGTGCAATAATTTCATCGCCTGGGGTCTGCTGCCTTCACGTCCACTTGAACTACGGAAGTTCATCATTCACACGTTGTGGATGTCATGCCAGAGCGAAACTCTTCCAACTATTATATGCGACGGAAAAATGATCAAGTCATTGCTCTGGCTGTGTCTGCTAGAGCAAAGGTCCACGCACGAGAAACCAATTGACAATTTAGAGCAACTCTGCTACCGTTTGGGTATACGCGATACAGATACAACATGGAATTTGGAGCAAGAGCTTGAACGCCTGGAGCTCAATCGCCACAATACAACGACAAAGCACAAATCAATGCTGGAAAAGACAATACACAAATTCGAATCGTTGGCAGTGCGCTGTATCGAATCTTCGATGGTTATCACAAGAGTGGTTGCGGAGCTACAGGTTTGTTTGGTAACGGATAGCGATTTTTCCGTCATAATTATACTGATTGCTGACGCTCCTTTACTTATAGAACTCTGAACGTAAAATTCTTATGAATCACATGAAAGAATACGATGAGAACTACACGTTCCACAAGTGGTTGGAAATAATTCGCAGAATGACGCACGAGGGAGCGCCATGGTACTGCTATGATCGATCTGAAACGTAAGTTGAATGCAGGTTGATGTGGTCAAAATTAAATGCTTTTTTTTTTAATAATTTGTAGATCATTTGAGTTGGACGACACAGAGGGGCCCTCCCGAGTGCATACGCGTTTGCGTCGCTGCCATTTGGACATCGACATGCGTTTTCTTATGGAAGATTATCGAGCGAATAGTGTCCAACGGGACGATTACATTCGCCCGTTGAACTATCTCATCTCTAGCTACGACCAGCAGCTGAATATTTCGCTGAATTCCCAAATCCTGTACAACTTCCCTGCAAAGTATTTACCAGTAGATGCCGAGATCGATGGAGAGATCATCGTAACCGATCATAAGCTGTACTTTATTGCTACATATCGATGCAAATACTTCTACGTTAGTTGCGATGTTGCCAACATAACGGAGATTTGGCTGAAGCGCTACCAGCATCAGGAGAAGGCTTTCGAAATATTTTTAGACACCAATAAATCGCTGTTCTTCTCGCTGCAAAACCAGGACGATTGGAAGATTATGAAGGAAGTGTTCCTCGACAAGATTGTCGTGTGTCCGGACCAGGGTAAAATCCTGCTTATGACACAGCAATGGCGTGAGGGTCTGCTCACAAATTGGGAGTACATAATGACACTGAATCAAATCGCTGGTCGTACGTACAATGATCTCATGCAGTATCCGGTATTTCCATGGATTTTGGCAAACTACACATCGGAAGTGCTCGACTTGACAGACAAGAAGGACTTCAGAAAGTTGGAAAAACCAATAGCCGTTCAGCATGAGGAAAATGAACAGCATTACATCAACAACTATACGGTTGGTTGATGTACCTCTTTCGAAAATGTTCATAATTTAATGCAGGTCTTATCTTTCTATAGTATATTAACAACACGATGACGAACATGGGTACGCTACAGCTAAAACCTTATCACTATAGCTCCCATTATTCGAATTCGGGGACTGTGCTTCATTTCCTTGTGCGTGTGCCACCGTTTACAAGCTACTTCCTGCGATATCAAGGTAAGACGTTTTTTGGCGTGCACATCTTTTCTAACTTAAGTCTTTCAGATAATAACTTTGATTTACCCGATCGGACGTTTCATGCACTAAAAACGACGTGGAGTCTTGCAAGCAAGGACAGCCCGACTGATGTTAAAGAACTCATACCCGAGTTCTTTTGCCTGCCGGAAATGTTTGAGAACTTTGAACGTTTCGATTTTGGTTGTCGACAGTCGGGCGAACGAGTAGAAGATGTCCTCCTGCCACCTTGGTGCTTAGGTGATCCGCGATTATTTGTCCTTATCCATCGACAGGCGCTCGAATCGGAGATAGTGCGTCACAACATTCACCAGTGGATCGATCTAATCTTTGGTCACAATCAGTCGGGACAAAATGCGATTGATGCCTTAAATGTATTTCATCCAGCAGTAAGTATATCAATCCGTCATTGGGAACGCCGAATTATATGTTGTTACGTTTCAGACCTATTCAGTTTTTCTTGAATCGGAGATAACAGATCCCATAGAGCGTAAGGCCGTGGAGACAATGATCAAGACATACGGTCAAATGCCCAGGCAGCTCTTTAAAACAGCACACCCTCCGTCCAAACCACTCAACTACAGTTTGGGAGAGCGAGAAGTGATTCCTACTGTTAAAGGTATGCGCTGGGGTGTTTTCTTAGGCTCACCACAGCTTCCCAAGCCCACATTGGGTAATATAAATAAATTGGTGGGAGCTGATGTTCTGGTTTCATTCCACAACACCAATGTTATCTATGGACTGCCGACCAGATCCTGTGTGATGCAGGGTAAGTGTTGCCAAGAAATAAAAATAAACGCAGTAAAAAAAATCTTAATGTAGGTCCAGAATCGGATACTTTTAATGTGATATCCTGGGGCTATGATGATCGAATAGTCCGCATTCAACCGCTCAGTGAGACGCAGTCCAGACCAAAGGCCTTGCTCTACAACAACGCCTTTGATGATATAACCTGCTGTGGATCCGATCCGAACTCAAACCTTCTCTGGTGCGGCCACAAGTCGGGGAGGATAAGTGTGTATAAATGCTCTAGTGTAGATCCGACGCGTATCGCCAAAAGTCGTCAGAGCTATGTGAAGGGTATTAAGTTATCATACAACTCTGCGTTTCGTAAGATTACTCCGAAGAATAGCTTAAAATCTGCGGACCTGGAGCAATCTGCGGAAGGCCAGCAAGATGGCGTTGGCGCTGAGTTAACCTGGTCAGTGCCAACGATCCTCATCAGGCACACTGACGAGATAACATCGATTTGTCTATCCGTAGAGTTCAAGATCGCCGTCTCGGCGGGAAGAGATGGCATCGCTGTGATATGGGATCTCAACGAGTGAGTGCAACAAATGAAAACAGGTTTCTTGATCTATACACGTTTATCTTTTAGCTTAAGCTACGTTCGCACAATAGAGCGTCCTGCTGAAATCCATCACTCTCCTATTACGCTCACTGCAATCAGCCCCACACTTGGCGATATCATTACAGTTCACTCGATTCCGAAGAATGACAGTGAATCCTGCTCTAGTCCGGTGCAAGCTGATGAGTGTTTCGAGGTTACCGAGGAGAGTTTAGATGACTTTGTGAATGTTTCCATCAATCCAAATGGGAAATCAATTCTGCGACTGCACTCGGTGAATGCTCGATATGTAAGCCACATCGTACATGAGGACCGCATTCTAGCCGTTTGCTACTCGTACATCAAGGAGGGTGTGGGTGTGAATGTAATTGCAACTGCAGTCGAGGGCGGAGTTGTGAGGTTATGGTCGAGCTGGAATCTAAGTTTTGTCACCGAAATTGTGACCGGTATATCGAACATCAAAAGGTACACAGAGGAATGAAGCTTTGATATATATAATATTTGTTTGCTTTTGTTTTTTTTTTTTCAGTATAACATACTCAACTCACCAGCATTTGGTCGTGTTAACTAAGGATTCGTATATACAAGTTTGGGAAGCCGAGGGCTTGTACGGAAATCCTCCAAAATTCCCGCAAATTGTTTTCAAATAGAATGCTCTTTAAGTGCTTAACGAATGTGTACTAAGTTTTGCTAGTTTTTTGTAGAATAGTTTTGTGTGTGAATGAACTAAATTTTTCATCATTGGTACGTGTTATTTTTTTTTTTCTTATACGTTATACACATTAAGGGAAATGAAATGCAGTAATATATTTTATAGAAATCAAAGTGTTATTTTATTTAAAGCGTCAATACAGGCGAGACAATTACCTAATCTGCAGGGTTTTATTTAAAAAAAAAAATGATTGTGGTACGTTTCGTGTCGTCAGAAATTTGTACAGTAAAGTTCCAAGCTCACTCCAAACTCACTCTTAGTTAGCTTGTTTTCATAGCACAACGAAGCCCATTATGATGACTTGGTGTTGGCGAAATATTCAGAAAAAAAATATGACGAATAAATTTTTTTTTTTTTAATTTATGAATAGTTCCAATTCTAACACTGAAAGTGGCAAGCTTCATTCAAAATTGTGCCAAGTGCCTCTTTTCAATTATAAAACGTGGGTTATTTGGACAAAATAATATGCGACTTGCCTAGAATATTGGTTCTAGTTTTTTGTTCCAATCCGTGATAAAATATTAGGTAGGTATATTAATTTCGCAAGTTTGTAATGTCAGTAAAATGCAAATTTAACAATCTGAAAGAATGGTTCAGAATCAGAAGACTATGTTCTTATATTTCCAAATATTCAACTCACTCCCGAAAACGTATCCAATGAGATTGTGAAAATCTTGCCCGCATAAAAAATCTTTTTCTTCTGCGACCGATGCATGAATAAAATACACAGCTGACCAAATTCCTTGTCTTGATCCATCCAGTTTGTATAAAAAATGGCATTTGGCAAGCACTCGTCCTCAGCAACTAAGCAGTTGGCAAAGTAGCAAATATGAAGGGTCTGCAAAACTATGCAAACAATATACACTGTCGATCCGAAAATAATCGAACTGCCGACATGACCGATCCGACACCGTAACATTGAAAAGGAAACAAACTGCATAATGTTCTGATGGTCAGCAATGCACCGAACTAAGTCCCTTTTGTTTTCCGCCTGCGTACACTTTGGATCAGTTCCAATTCTGTCCACTCTCATCACAAGGATCACGAAACAAGAGAATACGTATCATTGGCAATTTGCTGAAATATTGAACCGTTAACCAAGAAAATCTCCAAAGCACAGACAGCCAAAAGATTCCTCCGAGAATCGCGCCAACTAAGAAACGGAATATATAAAGAAAATGGTGGTCGTCCAACATAAACCGCTGCCAGAAACGTAACTAAGGAATAGAAGTAGTAAGTAGCAGCCGTTATAATCACTATACGATTTCCAAATTGAATACATCTTCGAGCTTCTCGAATCTCCTCCGGATGCATGATTCGAGCGACAAGTTTATCGATAACGCTTTCAAGTTTTAACAGTCTCGATTTATTCACAGCTGTAATAACAGATCACGCTGCACTGCTGCATATTTCGACGAACATATGCATAGACATAAGCAAGTTACTGATTTCTAATTTGAAGATCCTTCGAGCCGATAAGATAGCTAAGGGCAAAAGCCATCGGTATCACAAGGATGATGAACAGTTTAAAAATGAAGGAATATATGAAATAAATAGCTTTCATTCGTTTTGGCGTTATGATGCCTATTATCCGAAACCAAATGAAAAGATGTTTGGTGCTATCTTTTGTGTTGACCTTGGCTATTGGTTCAAATGTATTTGGAAGAGTCTCTGAGGACATTTTCGTGTATGTTGACGAGTGAAAATTTGAATGGAAACTGTTTTAGGGAGTCACAGATACACTTAATTGAAGTCCGTCAACTGACATACTTTTAAAGGGCGGCAGCTTCTAGCTTTTTTAATTAGTTGTGCCGGTTTAATTGCTACAACTTTAACTCGAAGAAACTTATGCTGGATATTCAACTGAACACAGTTGCAATTAATAATATTTCTATATCTGTAAAAACTGTCTTTAATTATGTTCAAAAAATACCCACGAAAATAGTGCGCACCATATAGCCACATTTCCAAAGCACTTTTGCAATAATGGTATATGCAACGTCGTGCACTTCATTATGTGATATTTGGTTTCTGTTGCTAATTTTTTTTGTTTTCTACATTAAATATGATCGTTTTAATAGGCCAAAACAATATATTTCAATTAAAGTTTACATTTGCCCGAATAATTGTATATTTTCCGACCACATAGCGCAAGCAGCACAACAAACATTTTAATCTGATATTTTTGTAGTGCGTGTGCTGGTGAGTTCACGGCATTTCTTTAAAATGATCGCGGCCACAATGAACTTTATCTACGATCGTATGGACCGTTTTCGAGATAATTGCAATTTTCAAATTCAATTCGATTTTTTGCGGAAAACGGAGTATGAGGCCAGGTTAGCCTCATCTACTTAAGATCAAATATCAATTTTGGGTGAAATCATTATAGCCACTTTCGAAAAAAATCAAACTGGTTTGAAACGGTTGTATGGGAAGTCCCGGTAACTATTGAGGTTAAAAAAAAAGTTGGCGCAACAGGTCCGTAGGAGTTTTTCATTTTATGCCGAGTCCAATCGGTTAATTGACAGTTATACTCTCGGATGTTTGTCAGATTTTCGCGAGATGTGGCGCAGTGGAAAAAAACCCTAAGACGGAATTTGGGTTCTTTCGGGAATCGAACCTGGGACCCCTCGTTGGGCCACTAAGCCAACTATTGAGGTTAACGTGCGCAAATAAAAAGGGCTCCGATCAGTGGGCCAAGCAAAAACAAAAAGCTTCCGATATAGCTAAAACCAATCGAGTTTATTCATTACAGAAAAGCGACTTCGTTCCAATATTTCAAAGGAACCTACTCCTCATGTCGACGAAATGAGAAAAAAAAACTTCAGGCTTCAAAGCACCACCAGTAAATGATAGATACGTATAAACTAGGCAATCTTTATTTATTATTGCGTACCCAAAGACGTGTAGTAATTGTATTGACTAAGGACACATTATGCTCCATGTGTCCGTAGTCAACAAGGGAAAATTCGACTCGCCTTAAATATTAGTTTAAGTGTTTTAGTGATTCCAGTCCATGATCAAATTTTAATTCCGAAAGCTTCCAATGTCCATCGTATTCAGAAAAGTATACAAAGATAATGCAAATTTAAACGTATCCAACAAAATTGTGTAAATTATTAATAAAAAAAAGGCTCCTTCTTCTGTGATCGTCGAATGAACAAAATACACAACCGACTAAATTGCTTGCTGTTTGTGCGAAAAATCGCATCTGGTAAGCTTTAGCTATTAAACAGTTTACGAAGTTCCGCAGAATTATCTGTGGAAATGTTTATATTTATTAGAGTTGCTCCCAATGTTCCCATTGTATTGATGAACTGAACAAAATATGTTGTCAAAATGGCCTTTCCTACGACTTCAAATAATCTGCAAAATACAGTCTTCGTAGGAATTTCGCTCCAGGTTTTTAACCAGTTTATTAACTGTCTTTCGCATGTATGTTCGAGATGTTTTTTGAACCATTTTCGGACCCGTTTTCGACGCGCTGTTGGATGTTTTTGTACATTTTTTTTTGATTCGTTTTTCACGCTTTAGTGCGGTCCTGGACCGTTTTTTTGAAAGGTTTTGAAAGCATTTTTAAATTGGATTGGGGTGCGGCTTTAGCCCTTTTTTCGATATGATTTGGGACGCCTACTTAAATGTGTTTTTTGAGGGATTCTTCGGCCCGTTTCAAAACATTTTAAGGTCCGGTTTTTTAACGCGTTTTAGAAAGAAGAGTATTATACGGTGTGTATTAAATGGCTTGAACCTGCACTAGTCAAATTTGTAGCAAAAGTCCAAACACGCAGTATACAAAAGAATTCAATGGGCCTTACCAACAACCATTTTTAGTTTCGACTCTAAACTTTAGTAGTTCACAGTGGCTATATTTTCCATACAAATTTCGCGATTTTGAGCTTCCGTAAATTTAAAGTCGAGACTTAAATTTGTTGTTAGTACGGCGCAATATGTTTATTAATATTAAGTTTTAAAGACACGAGGAAAAAACTAATTGTGAAAGCATGAAAAATTAGATGACGACGACTATTAAAACATGAACGAAACCTTTTTTAACGAGAGCATGTTTCGTTAAATGTAGATGATTGCGTTCACATCGCAAGTGCTTTGGATTTGACAACAAAATTATCCCACAGCAATGAAACATTTTACATAATTTTTAACACATATAAAGGGTGATTTTTTAGCTGGTTTGGTTTTGGCAACACTGGTTTTGACAGCTGACGTGTGTTTAGTACCTTGTGTCACTGTCAAACAGCTTCAGTTTGGTTTGCAATTTAACCATGGATCGTCTTACAAATGAACAACGCTTGCAAATTATTGAATTTTACTATCAAAATTCGTGCTCGGTTCGAAATGTTCATCGCGCGCTGCTTCCATTTTATGATCGGCATTCTCGACCTTCTGAGCAGTCTATTCGGAAGATTGTGACCAAATTTCGCACCAAATTTACTTTGTTGGACATTAAACCACCAACACGTTTACGTACTGTGCGTATAGTGAAGAAAATATTGCGGCCGTATCAGCTAGTGTGACAGAAGACCGCGAAATGTCGATTCGGCGCCGTTCCCAGCAGTTAGGCCTTTGTTACAGCACTACGTGGAAAATTTTGCGGAAGGATTTGGGCGTAAAGCCTTTTAAGATACAGCTGGTGCAAGAACTAAAGCCAGCCGACCTACCACAACGCCGAATTTTTGGTGAATGGGCTCTTGTAAAGCTGGCCGAGGATCCGCTTTTTTATCGAAAAATTGTGTTCAGCGATGAGGCTCATTTTTGGTTGAATGGGTACGTAAATAAGCAAAATTGCCGCATTTGGAGTGAAGATCAGCCAGAAGCATTGCAACAGCTACCAATGCATCCCGAAAAAGCCACTGTTTGGTGCGGTTTATGGGCCGGCGGCATTATTGGGCCATATTTCTTCAAAGATGATGCGAATCGCAGCGTTACTGTCAATGGTGAACGCTACCGAGCGATGATAACAAACTTTTTTTTGCCCGAAATGGAAGTTCTTGACTTGCATGATATGTGGTTTCAACAAGACGGTGCCACATGCCACACAGCACGCGAAACAATGGCGCAATTGCGAGGCGAGTTTGGTGAACAGTTAATTTCACGTTTCGGGCCGGTCAATTGGCCGCCTAGATCGTGCGATTTGACACCATTAGATTATTTTTTGTGGGGGTATGCCAAGGCTAATGTGTATAGGGACAAGCCCGCTTCGATTGACGCACTGGAAGCCAACATCCATGCATTCATTCGTGAGATACCGGCCGATATGTGTGAAAGAGTATGCCAAAATTGGACTCAGCGGATGGGCTACCTGAGACGCAGCCGCGGTCAACATTTGCATGAAATTATCTTTAAACATTAAATTGCAAGGTTCAAACTATCGATTCAAATAAATATTTCATTCATTTTTTCGAATTTTTTGTGTTTTTTTTTTAAAAAAAGTTCTAAACCTCTTAAAAAATCACCCTTTAGTTTACTAACAATTTCATGAGCACACCACAACAACTGTTTTGACATCATTACAGCTGTGACTTCTACTTGGAATAAATATCTAGTTTCACTCTTAGATGTTTTAAGTAGAACGTAGTTGTTGTAACTGTTTTATTTATATAAAAAATCGTTAAAACAATATTTCTATGTATTATTTATTTACCTTATAATGTTGTTAAACCAAATATATTCCTCGTAATTTTGGTGGAGGCATAGTCCCCATTTATTCTGCTAAGTGCTTGGAATTATAAATTAATATCTAAATAATTAAGCGAAGGATCGTGAACGAGATCGATTTAAAGTAAGAGAGTGCTGCTGCTGAAGTCGAAAACAATAATTTTTGAGTAAACCATCCCCAGCATACGGCAGATAAGTTCGTTAGAGTCATAAGGGGGTGCAATGTATTGCAGATACGGGAGCAATTTAGACTTCGATAGGTAGTATTGTAGTGTTACAAAGAGAAGTGTGCAGTCAACGGAGAATAAGAGAATACATTGAATTAAAATATTGTCTGATGGATCCCTACGTCCCTCGAGTGTATTCATGTTGCCTTCTACAAATGCAATCATGCTGCCTCCTCTGATTTGTTGTCTAGCCAGTTTAATCGAAAGATTTGTGGAGCTCACTATTTAAGTCAACACTGGCTACTTCTTATCTATCCGTTTGTCTCAAACTTTATTGCGTCGCTTAAATTGATCCTTTAATATTTTTAATATTTTAATGAAGCTTATATTCTGGCATCTGTCAGAACCCATGAAACGTGCCTCCGAAGGGGGAAGATTTTTCTTTACATGTCATACTATCTGGACTACTTATTATTTTGATATAGCACGCCTCGTTTTAGTTAACCTAAAAAAGCGACCTAGCTTAAATTTGAATCGCCAATACCGAAAGTGATTGAATTGTATTCGCAAATTCGACTTGAACAGAAACACATTTCCGGATAGGATCAAATGTCCATGGGATTGTGAATTTTGGCCAAATTAACAGACCATACCTTTTGAAAATGAGGTACAGAGGTACCTAACCCTATACCACGTTTCCGTTGTACCTGAGTGGACTGGAATGAGTACAATTGTAAAATTTTCAAAGCAAAACAAGACAAAGGAACTATTCGTTTCACGATGCAAACGTCCTTTCTGATGTGCAAATGTCCCTCTTTTAGTCTACTACACGTATCTGCCGGAGTACTGTGGCTGACTCCCACTCCTAAGGATATTCGTGTTTCAAGTACCATTTTTTGTTTGTATTGTCATGTAAAATAAAAAGGAAATTTTGATTAACCAATCGGATTCTTAATAATATGCTCCATTTATTTGGGATTGTACCTATGGTTTGCTAAAGGAGCGGTGTATCGAAAAAGAAATTGGCAACAATTTCAGTACAGCTACTTTCAGTGTTGTTTAAAAGCAATTCTGCTCTGGGTTCTTGTGTTATGATAGAGAAAACCGTGTAAAGCAATGCATATGCTTGCATTCGTTCGACTTTTGTAAAAAAAATTAATGATAAAGTCTGCTACAATTATTGCGTACTAAAATTATCATTTTATCTTCATTTGTATAAATATGTATCTATGTTTATGATGCACATATTTACATTATTTTTTATCTACCTATGTCTAGTCATTTATTTCTCTTTTTTGTGTTATTGTCATTTATTTATTTTATTTTGTCTGTTTTCCATTTATTTAATATTTATTTATTTATTCTCTTCACATAATTATATTTGTTTATTTATTCTCAGTACATTTGAATTTATTGATTATTTATTTGTGTATACAAATCAACTTTGTGCAATTTACAAACATTTAATCTCAAGTAGTTTTTTCTTTTTCTTTTATAATTAATGTTTTTTTTCGTTTATTCCTTCAAGTTTCTTTTTCTTTCTCATTTACCTATCTACCCTATATAAAAAGTAATATTTCAGCAGAAGGTAAAACTCAAATTATTAAATGTCTGAAAAATGTGTAATAACAATAACCGTGTAATATTCTTTTTTAAACGAAATAAAAACGGAAGTCATTTTACAGAAGCAAGAATCAGTGACGTTTGCCGAATAATGGGAGCAAATTGTTGAAAGGGCGGAATGCAGTTCATCAGAGCTTTGGTGGTAGAGTACCGACAAAACAGGTATAGGCGGCAGGTTGACTCAAAACAGTCATATTTCTATCGCTTATAAGTTTAATGGCATGTCTTCGAATTCATTCTATTCAGAAGAAGTTTTTAGTGTTGACCAGATAATCGTATGAGCGTTGTACTCGGGCTTAGGTTGAATGAATCCCTAAATTAGATGGTGAACATTACTTCTTGCAGCGATTAAAGAAACCCAGGCACCTTTCCCACATCGGCTCTCTCACTCTTAATGTATGGCTAAGAGTATCCATCATCTGCTTGCTTTGCACTCCTTCCCATAGCTTGATTCAGCTGTCACTTTTCGGGATATTCGATAGTCTGTTATCCATCCACATAAACACTGTAGTATGTTAAGCCTAGTACGCACCTCTTCCGGAACGAAAGTTTCCGGTGGTCTCCGGAAAATAATTTGTAGAGAGTTCCATCAGCTGAAGAAGAAGAAGTAGCAGTATTACAAGCACTGGCTACTTATATAGCTCTGATTTGGCTACTAGATCTTTTCACCGGCTCCCTAAAATTGCCATTTGATATTTATCCTAATTTACGCTATTCACTTTAAGGTTTGGCGGTTTTAAAGCTCATATTTATTTATTTTAAATTAAATGCATGCATACTTCTATTGCGAAAGTACTCTTTTCTTTTCGTATCTGAGATTTCATATTTCTGCTGCAAAATCGTATTAAATTCGAATTTTACTAGTTCTTTTGTGTATTGAGTTAGCCGCAAAAAATATTTTTTTTCGCTTGCACTGGAAATCCAATACAATTGATTTTCACATAGTTATACCAACCCATTTCAAAATAATTTAATGTAAAACTCGTTTCCAAAGGCGTTTTTATTCTAGACCTGTTTATTTGAGCTTAGATATCAGCAAAGCTAAGTAAAGTAGGATTTTCTGCACGCATTTACAAAAACTACTTGACACTTCCAGACTCACAGTAGTTGTTGTAATTGTGTGTTGAAAATCTTACTTTACTTTGCTTTGCTGATATCTAAGCTCAAATAAACAGGTCTAGAATAAAAACGCCTTTGGAAACGAGATCGAAGCTCAAAAAAACACGCCTTTTGTTAACATCGGAAAATGGAAACTAGAAAAGTCTTTCAATTAATTTGTGTTGTTTTATTTTTAAATTAATATTGTCGTCTTAACAATCAATATCATCAGAATAAGTGTGCCTCAAGAACTGCAAAAAAAATGCTCACTTTTGATATTTATATTTGAGTTTGACTCTAAAAGTTTTCAAATTCGGCTCTGTATCCTTATAAAAGCTGGTCCCGGGCAATAAATGTGTGCGAAAAGAGAGTGGAGAGTTGTTGTCCAACCTATCTACTACATTTACTCACTTTTCCGCAACGAACGAAAAGGAGAGCAACATTTTTCCTTCATGATCTCGTTGTGTCATTTTTGTATGGGATTTTTCGTTCCGGAACAGGTGCGTACTAGGTTTTACCTGTTGACTAATCCCATGTAAAACAGACTGCCCGATTTTCCTTAAACAATTTTACCGGCGGTAACCGATTTACAAATTTCTACCTAATTTTCTCGGTCGTAAATATAAAACTAACTCTAGAAGTTAAAACGGATAAAGGGTGTTATTTTGTAAACAGTTGTATTTACCCTTTTTATCTCGGTAGTTTTTAACAACGAATACTAGTTTTTAAATGTTATTAATTGCATGAATTTTGGGACTCATTTCATTAATAGGGACTTAGTTCTAACATACACAAATACATGTATGTCGATCTACATGCACGAAGTGTTTCCTTCAAAGTAAGCCACAAGCTCACAATATAATGTTGCAGAAGTGCTTCTGCTAACAGTTATTCAAATTGAATGTGTCTTCTTCATGGGTGAACATGAAAAGAGCACCGCCTCATGCAACAGTTAAATGATTTACTCCGAATTCTTCCTCCCCATTTCACCCGAAGCTATATGTGTACACGAATGTATTCATTTCCGATCTCAATACGGGACTACAGCGACAATGAAATTTCATTTCCCAAGCGTGAGTTGTCAGATCGTTAGACAAAGTTAGGCACTTATTGTATAGCTATGGAAGGTAAACAGCATTTCACACACACGTGCTGTCCTCGCATACCCACATTTTTATTTACTAGCTATGGTGATTTATTGAAAATTGGATTTGAGGGAATTTGTCGGAAATTACCGGAACAATGTGTTTTCCTTGAGCTTATTATTTCTGTCTGAGTTGATCCTGCATAAAGCATTTACCTTGATTTTCTAAACTGCTCGTGCTGTTAAATTAAATAATAAATTCGTGCTGCACAGATTGAAGGCAGTATACTGATGAGCTTTTGTTATGTCTGTCTGTTTTCCTTATCAGTTTAAATAAATTTTAAAATCATCCTCTGGAAAGCCAGTTTAGTAGCGCTTGGGTAAAATGTGGATAAAGTGACTTTACCACCATAGTCAATAGTAATGGAAATGATATGCAAATAATACCGCCCAATGTAAACGATGGAACTTGGCGTCTGCAAATGGGGGTAAAGGACACAATTTAAATTGATAATTTGCTATGCAAATAATGAAGTTGTGAAGTTTAAATTTCAGGATTTCTTACTACAGTGTTTATGTTTTCTCACTAGCTATTTTTTTTTCTTTCAGGGATATTAACGCAAGCGAGATAAACAAAAATACGGCCTCTGCCATTAAATTGTTCACTTTAGGCTATTTTAGGTTGAAGTGGATGTAAACAAAGCCGACGAACTTAAGAGACGCAACAGCGATTTGGAAAATATAAGGGACTTACATTTAGTCTTTAGGAGAAGACACCACCACGTAAACAGTTTTAATCCCATCCTTTGGTTGTAGGACGCATTTTGAGAAATTATCACGAAGTTTTTATCTTAATCTTACTCAGTTGTTATATGATAATATTTTTCTTATTTTTTAAGACATGTATTGAGATATCTTCCATATGAGAAGATTGATGAACTAACTTTTAACGCATAGTTAGTACAATAAGAGAGTGCGCAGCGAGTAAGGGGCTCAGGTTCGAACCCGATACTCCTTAGGGGTTTTTCCACCGGTTCCACCTCCCGAGAACGTCTGAAAAATATCCGAGATCATAGCTGTCATTAAAGAGCTTCTTAAACCACTTTGACTCGGCTTACAACTGTACGATGTACGTCCCTTCCATTCGTCCCAAAAATAAAAACTCATTCAAAACGAATGTTTTGTGGACATCCGAACGAAGGTTGTGCAAGCTATGCTAATTTTATTGTTCCTGTACAATATTTTTACATAAAGCGGTCGCTTCTTTTCCAACAGAATCTCCATAAAAAAAACTACATATGCACCTATACCCGATTTTGAAAGTAAATCCTCTCACATGGAAGCTCTTAACATTCCAGTCTGTGAATACGTGTGAATTTTAATTTGGCCTTGTTTGCATATAGAATGCTTATAATTACTTTAAACGTGTATTTTGATCACAATCGTTAGAGCGTTTTATTTTTGTAAAATTATGCAGACAAAACAGTAAAACATTTTCCTTTGAGAAATACTATTGCTTAACTATTAAGCTAAGAATTGAGTATAAGATATTGTGTATTTATGTAAATCGAAAATGCGGTTTTCGAGATATTACAAGTTTCTTAAATTTACGTTTTCAGTGATTGGAATTAAAAATTTAGGAAGCAATATTTTTAAAAACATACATTTTACTCTAAGCATGCATTTTGGTTAAAATCGTTCTTACCGTTTTCAGGTAAACTAATGAAAACCCAATGTTTTAAAAATCCATTTTACGATAATGAAGAGAAAAATTGAGTCCGCTATTAAGTTAAATGTTAGGAACGAGCCACTTTTTTCAGTTCCTCTATCATCGCAACGTCAGAATGGATTAACGTCTTGAGTTCGAAATTCTGTACGAATACGAATATTATATCTTTCTCTTACTACGTACATTTTGGGCCACCATGTAAAGTGAAACATCTGATTCCTCACATTCAAAGGGTGAGTGAACACAAACCACCCACCCATTCCTATCTATTGAATTTGCTCCTATTTCATCAAAAGTTTATATGGTCTATTTCCTGCTACCATTTATCGCAACGATAAATATAACTGCAAAATAAATGAGGTTTGGATTACTTAATCCATTATTGTCTACCCAAATTACGAATTAAATCAAAATCACGTAGAATATGGGAGGGAGGTTTTCTAATGTGTCAACTACCTACAGCGATCGAATCTATTTAGGGAGGCATTTGGTAGTTAAGCCTACCACAAGCTGTTTATTATTCAATTGCTGTCACATTTAAAGGGCTGATAGCTTCGATTAATTTATACGTATATTTGCATCTGATTATTTATCTTCGGAATCATGGCCTTACTTTTAGATCTTATTTACCGGTTATGTATATTTGCTAACAACAACATTCACTTTCTAGCAGCAAGGTCAAATCTCTGTATGCAGCCAATATTCGCAAAACAGATTTCCCAAAAATGTAAGTAACCCTCGCATCCATAGAAGAATTCGTGTATATGTATGTTAAAAAAAAAAAAAACACCTGCCCCCTCCCCACGCCATTTATGTAAAATCTGTGAAACAAAACAGCCAAGGAATTTGGATATAAAATCCAATGGAGCTTACATTTTGATTTGCGTTGCCACTGGGATGAGGAAATAACTCGGCTGAAACCTGAAACTCGTGGCTGCTCGTTTAAGATCCCTAAACAGGGGCAATTCATTGTCGGAAAATAATTAAATTCTAATGAACGTGTATCTGTATACACCAGAAGAGCACATCCTTATATGTTTTTAGGTAGAGGCAGGGCCGGACCAACCATATATGCAAGATGTGCAAATGCGCAGGGCACCAAGTTTTGGGGGCGCATTGCTAAGAAAAAAATGTATTTTATCTTGCGCGAACAAATACTGCCATTTGCATTTTAAACAAAAATCGTGTTCAAATAAGCCCGAAATAACAACATCCATCACACCTGTGCTGAATTATTTCTTGCACATTAACTCACATCCTTGCAATGCATCAACTTTAAAGAATCTTACTCAAAATATCGCATAATAAAAAATCCCACTAGACCTATGCAAGTTCACTTCTTACCTACATAATCTCAAAATATTCCACCCTGTTCATGTAGGTATATTCCTTGCACATCCACTTACACTTTAAAAGAGAATCTAGTTCAAAGATCTCAAAACTAAAAATACCGCAATAAAAATAAAAGCACTGACAGTCTACCTTCAGAGTGATGTGGAAAAGTCTTATGCATGTGTGCAAATATGAAAAAAGGGCGCTTTTCGTAAATCTTGCATAGGGCGCTAGTTTGGCTGGAGCCGGCACTGGGTAGAGGCACTTTAACATGTGTATATAAACCAAAAATATGCTGATTGCCATTATCTTTCGATGAGATTCAATTACCCGTCGCTCTTTTGTTTGAAGTAAGCAATTTAATTTTCCTAAGAAGGTCTTCCAAAAGTGTCCTTGTTCCCGTGATGTACTCGTTATGTACACTTTTGCCAATTCGTTTGAATTATTCAAACCCCCAGATAAAATTGGATATGACTAACGAATGCGATCAGACATACGAAGCGGGATCCGGTTGTTTTGTACTTAAGAAGCTTCCAAAGGATATTCGTAGAGAGCAGTATTTGGATGGGGTAGGTATACTCTAATGATGTGAAAACGTAGGTATAGATAATTTAAAAATTTGTTCATGCTGGAAGATTTGCCAATAAAAAACGCTATGATAAAGTTTCCTCTTGAATTATCCTTGCGATATGATAAATGGTTCTTTCGCCCGGATTGGTTTTATGTTTTCGAATGTAAATAAGAAAATACAATGAAAAAAATGTAATGAAAACTACTCTACGAAATAGTTTTCGGTTCCAATGCCCACAGGGTCGAAAATAATTGTAAATACGTTTCGTCGCAAAATACCAAAAGGCGTGTGGAAAATAAAAAATTCAACCATTTTTTTTAATTACTTTAATATTGATTTATAAAAGGAATGCAAAAAGCAAACAAAATAATTTGACGATAACTTGTTTGTTTTAAAGAGCTCCTCAAAATTTCTTAATTTACTTCTTTGTTTATGCAAAAAAAAATAAATTGGGATATATTTTTTTATTTATTTATGACAATAATGATATATTTCATGGAAAAATAAGTCTCTCTCTCTTGTTACCTAGTTGTTTGATTTGTTAATAAAAAAAAACTGCCGGATTTGTAGAGAGCCGCGGTCCACGAAAGTGTACAGGAATACTCGGGGTTATACATAAGCATACTTAGACCTTAACTTAGCGGGACTTAGGCCTAGACCCGTATAAGCTCCAACTAACGCATGAGCTAAAAGTGAATGCCCATAGTCCATAGACAAAGCCGGTTGATCGATGACTGGACTTCGGAACGTTTGGAAGAGGACCCCAATTTTGGGCGAAAAATCATCTTTAGCGACAGGGTGCATTTTTTAATGAATGGCTACCTTAAGCAAAATTGCTGTATATGGGACGATGCCAACACACACGAGTCAACCAGAATACAACTACAACCACGGAAGTAGATATTCGATATTCGAGGCGGACGGAAAATGCCTCAACCGTTCACCTAACCCTCTCTCATAACAAAATGTGTGTTTCACATAACCGCATTTCTACTACTCAACATGCACAGACAGCGATACAATAAAATATTGGAAGTTAAGATAGTTTAGCCGTTTTGTAATCGTTATTTTCAGGCATGAGATGAGAGAAAATAGTTGATATCTTGATACAACACTCCAATTCTGTGGTGATTTTGAACGGGATAAATAAATACATACATGTTGTTTCGAGGCTATGATCTGTTATGCCCTCACGTCAGGGATGAAGTCTGCATTCACGGACAAACCAATCTAGGCGTTTTTCTTTTTTAGTTCAGAGCTGAGTTCTGAACTGAGCTCGAGCATTATGAGCTCAGATTGTTCTGAGGCATTTATGAAACACACTTGAGCACATAGCTGTCATTTGTTGAAAATATATGTATAAATTGAATATTTATTAATTGTTTATTTATTAAATTGGTTTATTTTCAGTTCCAAAACAACAAGTTTCGTCCGCATTTCAACTATTTTGCTTATCCTGTTTTTTTTTTTTTTTCTGTAAAATGTGACTGGAAGTGTGTAATCAGTTTTTCACTCTGCTCAGTCAATTTATTCTGAGCTCATAGAGCGCGCTCTGATCGTGCTCTGAACGAAAAAGAAACACAAATTCTGAGCTCTGATGAATCTGAGCTAAAAAAGAAACACGAACTTTTTGTATAACAGTTCAGGTTGTGCTCTGAACTAAAAAAGAAAAACGCCTTCTGCGAATACACATTTTATCCATGCGATAAAATCAACTATAAGGTAGTAGCATATCAGACGTTATCGCCCAGGAAAGGATGCTTCTTCAACAACTGGGAATCCAATTTTGGGCGTAACAACGCGTAAAAGGTAGGTATGTAGTTTTATAGCAAGTTTATTCTAAAACGGGGAAATATCCTACTTCAGTAAAATGAAAAAAAAAAAAAATAAAAAAACAACACTCTTCTGAGCCGTTTAGGTAGAAAACCTATTTCGTTGAGTTCCAATGTTCACTATCATAGTAAATTTGTTTCGGTTAAAAATCGGTTAGACCGGAATTAAAAATTTTCTATCGTCGTTCGCGGTTTTTTCTTTCGTTTTTGTTGGTTCTGCGGCTTTAATTTTTTTTTTATTAAGCCACAAGTATTTGCAAGGATAATTTGGAATTATCCTATTGGCCGATTATGACTTAACTGCTGTACTTATGGAAAATAATATCAAAAAATTAATACCTGTCCCTGCGTTACTCTTTGCGCAATTGTTGCTCGCTCCAAGCGAGCGAGTCTGTAATACGACTACCCTGGGAGCAATCCAATATTCCGAAAACATCCCACTGTTAACCGGTTTTTCCATGAAATTATAATAAAAGGGAGACCAATTTGCAAAGAATATAATATGTTAAGTATCCCGTAATGGGACATGCTCCATCGAGGACAAGTGTTAAATATTTATTCCGACTCATTTATTACAAAGGAAAAGTAACAATTACCCTCACGCCTTGAGGGGCAAACGACAGGATATTCTTTCCAGAGAAATATTTTCTTTTTTTTGTGTCATTTCATCCTTAGCCAAGTAAGGGCTCATATGCAGATATGTATACTTGATTTCGCAGTCAACACGATTTCCATTCAAATGCAGGGTTAGCTGTTAGCACTTCCCAGGAGATATATTTTTGGAAAAGATTTTGGTATACCAAGAAATTGGCGGCTTTTTCTGTATCTGTGTCGATAGCTTATTAACAGAGGTTAATTTTATTTCCGTCGGTAATTTTGTGTGCGGGATACGGTATTACGTTCTATAGGGAGTGAATTTATTTATAATGCGCCATAAACTTACTTTAGTATTTTAAAGAAAGTAAAGGGTGATTTTTTAAGAGGCTTAGAACTTTTTTAAAAAAAAAACACAAAAAATTCGAAAAAATGAATGAAATATTTATTTGAATCGATAGTTTGAACCTTGCAATTTAATGTTTAAAGATAATTTCATGCAAATGTTGACCGCGGCTGCGTCTCAGGTAGCCCATCCGCTGAGTCCAATTTTGGCATACTCTTTCACACATATCGGCCGGTATCTCACGAATGAATGCATGGATGTTGGCTTCCAGTGCGTCAATCGAAGCGGGCTTGTCCCTATACACATTAGCCTTGGCATACCCCCACAAAAAATAATCTAATGGTGTCAAATCGCACGATCTAGGCGGCCAATTGACCGGCCCGAAACGTGAAATTAACTGTTCACCAAACTCGCCTCGCAATTGCGCCATTGTTTCGCGTGCTGTGTGGCATGTGGCACCGTCTTGTTGAAACCACATATAATGCAAGTCAAGAACTTCCATTTCGGGCAAAAAAAAGTTTGTTATCATCGCTCGGTAGCGTTCACCATTGACAGTAACGCTGCGATTCGCATCATCTTTGAAGAAATATGGCCCAATAATGCCGCCGGCCCATAAACCGCACCAAACAGTGGCTTTTTTGGGATGCATTGGTAGCTGTTGCAATGCTTCTGGCTGATCTTCACTCCAAATGCGGCAATTTTGCTTATTTACGTACCCATTCAACCAAAAATGAGCCTCATCGCTGAACACAATTTTTCGATAAAAAAGCGGATCCTCGGCCAGCTTTCCAAGAGCCCATTCACCAAAAATTCGGCGTTGTGGTAGGTCGGCTGGCTTTAGTTCTTGCACCAGCTGTATCTTAAAAGGCTTTACGCCCAAATCCTTCCGCAAAATTTTCCACGTAGTGCTGTAACAAAGGCTTCACTACGCACAGTACGTAAACGTGTTGGTGGTTTAATGTCCAACAAAGTAAATTTGGTGCGAAATTTGGTCACAATCTTCCGAATAGACTGCTCAGAAGGTCGAGAATGCCGATCATAAAATGGAAGCAGCGCGCGATGAACATTTCGAACCGAGCACGAATTTTGATAGTAAAATTCAATAATTTGCAAGCGTTGTTTATTTGTAAGACGATCCATGGTTAAATTGCAAACCAAACTGAAGCTGTTTGACAGTGACACAAGGTACTAAACACACGTCAGCTGTCAAAACCAGTGTTGCCAAAACCAAACCAGCTAAAAAATCACCCTTTATTAGGGATTATATGTTTTTTTCTTTTTGATAAAATAAATGTTTGCCGAGACAACACTCCACATGAGAAAAATTAGGCTGACAGAAGAAGAACTTTCCATCGGAGGCTGCGGTGATAAGGGCTTTCTAGATGACTGAGCCCACCTCCTATGCCGCTATTCAAATCTGCAACACTTGAGGAACAAGAACAACAGACAGAATTATTAACTTTTGTTCTTTTTGTTCAGATTGGTTAGTTTCGAACAGAGGGTGGTACGGATACTACTCATGATGATGAGACTGAGCGGAAGCTGTATCTAACTGAAATAATTGTATTCGGTCTAGAATTTTATATTCTTCATTTCACCAAAAGGATTAAGTTTGAGCAAGAGAAGATAATACGCAACACGCAGTATTCTCCTTATAGGCGTTGTTACCGCCATAATAATCTTAAATTTTATTCTTTAATTTGGTTTTGATTCTTTCATTTTTTTCATTTGTGAACTAATTTTGAACTTAACATAAAAACGAAAAAAAATTATAATCACCCTGTACCAGTATGTGTTGTTAGCAAGACACTTTATAACATTATCTATGTATAAAAATAACTTAAATTCATCTAATATGTACCTATGTAAAAAGCTTTCATTTTGAGCAATTCGCTCTTACCTAGACAGTCGATAGAAATTAAAAGCGTGCTAACAACACAAATTATTTTAAAGCGTACCAACTAGTATTAGGTACTTGAATTATAATAAAATACGGTCGCTATTGAAAATTGTGTTCATTATTTGTTGTCAAGATTTCGACTCCAACAGGCGTTTTGCAATGGGAAGAGACTCACCAAGCCTTCAGCGTAGAATAAGCTATAAGTTGAGCTCCGAAGACGACTGGAGACACGTTTGTTTATAACGAGTGTACACGAAGGGCTAAGAAGACTTAAATGACTAAGCAGCACCGAAGTAATAACCAAATGGCAGAAGGATAGCACATCCATTAAAACAAACATACAATGCAACAAAAAACCAACTCAATATGTGCTACCTCTAGCGTACAAAATACTAGGTTTCAAGGAAATCTACAAAGTTACTTATGGGACACACAGACAAGATAGAAAACAATTATCAACTATCACTACAATAGCCGTATTTTATTATCAGGGTGATCTGATCCGGATCAGATGACGAAAATAAGACAAGACGGATCATTAAAAAGTTTAATTTTTGAATTGTGGCAACAGTTGCTTAAAAAACAAAACAGATAATACAGCGTATTACAAATTTCATATTGCCACCAGCCATATTGAAAATATTCTGTTCAACGTGACGTCACACAAGGCACATGACGTCGGGCTGTTACCATTTGAATCAAATTTGCATAATTTTTCTTTTCCATTTTTTTTTAGAAACAAATTGAGTATTTTTTTTATTTTTTTTTTTCAATATGCAACACATGTGATAGATGATGGAAGTTAAAGTCTTGTTTTCTTAGGACGTTATAAAAATATGACTTCTTTATTCGAATGTCGGATGAATTATGTGATTTTGATTACAGAAAAATATACTCTATTTGACATTTACACTGGTTTGACAGGTCCTTGACAGATTATAATATGATTACAATAACAAACAATTAATGGTATAATGAGCAAGTTACATTGATTAACATGTTATTAGAAATATTCTTGATCACAACAACATGAACAATATTTTGTGGGAAACACTTCCGTTTATCTTTGCATATTAAACACTTCAGAAATGTTTATGAAATGTTTCTGAAGCAAATCGGACACATTTCATACACATTTATAAAAGATTTCTGAAATTTATTTATTAAATGCTTATGAAATATTTCAATTTTATGCTTTTTTGGACTAGAAGAAAGTAATGTGGTAGCGAGTAAAGTTTTTATTTTTGTAATTTTTGTAAATTCGGGAATCACGCGACACGCGATTTAATTTAAATAATCGTATTAAATGAATCACTTTCTCATTAGGTATTCCAAGCTTTTCTGGACATTTTTATTTTATTTAAAAATAATAATAATCTAAGAACAGCGCTCACTTTCTGCAGGGAAACTTGTAAAACAAAAATGTTTTCCCATCACCATTGGGAAACTGTGAAACATTACATAAATGTTTTTTTTTTTGGTTTCCAGATCTACAGCAAAACATTTCATAAACATTTCATAAAAATTGTTTCGTTTAATAAATGTTATAGAAATATTTATGAAACATGTAGATATTAAATTGTTTTTCAAGTATTTAACGGAAAAAAAGAAATAACTCGGAATACGGACTTGGAGGGGAGTTCATTCGAAGCCATTTTGTGGGAAGTATGTAGTAGAAATAATTTTCAGATAATGATTCGTGATCTCGATGAGAAGCGGGATCATATGCTGTGGTTGTAAGTGCATGTAAATCGATGAGGTATATCGACCATAGCTGATAATAAAACAAGAGCTAATAATTGATCAAAGCGATGACATCTTTTTTTCAAAACTCTTAGACCACGCAACAAGCAAACTTTGGATCTTCCTTCTTGGGGACTACAACCTACATCAATTAAAGTGCAGAATTAAATGAAAAATGAGAAAAAAAAGAAACAACCTGATAAACATTTTCTTAATTTTATTTATTGTAATTTATTTATCGCTCTTCGACTTAAGTACTTTTCCAAACATTTCATGAACATTTCACATTTAAATGTGTTCACAATTTCTACGTTCGCCGTCGCATTAGCAATGCAAAAATTATTCACCAAAGTCCTTCTTATACAGTACCTGTATGAATTAATTATCGAAACTACTATCGGACAACATTTTCTCAATATAAAATCACAAAGTTTTCTTCTCTCAGTGCCTTTTACACAGGACACAGAAAACATAATACGAGTACTTCTTAAATACTTGCTACACTTAACCCAACCTTAAGTCTTACTTTTTACATGTGACATATCCATAAAGAGGAAAACTCAAACGGATAAAAAATATTCATGAATGAATATCCAAAGAGTTTGCTCAAAGGAATATCTAATAAACAAAAAAAAATTCCCTGTTCATGCTCACGGAGCTGTTGCAGTCGATGTTTCTTTTCATTCTTCAAGTTGTTGTTATGAAATCAATGCAGTGTGCCCGGCGGCGGTGGCTGTCTACACCAGCAGTCGTGGCGCCAACAAAACTCATACTACACACTCGAAATGTTGTCCGTTGCATGCGTCAAAGTGGAAACGCCGTTCTGGCCATTGAAATTGAGGACCGTTGGGCTCGCCGAGTTGCATAGAGATGGCTTGTTGCGAGGAGAGACACTTCGGACAGATGTTGCCATTATAGCAGGTGTATTCAACAGACTGAAGTGTTCCTTGGTGCTGCAATTACTGTTGGTCCTGTAATAGCTGGCCTGGCGGAAGGTTCTAGTTTGTCGGCCGTTACAGTCCACTTGTGTGACGGCAGTCATCAGAGAAGGAGATCGTTGTGAGTCACCTCTGAAAGTCAACAGTCAATTTGTGTAATCAAGCATATTTAAATTGAGATATTACATTACCTTGTCAGACTATGGTGCTTGTAGTTGCCGCTTTTCCGTTTCAGAGGGCAAAGATGAAACGCACCGTAGATAAGCGGATTCACCAAACTGTTTGACATGCCAAAGAAGAAGATACCTGATTGAAGGTCTTCGCCGAGCTGAAACGAGAAGAAGGATATCCCTGCAGTATAAAAATCAAAATTGATGATGTATTTTTATTGTTAAATTAATTTAGGTACAAATTGCAAATGAGTATATAAGTGGAAAAGGGAGTATGGAAAAATTGCTGAAGGAGAGAGTATGGAATGCATTAATACCTGCAAGACATTTTCAATTATATTTATACTGAAAAACTGAATCGTAGCCTGAGAAGTAGTTTTTTCCGTATACGTCCACATCGTTTTGAGAAATGAATTTTATTCGCATGAATATTTTGCTTCAAGTAACTTCAAAGGCAAAGAAAAATTTCGTTTGCTCAGAAAAAAAATCCCATCCTAATTTATTGACGTTTCCATCTTTTTAACATTCTCTAATGCGTAGTAAGAGAAGGATATTGTATTCGTACAGAATTTCGAACTCGAGATGTTGATCAATTCTGACATTACGATGATAGAGGAAATCAAAAAAGTGGGTCGCAAAATTATGTCCGTCTGTCTGTCTGTCCGTATGTTCCTGAGGCCTAAGCGGATGCCCGAATTTGGTTTAAACTTCGGATTTGGTTTAATGGTACTCCCCATATAAAATGTTCACACCAATTTGATTTGTTCGAAAACCCGAATAGCACGGATTGTGATTTGCAACAAAACTTCGATTGTATTTCTGTTATATTTAAGTAATCTGTAACAAAATCCGTTCTATATCAGTTGTATTCATGTTCACGCGGGACTATTTGTAACATTGTCATTCGAAATGTTGTAAATACGTTTCTTAAAGTTTTAAACTTGTTCACAAAAAGGGGGGGATGTTTGAAAATAGTTTTATAAGAGTTCGTAAGTTAGAGTTCTAAAAAGGTTGGTAATAAGTTACATTTACGTTTAGTAAATCCTCATTTTGGAGACTTCTAATTTTAGTTATAATATTATGGTTCATGTTTTAATGATGTTTCATGTAACAACCGCCATATTGTTCACCATTTTATATACCTGTTTAACCATAGGTCTTAAGATGTGAAAAATACATTTCAATTTTTCCAATATATTACATAGCTTCTACAATCCATTTGTATAGAAACTGATGAATATGGTATATTAAAATTTGTTTCTACAAGTCTTTTGGGATTTCGAAGCTTAAATACACATTTTAATATTTTCTGATTTTCAAACTTTTCTTCTATTTAACCCTTTTTTGGAGGCGCGTGAATTTTCCTGACCCAAAACATTAATGTTCATGACAAAAGTAGTATTCGTTTAAGGATTTTGGTCTGAAATCGCAGCAAACTTGAACTGTTTTAGATACTAGTACCTTTCAGATCAAATATATTTACCTTTCCTTTTATACTTCATAATTTGTTTGTCTATACATGTAGACTCAAAAAGCATTCCAATAATAACTTATTTAAAACTTCTGGAATGTTTACAGAAACATTTCTCGTACTTATTTTATATCCAACATGTTATTTAAACTGATTTGCATAAGCAACATGTTTTCGTTGAAACAACGTAATAAGAACTATCATTTAACAAAAAATAACCTCAGTAAAACACAAATACTTTTGTTGCAAAATATAAGGGGAAATGCGGCTAATTTGGTTACAATGTGGGATGTGACAATGTTACTGCAATACCTAGGAAATAACTTGATAGTTATATTAGAGTTGTATGTACCATATTAAAACCCAAGTGTGCTATTCGGGAACGCCTCAGACGATATCAGCCAAAATTGATATTTACGCTTAAGCAGATGAGGTTAACATGACAGATACTCAATTTTTCGCTCTTAAAATTTGGACATATCTCGAAAACGGTCCATGCGATTGAAACAAAAATCCATTCCTAAGGCCATTCCTTGTGGCCATTTCTAACTTAATAGCAAGCCCCGTTTCTCTCTATATTATGGCACAATGGATTTTTGAAAAATGTCACTTTTCAAAAGTTACGTTTTCATTGGTTTACCTAAAAAAGGCAAAAACGATTTTGACCAAAATTCATACTTAGAGTTAAATTGATGTTTTCGAATTTATTGCGTCCTTGATTTGCAATTCGAGTCACTGAAAACGCTTATTTTGGAAACTGCTCACATCTCGAAAACCCCATTTTGGGTACAACTTTAAAAGCCAAGTAATGCTTACATTCCCAACAATATTCTATACTCAGTTTTCAGCTAAATAGTTAAGCAATAGTATTTATTAAACGAAATATTTCAAAATTTGTTACTTTTTTGTCTGTACAATTATACAAGAACCGCTCTAAAGATTTTGATCAATATATATTCAGGATAGTAAAATAGTTCTTATTAGGGTCACATACTTAGTTTTTCCAATTTCAATCATAGACACCTTAAACCAGCCGGTCCTTGTAGGGACTCAAAAATCTTGTAAAGTGTAGCAGCTTATAAATTGTACATTATTTATAAGATGCTTATAATTCTCTAAGCAGAATTTGCTAAAATTGTCTGTTACTGAGAGCTAAATCTTGTAGAAACTTATTTAGTTATTCGATATGTAATGCCATATCAAATGAATAACCTAAAAGTGAGTTTTATTGAACCTAACTTCCAATTGACTTAACCAAACTTTTGATGAACTAGTTTCGTGCGATCCAGCCGTGGCCTTTGTATTTTTTTTTTTTTGCTTTATGCAGTTGGAAAAACGATACTGAGCTTATTGAAAATATTGGATTTGGACAGGTTCATAGCATTCAATCGTATTGATCAAGCCTGAAATCCAAAGTTCCGGAAGAAGAATCGCCTCCACATTTCTAATCTAATAAGCCGGAACACGTTTGCTATTTCCATTTATTACCGAATACGACATAATTTTTGTAAAAGAAGCCAGAATGTAGGGCGAAGCTTTGTTTTCCATGCTTATAATCCAAGAAAAGAAATAGCGAATCATGTACTCTGCACTTCGTAGGAGGGCAAAACGTTCAATTTCGATTGGACTTTATAAATCAACTATAGTTGCTCTCGCATTATAATGTTGTTATTGGAAGCCATTTAAATTTTATTCGATTTTTCAATGTGAATTCCGTTTACCGATTGTAATTGGATCGACACTGGCCGTCTGAGACTCTCCCGCTTTTATTTATTCTATAGAACGGGAAATATATTGTAGGATTTTTGGGAGCAAACGGAAACACGCCATTCTTCTGCTGTTATTGGTAGGCGTGGGTTCTATTCAAATGATATGCCACCCAGAACGATTATGCGAAAAGTGTGCAAAAGATATTTGGGTAAATGTCTTTTTTTTATTTGTGGTACTTTCTAAAGATATTTTGTTTTCTGTTAACATAATGGACAAACGATTTGGGTCCCAGCTAGTTCTCGTGGGAGTTCTTCCGTTATCGATTTATTTTTAACAAATGTGTAGTCTTATATCGCAGCTGATTTCAGTTCATTCATTTGTCGGGTGTACTTTATTTATTTATTTCATTTACTTTTATCAAGGCATGAGAATTGCAAACTTGGGGAAGGTAAAAGGAATCTTCAAATAGTTCCTCAGATACTGGAAATTGCTTAGATTCTCACGATGGCGTTCAATGAATTTTTTGAGTGTATTTCTATCAATTCTGAAAATCGAAATTGTTTTTAATATAGCTGGAGTTGATAACATACTATATTTTTGTATGTTCGAAGTCGATTTTGTTTGAATGACGTTTGTCAGTTTGCATTTGACAGTCGTAACAACGTCGCAACTTACTTACTTACTTACTTAAGGTGGCGCTACCGTTCGGGGTGGACCTGGGCCTCAACTAACAAGCTACTCCAGCCAGCACGATCTTTAGCTGTCTCCAGTTTCGCACGGTAACTGGGTTACACTGAGTCGCGGTCTTCCTCTACTGCGCCGTCCCTCGGTTGTGGATTCGAAGATTTTCGTCGCAACAACATGTTTAAATTTATTGAAACATTTTATTCAAATAGTTGTTCAATTGCGAGTATTCGGAGAAAATGATGTGATCAGTAAAAATAGTTTTGAAAATTTTGAGAGCAAAATACAGCAAAGGTTGGGCTATAATTAAGCACATTGGAAAATATTGATGCACTGAGATAGACATTTCTGACAATGATGTAACAGTTGCTTCTGCTTCTGCTTCTATAGAGCATGTGGTTGCAACAAGATGGTGCCACTTTACAAGCAGCTCGTTCTTCAATGCAAATTTTGAAAAATAAAAAAATGTTCTCTGGCTGTATGATATCCAAAAGTGGTTATATCGACCTTCCCTACGATCCTCTTATGTGACCTCTGTGGTTATCCCCACCTATTTTGTTCTCGAAAACATGTCCTGTAATGCCAATCGTCTACCACGACAATGAATTTTGTCCATCAGTTTAATCAATTCTTAATTCTTAAGTTGAGCAAACAACTTTTTAAGCACGCACTTCGTACCACTATTGCACACAAGCCCATAGTTCATGTTGAACAATTTTATTCCAATTTAAATTCAATATTTCAGTATAGAACGCTTTGCAAGCCCCATAAACCTAGTTCCGCCCATGAGCTCCAATTCAAGGGTTTTTTTTTAAAGCTTCGCACACATTTACCTTTTCTTCTTTATTTATTGCCAAGAAATCAATACTGCATTTGTCATTTCAGATGTCCACCTTTTTCTGTTGCCAAACTTTGACTCGTCATTCATTATCGGGGAAAATATTAAACATATTGCAAATGGCAAATGGAAAACTATACCCAATGCTCACCAATTTTGTGGCACGCAGCACAGCTCCAGTAAAAATAAATCAAAAAGTTCATGGAACTGGTTGAACGCAAAATGTGCAGTACATTTTCGTAGAATTGTTGCTCGACACAATGCAGAGCCAGCAACACTAGCTCGTACACTGCCCGTTTACTTGCTGAGACATGATGTCCTACAAGACTAAAACTGCGAACATCGTACTTGTTTATTAGACCGGAATGTGTTGAATTTTAAATGTATGCATAGTGGACGACGGACATAAGAGTCAAATGAACAAACGTCCCCAAATAATGAATACTATATGTTTGTCGTTGTTAAAAAATAAAAAAAAATAAAAAATCACAAAAACATTACGACACACCAATAAATCCCTAAAGGGAACCATTTACTACAGCCAGGCAACTACGGATACAGTCATAAATCAACCGCACTCGTCGTTAGCAATTTACCATTTCCATTGTGAACTGCATTCCCCAGAGAATAAATCGAATACTTCTCTTTGACAGCTGCCTATAATAGCGGTTGCTATAATTTGCGGTTAAAATGTCAAAAAAATGTGTCAAAGAAACATATCTTGCCACTTAACCAAAAATTATATCATTGCGCTTTAACTTGGACAACACTTGGAGAGCGGACTCTCCACATGGGCTGCTGTAGGTGTTAGTCCAAAAATCCAATTTACATCGTAAGTGACAAATTGATGATCTCTGAACCTCACAAATGAATTTTGTGTAGATGTGGTTTTTTTAGGCACATATCAAGACTCATTATTGTTGAATGAAGTTGAAATAAAGATACGAGCTTCGTGTTCGTACACATTCGCTACCACATATGACAGGGAAATTGCCTGCTAAGCAAAGAACTGCCAGCTAGTATTTGTCTCATGATTTCTCTGACAGTGTTAAAGCCATATAATAATACGTTTCGTCAGTAATGGAAACTTAGTCGGTAGGTAAACGAAAAGTAAAATTGTACCGCGAGACGCTTACAAAATAAAACTGAATTATTTTTTGGTTCACATAATGTATAAATGTACTCTTAAATTTTTTGCTGTCTATGTAGGGAATAGCGTATTTAATTTGGATATACATCGATTGACGCGACGAAGGTTGAAATCAAAAGCGTACTTATAAAAGCTGAATCCGAAATTGTACAAAATGGGATTGCTAGTTCAAAATCATATTCAGTAGTATTTTGGTATTCTAGGAATTTTAAAAATGTATTGATTACCAAAAATCGATTTATTAAGCAATTCAGAATGCGGCTGAGGTTTGTGTCTTAATAATTAAAGGGGTTGCTGCGTACTAATTGAAATGGATTTTTCTTAGGTTAAGCCACTTTGAGGATACATTGAAAGTCATTGTTCTTATTGAAACCAATATTGAAGATAAACGAAAAGTATTTTATATAATAGAAGGTTTCTTGCCTGAGTTTTCGAATAGAGGCGGTGCAGTTTAGATACTTATTTGGCTAAGAATTGAATCACACGTTCATAATATACGAAACTACTTTTAATGCAAATATAAGAATATCGAATATCGAAGCTAATATTCGTTTAGAATACGAACAACCAGATGATCAGAATTAGCAAAACTTATGAACGTTATTAGCGAGTTGACAAACACTTATCCTGAAATAAGTCCAATATTTTCCATTTCAAATGACAGTTCATCGCTATCGAGACTAGGATGTGTGACAGCACTCGCACATGGTTCTGTAGTCTTGCGGAGAATGCTTCCGATTACTTTACAGTGCTCCTTAAGAAGTTACTTATTTATTTACTAAGGTTAGGCACCAGTTCCGCGTGAGTGAGCGCCGCAACCAGTTAAACTTGTTGGTACTACATACGACAAGGTTTCTCTCAATTGCGTTGGGTACGAATCGAAGACTTTGCGGTAGCATTGATATGTTTTCTTCATTCTTCCTGTGCTCAAACAAAATACCAAAGTCGAAACTTTGAATGGTATTTTCCCGCACCTTAACAGGGAATAAGCTGTAACGCCTACCGTTGTGGGTTACACATAGGGAACACTTTGAATTATGTAGGGAACACAAACACAATCCGTTACCCCGATAAAAATGAATGTTTTATCGAAAATTCTGTCAAACCCACCCTAAAATATTTTCAATTCGTGAAAAGACGACTCCATAAACAATTGACAGCGTTAACATGACCTTTGAAAATGTTCCTTAAGTATCTCCCTAACCTAAGCATCATCTTTAAAGGCAACGAAAATAATTCTTAGAAATGATTAGTATAGCATCATCCCAAAGGTAGCGACGGCTTACCTCACCATGCTTCCCCTAAGTCACTTGGAAGCGGACTGTGCTTAGAAATTTTAAGAGAAAATAAGATTATAAATTTTCCGATAATGGTATTGTTTTTAAAACTAAACAAATTTATGTATTTTTCCCCATTTTCCCTTTTCTTTCGTTTTTCATTTTGTTAATTGAACAAGATTTTCAAATCGATCTCAGTGGTGGTTTCTTTTTAGTTTTCTTTCAAGGTATATTCGTATTTTTTGAGAGAGCGGGAGGGTTTTTTTTTCATATTAATACTCGGAATCGGAACTGGAGTCTGGAGTCAAATGGATTTGGTCTGTTCAAGTGCTCATGCGTTTAAGGTTTTGCGGAGTTAATTTTTGTTTTCCTTCAATTGGGTAGATGTAGATTATGTATAGGAATGTGTGTATATACTACCTCATACTTACAAATTACAACATTTGCATTCCAATATCAAATCACCATGGATGGCGATGGAGTGCAAGTGTGCTGTGCGTTTGAGTGGAACGGAGGATGGGATCGAGAATCGAGATCGAGTAAGATCCCTATATAATAAATATAAAAATCAATTGCGGTACAAAACCGCTCAACCAATTTCAGTGAAATTTTGTGGATTTTGTGGGCGCAAATCGCAAGCATTTAAGAATATGTGATGTGGCATATGTCGGCGTAGGCCGCACACTCTACTTGAGTCCAGGATACTAACCACTGAAACACCGTGTTCACAAGTCGCAACTACTGATATTTATTGTTCTATAGCACCTATATAGAAAGTGAAGTGAACAAACTTAAACGAACGGTGATACTTACTTCCCGGGCTTCTTCGAGCGACCAACATGACATCAGCGCACGATTTTTCAAAGAAAAGCTGAAAGCTGAAAGAACCATACACATAAAGAAACCACTCGCCAATAATGTCGTTCCACAATTCCGACCAAAACCATCAAGTTCCGCAAAACACAGAAAACCCCACTCACGCAGCTTACATGTTAAATAGCGTACAACCTATAACCATAGAAATGCTTTGATGTCGATTTGAGGCGAAACACTCCCTAATACCAAATCGAGGGTTGCATGAGTGTTTGGGTTTTGAAATAGATATTCATCCAAATTGGGTAAGCAGTCCCCTAAAATGCGGAATTTATTGAAGAACTTGGCATATTTCGGATCCAAGAAGGCAACAATTTAATAATAAATTACTGAAAAAGGGTTAAAAATAAAAGAGCGAATAGAAAACCCCCGAACTGTTACTAATTTGCGGAGATTCCGGGAACCGTACTTTGGGTAAGATAAACCCATTTTCGAGCATCGTTTTCTTACCGGAATCCTTAACACTCGTGTTAAATGAGTTTCATTGTTCACTTTTCCTGCAACGGCGTGAATTGGTTTCCTGATTTCTCTTCAAACTGAAGATAGCCAATTGACTATTACAATGATAAGGAAGTGTAAAAATGCATGAACCTACACCCATATTTGTTTGAAAATCACAAAGTTTTTGCTTATACATTAATTTTCAATGTACCGTCTATCCATTGTTAAACGCCGAAACCGACTCTAAATAATTCACTCACTTAATATTCCTTACAAAATGAAAAATTATGATTGGCGTCAGTGAAAATGTTGAGAAGGAGTCCAAAAGAAGAGTCCCGGATGAAAAAATAAGTTCCAGTCCGATGTAAATATTTTCTTTTCTTTTTTAAAGAAACACTGTTATTTACTACCGATGTAATTGTAATTCAAATCCAGGTAAAAACAAATTCTTTCGAGTCCAACCAAATTGGCTAAATAATGTTGAATTACCTGTAGCAAAAACGTTCTACATTTTTAAATGGAGTCCGATTTCACTGATTTTCAAAAAGTTTAGTCCGGGGTCCAGGCGTTCAAAAGGGAGTCAAAATTACTCTAAAGCGTACCGAAGGTAAAATTGATTGAGGTGTGAAAAGAAAAATCCAAGTAGAACTTCTAGAACAGGAACGTTTTATTTTTATGACGATACATTATTGCATTTACAGAACATCGAAACAGAAAGAAAGAAAAGTATAAAGAGTTGTGAGTAAGAGGTTTTCGTTTCGATATATGGTGTAGGTACCTACCTATTTCTTCAAGAACGTAAGGCGAAGCCCTTGACTTAATTTTGTATATGAGCACTTCCCAAGAAAAACTTGTCGCTAATAAGTACACTCTTGAAGTGCGCTTACTTTTCTTTTGCTCCGTACTAACAGAGAAACAACAAGCAGTGCTTTATGAGTGCGCCCATCACCACTTGAATTAGAATTATTTTATTTGTGTCAAGCTTTAAAAGCAGTAGGGTAGTGAAGAGCGGTCCTAAAAATTTGTTCGAAGTTAAAGTAGGTAATGGAATTGGCTAGTACTTATTAGATCATCATTATCATAATTATATTAATACGTGAATATCCAAAGTTTCCGGACACTTTTTTAGTAGGTATTAATAATGAAGTGAGTAGAATTAAACGTTCATCACTCGAAATGATGTGCACAAACGAAAAATCGTTAAAATTAAGTTAAGAATTCCCAATACAAAAAACCTATCAGCTAATTGAAAGCATTTTCGAGACATTTAATTTGTCGCCGTTGCCATAGTAACGCATTCATTCATCTAAGATTAGAATCTTTTTTTCGATAGACGGCCTCATTTGCCCATAGAGGAATTATATTTAACTACCTCTAAAAGTAAGCAATTGTATAATTTTATTTCAGGGACATAAATAGTGTCACTGATGTAAATTCTTCACGTTCGCTTTCACACATTGCTTTAATTTTTCCTTTTCACTCGGTACTAAAGAGCGATTCTCGTTCCCTAAGTGAAACTATCGTGGTGATTTAAATATCGTACACAGTATTTGCCTAAAGTTTTGCGCCCATATTTTCCGACTTCATTTTTTTGTAAACAAACACACTGTATGTATCTATCATTTGTTCTCTTTTGGTGTAAGCAGAACACACAGCATAAGTTCTGTCTCCGTTTCTGGTTTTGTGTCCCTCTCTATATTGTCCATAGACAATTTTACAACTTTGAAACTTCGGTATATTTAAAGGTGGCACTAGAATTTGTCTTGTGGCAAGTGGCATTAACTTTGAGGATATTACAGTTCTCTACCAAATCCCTTTCCATTAAAGTAATTCACAAAAAGTACCTACACTACACCCGAATAATAAAGAAGGACATACACAAAACACCCCCATCCACATTGTTGATTTACCATACAACACGACCAGTGTATTTTGTATGTATTGCAAGATGAGAGTATACTTTAGATGAAGAGGGTGCCTTCCAGTAGTCGTTTAGGAATTCATACAATAGCTCAGAGGACCGTATAATATCAGTCTTTGAGGGCAAGGGGTTGCAGTAATCCAGTTTCATCTATTTTAGGTGTTTATTTCAGGTATGCTCGAAATGGGAGGAAGAGGTATGGAGGATGATCCATGGTAAAAGCTAGAGGCGGCGTGTGCAGTAATAATGAACGGGCACTTACCCTTTTATCCGGATTCAGGAAAGTAAAGATTATCATCATCACGTTGTATGGCGTCCAGCATATAAGAAATGCGACAATTATGACAACCGAAATGCGCAGAGATTTCATTTTCGCCTTGTGTATGAGTCGCTGGCGATTTGATTGCACCGTTGGCTTGTTTGTGTACACTGCCAACTTAGAGCCCTGGAACATTTTTTCACTTGCTGCAATTAGAGAGTTTAGCAAAACATAGTAAAAATATTTAGAACTGTTTTTTTTTTTTTTTATAAATTACAGAGTACCTAGGATTCTATTGCTGAAAAGTTTTTTTGAAGTATAACTTCTTTATGCACGCTTGACTTCGGGGGTAAGCTGGTGCATAAACTAAGTATTAAATAGACCGTCAGCTCCCGCGCACCTACCCGATTCACCCGGCAAATTTTGAAAACAAAATTCTCTCTTAAATTTCCTATCTGTGAATACGTGGAAAGCAGCAAAAAAATAATTTCTGAAAGGTGGGAGGAGTAATAAAATACTGACACTCAGCAGTGTTCCTGGATTGTGGTATCTCTACCTTTTTGTGGTAATTTAAATTTTTGAAAAACTTTCCTGCGTAAGAGGAAAAAATGTCTTAATTGTTGGACTATCAATATCAATCTGGCAGAAAAACAGTCAAACTACATTTCGTACTGAATATCAACGCACTAAATGTACATAAAAAAGAGATTTGGCTTAAGCAAAAATTTCTATTATCAAAACATGATCATCATTATACTGAAGATTAATTTAATATGATATTCTTTCTGAACAATACAAATTTTACTTTTAAAAGTATGTTTTTTCCATAAACAAAACTAAGGGAATTTGAGTTGTGTGAAAAGGGAAAAATGAACACGCTTCGTGTGAAAAATAAAGAGAGAGTGCTGAGAACACTGACTGAGAGTTAGTATATTTGGTGAGTTTCTGTCAGCTGATGGATGCGTTCTGAGAGTTTAAGTTCGTTGTTTTATTTCACCACGAAAACATGTAGATATTCTACAAATATACATTTATGTTGATTAGCGAATGTAATCAACATAAATAAACAAATGAATGATGTGTGAAATAAAATAAGATATTTTTTTGTTCCTATAATTATTGTGTCTGTTTTCGTTTGCTGTTTTTGGAGAAAAATGATTTCACCGTGAATGTCCACAGAAAAACGGCAAAGAATTTAAAGAGAAGAATTGATTAGGTACGAATATTAAGATTTGAAATATTAAGAGTTTTTAGTTATAATCTTTTCATGAAGATTCCGTTTATTAAAAAAAAAATGTTGTTTATTAGAAAATTTGGAACAATTGACATAATTAATGAAATTACATTTGAAATCAATTGCGTCAGCCGAGAATATCAATAATATTCATATATAACAAAAAGAAAAAGTCTAATAAACACAATCAACGAAAATTTATTTTCTTTAAAATGTACGGGAAAAAAGCGAAACTCAAAATGTATGCAAGCAAAATAAATATGTTTACTTATTTGTACATTGCTTACAATTTTTTGACAATTTTTCATAAATATTTTAAGCAAATGTACACTTATTCCTAAAAAAAATACTATCCACACGTATATAAATAATTTCAAATTTAACGGACAACATTTTATGAACGCTGTCAGCAGCTTTTCCCACAGCGGAAGTGGCATATGCAAGGTGCGAGCGTGTTGGTGAGCCGGAATTTTTGAAGTTACGTGACATTTGTCAATACGAATTTCTATGTAACAATACTAACGCACTTAGCGTTTGCCACCCCATGAAAAAATAGGCAAGTAACGGGAAATCGGCCGAAGTTGGTGGTCTCAGTATTGTCTCTGGTCTAAAGCACACTCGTTTCTTTTCATTTATTGACAACTTTTCGAAAGCGAAATGCTGATTTTGACTTATACGGGGAAAGGAGATCAAATTCCTTTTTATACCCTCCACAGGAAGGTAAAGGGTGATTTTTAAGAGGTTTAGAACTTTTTTTAACGAAAAAACACAAAAAATTCGAAAAAATGAATGAAATATTTATTTGAATCGATAGTTTGAACCTTGCAATTTAATGTTTAAAGATAATTTCATGCAAATGTTGACCGCGGCTGCGTCTCAGGTAGCCCATCCGCTGAGTCCAATTTTGGCATACTCTTTCACACATATCGGCCGGTATCTCACGAATGAATGCATGGATGTTGGCTTCCAGTGCGTCAATCGAAGCGGGCTTGTCCCTATACACATTAGCCTTGGCATACCCCCACAAAAAATAATCTAATGGTCTCAAATCGCACGATCTAGGCGGCCAATTGACCGGCCCGAAACGTGAAATTAACTGTTGACCAAACTCGCCTCGCAATTGCGCCATTGTTTCGCGTGCTGTGTGGCATGTGGCACCGTCTTGTTGAAACCACATATCATGCAAGTCAAGAACTTCCATTTCGGGCAAAAAAAAGTTTGTTATCATCGCTCGGTAGCGTTCACCATTGACAGTAACGCTGCGATTCGCATCATCTTTGAAGAAATATGGCCCAATAATGCCGCCGGCCCATAAACCGCACCAAACAGTGGCTTTTTCGGGATGCATTGGTAGCTGTTGCAATGCTTCTGGCTGATCTTCACTCCAAATGCGGCAATTTTGCTTATTTACGTACCCATTCAACCAAAAATGAGCCTCATCGCTGAACACAATTTTTCGATAAAAAAGCGGATCCTCGGCCAGCTTTCCAAGAGCCCATTCACCAAAAATTCGGCGTTGTGGTAGGTCGGCTGGCTTTAGTTCTTGCACCAGCTGTATCTTAAAAGGCTTTACGCCCAAATCCTTCCGCAAAATTTTCCACGTAGTGCTGTAACAAAGGCCTAACTGCTGGGAACGGCGCCGAATCGACATTTCGCGGTCTTCTGTCACACTAGCTGATACGGCCGCAATATTTTCTTCACTACGCACAGTACGTAAACGTGTTGGTGGTTTAATGTCCAACAAAGTAAATTTGGTGCGAAATTTGGTCACAATCTTCCGAATAGACTGCTCAGAAGGTCGAGAATGCCGATCATAAAATGGAAGCAGCGCGCGATGAACATTTCGAACCGAGCACGAATTTTGATAGTAAAATTCAATAATTTGCAAGCGTTGTTCATTTGTAAGACGATCCATGGTTAAATTGCAAACCAAACTGAAGCTGTTTGACAGTGACACAAGGTACTAAACACACGTCAGCTGTCAAAACCAGTGTTGCCAAAACCAAACCAGCTAAAAAATCACCCTTTATATCCACTTTCTCATTACATTTGTAACGCCAAGAAGGAGTCACCGGAGACCTCATAAAGTATAAATATTCTGAATGAGGATCACATTCTGAATCGATTTAGCCATGTCTGTCTGTCTGTCTGTCTGTCTGTCTGTCTGTCTGTCTGTCTGTCTGTCTGAAAGCACGATAGCGCCCAAGGGAATTGACATAGGCGATTGAAATTTGGTGAAAGGACTTCTTTTTGTCGTCGTCAGGTTGGTATTGAAGATTGGCCATGTCGGTCAAGTAGTTCTAGTACCTCCATTACAAAACCAATATTAGACCCATGTGTCTCTCTGTCTGTTGTTCAATGTAATTACGTACTACCTCAAATCTATAACTTTGCATGGCTTGTATGCAGTGGAGGGTATCAAAGCATCGGCCAGGCCGATGATAACACTTTTACTTGTTTCTTAATTCATTTATGCAACTTACCCGATATGGTCCTGAACGTAGATAGATAGGTTACAAACAATATACACAATGGAATTATGAATGTAAAGAACAACGTGACTGTATTGTACAGTTGCTCCTGCCACTCGGCCGTGTAGAATCCGTGCGTAACACACTGATGGAACTCCTCGATGAATGGTCCTCTTGCGACTCGGAAGATAAAGAACTGTAAAACAGAAAACATACGTATGGGCCATGAGCAGAGACACATATACAATAGCGGCGGAAACAACTGTGTACATTAAACAAAAACAAAAAAAACACCCGCATCCGGTTCGCCTCAGCTTGTGCTCAATATAATCGCACAGGCCAAGGGACCCGAATGGACAAATTAAATTTATTTTATCTACATCTTTTTCATTATTTATACCTAAGCAAACAAAAATCTTTTAACCCAGAATGGTTTCTGATTTTCTTACTTTCAGTTGAAGTGAAAAGAAGCAGTAATGTCACAGAGAATGAGTCCCTGGGATTTTGTTGACTGGTGGTGTTAAGGGTGCGGGATTAGTCCCTGTGTCTGATTTATATGGGATATTTTGGGCATAGCCGTGGGATAACCTGCCTCCAAAGTCTGGTACCACTGCAGTGCAGGCCTATTGTCTGTATCACACTGTAGGAACAAGAGAGTGGCACCTCCCCTCACCTCGCACCGCCAGGGTCCAACCAACCATATGTGCAAGATGTGCAAATGCACAGTGCGCCAAGTTCTGGGGCCCATTGCTAGGAAAGAAAAATTAATTTTATCTTGCGTGAACAAATACTGCCATTTGCATTTTAAACAAAAAGCTTGTTCAAATAAGCCCAAAATAACAACATCCATCACACCTGTGCTGAATTATTTCTTGCAACTTCAAGGAGAATCTAACTAAAAATACCGCAAAATAAAAAATCCCACTAGACATATGCAAGTTCACGTCTTAACTACATAATCTCAAAATATTCCACCCTTTTCATGTAGGTATATTCCTTGCACATCCACTTACATTTAACAAAAGAATCTAGTTCAAAAATCTCAAAATAAAAAATACCTCAATAAAAAAAACCCGATTGAAAGTGTACCTCCTGGGTGATGTGGAAAAGACTTATTCATGTGTGCAAATATGAAAAAAAGGGCGCTTTCTGTAAATCTTGCACAGGCCGCTAGTTTGGCTGGAGCTGCCACTGCGCACCGCACACATTTTCTTTCTCTCATTCTTTCATAACCAGTTATTTTTCGTATATAGACACAGGTCACGCCTATTGCACGGTTGCCACTTTGGTATTTTTTTTATCCAAATTTGGTAATGTTTTTTTTTTCTTTTCGAGTTTCGGTAATTTGGTAATTTTGATCTGGTTATGGTAACTTTTTGAGCAGATGTACCAAGAATATCGATATCAACTCATTTAAATGCTACCTTACTGTTTCTGAGTGAACGCATTGCATTATTTGCAGATGCGTCATCACCATCCATATAAACCTATTTTATTCATTTTTCAAAAAATTACCGAATGCCCTCATTTTCTTCTTTTGACAGATGGTAAACTTCGAAATATTTTCTGTTTCTGTTTATAACTACTTTGAGATATGGATAGGTTAATTAATCATATTATTTATATACAGACATAAAACTATAGTTTGTTAAAGTTTTGTTAAAAGAAAAAAACATCGAGAATGGTAGATGATCCCATGCCTTCTAGCAGCTGGTAATTTGGTGCAGAACGTTGTTGACGTTGTTTAATTGTTTAAAGACTGACAAAGTTCCTACTATTTATGTTCCTTATTGAATTGAAAAGTCTTGTGTTTTATAAAAGTTTATTTTTTAAGCAAGCAGTTATTTTAAAAATTAAAAAAAATAATTTGAGTCTTTTTTATGGCCTATTGCCTGTATCACGCTGTAGGAGCAAGAGACAGCAGTGCGCGCACACATTTTCTTTTTCTCTTCCTCTCATAGCCAGTGTATATAATATCTCAGTCAGTATTTCGTTTGCGAGTACATACAATCAGCGGCGTTAGCGGCACCGACAACCGCAGATTGTAACACTGCTATGATTATTTTTTGGCACTAGAAAATTTGAATAAAAGACGATTTACAAGAGCGGTTTTTTTTTAGTGCGTTTTCCCTTTATCCCACGGAAGGCTTTTCGGACATCGAAATTACCACAAAAAGGGATAAATCCCACGATATAACAACACTGCCTACAATCATATAGAAGGATGGAACTAAAGAAGTTTTACTTCAGTCGTGTGGTCTAAAGCACACTCGTTTTTTTCGGGATTCGAACCTGGGCCCCCTAGTCCAACACACTAACCACTAAGCCACTGCGCCTACTAAAGGAAACATTGCTCTTGGATTTATATAGGAACCATGGACCACAGTATTTATTTTGAACAGAAAGTCTATACAAATTTAAGACCTGTAGTGACGAACGGTACCAGATAGATCCTCATTCCAGGCCTTTAGACTTGGGGTAAAATAGCAAAGAACCACACAAATTTGACAGCATAGCTAATTGCCCTTGGTTTAGACTTTATTAACTGAATTACAAATTATAGATAGTCGCCTCTATTTCTACTTCTAGGGATGCCAATAGTAGACAGGGCCCCGTGTACCTCGTCTGATGGTTAGTATCGATTGCGACATCTTATAATCGGTCTTTTTCGCTAGTGAATCGGACAAAATTCCATTCATTAGGCATACATCCATCTGACTCTATTGGTGAAGAAGGTTTAAGTCACGGTGTGAGGAATTAGGCTTGAAAATTTTGATATCGTAGCCTAGGCAACTACCTTGTGAAACCAGAACCAGAAGTTACCAAGTGCTGTTCCATGGAAATTACATATTTTTTGCATAAACTAATATATCCATTCGTGTATCCATTATTAAAAATCTCACAATTCACATAACATCCCTTCACAAATAATGATATCAGCAGCATCCTCCGCCATTTTCGCGAAAAGCTGATTCAGATTTAATGGAACTCTTCGAAATAAGCAGGGCATTTAATTATTATGCAAATACACTTCAGAACCAAGTATACAGATATTTACCTCCCAAATGCATTAAATAACGAGCACACATGTGAATATAATGGCGGCATTATACACCACTCCTACGAAATTCGCTTGGCAATAATTATCATCATTGACACATAAATGATGGCAACGGAGAAACTTTTCTACTGTTCGCATACGCCTGTAGTCGTCTCCAACATCCACGGAACGGATGTTATTACCTGCCTCGAAATAATTCGATTAAAAAATGGGTTTTGAACCGCGGTGTTAGACTCCAGCACCAGGCAGTAACTTTTCTATACTCTGACAAAAAAATCCTTCCGCATGTTAAGTTAAGTAAACAGTTTTTCCCCACAAACACTGGGAGTGCAAATCGGATTTGTTACCAAGCACCACCCCAAACAGATTACAGACTTATGTTCCCACTTCCCGTTTGCATGGCTGCAAAAGGCGTAAGCTTTTGTAAGACACCTGAATATTTCTGCAAAACTTCTTGTTTTGGAAACTTTTCCATTAATGTCGGCCTGAACCCACCAGAATCACCACACTTCATTAATGTGTGTTTTTATGTTTAGTCCGGGGTTCTTATTTGGAAATTCAAAGTTTTCTTTTGTCTTACCGACGAACGCCCCTCAAGGAGAAGGAACAAGGAAGCTTTTCTTTTTTTATGTTACTTGTTTTCCTGACTGGCAAATTTTCTCTCATTTCAGTTTATTAAGCTATGGTAGGTTTTGGTTGGTCAAGAATTGTTGATTTGATTTCATTGTGGCTTATGCGACATATGGTGCGCCCCATCGCATGACCAATTTTTCCAGATCCTTATACGGCTTTATCAGATCCTACATAGCCACCGTCACAGCTACCTACCATCAAAAATCAATCTGCTGGCTGTGCAAATTTGTTCAAGTCGACCAAACAACTTATTTTTGTTTCGTTTGGCAAAGAAAATGTACTTCAAAGGAGAACTTTTTTAATAAAAAAAAAATAAATACACCGAAACTTATATCCGCTTGAGTATATATACAAGGTGGCGCAAAAGTAATCCTCCTATCAGAAAATGCTATAAATTTTGCGATTGGCCCCTAATGTCAGTTCTGTTTTGACATTTGTGTAGTAAACACATGCGAAATACACGTTAATAAACAATGTTACGCTACACTGCTCCAGAACGCGGAATATTGGTGACTATTTATTTGAGCAATAATCGGTCGGTGAATTTCGTCGCAGATTTCCTAGCCGTCCAACGCCTACTGGTGAAACACTGCGACGTTTAGCCGCTCGCCTCGAAGAGACTGGCACAACACGAGATGCTGCCAGGCGTGGCAGACCCCGGAGTATGTATGGTGTGCTGTTTTCGCTGGAGGAGTCATCGGACCTTTTTTCTTCGAAGACGTCGCGGGCCAAACGGTTACTGTGAATGATGAGCGCTACAGAGCAATGATCAACGAGTTCTTTTTGCCGCAACTTGATGAATTGGGATTGGAAAACATGTGGTTCCAACAGGACAGTGCAACGGCACACACTGCACGTGCCACAACCGATATGCTGAAGGATGCATTTCCCGGGCGCCGAGGTGAGGACCTAGGTGAGGACCTATCGCCGGAAGTTTTGGCCAAAGTGATGGAAAATGCCATAAAAAGGGCTCAAATGACAATGAACTGTGGCGGCGGCCATTTACATGACATCATATTCTCGACTTGATGTAAAAAAAATTAAAAGACCAAATAAAAATAATCCACAAGAAGAATCAAAGTTTTTCATTTTTTTTTTTTTAAATTACAGCCAAAAAACATCGGAAGATTATTTTTGCGCCACCTTGTATACAGTTTTATCCTGGATTTGGGAAGGAACAAAATCTGGACACACACAATGGAATAGATTTTTTTTTGGAGCATGGAGGACATTTGCGCTTGACTTCTATATAATAAGAATAACAACAATTGGATCAGCTATGAGTTAAACAAACAAATACATTGAAAACACCCTTAGGGTGTCAAAGAAAGTGGCACACCATAATCGAATCTACTTTGCAGTAAATGAACATGAATTCCTCGCTTCCGGGATGACTGCAAGAGCAAATTGTATTATGCATGAGGAGCAGGGCTCCATTCAATAATACAATAGGTTTGGTAGGGAAATTGTCCTCAGCAAGATGAGGACGATGGAATTCAAGAAATGGATGTATGTATGTGCGTATAAATTGTGACATGGATTTGCAAGCCCACTGAGATTATTATGAGTAATTTATTTATTTTGTATAAGAATATTTCAATATATTTTAAGCAATTTCTATTCGATTTTATGGTAAGCTTTGCTTCTGGTATTACTAGACAAAAATAGCTATGGAAAATTTGTGTGCGTTTCAAAATGAATGCATGAATAGTTCAGCTATGGACTGAGGATAGATACTTAGAAACATGTTTTTCATGTTTCCTGATTGGGCTTTCTGACTATAATTTTTAACAAATTAACTTATGACCAAATAATCGTTCTAAATTGAAACATACTCTCAGATTTCTGGAATAGGTACCTAGTATGAATTATTGAAATTATCTACCTATATTCACAGGGCAGAATATTAAATGAACATTTTATAGCTTATAAAAAAACGTATTTCTATAAGTAGAAAATATTTCATTAAATTGTTGATGTCATTACGCACTGATTGAGAATTGGTTAACACCGCGGTATACCAACATAAAATACTTCAGGAACTAGATGCATAGGATATTTATAAGTCAACTACAAAAAATAAAACACTAAACCAGTTTTGTTGATTTTGTATTGAATTCTTTCATTTTCTTCCTCTATATTTTCATCCAATTTGTATATCGAAGCAAAGTCAAATACATAATTGTAAAGTATTCATATTTCCACGCTGTTATCCTCATATCAAATAGAAGCGACCTTCCTCGTCATGCTAAAATAACTACCCACATACCACCACCACATCCACCAGCGAATTGATAGTACTACGACTATAGCGTTTCTTTACATTGGTATTACTGTAATTTTTCTTCTCCCTTGTAGAACGAAATTCTTCAAAGCGTTCCATGTCCTTTAAATTTCACCGCCGCCTAAGGAGTTTTACTTCAAAGGCAGTTGTTTACAATCTGTTTACCCGTAAATTTTATTCCTATAAAAGCAAGAAGATGTTGTAACCATCCTTAGAAGGATGACTAGGGATATTTTCAATATCTGCTACAGGCATAAGTTCTGGCAACCTTATAAAGACTGCCTAAAGTTCTACAAAAAATCTATTAGATCAGCTAAGACAAAAGCATGGTCCGAATACTGCCAATCTATCGATACTCTAAAGGAATCTGCTAGACTCAGTAAGATTCTATCCAAAGAACGCTCAAGTCCATCTTTCATTAAGAGATCGAAGGATCGAACGGAACCTGGACAGAATCAACTAAAGAATCCTTAGAACTTCTACTCAACACTCACTTTCCTGGTTGTAAAGACCACTGCGAAACTCCGTCCAGTTCGCGGGGGAGTTTTCCTTCGCACAGGGAAAAAGTTGAACGCATTATAACCAAGGAAAAGATCTCCTGGGCCATTCACAGTTTTGCTCCGTATAAATCACCGGGACAGGACGGCATTCTCCCCATCATGCTGCAAAAACATGAAGGGATAGTGCTGCCCTTACTCGTTAAAGTTTACAGAAGCAGTATCCTACTAAATCACATACCTCAGGCTTGGAAGTATGTCCGAGTAGTTTTTATTCCGAAAGTCGGCAAAAGAGGTCACGAATCTGCGAAGGACTTCCGACCTATTAGCTTAACCTCCTTAATACTCAAAACATTAGAACGTATACTTGACCTTCACATAAGAACAGGCCTTGAAAGGTCTCCCTTATGTCACTCACAGCACGCATACCTCAAGGGCAAGTCCACGGAGACCGCTCTCCATGAAGTAGTGCGTACAGTTGAAAGGTCACTTTCCCATCATCAATACACCTTAGCTACCTTCTTAGACATAGAGGGCGCTTTTAACAACGTACACACTGAATCGATCCAGAAATCTCTCTTAGAACTTGGGGTAGAGGAGTTCGTTACTTCATGGATCATTTCCATGCTGAAAGCAAGGATCATTCAAGCAAAACTTGGTAACACCCTTTTAACCAAATCAGTTAGCAGAGGAACACCTCAAGGTGGGGTAATCTCGCCACTGTTATGGATTATGGTACTCAACAAAATTCTGTCAAGACTCGACAGTGAAGGTATTAAAGTCGTTGCGTATGCGGATGACGTGGTTTTTCTAGTATCAGGAATGTTTCCGAACGTGATAAGCGAAATCATGGAAGGAGCACTGGGTAAGATTAGCGGGTGGGCCACAAGTTGTGGTCTTAGCGTTAACACAAGTAAAACTGAACTGATGCTTTTCACCACCAAAACCAAAATACCAACCTTCTCACTTCCCCGCTTGAATAACCAAAATCTTACTCTATCCTCCAGTGCCAAATACCTAGGAGTCATCCTTGACCCTAAACTCAACTGGAAGTCAAATATCGAACACAGAGTGAAGAAGGCAAGCATAGCTTTCTACGCCTGTAGTAAAACTTTCGGCAAGAAGTGGGGTCTTCGACCAAAGATGGTTCGTTGGATGTACACAGCTGTCGTACGTCCCATCCTCACATACGGATCACTGGTATGGTGGCCCGCCTTAAGTAAAGCATATAACCTCACGAAATTAGGTAGAGTCCAAAGGACAGCTGGTATTGGTATCACGGGAGCCCTACGATCAAGTCCGACCGAAGCGCTCAATGTGATTCTTAATTTCCTGCCGGTGGATCTGTACATAAAAAATATTGCAGCGTGTAGTGCAGTTAGATTGAAGGAATCTAAATGTTGGTCAGAAAGGCCTTATGGCCACTCCAGAATCCTAATGTCCCTCCCCTACGGAATAGGACGCTTATCTACAGACTACATACAGTACCCAAACTTAACTTCCATAAAAACTTCTCTGTTAGATTCCCCTCTAGATCAGAATGGGAGGAGAACGCGGTCGTAAACGAATTCGACATTCCTATCTTCACAGATGGTTCCAAAATGAAATGTGGAGTGGGAGCGGGCATTTTCTCAGCAGAGTTAGACATGTCCACATCCTTCCGCCTCCCCGTCTTTCAAGTGGAAGTACTCGCAATCAAGGAGGCGTGTAGACTGCTCCTTAACATAACTACACTCAGAAAAAAAAGGCATCTTCGTCGACAGCCAGGCCGCTATTAAGGCTGTCGGTTCTACTAAATCAACGTCAAAACTTGTTGTGGATTGCAGGGAGACATTCACCAGGTCTTGCCATCGGTTTGAAATCACCCTCGTCTGGGTTCCCGGTCATAGGAACATAGACGGCAATGAAAAAGCCGATGAACTCGCCAGATGTGGCTCTGCTCTGGGCGTGTCGCAGGCGGAGGAAGTCTTCCCTCCGCTGGGATACGTTAAGAGAGAAATTTTACTGTACTTCTCCTCAAGGGCGGAGACGAGATGGGTGAATCTGACGAGCTGTATCATTTCAAGAAAGATATGGCCAACCTACGATGATGCCAGAACTAACAACCTTTTATCTAGAACGCGTGTAGATGTCGCCCGACTAACGGCAATTAGTACGGGCCATTGGCCCTTAGGAGCTCACGCGGCCAAGCTTGGCATCCCTCATAACACCCACTGCCGTAGCTGCACTGACACAAACAAGAGTGAAACAGTGTTTCATCTTCTTTGTGAATGTCAGTGCACTAGGTCATCCCTTTTATGATGACCTTTCGGCTATCCAAAGTATCCATTTTAATAAAATCATCAAATTTCTCAACTCCACAGGCTGGTTTTGAGCTCCCTTAACTTCCTTCCCCCCTTTTTATCTTCTGGTTCCGTTAGTTTGTGGTCTCAAAACGGCGCTCAATGCGTTACTTGTGTTTTTCCCTCGTCAGTAGACGGAAATACAGCCACTTAAACCAACCAACCAAGAAGATGTTGCCACTAGCAAAATGTTGATTTGTAGTTCCACGTATTCACAGAGAGGAGTGGTTATTACGAAAACAACAATGTAATCAAATGGGTTCTGAGGGAATAGATGCACCAGTGGTGTGTAGTTCTTTAAGTTTCCCCATCATTCCGCATTGAGCTTTAAATGTAAAATGCACAAATTAAAAATTTTGTAGACGCAGTGGCTCAGTAGTTAGTGTGTTGTGCTAGTAGGTGAGGGATGAGGGATCACTGGAAAATCACAAATTATGTCTTGAGGTTTTTGCACTACGTCACCTCTCACGAAAATGTGACGAATAGTTGTTATCTTGTTCGAAGCTAGGCCTAGGGTCCTTACGGAACTGTTGCGCCAACGATTTATTAATTTATTTAAATTAGAAAATTATGTTAAATTAAGTCGACCACATTGGATTGATGTACTCGGAGCGCAGAAACTAGATTGATCGGTAAAGTCACTTTTCTGTCACGAAATTTGATGGTTAAACAACAAAAACCGCCCATAAACGGGAAGTGGAAAAAAAGTTCGCTTGATAAATGTGCGCCAATGAAAACTGAGTCACATCAAGTCAGCCAGCTGATGGACTTGCAAAACTAGAATCTTGAACGTCCCCATTAAATTTTGACAAAACTATGCAATTCACACGGAAATTTAAACTTTATTTGGTCGATATTTTATTAAGGTCGGGTTTAAAATAATTCCTCAATCGGTACAACAAACAAATTTACATTTGTTTTTGTTAATTTTTTTTTTTTTTTGTAACGTTTATGAATTTTAAAATATTTTTTAGCATATCGACAGATGTCATGAAGAGGTAATTCCATGTTGTGTATTTCAATATCGTTTCAGATGAGCTTAATATTATTACGAGCTAGGGTCTTCCGTTGACTCTTAAAATACTGTAACTTTGTCACACACTAAAGTATTTTGTAAAGTAAATTTAAAAAAATAAATCGCCTATCACCAAAGAGTCGGAGATGCATCTGAAAGAGTCGGAGATGCATCTGCTCCTTTGGATATAGTATATATCTAATTGATTATACCTATATGTATATCACGAAATTGCCTTCCAAATATTCAGGAGACATATTCTTCTTAAGAACACTACAGCATTAAAATAAGTCTTCGTCTTTCTAAGTCTAAATTTAATCTAAAACTAAAGGTAACCAACCTATTTACTGGCTGTTCTCATTATTAGTTTATTTTATCTGTGCTAATAAAGAAATACAGGTTAAACGATGAAACTCTTGATTTTTATTAAAATTTTTATAAGCTCCATATTATTAGAGATTTGTCGCTCATTAGTGTATGGACATAGTGAGGAAGTTATCTCCGGTTCATTAATTTGCAAGGCACTACAAAAAAAAATCTTTATATGTAAAACATTTTATTTAAGTGCCTTTGTAAAATTTTTGCTTATGATGTGTCTATCAATTAGCGAAGTAGTTCCACGAAAGCTATATTTGAACGGAATGCTGGTCAGCCATTTATATTCAAGGAATCGCTTTTGCAAGCACAAAGGGTACCTATATTAAATTAAAAGTTGTTTTGAACTTTGCACACGAGTGCGATGCTGACAACGGTGATGTTCCCATGGAATTGCTTAAAACGGCTTGGTCCAAGCAGTGGGGCACAGGTGGCTACGAACCCACATAGAATTCTACGTGTTGGTTTTAAATTTATGTAAATTTAAGATAAAAGTATGTACACATCTCTTTATTTCATAGTGGGGCGTTATATTTCTTGAATTTTCAGGCAAGAGGGGGAACGTGCAAAATGCTTTAATCCTCATAATATAAAATTATTTTTGCACCTATTGAGGAAACCTGCAGGATTTGCGACCTACTGCCTGCCTTTTAACAAAGCGTATCATGAGCACACGTACCGGGAATGGAATGCAGGTAACATTTTTGGATAATACCTGCTGATTAGGATTTATAGTGACAACAAGCAGCATAGAGTCTTGAAGCATTAAAATCCACGCAATTGGGTAAAACCCATTTTAAAATGTTAATTAGGGAGATACTGGACTTTTTTTATTTTAATTTCATTCTAGTTCGTACGACTGCACGAGTGAGAAAACTCATTTGTCCCGTGGTATAAGTTCAATGGTCTCAAATACAGGTGCTGCCGAAGAAGTCGAATTCATCCTGAGTGTTTTTAGTAAACGACTAAAAGTTCTCACTGCCCAGTTTTATTTTTATACCCTCCACAGGAAGGTATATTCACTTTCTCATTACATTTGTAACGCCAAGAAGGAGTCACTGGAGACCTCATAAAGTATATATATTCTGAATCAGGATCACATTCTGAATCGATTTAGCCATGTCCGTCTGTCTGTCTGTCTGTCTGTCTGTTGAAAGCACGATAGCGCCCTAAGGAATTCACATAGGCGAATGAAATTTTGTGAAAGTACTTCTTTTCATCGTCGTCAGTTTGGTGTTGAAAATGGGCTATGTCGGTCAAGTAGTTCTGGTACCTCCCATACAATACCAATATTAGGCCCATGTGTCTCTCTGTCTGTGGAAAACACGATAGCGTCGAAAGGAATCAACCTAGGCGAATGAAGTTTGGTGAAAGCACTTCTTCTTATCATCGTTAGGTTGGTGTTGAGAATGGGCTATGTCGGTCAAGTAGTTCTGGTACCTCCCATACAATACCAATATTAGGCCCATGTGTCTCTCTGTCTGTGGAAAACACGATAGCGTCGAAAGGAATCAACCTAGGCGAATGAAGTTTGGTGAAAGCACTTCTTCTTATCATCGTTAGGTTGGTATTCAAAATGGGCCATGTTGGTTAAGTAGTTCGGGTACCTCCCATTCAAAACCAATATTATACCCTGTTCAATGTAATTACGTAGGTACAACCTCACATGCCTAACATTTTGCCAGACTCGTATGCAGTGGAGGGTATGAAAGCATCGGCCAGGCCGATGATAACACTTTTACTTGTTTTTCGTTCTCTTTCGATACTCGTTATCCTGTATATCTAATCTGTTATCTAATTTGTATATCTAAGGTATCATATATAATCATGTCAGCATCCATATTGTGGTCGGAGTTAATTAGCTCCTGTATAGCAGTGGTCATAATAGGCAATAATACTTTAATTGAGTTTTAATATATCAGATTGGAAGGTAAGAAAGAAGTCCCATGTGTTGAGATTTTAGCCGTAAATATCTGTAAATTAAATTAAATTAATGCCAGTCAAAATCGAAGAAACAATTGTTATTTGTCGGCGGATATGGAATTTGAGCCATTTGCAATCAAATTTGGAAAGACAAACATAAAATCCTATCCAATTTGCAGAATTTTCATTGCTACTTCTCCAAAGAATCTTCTTTTCCAAACAGTAGGTACCAACTGATCTATAGGTGCTGCGTTTAGAGTCCACATGTATACGCTTTACCATTATCTGCCTGACTATGACTACTCATAAAACGAAACAAAAAAAAATCAACTTCATTGCGCCACTTCGTCCTCTGTATCTGTATCGAATAGCAAACCAATCAATTTTTTCGCATATATTCCAATATTTTCGGAAAGTTCGTAAACATTGTTCTACCCTTTGTTTTTCGCTTGAAAGTGTTTTTATTTTTTTCTATTTTATTTTGTGCTTGCTCGTAAAAGATAAACTACTATTCATGCGATTATGAGATACAAAAATGCGATTATGAGATAGCATTAAACTGTCCGTTGCCAATTTGGGGAAAGAATGATCCGTCGGAATTTAATTCAATAAACTTTATTGCGGCCGGCGCGCGCTTAGCTCTACAAAAATATTGCAAATACGCCTCCGAACTGTGAAAATACAGCAGAGTCATGCAATGAGAGATGGAGAAAGGGATGAGGACGAACGTGATGAAATGGACTCGTTTTAAATCCATATTAAATTGCGTGCGATATCCAGCTAATTAGAGTTTGGCACGTTCGCATGGTAAAAGCTGGCACACTGGGGCTGGATTAAGCAGACTTAATTCCGAAATATTCTTTATTTGCCAAAAGAAAAATTATTGAATTCGTTGCTCCAGGAACTAGGTCTGCGATCGATTAACCGCATTCAACGCTTGAGGTAAAAAATTGTTCAAATAAACTTAGTGAGACTTTGACGCAGCCTTTGATTGCGCTAACGCTACAATTCTTTCAAATTGAGTCCCTTCTGAAGATAAAAACACAATACACACTGTTGGCAATTTTTTGTTACAGCATGCACTGCTCTGGGCAAGACATTTATCTGCTGCCTTTATAAAATCGATTTCGTTACCGCATACCGCACATCATCGTGCCTGGAGACCGACATGCGGGGAAAGATCGTAAACTGAACTTGAAATCGTTTTATACACGAATCGACAATGGAGCAGAAGTAGATAATCGAGCGCAAAATTAACGACTTAAATCCACACAGCATTTTATTATATCCATTTGAGCAAAATAAGCATCAGAGAATGGCGACCTTAAATATTTTTGGGGGGAAACACAAAATGAATGTGTAACATGTGTATCCCTCTAGATCCATAGGTATTAAGCAGCCCGTGCGGGGAACGGTTGCCAATTCAAAATTTGCCAGTTGCGAAAAAAGAAAATGTGAAAGAGAAATAATGTTTCATTCTAAGTCCACCAACAGTTATCAAGTTATCGTACAATATCATTGTTCATTAAAATTTGTTGAGCGCCTACCGATGGGGCTACGCATTTGTAGATGATGAGACTAAGTAATAGACGAGAATTAGTTTCACAGTCAAATTGATCTTTACTTTATATGAGTTACCCCCTACCAAAGGGGGCTAGTGTCCTAAACTACTACTAAAGGGTCCGCCATCTAACTTTTTCTTTTTCAACTAGTGCTTATTTCGTGAATGGTAACACTTAGCTCATGTCTGATTTGACAGATAATTAGTTTTTTCCTTCCGCTGAACGAATATGGTTGTGTATACGCTTGAACAACGCTGGGAATGGGAAATATTGCGACATTACTTTGAAAATCATGGTAATGTTGCAGAATGTGTGGGAAAAAAAAATCATCTTTTCAGATGAAGCTCATTTTCATCTTGGCGGGTATGTAAACAAGCAAAATTGTCGCATTTGGGGCACAGAATACCCGCACGCATACATTGAAAAGCCGATATACCCAAAACGAGTCACTGTTTGGTGCGGAATTTAGTCCAGAGGCATAATTGGGCCATTTTTCTTCGAAAATGAGCAAGGAGTGGCCGTTACAGTCAATAGCGATCGTTATCGGGGCATGTTGAACGAATTTTTGTTCACAAAAATTTAAGAGGAGGATATTGGCAACATTTGGTTTCAACAGGACGGCGCTACGTGCCACACAGCCGAAGCTACACTCGATGTTTTGCGGCCTTTTTTTGAAGATTGCATTATCAGCCGCAGAGCTGATGTCGTTTGTCCACCTCGGAGCTGCGATTTGACACCGTTGGACTATTATTTGTGGGGTGCCGTAAAAGTAAATAATTTGAAAAAATATTCAGTAGTTTTTTTTTATAGCATTTTCAAAAAAAAAAGAAGTTATTTGGCGGACCCTAGGCAGTAGCAAGCGCGGACAGACGTTGGCCAGAGTAGGCCCATTGTGCACGGAAAGAATTTTAAGATCAAATCAAGAAAAATAAGCGCAGAATCACGAAAAGTTTGTCTAGTTTTAGAGCTTAGCTAAGGATTTAGTAATTCACGACTTTTTATTCGCAATTCTAGAAATTGTACGAAGTGAAGATATTGACCCTCAAAAGTCGTGAATCACCACTTCTCTTCATCAATAATGCGATCAAACGAGAGAAACATATTGCCATAACCGATCGCAATTTGACACAAATAGTTATCAATTTGATATTACATGGATTGTAAATTGCAAAAACAATTCTTAAATTACCACTTTTCTGCTGTAAATTACGATTTCCTCCCTTACCAAATTACAACCATTTAGACTTGAATTGCAACTCAATAGTGTTGATTTGCGAACTAACAGGAGTAGATTTACTACTTGAGTAGTTGCAATTTACAAATTCTTAGTCGTAAATTGAAACTTTTTTTTTATCAATTTGCAATTCATACTTTGCAATTTACGTTTCTCGAGTGGTGATCAATTTACAACTTATATCTTGTAATTTACAAATCAGAATTCATAGTTGTATTATTTAGGTTATTTTCGTATTCCTCCCGTATGATTTTCTTGGATATCAGGAGGATCAGGAGGACACTAACTATCCATACGAATTAGTTATATTTAAATTTAAACAACTTTAGCCCGACTGCTTTAAACAAAGATTGAATACCGACTGCCTGTCTCTGCACCGCAACGCAATGTGCACAATGAAGATTTGGCTTCATGACTGCAGCTGTCTAGCAATAACCACATACATACATTCATCCATAAAAAGAAAGGACTTAAAAGGATTTCGATAGGTACATGGACTATGAACTGTGCATAAAAAAAATCCAAACATCAGGTAGTTGATTCCATGGAAATTACAAAAAATATTTTGCAATTTACGACTTCTCTACGTCAATATACATTTTCAGTTTCATGTGTTAAATTATTACAAGATTTTATTGATTCATCATTCAGTTTTGGTAAATCACCAAATATTTTTCGCAATTTGAGATTGTGAAGTGGTGGTTGAGAAATGACCTATTAGAGTGGTAAATTGCGCCAAACAATCTCGCAAATCACTACAAATAAAAGAAGCTCGAATTGATTCTTCTAATCGTAAATTACAACAAACAGAATTTGGTATTCTCCGCCTCCACACAACCCAATGCTCTGAAAACTACCAAAATGAACCAACAGGAACCTTAATTAAACCGATGATGCTTATATTAGCGAGTGCGTCTGGATTGTCAAAGAAGTATTTTTCTAGATGTAGTATTCTTAGAGTGGAAAGAGCTGGGCCGGTGCATAGGTGCATTCTCATCCTCATCCATGCAGAAACCGTTTGCAAGGCGACCTGACATAAGGACTTGCCTCTCGATGATGCAGGGTCTCGTAAAGATACTTGGGAAGGATCTCTCTAGTCTTATTATACTGTTTTAGTGCTTAAAATCCAGAATGGGCCAAGCCGGGTTCATCCAGAGATGGTGCAGTTCGACCACCTGCGGATAGTGTTTTGTTTGATTAAGAGTTTGCAAATACGAGACTCAGGCGGAGCCTGTCGGCATTAGATACAATTACCTGGAATTTCTATATAGCCCGACACTCAAATAGGGTGAATTATGAATTGTTCCGCCACCTCATTGAGAAAGCGACTAAGTTGCTTATGGTTGATGCTTGATGGATTTTTTCAAGGGCCAATCACCAAACTATAACGCTATATGCAAATATAGCCAATTTGTATTTCGGGGATGAAGTCCCCTTTCACTTTCAAGAGATTTTTTTAGAGCAGTACAGATTAGCAATAGCAGTTCTTATGGTTTTTCCACAGCGCCCGCTCTCGTGAACATCTGACACGCTGACACGAGTCCTAAGAAAGCTTCTCCATTAAGTCTTTAATACAGTATGGAGAATTAATTTGTTATTGATGAAATTACAAATATATTTCATTTGTTTGTAGTTACTATTCGTTATTAATATTCGTCCTTAATAATTCAAAAAATTGCATTTTATATGACTATTCCAAACACGAAACATCGCCGATTTTTTTATTTATTGAAAAACACAACTGAAACCAAAGAAATATCTGAAACTCCATTCCAAAGCGTTCGTCAATTTGTAGAATTATTCCCTATACACCCAGAAGATTGCCTTTCAGATGATAAATTCGTACTGTGAAAAATCAAAATCAAATGTTATTCGCGTCTGGAAAGTGTTTGCATCCGTCACGAATTGTATATTTTCAAAATGATCATCCAATTTCGATTTGGTGCATAGTCCCCTGAGAGGCATTAAGAAAAGGCATTCATGTGCGAGATGCTGCTCTTGTTATTTTCCCGTGATAAATTCTCAACGGCATTCGAACGCATAAAAAAATAAATAAATAGTTGGCGCAATAGGTCTGTCGGAACAATAGGCCTAGCTTCTCACAGCCATTCGTTTGTGTGAGTTTTTCATTTTTCATTTTTGGGACGAATGAAAGGGATCCACAATTTTATGCCGGGTCCAAACGGCTAATTGAGAAGCTCCTTCATTACAGTTATGCTCTCGGATGTTTGTCAGACGTTCGCGAGAGGTGGCGCAGCGGAAACAAACCATAAGTTGGAATTTTGGGTTTTTTCGGGATTCGAACTTGGGACATACTTAATTTCTTTTAGGGATGTACCCGCCCATCGTCCTTCTCAGAAGCTCAATTGGCAGAACCATTGTGACTACATTCAATTATATTTCGTTCGTTCATTCCTGTATTTTGAAATGATAACTTCTTATGGGAGGGTAAACCGCTTCGTTACGTAACGCGTAACGGCGCCAGTCTGTCTGGCTTTCCTTTCTCTCACTCATACGGCAGCGGTAGGCAGGCTCCTACTCTCTCACCGTATTTCGGACAGACGCTATAGGTACATATTATAGCTATACAAACATTATACTGTTGACAGTATATTATATCATATTATAAATAATATGAACATTAAAGAATATCCTAACGAAAGGTAAGTTTAATAACACAGGGTGTCCGCCGGGAAGGTATACTACTTTGTTTTGCCGCCATTTTGGTAAACATTAGTCTTGACAGTTCATATTTGGCAGTCGTGAAGTAGACACGTGGCAAATTTTTTACGGAAGAATATTCGATAAACCAACGTGTTTTAATCGTTAAAACAATTTATCAAAATCAATCATCGATTACTGTGACGATGAAAAAGTTACGTGATATTTTTGGGAGAACACATTTTCATTTGAATGGATATGTGAATGAACAGAATATTCGGTTCTGGGCAATGGAAAACCCTCAAATTATTCATCAGTCATATTTGCATCCATTAAAAGTTACAGTCTGGTGTGCAATTTGGTCAGGAGGAATCATTGGACCTTACTTCTTTGAAAATGAAAACGGCGTAACGGTAACTGTGAATGGGGAGGGATATCATGATATGATTGAAAACTTGTTAACGCCACAACTTCATGCTTTGGGCTTGATAAACATGTGGTATCAACAAGACGGTGCCACATCGCATACAGCCAGGATTACAATGGAATTACTGCGAGACCTCTTTCCACAACAAGTTGTTTCAAGAAATGGTGATGTTGATTGGCCTCCACGGTCGCCTGATTTGACTGCTCCGGACTTCTTTTCGTGGGGATATCTGAAAAGCAAGGTTTATGCAAACAAGCCAGAAACGCTTGAGCAACTCAAAAAAAACATTCGTAATGAAATTAATGAAATACTGCGTGAAATGTGTGAGAATGTAATGAAAAATGTGCTCAAAAGGGCTCGCATTTGTGAGACTAACAGAGGCGGAGACATTTATCAATATAAGATCCATTTACCCTCATTGCGAAGATCAACTATCAATTAATAATTGAAATTTATCAATAAATTTTATTAAATGGTATTGTGACTGTCAACTGTCAATATTGTTGTTACATTGTGATTTAAAAAAAAAAAATCTATTGTGAATGAAAAAAATCGGTATTGCGAACAACAATTTTCATCGATTTTCTTGTCAGCTGTCTATTTTTCTTTCAATCGTAAATTTGCAGTTGATGCGTTCGTGCTACCTAAAGAAATAACTAAAAAATGTCAAAAATCAGGATAGCAGGATTATTCAACTCCTCAATCAAAATATAGTTCAGTTGAAGTCATTTTATATTTTGTTTTTAATTTTATTGATTTTCTGATTTTTTTGTACGTTCCTCAAAAAAAAAAACATCTGTCGCACATTCGAATTCACAATAATAGAATTATTTTGAAGGTATTCACAATAGCACAAAATTTTATAAATTAATTTTCGCAATACCGATTTTTATTTGAATTGATAAATTCTATCGAACGTCAATCGGTTGATAGTTGATCTTCGCAATAAGGGTGATTCTCTTTCATTTAATCAAAAATTATAAACAAACAAAGTAGTATACCTTCCCGGCGGACACCCTGTACATATAATATAATCCACTCTCAATTATTACTGTCAATAAGTGTCAAAAAAAAGATAGATCACAATACTATTATAGTTTTAAAGTAACCAAAAATGGTTTGAATGGTAATTCATCAACTGAGAACGGCTGGGCCGATTTGGCTAAACATTTTTTTCAGTTGCTCGTAATTGCCAAGAGAAGGTTTTTACGAAAGAAAATTTTGGGAAGACCACCCGGAAAAGTCGGAAAATTGGAAAAAATCGAAAATTGATTTATTCTTAAGCTTTCCTCAAATTAAACAATTTCAATAATAAATAGGTCAACTTAGATTGGTTTAATTTTTTTTTTTTTTTTCATATTTCCAACCTTCGTTTTTTACTCTGCACATCCGCATATTAACCATAAAAATAAATCACTTCTTAGCGTTCCAGCACTGCGGCTATACATCGTACGGAAAAGGTGTTCAAATTTATCAAAAGACATTTCCCTATCTGATAATATTTACTGCATATTTACGTACATACCCCGAGGCCCACACGCGCATACATATGACTTTAGAGGCATGTGTGTTCTATATGCTGTCGCCTTCAATCTCTGGCAGTTGATGATCTGTGAAGTCGGCTTGAGACCTTATATGCTTTTGGGTGGGGATGGTTTTATGGGCAGAATTCAGGGACAAATATTTTATATAGGCACGTCCTTGCTGAAGGGCTACGCAATTTCATAAATATCCATAACCAGATGCGACATTACATAGAGATGGTGTCAGATGTAAATATTTCAGAAATAATCATGATATACGGAGTGGCATCGCACTCGATTTTATCCTCAGTGCCGGAGGATAGAAATAAGTTTGATTCATTGCTCATAGAATTCGAGGCAGCCATATGAGTTGTTCCTAAAGGAAGCACATACCAGCCATGATTAGCAAGGGATTTGGTAAATCATTGGTGCCCATATTGAAGACTCCTCAGGACATGTTGAAGAACAAGACGTGAGTAAGAAATAGTAGCAGCGATGTTAATTTCATTTGCATGTAATCGTTTGGCTTCTGGGAATCTACGAGTATAGTCTCTTTGTGCATTGTGTTATATAGTCTAGACTCTAGAGTTGAGGTTGAAACATAGAAACTACTTATTTCTGAAGTAGTGTTTCCTTAAGCGGCTCTCACACTCAACTAATTCCAACTGGGGCATACAATAGCATTTAACAATTAAAAAATATGTGTTAATGCCACAGATTTAGCACGAGCACCGTGGTAAAAAATAATTACTGCAAACATCGGCTGAATGGGTGCCTCTTGTAAGGATTGCAAAGAGACGAGGCTCTCTGCATAAAGTTGGTTATATTCAAAGAGTAATAACCTGTTCATAAGTAGGTATACAGTTGCAGTCGTTTGTTCATTCAGCTGTGTGGAACGGCGATGAGTTAGGGGGAGTTTGGGCACCTTGATACGATTTTCGTAGGAACTCAAAAAAAAAGCAGCATATTTTAAAATATTTTATGTGTTCAGTGTCTTTCTAACTACTTACTCTCAGATCCATTCACAAAAAATATTAGGACCTGTTGATACGCATCAAACTACACAGGGGTCGTATGTGTCAATGTGCCCCAACTTACTTCACAGAAAATAAATATTAAATGCAGTTAAAGCAACGTTTTATAACAAAATTTTAAGTAAATATCACATAATGAAGGTTGTGAATTCACCTGAGCTAATGATAAGCAGACTGTATAGGTTTTTACTGTTGCTTAAGTTTATTGAAATTAATAACACAGCTGTGCACCCAGCGCCCATAAAAGTTTTTTTCATATTTATTTAAAAATTGTTTAAAATGAAAATCAACCCAAAATATTATTTTGCGGGATCGTGAATTTTTGACTTCTATTTTCCCAAGTTGTGTAATGCAAAATTAAAAAGGTATTTTTTGAGAAAATGAATGGATTTTTGTCTTAAGAGAATTTAAAAAACTAAATTAAAAATTGTAAAAAAAAAGTCTGAAACGTGGGTTTTGAAGTTTGTACACAAAATGTTGGAATTATGTCCCATCTCTGTTAACTAAATTGTGGACTTACCACTTTGGTGGGACATAATTCCACAATCAATTTTTGAACTTACTTCCCTTCGAAGTGGGACAATGGTCCTGTTGCTTCCCAAAAGGAAGAAAATGTGCATTTGCAGAAAAACTAGGTACTCGAATGTATTGTAATCGAGCAAACAAAATGCGCAGAACATTTCGAGGTCCTAACCTTTATGCACAGAACACAAAAATAATAATTAAATATAAAACTAAACGAAAATACACTCCACAACACCACACAACCGACAGAAAACGAGAACTGTCAAATTTGGGCAGCACTACGAACAACGAATAATGCAGATCTCACTCCAACACAGGTCATTGTCATATGTGTCTTATAGTTGCAACTTCTAACCACCAGTCCAGAAAAATTCATAATGGCCGAATTGCATATGAGCGAGATGCATCTACCAGCGCAGTGCACTTAACACCCGCTCCGAAGATGGGGGCATTGCTGAAGGAGTAAATGAAAAGGCATACATCTATGTAACTCTATGTATTCGTTAGACAAGATTGCTCTAACCCAGAGGTTCCCAAACTTTTTTGTCTCGTAGACCACTTTCAAAATGAACCTGGTTTCGGTGGAACCCTGCTGCTATCTTTCCCATATTCCGAAAACTCGTCAAAAAATGTGAATAACGATGGAAACTTGAGTCGCGACTGAGGTCCAACCCTAAATTCTGAGTGGTAAAAATAAAAATAAAAAAAAAAATGTTTTCTTAGGTTCTATTTATTAAAACAATGTGATAATAAGAACTAACATTAAACATTTATAACGTATTGTAACATCAGCAATGTTAATCAAAAGTAAAAAAAGCTATAATTTTAATGAGAGGGATGTACCTACTTAATGGATTGACAGCATATTATCAATATTTGGCTTCAGTTTTGTAAGCAATAACCACAAATCTTCCCGTTCTGTGATGTTCATTCTGCTCCTTTTTTTGTTAGTAAGATTGTAACGACACTAAAACTTTTTTCGACAAGGTATGACGTGGGAAACGCTATCAAAAGTTTTCTCGCAAATGAGTAGCGTTTGTGGTTGGCAGCATTCGTATTTATATTGATGAGGAATCAAACAAGTTCATGCAAGATTGGAAGCACACCACAAGTCGTATTTCGTCCCTTTGCACATCTGAAAAAGCGTTGCGGTCGGGCGGAGCTTTGCAAGTCTCAACACGCGTTGCACGGAATATCGAATATGCAAGTTTTTACAAGTAAATACACTACTCAAAAAATTTAAGTGAGGTTTTAAAAACATGGAATAGTTGCTAAATAAACAGTCTACTTGATGCCAGCCTAACAGAAAAATTTGTTCTTAACTATCGAAAGCAGATAAATTTTCGTCGCTTATAACTAGTGAACCCCCATTTTTTTTTCATGCCAACGTAGACCCCCGTCGAGTCTCCCGTGGAACGCTGGGGGTCCACCTGGACCACTTTGGGAATCACTGCTCTAACCCAACGAAAAACTAATATTGTATTGTCTGTATTGTATGGTCATTAACCCCTGAACGCGCAGCTGATTATGGCACATAAGCCATCAGAAGCTTCAAGGGAGGAAAAATTGTCAACAGTCAAGGTCACTCATTAACTAGCAGCAAAAAATTAAAGTAAAATTCATTAAACATACAAATCCGAAGTAACAGCGTTTTATTTCTTCCTCAAGCAGTTCATCTAACTGATTCACTATCCCGCTTGGGAATCAACAATTCCAAGCAAAACTTTTTTTTCTTCCCGCTCAACTCAGCGCGGAACAGGTCCATTATGAACTTATGTCTTGCAGACTTATGTCCCTTAATAACATTTAGAATTGTTTACTTGTTATGAAAATGATAATGGCACGAAGACAAACTAAACAATTTGAATTCTGGAATGAAAGCAATTAGCAATAGAATCAATCAGGTTTACTGTCGTTACCAAAATGCTGCAAACTTTTGTTAAAGCTGTCAACTATCAGTACAAAAGTTTATACATTAGTATTTATTAAGGCCGAATATCCTTTAAAATATGCCGTTATTCAATATAGCCCAGAGAGCCCTCTCTCTTTGTGCCTGAGCGAATTCGTAAGAATAATAATAACGACTAATGACAACGAGTCAATCATTATGGATAGGTCATCAGAATACACTAAAAAAATTGTATCAAAAGACCCGTTAATTTCCAAAGAGGTTTTTTTTTGTATCTGTTTTAAATAAATCCCTTGCGCGTGTGATGTGATTATTTATGTGAATAGCTGCTTAAAAGGAACAATAGAATCAGGATTTTCCACTAATAGCAAACAGCGTAACAGGCTCTCGTTTCATGGGGATCATGTTTGGGCTTCAGTTTACGATTGTGGAAGGGTTGGGAATCATTTGCAGACTTGAGTTGATTAAAGAGGATTCATTATTCTTTTATGTACATATTGTTCATGGTTTGGTTGTTTACGTATACGTAGACTATGGAGGTGGAAATTTAATGTGAAAAATCGTGCGAAATGCTTAGATACTAACTCCCACGAATAAAGGATGTGTGTGGTGTCTTTTGCGATTTCTGCGGCTCGGTAGTGCTCTCAACATTGTAGGTTTCTGCAGCGATTCCATGAACAAGTTAAATAGGAGTACTAAGAATAACAACGCACAAATAAATTATGAAGGCTTATTTTTACTGCATATATGTAATAGTTGTACAGGTCTGTGAAGAATGGAACCTTTTGGTTAGTTTAAAGTTTTTTTTTTAATTAAATACACATTTTAATTTGAAAAGGTAAAGTGTTTTTCTTTCGCTTCAGCGATTATGAAAAATCAAAGGAATAGAGAAATAATGAGCTTTTATATTATTCCAATAATGCAAGGTGTTGTTCACATCAAATTGGGTGCATTTAGTTATTTTAGTTATGTTTCCGCCGGAGAGAGGGTACACATTCCGTATGTAGAATCAAAGGCAACGTCCACAATTCCCGTCAGTATGATCCAAACTGGTATTCCTAAATAAAATCTGCTTCGATATTAGATATATAAATCGAGGATCTATCTAAAGGAATCTCGTAGTGTATATGGCACCATATCTGAAAACTAACTTAAGCTAATTGACGTACGGAGACATGGTGAAATTCCAATCAACCAAACAGGCCGTCAGCCAAATTGAACAGATTATGATAAGCCCAAGGTCTCTTTTCATATTTGGGCAGGTAAACCACACACTACATTAGTGAATAGAGTAGTAAACACACTCTGCTATAGAATTATATCACAGGCATTTGTTTCCGTTGAACACCACAGAAAAGTTTCTAGCCTCTGATGGTTCAAAACAATAAAATCTTGTGCAGATTCTTTTTTAAGTTGAACATCGCGCATGCAGAATGCATTGCCCCACACGGTGTCCTCTTATCGAAACAAAACATAATTGCTTAAAATTAATGTGCACCAGCAGCTTTTCTCTTTCTATCCCATTAACCCTTCCACTCGTCCTGTGCATTAGCATTACAATTTATTTATTCCATTGACTCTTGAGCAATGATAAAAAAAAAAAACAATCAAATATCTGTGCAGACAAAGGGCTTACCGCGTGACAGGTAACATTCTTTTATGAAACCCTCATTTTATGGTAAGTGTACCAGGACTCATTTCATCGAGCATAAATATGTCCTCTAGTATGAAATGGTTAGACAAAGTCCGGCATCCTTTTGCCAATGTACATATGAAGGAAGTGTAGCGTGTTGGGTAGCATCTGTTGAAGAAAAGGGAAGATGCGAATGATCTGGTGGACTTATCTATAACCCTGAAGCAGCCATTGGCACGCTTGCGGCTGCGCGGCATTTGCACGAGGGAGGGGTGGGATCTTGCTGTGCTACAAATTTATCGTGCGGAGGATTAAAAAAAAAAAACAAGTTATCAAGATTATCATCGGCCTGGCCGATGCTTTGATACCCTCCACTGCATACAAGTCATGCAAAATTTTAGGCATGTGAGGTACAGGTAGTACGTAATTACATTGACCAGGTATAGGTACAGGTCCACAAATAATAAAAATCAGCTTTTGAGTAATCTAATTACAATTCTACCTGGTGTTACCTGTTCAAGGTAACATTATAGCTTTTTAGGAATTTTTTTAGGTTTTCTTAAAATTTTGTATTATTTATTGACTATTATAACCCTTCCGTACATTTTTTTAGGTTTTCTTAAAATTGTACGACCCGTACAGGCGTACATACAGGTAATCATTTATATTGCGGAAAATTCTGGAAACTACTAAGTTTAAAATTGGAACCTGAAATGGTTTTTAATTTTTATACCCTCCACAGGAAGGTATATTCCCTTTGTCATTACATTTGTAACGCCAAGAAGGAGTCACCGGAGACCTCATATATGTATGAGAGGTACCAGAACTACTTGACCGACATAGCCAATTTTTCCTACCTTTTAAACTAGGTATGTTAAACGAGGAACACAGATGTTTAAAACTCTCATCGATCATTTCAGCTAAAATCGGAAGAGTAAAAATCGAAATAATAAAATTGTTAGCAACAAATGCAATGATATCCCCCCAAGCACGTACACCTACATACGAAGCATGGAAATAAAGTGTTTGGCAGAAAAAACAAGCAGAAAATAATGCCTTTCGATATAATAGAGAGAAGGAAGGTTTCTACATTTTCCTTCTCCGAGCAGATAGATGAATTTAAATTTACGAGTGCCTATCTAAGCGGATAATCCAATAAAATATCTCCTTAAAGTTTTCTTTAACTTTTACGCTGCGAAAACAAACTTACGAAATGTACGAGTACCCTTGCAAGGGTATTATATAAGTTATAATTATTCAAACGAAAAAAATATAAAAAAATATTTTTCCAGGCTGATTGCCTGTTCTTTATTTGACTTTCAAACTAAGACTAAAGTACATTGAATTTCTTACATCTACTTATTGGCTATCGGTTGCTGACTTTTGCCAGGTCAGCAATTTGTGTTATTGCATGCAATTCCCAGAATTGCATCGTTGCTGCTGTTGACTTCTCGGAACTTTGTCTGGACGGGAAATGCTGATTAATTAACTTTGTTCTTGTTAACTCTTCCCCCTTTAAGTGCGATGGTCCTCGATCGCCTAAAAGTAAGGTAGGTCGTGGAATCTTGTTTGTGGGATAAGATATGGTTTTGATTCTGGTATGATTTTAATGCTTGGAGATTTTTCGGCTAAGTTCTCTTCTGGATTGCGGATGATTATTTCTGTGCTTTTGTGTTTAACGAGTTTGCACACTGATAAGACTGTGAATAGTATTCCAATACAACCTATGAGTCCATATGAGGTGATTTGATGGATTTCTTTACTGGATCTGAGTGACTGGATTTCTTTGGTATTGTTTATATGGAGTTCGTTGACCATTTCTAGTGATAGGAGATGATGATATTCTTTTTCTATAGGGGATGGTTGTAGGATCGCTGGTAAGATTTGGTGAGAGGATGTTGCTTCCTTGGAGATGAATAGTTGGTCGCCGATAGTAAGATTAGTATTGTGGTATTTGACTAGGAAGGTGCCTATTAGATTCTGCTGAGCTGATTCGGTCTTCAATGTTCCGTTGAAGTCGTTTAGGAGTACTATTCCAGGTGAAATTTCTTCTATGTTGGGCAAGTGTTGGCTGTTCATTAGGTTACAATTAGCTTTAAGGCTTTTTAATAAGTTTGGTATACATGTAGTATTCGTAAGGTTTACAATATTTTCGGTATTACATATTGATAAATTATTTATAGTTTTACAATTGGTTTTTATTCCATACATTTCTTCTTTATTTTTTATAATTGTTTCGAAATCTATGTCAGTTGCCATTTTACCTTTCCTTATGGGCTTTAACAGTAATTTTTCGTACGTTTTGTAATTTGTCAAAGGAATATTAACAATATAAAGTAATGAGGATGAATTGGTAATTATTTTAATTTCTGCGAAGTTCAGAGCTTCTTCAATGTTTTCGTATGGTATGTTTTCTTTATTTAATGTTTCGATAGCAACGTTTATTTCTTCTTTTGATAATATTAGAGAATTGATTATGCCTAATTTCGCCCAATGGACTGCTAGGTTAATGTTCTGTAATTCTTCTTTAATTAATTTAAGTTTATATTGAATTCTATAGACCATTCTACTATTGACTGTATTATCTTTATTTATAAATCTTTCAATTTCGTTCGTTATTTTTGTCAAGTTATTTATTCGTTCGTTATGAAGACGGTTGATGACTACCTGTTTATTATTGTTTTCTAAAATGTTTGACATCTTTCTTTTGATTGTAACGAAATCTTCATGGTCGGGATTGCCAGCAATCCACTTCCATGCTGAGCCGATAAAATTGAGTGACCTTTTCGCTTTACGTGATTTCAGGTTGTAAATTAGATTTTTGATCTGCTCAATTTCGTGGTTAAGGAGGGGAAATAGAGAGTTTCGTCTTGTCGCGTTTAGGTTTATAGTTGGCGTAATATTGTCTATGAATTTGTTATATTGATCAATATCAACTTCGTGAATTAATTTAAAGTTTCCTTCTTTGATCTTGGCTTGTCCTACGTGCATGGACACGAACTGTGAATTAGTGAAGTCTAGGATTTGGATTTCTCCATTGACAGCGGCATAGAGGGAATATCTGAAATAGGACAGTCTGAATTAGTTTCGTATATGGGTTTTGTGTACTGTTTTTCCTGATTCTGTTATAACTGTGGTATTTCGGTTTTCTTTCACTATTTCTCTTTTGTAACGGACTGTTAGCTTGGAACCTATTCTTTTATTTTGTTTGATGTAAATGATATCTCCAGGAAGATAGTTTTTTATGGGTTTCTTATTTTTGTTATGGTATCTGAGATTTTTTTCTTGCTTATTTTTTAGCTTTTCAATAGTGTCGATGCGTACCTGTTCGAATTGTTCTGGATTTATTCTTGGAATGCGACCATAATATAGTTCGACTGGCTTTTTACCTGTTGTGGAATGGATAGTAAAGTTATATTCATTGACTGCCCGGTTTAACAAATCTTGGAAAGAACGAGGAGGTCCGTCTGCCTTAAGGCATCGCATAATCTCGGACAGCGTTGAGTGAAAACGTTCTATTTGTCCGTTGACCTCGCTTTTATAAGGGGGTGTCGTGAAGACTTTAATCTTAAGGTCATCCTCGAGCATAGAAGTTATGGAAGCTGAATTAAGGGCTTTTTCGTTATCGATCACTACGTTTTCTGGAACGCAAAAGTAGAAAAGGATGTCTTGAAGAGGTCGCTTTATGTGTTCAGTTGCTCGGGAATCGATCAGTTTGGCTTGAGCGAATTTCGTAAATTTGTCGATTGCTGTTAGTACTAGAAATTTTTCTGTCGAGAATATGTCGATATGTAATGTGTGACCGGGATAATTTGGTATAGGAGTTGGTTCTATAAATTGGTTGTTGGGATGGCGTTCGTATTTATTTTCTTTGCACACAGTGCAACGTTTCACAAGGTTTTGGATTTTAGAATTCATCTTTGGGAAATAGTATTTTTGCAGTATTTGCAATCGGTTTTCGTAAGCGTTTCGGTGAGCTCTTTTATGTTCTATAAGTATTATTTCTTCTTGTCGATCTTTGTTGGCTACGTCTTCGACAGTGGTTTGGGTGTACCTTATTTTGTAGTTTCTGAAATGGACGGGATATATTTCCTGTATTTTGCCCATAACTTCTTCGGGTGCTGAAAGTCCGTTAACTATGTTAGGGTTGAGATATCTTTTAAATATGTTAATTATATCAGTTTCGTTAAAGTGTTGTTGAGTGAAAATGTGTCTCTTGCAATTAGGAAAAGGGGTTTGAATTTGGTAACTGTTTTCGTTATCGAATTTAAATATGAGCTGGTTGCGAAAGACGTTAACAGGAGTTTCAATAGTCGGAATTAGATTATGAGATGAGCTATCATCACTATGTTGAGTCATAGTTAATGAATTTACGTTTGTTGAAAATGGTAATCTGGAAAGTGAGTCTGCAACCACATTGGTTCTTCCGGGCTTATATTGGAGCTCGTAGTTGTACTCCTCCAATATGGCCTTCCAACGTTTCATCTTGCTATTGGTATTCTTGCTACTGAGAGCGTAGGTGAGAGGTTGATGGTCAGTAAATATTTTAACCTTTTTGGATCCGTAAAGGAAATTTCGTAGGCTAGTTAGTGCCCAAATTATGGCCAGCATCTCCTTCTCGTTGGTTGCATAACTCTCTTCCGTTTGGTTAAGTGTTCGTGAAAGGAATGTAATTGGTTTGTTTCCCTGTGACAGCACTGCGCCAATGGCGTAGTCAGAGGCATCTGTGGTAAGCTCAAAATCCTTTTCAAAGTTTGGATGGGTTAAAATGATTTCTTCGGAAATAAGGGTATTTTTTAGTTTTTGAAAAGCGTCTAAAGCAGTGTTGTCAAGCTGAATGGTTTTATTCTTTGAGAGGTTTTTGGACACACGTCCATCTTCCCCTCTTAGAAGGGATGTCAGGGGTTTTGCTAGTTTCGCATAATCCCTAATAAATCGTCTGTAATACCCTGACATTCCTAAAAATGATCGAAGGTCTTTGAGATTTTGAGGTGGCGGTAGGTCGACTATGGCCTTAACCTTTTTGGGGTTTGTTTTTATTCCATTGATTCCCACAATGAATCCTAGGAATTCTGCTTCGGATTTTAAAAATTCCGATTTATCCAATTGTATTTTCATGTTGGCCTTTTCAAGTGTTTTGAACACTGTTTCTAAGTTTTTGAAGTGTTCCTCTTCGTTTTCCCCAAATATAATGATGTCGTCTATATAGACATAGCATCTCTTCCCTATATGTTCCCTTAGTATGTCATCCAATGTCCTTTGAAAAATGGAGGGCGCATTCTTGAGCCCGAAAGGGAGACGGGTAAATTCGAATTTTCCGTTGTTTATCGAGAACGCCGTCTTTTCGATATCGCTTTCCCTAAGTGGAATTTGGTGAAAACCACTTTTGAGATCGATTACTGTGAAATACCGATTTTTACCGAGGTTTGAAAGGACCTCGTTTATTTCTGGAATGGGATATTTATCAGAGATGGTGACAGAGTTCAGTTTCCTGTAGTCTATAACCATCCGATATTTTTTCTTGCCGGATGCGTCTGGTTTTTTCGAGACGATCCAAACGGGGGCATTATAAGGAGATTTCGAAGGCCTTATTATTCCTTCGTTTAGTAATTCCTTAACTTGTTTCTCCACTTCGTCCTTAAGAGCCATAGGGTATGGATAAGGTTTGGAGTATACGGGGGACTCATTGGTAGTGCGAATTTCGCCTTTGACCCTAGTAGTGAAGGTTAATTTTTTGTCAGGATCTGAGAAGAGGTTTGGACAATTTTGTATGATGCTATTGAGTTTTTTATTTTGTTCTTCTGATAAATGAGAAACACGAAGATTGATTTTATTTACGCTTTCCGAAGTGTATTGCTTGAGTGAGATTTTAGTGTCTGGGTGGATAGTCATATAACTGTCCGTTGTATGGATAATTGCTTTCAGTTCTCTTAGCGTGTCGTTGCCTACAATGCCGTCAAAAGATATTAGACTTGGAAGAATGTAAAATGTAAGTTTTTTATTTTGTTTGAATAGGTCTATCAGGGCGTGATGGGTGATCCTGATATTTCCACCGACGGAATTAGCGGTGAATGGTTTTGTGTTGGGTATAGGGAATTTGATACGTCTTGGTTGAATATAGTTTTTATTAGACCCGGTGTCTATTAGAAATTTAAGTGTCTCTCCACTTCGTATCTTACATTCAAAGTAAGGAAGTGAAGAGCGACTCAGCCTAAAAAATAGATGTCGTCTAACTGTTCGGTTTGGTCAAACTCGGGATTCTCGACATCGTTTAGATATTCGTCTAGTGTTGGTATTCCTTCGTCATTGTTGCCATTTTGGGATTCTATTTCCTGTTCATATTGTTCGATTATAGGTTCAGTTTCATTGTTATCATTTTCGTTTGTGTAATGGACTCTCTGGAATTTATTTGGGGGATGCATTTGGTAAGATGGATTATTCTGATGGGGATTTGGTCGTTTACTTGGACCTGGCCGCATTTGCTGTCTATTTGCGTAATTTACTTGTCTTGAATGGATGCTTCTATCGACATTCATTGGTTCTGGTGGTTGGAAATGTCTAGGGAAAGACTGTTGAGGGTATTCAGGTGGTGGCAGTGGTCTATTTTGGTACCCGTATTGTGGACCACGATTCGGTTGGTTCGTGTAACCAATTGGTCTTGGGGAAAATTGTGGGTTGTGAACTAGTTCCGGGTAGAAATTTCTTCTAGGAGCCGGAATGGGTTGAGGTACATAATGAGGAATTGACCGTTTCGGCGGTAAAGGTGGTGGAATTTGTGATCTTCGTACGATGTTTTGGCTGTTGTTAGCGTATTGTGTTCTAAAATCGACGTTTTGTAATTTCAAACAGAGGTGTAGGGCCTGCGGAAGATCCGCTGGTTCTTTTATACTAAGGAGGCGTGGGAGGTCTCCCTTGAGTCCTCTTACGAACGTGTCTAAGGCCTTTCCGCGGTAGCATTGAATCATGTTAGTGAGTGATTCGTTGCTTATGTCCATACTGGAAAGCTTATTTAAAATAAGAGAAAGATGTTGATAGACCATTTGGTAAAATTCGGGGATTGAGTTGTTCCCTTGTACTAGTGTAGTCATCTGATATTCAAGAGTGCCGATATCTCTTTTATCAGCGTAATGTAAAGTTAAGCATTTGGATATTTTTTTCCAATTTAATGGAGTGTTGTAAGACTCCAACGCCATGTCGGCTAACCCTACTATTTTGTTTCTTATGACGCTAATGATACCATAATATTTAGGCGTGCCCTGCAGATGGTCGTACACGCTTAAGATTCGGTCGACGCTTTTACGCCAGGAGCTGAATTCTCCTGGTTGACCAGAAAATTCTCTCAGGCTTTTGACTACATCAGGTACTTTGTCTAACTCGGTAAGATTTCTATCTGCGTTGATGATGATCGGTTGATCAATGTCATTCGCAATGTCAGCATTGGGGTTTATTATGTTATTAATAATATTTTGTCCTTCTCTTGCTAAAACTTCTTGGACAATTCTGGTAATTTGTTCTGTGAGATTATTGAGGTTAAACGGGTCATTGGGGGCATTTGCAGGAGCAGCAGGACCTCCTGCGACTCCATCTCCGACTTGAAGTCGAGGTGGTCTAATCAGATTATTGTTATTAGCCATTGTTAAGTGGTCAGAATCGCAAAACGTGAATAGATAACTTGACAGTAATTGAGATTAAAAGAATGTTAAATATTCACTAATATTCACTCCCTGTTTTTAACTAAGTTTCTATGATTAGGTGTTTGCAATTTTTATAGTTAAAGGCAATTTGAAAGTTTATTTAATAAAGGTATGATAGTTATTTTCAAAGGTCTATACTTGTTTTTGTGTTAAATTCTTAAAAATATGTTCACAGAATAATAAATTGTTTGGTTTTACTTGTTCTTCGAAGTATTCAATTAATTTTTGTCTTCTTTTAATTTTCTTAGTATATTTTTGTTTCCAACTTATAGTTCTAAAATGTATCTTAACTTACATAAAAAGATGTAGGACAATCATCTCTTGTTGAGTCTTGTTGAGTCTTGCTGAGTTTGATATGATTCACACACTTCCCGGTGTTGTGTCCTTGTGTGTGGGGACCGAGGGTGGTCTTCTAGTTGCAACTGCGGGGGCGGCTACCTTCGTGTTTTAATCCTAACAGGAAGATTCCGTTTTGTCCGAATAATGTTCGGTGACTCCGGGGCCTTAAATTTCCTCCGTCTTTGATGAACTAGTTTCGTGGGTATTTATTCCACTATTTGCCACTTTTGTGATAGTCTTTGATACTTAAACTTGTCTCGTGAGTTTTAATTTCACTATTTGGCTCTTGGTGATCTTGGCACTTCCACTTTCACTTTATTGGCACTGGTTAAGTTTACACAATTACTACTTCACTCTCCAACGGTCCCTGCTCGGGCGCCAGTTATAATTATTCAAACGAAAAAAATATAAAAAAATATTTTTCCAGGCTGATTGCCTGTTCTTTATTTGACTTTCAAACTAAGACTAAAGTACATTGAATTTCTTACATCTACTTATTGGCTATCGGTTGCTGACTTTTGCCAGGTCAGCAATTTGTGTTATTGCATGCAATTCCCAGAATTGCATCGTTGCTGCTGTTGACTTCTCGGAACTTTGTCTGGACGGGAAATGCTGATTAATTAACTTTGTTCTTGTTAACTTATATATTGGCAGATTGTAAATAAAAATAAAGTGTAAGGCTGCAGATTGATTTTCGACATGGTCTTCCACTGTCAGTGGATTTCGGATAAGGTCGCATGAAGTTAAAAATCCATTTCTACCTCAAACCTCAATTTGATATTAATTGAAAGATACTGCGCGGAACAAGCATTTTTGAGAGAATTGAAAAAAAAAGTCGCTCGACCCTCGTTAGGCTGAGATTGTGCGATAGGAAACAATATATACATAGGTATTAGTATTATAGCTGCACGAATCCGAGCCCAAAGACTTTGATTTGAGAATCTTTTTTGCGGAGGACTCGTAGATACAAGAACATGCCCAGCGGAAGGTCAATTTTGACTTTTGCTAGGAGAATCCTATAGAGATTTGGTGAGCTTCGGTTCCGTACCTTGTGGTAACAAATCGCGAAGAGAAAATTTGATTAATCGGGGTGGTTTGATTTTGGTAATGAACTCTAAGTGTATATAGAAATTATGTCTGGGTGGAATATACTCCGGTTGGTTAACTGGTGGTTCAAAGAATTTATAATTGAATTACCTACTAAGAACAGTACATCTTTGGTGAAGTTAGAAACTTATCGGAACCAGACGTTGCTTTAACAGGGGAGCTTATAATAATTGCACATGCTGCTGGGTGTGCAGTTTCATGAACTGCTGGTGACTGAATAGCATTGACAAAGTTTATCTTTGAACTGAAAAAAAACGAGTGTGCTTTAGACCACACGACTGAAGTAAAACTTCTTTAAGTAGGGATGCCAGTCCCCCATTTTGATACAAAAATGCTGTTTGTCCCCCCCTAACACAAACTACTGTCCCCCTTAATAAGTCAAAATTCAATAAAAGAAAACATTCAGTTGAAAATGTCGTTGTTTTTTTTTTTTCATTAATTTTTTTTTAGTTGAATACTTATTTATTTTCTTTTGTTTCTATTAAATAAAGTGTGAATGTATGTTTTGTATATAACAATTTTGATGCTTTTTCCTAATATGTAGAAATAAAATAAAATATCTACCTACATACCTATATGTATCTAACAAAACTATTTTTATTTCATAATGACTCTGGTGTTCAATAATAAAAAAAATATTTGTCCCCCTTTTTGAACACTTGTCCCCCCTAGAAAACTCACGTTGTCACCCTTTTCGTATTTTTTAATCTGGCATCCCTATCTTTAGGTCCATCCATAATTCTATATGATTGTATGCAGTGTTGTTATATCGTGGGATTAATCCCTTTTTGTGGTAATTTCGATGTCCGAAAAGCCTTCCGTGGGATAAAGGGAAAAAGCACTAAAAAAAAACCGCTCTTGTAAATCGTCTTTTATTCAAATTTTCTAGTGCCAAAAAATAATCATAGCAGTGTTACAATCTGCGGTTGTCGGTGCCGCTAACGCCGCTGATTGTATGTACTCGCAAACGAAATACTGACTGAGATATTATATACACTGGCTATGAGAGGAAGAGAAAAAGAAAATGTGTGCGCGCACTGCTGTCTCTTGCTCCTACAGCGTGATACAGACAATAGGCCACAAAAAAGACTCAAATTATTTTTTTTAATTTTTAAAATAACTGCTTGCTTAAAAAATAAACTTTTATAAAACACAAGACTTTTCAATTCAATAAGGAACATAGTAAGAACTTTGTCAGTCTTTAAACAATTAAGCAACGTCAACAACGTTCTGCACAAAATTACCAGCTGCTAGAAGGCATGGGATCATCTACCATTTTCGATCCTATTTTCTTTTAACAAAACTTTAACAAATTAGAGTCTTATGTCTGTATATAAATAATATGATTAATTAACCTATCCATATCTCAAAGTAGTTATAAACAGAAACAGAAAATATTTCGAAGTTTACCATCTGTCAAAAGAAGAAAATGAGGGCATTCGGTAATTTTTTGAAAAATGAATAAAACAGGTTTATATGGATGGTGATGACGCATCTGCAAATAATGCAATGCGTTCACTCAGAAACAGTAAGGTAGCATTTAAATGAGTTGATATCGATATTCTTGGGACATCTGCTTAAAAAGTTACCATAACCAGATAAAAATTACCAAATAACCGAAACTAAAAAAAAAAAAAAAACATTACCAAATTTGAATGAAAAAAATGTGTGCGGTGCGCAGTGGCAGCTCCAGCCAAACTAGCGGCCTGTGCAAGATTTACAGAAAGCGCCCTTTTTTCATATTTGCACACATGAATAAGTCTTTTCCACATCACCCAGGAGGTACACTTACAATCAGGTTTTTTTTATTGAGGTATTTTTTATTTTGAGATTTTTGAACTAGATTCTTTTGTTAAATGTAAGTGGATGTGCAAGGAATATACCTACATGAAAAGGGTGGAATATTTTGAGATTATGTAGTTAAGACGTGAACTTGCATATGTCTAGTGGGATTTTTTATTTTGCGGTATTTTTAGTTAGATTCTCCTTGAAGTTGCAAGAAATAATTCAGCACAGGTGTGATGGATGTTGTTATTTTTGGCTTATTTGAACAAGCTTTTTGTTTAAAATGGAGGTGTCAGTCTCTTGTTCCTACAGTGTGATACAGACAATAGGCCTGCACTGCATTAGAGGCCTGATATCACTGCACGGCTATACCCAAAAAATCCCTTTTATCCCACACCAAAATTTAAAAAATCCCACGAAATATTAAATGAAAAAAAACATATATTTTATTAAATTCTGTCTTTTTTTATTAGTAACAAATACAAGTTACATTATACATTAACTATGCAAGCTAACAAAAATAAATACATATTAAGATACGTTTGTATATAATACGAAAATAGAAATGTAGGTACATCTTATACATTTTTAAGACGTTACAAAATTAAACATAAAATTGCATTCGGCATTAAAATGAAAATAATATTCAACATAAAATAAATATATTATGAATTATTTCAAAATGACTGTATGCAAGAAACTTTTTCTCGGTTTCAAGTTTCATTATTCTCGATTTTTCATAAAAAAATGACACAGACATTTGATTTGAGAATGAGGTAAGGCTTTTTTACATACATTCCAACGTATACAAAATAAATAAATTTAATATTTTTAGAAATACTCGAGAATTCATTCACAGATTATGTCATTTTATGGAACAGTTTAGGGAAATAAAAAAAAAAATGAAGGCATTCAGATATTTTGAATGACATTTTTCTAAACATGAAAATATTTAATTTGATCGTAGGTTGACTAATTTTTTTATTCTTAATGAAATGAGCAATTAGGAACAAAAATTGACCAAAACGTAAAATCCTTTTCTTTTTGTACTATGGGTCTGAAAAATACCTTCGTCCCTTTTAGCTTATTATAAGTGAGTAAATCCCGCAAAAAGGGATAAATCACCCGATCTGGTATCACTGCTGCACTGTGGGATGTGGTTTAGATATACGAAACGAAACGTAGCTCCATCTCTTTGTATCTTCACTAACTTATATCTGCCTCTCAACTCCCGTTCGCAATTTCCGTAACGTTTTCGTGACGCATTCACCAGCTACTCCCGAAGTCCTAAAGAAGTTATACTTCAATAAATATAAAAATCAATGGTATGTAGTACAAAACCGGTCAACCAATTTCAGTGAAATTTTGTGGATTTTGTGGGCGCAAATCGTAAGCATTTAAGAATATGTGATGTGGCATAGTGGGCGTAGGCCGCACAGTCAAGTAGTCCAGGATACTAACCACTGAAACACCGTGTTCACAAGTCGCAACTACTGATATTTATTGTTTTATAGCACCTATTATTATATATATATATGTTATATATTGAAAGTGAAGTGAAAAAAAAATTATCTGAACAGTGATACTTACTTCCCGGGCTTCTTCGAGCGACCAACATGACAAGGGAGTTTCAGTCGTTCAACAGAGAGGCTCAACTATCAAAAGGGATGTTAATAATTTAATCAATTTTAGGCGGTACGAAGTTCGCCGGGTCAGCTAGTATAATATAAAAAAAAAGCATACCTACACCCAAATTATTCAGAAATCTAGATTTATACCGGTATCGAAGTTATTTGTTTTCGTTAGAAATACCGAGTTACAATTTCCATAAAATCTGGTGGTTTGTGGTGGAATCAAACAATACCAGTGTTCGTTGAAAATCGGTAGCATTGTTCTTGTAACTGAACTTCAGCACGCACTCAATAGGTCTGTGGCGGTCGGGGTGGAGGGAGGTAAGCGTGAACAAATCCGAAGTAATGATTATCTCCGGGATGTACATTTAATGCAATAGATTCCCATTGGACCAAGTGAAGAAGTTCAAGTACCTAGTGGTATTATTCAAGGAGCAGAATAAAATGGTTAGGTCGAATCCGAAATGTGTGTATTGCTCTTTATGATTTATAGTCAGGGGCGGAAGATCAAGAGTTGCGAATTGCTTAGTGAACTGCTCTTTGTTTGCCTTTTAAGGAAAAGTGGGACAATGCAAATGAATGAATGAATTTATAAAAGTTCAGTGCTTTTCAATCTATGTATTTGGAAGTTTGGGAATAAGTATCTAATTCGAATGCCGAATTCTTCCTTGACAAAATTGTCTGTGATTGTTGACATAGGTTGTTTGCTTCATACCAAATGAATGCGGTCTCCTCTTTTATCTAAAAAAAAAATGGAAGCATTTATAATTCATTCCAAAGCTAAAGGCTGGTGAAAGTACCTACCTACTACATGTCAAAAAAAAAATGCTTTTTGGGCTACGATATAAAATTGGAAACTCCTCGTTGAACCGCTTCGAGATGTATTTTTGATATAGTTAAGGTCGCAATATTAGAATTTAGAAAGGTTACAATAATTGGAAAAATGAGCCGGGGAGGGTATATACAAAAAGCGTTACAGATCCGTCTTTGCCCAGATCTTCCAACACCATACAGGCGGAAACTTTATGTCTGATGTTATCATTATTTCAAAATGTCATTAAACATTTTTTATCCCAGTCCAAACTTCAAGTTGCATCCAATGGCACTGCAATATGTGCATGGACTGCGCAGATATGACCAAATATTTCACAAAAGCCAAAATGCTTATCGGATAGAATCCTTCAACATTATTATATTCTACTGACGACGAAAGGTTATTATTTTTACTGTTTCCACACACCGAACTCCGCACTTAATCACTCACTACATTTATTTGATTCTGTTAAGTATTTTTTATCGCCTTGTCGCGATTCTATTTTATATTTTATGCTGTGATAGAACTCTCTACCCATAAATATCATAATTGTCTCTAATTTCTAAAGTTCGACCTAAGTTCTCCCTTCTTCAGCTTGAACTGTAGATACCCTATTCTAAATTTGATGTGCTTTACACAACATTTTAACTAGTTTCGTACTCTCTTGTTTCTCTTCGTCCTATTATGAACTAAACATGAACGTAACCTTAAGAACTACGTATCTTTTTATTGAAATCAATTGCCGAAGTTTCTGCACTTTAAGAGATATTTTCTTATTGCATTAAAATAATTTTATTTTTGTTCGTAATATATTCTCTAAATCCGGTATATCGCTTTCTATGTTTTCGAAAAGTCAGCACAGCTGAATCAAAACGCGATAGATCATTAAAAAGCTCAACTCTATTTTCGATGCTGCAAACTAATCGGAACTACAAAAAAATTGCTAAGGCTAACTACATACTTATATTAGTCTAGAGCCCTTCGCTGGAATAGATCATGAATTTAGCAAAATGTGCTGCTATTGTGCATATCGGTTATACAGTAGACTGCATTATAGTTTAAAAATAAAGTGCACGACTGGGTCGAACGTAACTTTCTCGTTCATCAAAAGTATGGTTGGTTGTTTTCTTATTTTATTAAGTAGGTAGGTAAAGATCTGAGAACCGATGCTAGATAAAAGAAATGGGTGCAAATGAAGTGGGAGTTTCTAATTGTGAAAGGAAGTGGCTGCAATTATTTTAAGGTGCATATTCAACAAGGTTGAAAACAGGGTAATATTTGCTAAAATAAAGTCTTGCGTAGCTGTTATTGCATTTTTATCGGAAGTGGGGGAGATTATAACAAAAATTTAGCATAGTTATGTGAAAATAGATTGGGAAGTATAAGTAATTAAAAAAAAATATTTTTCCGAATTTTTTGAGAAAAACAAGTACGTATCTTATTTCGAATACTGATTTTATCTTCAATATCTATGTATTTGGATCAAAATCGTTAGATCGGTTTTTGTAAAATTTCGCAGACAAAATAGTACCAAATATTGCAATGTTTAATTTGAAACATACTATTGCTTAACTATTTAGCTGAAAACCGAGTACAAGTTATTGTTGGGGATGTAAGCATTACTTCGTTTTTAGGGTTTTATCGAAATCGAAAATGGGGTTTTCGAGATATGAACAGTTTTTAAAGTGAGCGTTTCCAGTGATTCGAATTGAAAATTAAGGATGCAATAATTTTGAAAACATTAATTTTACTCTAAGTTTGCATTTTGGTCAACATCATGCTGTTTTGAGGTACACTAGGGAAAACTATATTCTTCAAAAATTCCTTTTTTCAAAATTCCATTTTACGATAATACATTAAGTTAGAAATGACCATATTACCTTAGAAATGAAGGTTTGTTACAATCGTATGGACCGTTTTCGAGATGTCCAAATTTCAAAAGTACCGTTATTCGATTTTTTTTGCGGAAAACTGAGTATGCAGTTATATGTACCTCACCTACTTAAGCTTAAATATCAATTTTTGTTGAAATCGTTATAGCCGTTTTCGAACAAATCAAACTGGTATGAAAATGTTGTATGGGAAGTACCATTTATATTGAGGTTACCATGCAAAAAAAAAAAAACGGTCCCGAACTGTAAGCCCCCAAACTTTAAATCCGAAGTTTGAACGAAGTCCGTTCAGCCGCTCAGGCTGTAGGCCTCGGGACATACAGACAGACGGACAGAATTTTGCGACCCACTTTTTTGAGTTCGGCTATCATCGTAATGTCAGAACATCTCGACTCGAATAATAGTTTATGCAGAAAAGAAAAAAAAAATTTTTTTCGTTACCCATTAAATAAATTTGTTCCGCTTCTTTTCATGACGAATTCTTGCTCTATAATCTTAAAAGATTAACAGGAAAGACGTGACCCACTCATAATATGAATTGCGATATTATCGCAATTACGTTTCGCCCTTGATTTATAATTTTAGGGAATTCTTTGAATTGCCTCGGTGGAATGATCTATTTTCCTCCGCAAAGGATGCGTATGGAGTTTCCTTTCATTTAACATTAATGGTGGGTATTCTATCATGTTTTCTCAAATGGATTTCATCCCGCCTATGGATAATTAGGAAGTTATATGGGAACATAATTAAGTGTAAGCGATTGCCTTGTGCAGGTAATTGACTTAAGAGCGAAACCCACGGAAGCGCTAATCTAAGAATAATGGGTTTCTTATGAGCATGTTGGGATACAAGTTATATGAGATGATGCTCTTAATGAAGTGTTTTTTTTTTTTTACCCTAAGAAAAGGGTTCTCACAAATTTCATATTGCTGTTATCAGGAAAAAGGTCGTCATTTTATCTGCGTCGAGTTAACAGAGGACAGAGGAGAACATTTGTTATTCCCTGAGGAGTTTCGCAATAGAAAAAACCTTGAGATGTAACGTTCGCATTGAAGAACGCCTTATTAGTAGCATGTCTCTACACCTACGTCATTATGGGTACCAAACAGGTAAAAGAAAAGAAGTTGCTTGGTGAAAAATAACAACTCTGAGTAAAAGTGCACCATAGTACTGGGCGTCATTCTTGGGCGATAGGGTAGGTGGATATGGTTCCATATTACACTTACACCATATGCATCAAAGAAACATTGACAAATGCACAATTCAATGGTTAAAAGTCGAAAAATAACTGCTTCGTGAAGGCTTTTGGTATCAGCCATAAAGGGCTGCCGTCAATAAAGAGTTATCTCTTTAAGGTCTGGTGATGGGGAGCTTCACTTAAAACGGCTGGCAACACTGCTTCAACATGGTTTATTGCGCTCATCAATTGATAGATAGATATAAGGCCCCATATAGATAGCAAAATAATAAAATCAATTATAGCCCTGGCAAATATCGTAGATCGCTCTACAGATCTCACAATGCTGATTTGGCCCATCGTAAGATATGTTTCTTTCAACATGTCCCTATGAGGGAATGCCTTGACCGGGGAACCGTTGACGCCAATCTTTGGCTCTTAATAAATGAGCAAGAGACTTGGCTTTTAATCTTCAGAAAAATATAACACTGTTTTCCATCATATAAACATCCAAGAGAGCAACTGCTATGTACAGAGAAGGAATTCGATAACATGCTCACAAAAAATCACCTTAGAATGGTGAGTTTTCGAATTTGATTTGTTACGTCCGAATAGATAGATAAATATTTGTATTTAGCTTAAAAAAACTCATTTTTCATTTGTAAATAGCTTACACTGTTTGGTTGCTTCCCAACTAATATTACGTACATAATCGGGCGGCTATTTTTTTGGTGGGATTTCAAGTGGGGGCGGCTGTGTTCGGCATATTTTGTGCCCATTAGTTACAAGGCGTTCACATCACAGTTGAATTTAATATTTGACTTTAGTATATGACTTTTCAGATTTTGATCTGAGATTTCAGATTTTTGCAGACAAATCGAACATTAAATTCGAATTTTATTGGTTTTTGTGTGTATTGAGTTGGCCGCAAAAATATTTTTTTTTCACTTGCACTGTAAATCCATTCCAATTGGTTTTTACACATTTAAATTCGAAATAATTTAATATAAAAAATCGTTTCCATACTCGAAAAATGAATAATTCAGTTAAAAAAGCAAACCTTTCAACGATAAATAATTCGTAACCGACAGCTGTGTGTCATATACATTGGTATTAGTGAAAGTATGTGTGAAATCTGAGAAAAAATCGAGATTTCTCAGAGTGTCAGATTTTTGGCAAATCGAACATAAAAAGCAATCTCGATCAAAAAAAAATTGATCTTTTTGCCAAATCGAAAACGACATAAAAGTTTATAAAGTTTATGAACTTTATAAAATGAGCTACCACGGCTTTTTTTTACTTTTGTTAAAAGAGATTTTGTAACTTGAAGCTTTTTTTTTTTGTATATTTTAAAGAAAATACACTTTTTCTAGTTGCTTTAAGTTTCGAAATCATACTGAAACAGAATGTTTTAACGCCGTTTATAGAAAACATTTTTTTTTATGTCGTGGCGAAAAATATTTTTTTAATTTTACTAAAAATTATAATCTGTAACTAGTACGTAAAATGAACAATAACATATCAAGTATGCATTTGTTTAATTCTAAAAATGAATTCGATATTGCTTATAATATTGCTGTCAAATTTGTATGCATTTGGCTTTTTCTAGTATAGGCCATACTACAAAAATCCTCGTAGATCGCATTATATTTATGAGAAATACTCGGAGCAATAAAAAAATGTTTTGATCACTTTTTTTATTCCAAAAGCATAATGAGTGCACTTGTTTTTGTCAATTAATAATTTATATTGTCTTTTTGTTAGGAGTTTAATCACCTTTTTTTACTTTCCGATACTAATATTTTTTTTTTAAATATGAATAGCATTTGCATTTTTACTGTTCCTAAGTAACATTTTTCAATACTCAGTGTAATTAAACGACAGAATTTCCAATCATATTTTGATTTTGTACAAATATTGTGTTAAATAAACGAATTTGGGAACATTCACCAAGCCTAATAGAAATTTATCCAATGTTTATGATAATTATATAAAATTCACTTATGCCCTAGTGGAAGCTGGGTTTAACTTGTATGTTGCTAACTCATTTTTGGAACAACCCCCCACGGATTTCATTTATGCATCTGCATGAATTTTGCTGTCAAAAATAGAATTCATACAAATAAAACTAAAAAAACAACTGAAATGTGAATGGATGAATAGTTTTTGGTGCCGAATATGAATAGAGAACAAGTTATGTTATCTAAAAAACCATAATCAACATTTACTTTTTGTACATTTATTGTTATAAATCCATTTACAAATTGTTTGTAATTGAGAAATAGTGCCACTCGGCGACCAGGAAAAAAAGAGCGCGCGAGAGAGGGCTGTCATTCAAAATTTGCTGGGAAAATCGGGTAGGTGCACGGGAAGTTGGCTCTCTAGTTTGGTTACTCTATGATAAAAAGGCTTAAACATATCGATCATAATGGAAGGCAATGTATATTTTCAGCATAAAATGAATAAAAGCTAGAATTTTACTACGACTAGAATATTTAATTTCTTTTTTGTGTAACCACCCGGTGATACAGTCCAATAAGGCTGAAGATTCTGTGGGCACAATTGACAGATGCATTGAAATTGAATGCAATTTTAATGAAAGTCTCTTGATATATCCGCAACAGATGTCTGTGCTGCAATCTAATGGTATGGTTAGGTTGTTTTAATATCAGTACTGCTGTCAATCTAATGTACCTTTCATTATCAGATGAGAATTCTGCAAAAACATAAACTCGAAAATCGATCTATTTCCTCCGAAAAAATCATGACTTCTGAGTTGTGACATGCTCAAAAGGGGATCACAATTTCGATTGGTTTTTTAAGTTGTGAGTGTGCTGACAGAAACCTACGTGAAGTTGGCCCGCACTTTTTCTAGAATGAAAAACGTGAAATGCAGTTCGATAGACATTCGTTTGTAGTTGTTTGTAGTTTGTAGTTTTTTTTCGTTTGTAGTTTAACCGTTAGAAAGTTAGAACCATTTGAAAAAAATTTCTGAGCTTTTGAAATGAGAACTAGTCAGTTGCATTCAAAATCGTTTGTAGTTGTTTGTAGTGAAATTACTTTTTCTCAAAAATATCTTTTTGAAATCACTGATGCATAAAGCATATCCCAACTTAAATAACTGCATTTAAAATTCCTGAATGCACTCAAGCCTTACTTAATAAAATGCAATTAAAGTCAAAAAATGCATTCTTTTACGTTTGCATCCATTATATCGATTTCCCAACAACAATAAAACAACGGTAAACACATTTTCGCAAAGCATTAATCCTTGTCCATCGATACGAGTTACTATTTGCCGATTAGCAACAACAAATAATAAATAAAGCCCGATTTTGGCCAAGAAAATTTTCTATTCCTTTGAACAACATTAAAAAACGATCACTCACATAAACAATTTATAGCAACAAAAGCATCATTTTTACAAAGTCTGTACTCCTGGCTATCTAATCCAATTCCAATGATGTGATTTTATCACAAAGAAGACGATACGACAGTAGTTCGTCATATAAACTCATATCAATATTTCGGTTATTAAGCAACTCAAAATAGTGAAATCTAGTTTTTTGTAATGTTTTCTATTAAATGCTTCTAATGGAATAAAAAAAACTAATCTCTTGTTAGTAGATAACGATTTATATAAAATATAAGAAAATGGGTGAAATGTCCGCGCAACCCGATTTAAGGGGACGGATATTTCAATTGCTGGCCAAATACAAACGAGAAAAACTAGTTAGTTGTTAGAAAGAATGTTTGCTCTATCTATTAAAACCGAAAGTAGCAAAATTGTTCTAACCATCGAGAATTTATATACAATTTAAGCAGTCGACCTAAAACCCTCATTATCTCCGAAACGGTACAAAGCCAAGTGATGAAATTTTCTATTTTCAACAGTATTCCACCTAGCCAATCTAATAAAACCTAACGGTTTATGATTTATATGAAATTTAAGCGAAATTGCAACTTATTTTTTTTTTGTGAAGTTATGCCCGCACTTTTTCTAGAATGAAAATCTGGGCTTGCATTCGATAGGCATTCGTTTGTAGTTGTTTGTAGTGAATCAGGCAGCTTGAAGGGCGTTATCTTGTATTTTGTACTAAATAGTACGAGTTCGGTTCTCTCCGGGTTGGTTTACCCGCTTTAGGTATAAAAACCACTCGTACTTCTCTCCACGCCCTAGGTATATAGTCTAATCGCAGGCAGTGTATACAAATATTTCCGATGATATCTGTGACTGTACCTGGCGCCCTTTGAACCATAACGGGCGGAATACCATCAGGGCCAGGTGCTTTGAACGGAGCGAAGGACTTAATGGCCCAACGCAGTTTCTTTCCGGTAATGATGTTGTTATCAACCCTTACGTCTATCCCTGCGCTAATGCTATGTTCGTTAGGTAACGGAGACATTGGCGCGCTATTTCCTGGAAAATGGGCTTCCACTAGTGATTCCAGAACCACCTCGCTGCTTTCGGCCCACGAACCATCTGATTTCTTGATAAAGCTAGGGACTGGCCGCTTGGCCAGCATTTTGCGGAGTCTCGCCTCGCAGAAAAGCCTTCAAGATTTTCTCTTAGATTGCCTGCTCAAGTATTTAAACTGTTTCTTGCTTTCTATGTACAGATCCCATGTAATGTCGGAATAGTTGTAATAAAATCGCAATTTAGTTGTTTAGAAATGTTGTTTATTTTGTTTTTCATTGTGATATCGCAAGTTTAAATAAAGTCAGAAGTTTAAGGTTGAACACAAGCAACAACAAGAGACCAATTATTATACCCGCCATAGCATAGGTGGATTGACCACGTTCCAGTTAATATTCCATAGCTCTTCAATATCCACGGCAAGATTTAGAAAAAAAATTGAAACCAAAACTCTGAAGTTTCGGAATGGCAATCAATTATTTGTCTGTGGTGACAAACTGCAGAAGAGTAATAAATGAAAAGGGTCGGCAGATGTTGAAATTAAAACGTGGCATTGATAAATTATAACACTAGAGTTCGCCCAGCGGTAGAAATTCTACCCCTAAGCTGACACAACATATTGGAAAACTAATTACACACGACATTGCACTCGGCAGAATCTTCCCAGCAAAAAAAATATATAATATAAAAGCGAATATAAAATAAGAAATATAGATCCGACTGGTTCGGCAAGAAATTTTATTCACTTTCTTGATCTGAATTCTTAAGTCTATTTTTTAACCAAGCGTGCATGTGCTGCCGAAGGTGCAGCGTAGTTAAAAGCAGGTATGTTGCGGATATTCGCATCCGCAATCGCGGAACATTCGCATTAATTTTAGCATCCGCATTGCACCGCATCTGCAATAATCAATGAAGTGAATGAAACCCGCTGCGCTCGCTTCTGGTGTGACGAGGAGGCAAAATAATACAAATTTGTTTTTTACACATACTTTTGCAATCTCATCATTCGCTCACACAGACTTTTGTAATTTTTTGAGTGGACTTCTTTTTCTGTTTGTATTAATAATTATTAAAAACTACCGTATTTATGTATACCTAATTATGCATCTCGTTAAAAAAAATCTTTAATTTTAATCCGCATCTGCTTCCGCGGATGTGAGCTTTAAAAAATATTCGCATCCGCGGATGTCAAAAATTCTGCATCCGCAACATCCCTGGTTAAAAGATAGAGTGCAAGGGAAATGAAATGAAGGTCGATGGGTGAATGTGCTCGGGGTAAATTATCTTAGAGTGAGTAGTGAATGAATGATAGTGTAAGTATCGCTATATATATTGTGTTTAAGGTACTGAAAGTTGTCTCCACTATTTGCCTTCGCCTATTTACAATTTTACATGGAAGATATATTTTTTTTTGCATGAATGCCCGATGCACTTTCAATTCCAATTTCTCTCGGATTTAAACGTTCCGTGTCTAAAAGTGGTCACCCTCGCACGAACAAAAAGTACAAAACAGCAAAAGTGTTTTTTTTTGTTTTTGGCTTATACAAATTAAACTAATTTAAATTAGATCATCTAAAAAAAACTTTATTTTTCTAAGCGCGAACTGGCAGCGATTCTGCCTTCTTAAGAACTGAACAATTTTGCCTTACAAACTAAAGCCTAAATACTAACTTAATGCTACGTCGGCAACAAATGTTCCCACAGGTTCTCGTGCTGGAATGCGGGGCATGTTTCCGGTGTCGCTCTGTATTGGATGTTGGGTACTGCGCGTGCAGGTTTCGGATGTCGATACCTGGTCTGCGCCGGATGTTGAATGTGGGAAATAATGTTACTTGTCTTAACTTACACAACATATTGAAAAACAAATTATATACAGCACCTCTTCACAATCTTTCCACCAAAAACAAAAATCAAGCGAATATGTTGTGTTTAAGACAGTAAAAGTGATTCTTAACTGTTTCTCTTCGCCTATTTATGTAAATATAAGATTAATAGCTTTACACCTATTCCCAATATTCTATGGACATTGAAAGGGCATTAAGTATACTCGTGTAGATATAACTAATTTGAGATTAATATGATATATCCGGATAAGAAATACTCATTATTTTGCTATGGATATATATGTACGCCATCTCATCTCACATATTCAATCAAAAAAAAAGTGTCCACATTCCAAATTAATCTCAAAGTGAATTTCACTATTGTCTACTTTTCAGCAATATAATTTCTTTCCCGTAATCAGAATGGGAGCGATCGGGGTGTATGTGCTTTCTTTGCAAAAAGGACTATACAAATTTCGAATCCTGCTCAAAGCAAATCTCACTTTAATGGAGAACAACCTCTATAACTAAAATATTTTCACGAAATCTCTTATTCTCGTCTTAATGACGACTTATCCTATCTCCTTATAGATAAAGGTATCAAAGAGAATCATTAAATTAGCTGAATCAAACACCCTTTATGTAAGTTTGGCTCAAGTTTCTAAATTTTAGTTAAGTGAAACATTTACGAGAATGGGGCTCCTACAGTACAAAATGCGAAATGTTTTTTGAAATGGCAGAATGTAAATATGTTTGCAGAAGCTCCACTTTTGCGGCCCCCGAGTATATTCGTTGGTAACTATGCCTGTATTGCTCATTTCTTTGAATCTGTAGGATGAAATAAATTGCTTAGAATAAAACCATTGTACACACAAATTTTTTTAGGTAGCCCCATTCAGAAAGGGTTGAAGGCGATATACATTAAATATATATTGAACATAGGAATTGGAATTGGGAGTAAGGAATAAAATTACGGTATCGAATATTTATGTAAAGGCAGAACATATAATGGTTCTGCTATGTCATTCATCTTTGTACTCTCTTGTGTAAATTGGATATGGTTGACATAGAGAGAAAGCGACGCAGCAGTTTGTATTCATTTGATTTGAACATTCTCTGCCATTTGCAAAGAAATGATGAATGGCTAGAGACATTTGTGATATTGGTACACCTAACATTTTTTGATGCTAAGTGTGTTAGTGGTAAATAACATCAATTTACTCCTCGGCAGCTGATATCGACATAGGTTGTGTTGTACTTTCTGCAGGTATCACAACTTGTGAAACACAAACAATTAAAAGTGTTATCATCGGCCTGGCCGATGCTTTGATACCCTCCACTGCATACAAGTCATGCAAAATTATAGGCGTGTGAGGTAGTACGTAATTACATTGAACAACAGACAGAGAGACACATGGGCCTAATATTGATTTTGTATGAGAGGTACCAGAACTACTTGACCGACATAGCCCATTTTTAATACCAACTTGACGACAACAAAAATAGGTCCTCTTACAAAATTTCACTTGCATAGGTAGATTCTTTTCGACGCTATAGTGCTTTCAACATGTGCTTTCTAATATTGGTTTTGTATGGGAAATACCAGAACTACTTGACCGACATAGCCCATTTTGAATACCAACCTAACGACAATGAAAATAAGTCATTTCACCAAACTTCATTCACCTAAATTGATTCCTTTGGACGCTATCGTATTTTTAACAGACATACAGACGGACGGACATTGCTAAATCGGTTCAGAATATGATCCTGATTCAGAATATATATACTTTACGAGGTCTCCTGTGACTCCTTCTTGGCGTTACAAAAGTAATGACAAAGTGAATATACCTTCCTCTGGAGGGTATAAAAAGGGGTCTTAACTTTACTGACATCTTATGGAAATAAACGGATATAATGATCAAGAGCAGACATACACTATTGGTCAACACGGTGTATCTGTTTGGAAATACTTTCTGTTAAGATATCAGCAGACTCGAGCTCCTCCGCTTCTTGGGCAGCAAGAAAATCATTCCCTATATTAGATAGCCGCGGCGTTTTGCAATGCGACTGTCAGAGTCAGAACCAATTCCCTCCAGTCAATTTCAAATCTCTTCCTGTCAAACACAATGCAGTTGGAGAAATCAACAGTTATAGTAATGATTATTCGGCAAATCCCGACATGCAAGGACTTACGCCCGCCCGAAGCTTACAAATTGTTAAAAAATGCTTGTAGAGCACAACGCCACGTTTACGGTAAGCAACTCTTTTGCAAAGCATTCACTCATTTTTACTAAAAGCTATGGCAAAATTGGTCGGAATGGGCACAATTTTAAATATCGGTACTGGTCAAGATTCCACTGCTACAAGAGTTAACGTCAGACGATCGTCGTTTACGCCGTGAGTTCAGTGATCAGTTGGAACAAGTCGATCCATTTTTTAGTGTACAATTTTGTTTACTGATACGCGGTGGCACTTCTCGTTGGCTTTTTTAATAAGTCAAAATGTTCGCATTTTGAGTAATGAATATCGAATGATGGTTTAAGGATTGGTCTGGCGGCATCATCGGATATTACTTTTCAAAAATAAAGAAAAAAACAAATCAAATCAAAAAGAAGAAGTACGAGTCCATTGAAATTTAGTGTTTTCCGTAAGTGTGTGCATTTTGTCTGGAACTTGAAGTTTGCTGTTTGTCCCCCCTAATACAAACCACTGTCCCCCTTATTAAGTCAAAATTCAATAAAAGAAATTATTCAATTGAAAATTTTGAAAATACTTTATTTTTATTTTATTTATTTTTTTATACTTCATTTTTTTTAGTTGAATACTTATTTATTTATTTTTTATTTTCTTTTGTTTCTCTTAAATAAAGTATGTAGATAAATAATTTTGATGCTTTTTCCTAATATTTAGAAATGAAATAAAATATGTACCTACATATGTGTATCTAATGAAACTTATTTTTATTTCAAATTTTTTGACTCTGGTGCTCAAAAAAAAATTGTTGTCCCCCTTTTTGAACACTTGCCCCCCCTAGAAAACTCACGATGTGGGATACACGTATTTTCGTATTTTTTAATCTGGCAACCCTATGATGGACGCGACAAGTCATTAACAATTTTATAATTTAAAGCGAAATACGGTATCAAATAATGTGAGACACATTCTAGCAGTTCCTAAATCAGTCCTCATTGAAAGGCTTGCCTCAATGCACAATTTTCTCCGTAGAGCAATGTGGAGTAGACTTCAGCATGTGACTGAAACAAACAATAACACCAACTGCATAATATATATTCTAGTTCACCCTTCTGAGTTTCTCATAAGACATAGGTATATATTTTAACACCCAGTAGAAGAGACTTAAACAAAAGTAGACCCACATCGGAGCATAGTTTATTATTATTTGAGATGAGTGAAAAAGTCCTTAATATCTGCAAATTTTTAATCTTCTGTGCTATGCGTGCGTACTTGGTTTTTCTCTTAACTTACATTCGCAACTTTTTTTATGCTCCGCAAGCTACTTTGACCTATTATTAATTTTTCTATTCCGAAAATTTTAGAAAGCAAAAAACCTAGAAATGCAACTACTCCCCACCAACGGGTACCTTTGAGGGGGCAAATGTCCCCTTTTTGAGTCTCAAGACCCCTTTTTCAACAAGATTTTATCCTTTTTTGAGCGAAAACGAAAGAAAGAAAAAAATAAAAAAAAGTGATTCGTAATGAATAAATTTTTATTTATTTCCGGTCCGTTTTTTGGCGCGGCCCCCTTTTTATTTCCCTTCTTGAAATTTTCCAGCAACGACGCTGACTATACCTACCCCGTTCTTAATAATTATTTCACATAAATATTAAAAGCCCACAGCTACAATAAATTTAAGGAACAAACACTATCACAGTTCGTTTAGTTAAATAGCTCAAATTGATATTAATCTTGCTCAGGAATATTCTAAGCAAAAATTATCTTAACTAACAACTAACTTTTACATATTATTTAATAGTATTTCGAAATCGAAGATTGCATAAATAAATAGTTAAATGTCAAAATGTAAATGCTCGGTTAAGGTCACTGGACCTTACTAATAACCATTTTTAACCTTTACACTAAATATTATATCAGTATATTATATTATATCAATAAGTATCGCGCACTCTGCTATCCGTCAAATAATAATACATTTAGTCGCACCAAATTTGTACACCATGTTATCGGGAAGCCCAAACAAACAAGTAGTGGAAGGCATAAGCTTGATTTATTTTTCCATGTTCCATGACATGAAGTTCATGACTTCCTATATAATGAGTCTCAGCATAAAAAAGGTAGTTCAACCTTCTTATCTCACTTGGCATGGCTCATGTGTCTTGTGTAGCATTAAATGAAAGAATATGTCATCAACAAATCTAATTGTCACTTTCCCCATTTAATCTTTCAATCTACCGCCCCTCAAAATTTGCGTGGACTCGTATTTCTTATGTAAAAAGGAAACATCGGATCAAATGGATGTCCCATGCTAAGGACCTTACCTTAATTATGATTGCTAACTATCTACTCGTACTAAAGGTAATGCCATTAACATGATATTATGGAAACGAAATGTTTACCCAAGAAAGTATTAACATACCTTTTGCTTGTGTTACAAAAGCACTTGGAATATCCGTAACGGTGGGATCTAGCAAAAGGAATTACACGTAATGTAAAAATCGCTGATGTACAAGAATTGTATTTGCATTATATGGATAACGTCACAGAAGAAGGGAAAAACCTATCAAATATTTATATGATTCCGGTTTCTATTATACATACGCACAAAATAGGTTATTGTTCGAAATACAAAATACCATAAATTTAATGGATTTAAAGAAGGTAGTATATCAGCTACGCCTGAGAATCTGTGATTTCTCATGTACGAGAGGAAATATTTTGTTCACGAGGCAAATTTATTTACCGTCATCTTGTTGAAAGCCCATAGTACATAGTAAAATATTTTAACCAATAAATATTTCTACCTTTAACTGAAGTGCCTTCCGCAATGTCAATGAGGAAATTAAAAAATGATGAAGATGATGGTATTCGTCTTGCGGTGTTGAAATTCATGTATTTATAAGTAGGTAGCAGCCACCAAAAGTAATTAAATAATTCCACAAAAATTATAAAGAACGCCTTAGAATGTGTTTTTCATTATCCTGACATTATAAATAGTATCAAGTCTAATATTAAGTTATTGCGCACGAACTAAGCGATTAGGAGGGTTTTTTTGTTTACATTTTTACAAGCATTGATATCAAAATTGTAAAATTTGCCAGACAAAACAGTACCAAACATTGCAATGTTTAGTTTGAAAAATACTATTGCTTAACCATTTAGATGAAAATCGAGTATAAGTTATGTAAGATGTAAGCATTAATTAGTTTTAAAAATTTTATCGAAATCGAAAATGTGAATTTCGAGATATGAGCAGTTTTTTTAAAATTTACATTTTCGGTGATTCCAATTGAAAATTAAGGACGCAATAATTTTTGAAATATCAATTTCACTGTAAGTTTGCATTTTGGTCAAAATCGTAATTGCCCTTTTCAGGTAAACTAAAGAAACTCCGCCTTGTTACGAAAGTAGCATGCCGGTCCCAAGCCCGGGCAAAGGAGGAGGGTTTGAGGTAACGGTTAGCCTATCCTCAGTAGAATCAAACTGTTAGTGTATTATAACCCACAGGAGCCAGTGGTTAACACTCAACACTTATGAATGGAGAAACAAAAGGAATTGTCTACTCCAGGTGGTAATGGCAATAGCCAAAATCCATCCGTAGTTTTCTCGACTACGGCCGGGGCACGGATTCTGGAGGCCCCAACATTCATACTTGAACCCACAAGCGACTCTTGCGGCTCTATGTCCGATTCACTCGGCAAACTGAGCATGGGACAAGCTGCTGCCCTTTGCACTGCCACTGACGGCCAGACTCGGGATACCACTTTGGTTGAACGGGCTCCTGAAGAGGCGGGCCTTGAGCTGCGCCTGTCCAAGGGACAGCGGAAAAGGAGAAGGAGGAAGCTGTTAGATCTGCGGCGCAAAGATGCTTCATCTGCTGAAGGTGCAAGCACGTCTCTCAGCTCTTAGGTGGTGCCTTTGAAAAGGAACAGGTCGGCGGAGGTCTCACCAACTGAAGCTAACCAGCCCCTTGGATCGGGCGCTGCCTCCTCTTCTGCCGAACCGAAAAGCAAGAAGAAGCGACCCAAGCTCGTTAAGAGAACAAACCCCCCTCAAGTCTGTGAGTCTGTCCATGCGCGGTCTCCAAATGAAGCTGGCGCTGCTACCAGCAATGGAAGCAGTACCGGTGGACGGAAACCGGATGCTGCGACAGTTGGGAGCGTTGGAGCTGCCCGTGCACTTGTAATGAATGAAGCAGCTGCTGAAACCAACTCAGGTTGCAGTACCAGCGGACAGAACATTGCTGTCGCGGATGGCTCTCAGAGGGCTCCTTTTGAACGCAGAACAGCTAAGGTGCGTGATAGTAGGCTGTCCTATAAGGATGCTGCTATCTCCTCTCTAGTAGTTCCTATAGGGAAAGCAGGCAATGATAATAGCATGAGCGATGCAGAGTGCAAACACTGCAAAGCCCATCTTTTGAAGCTTGTCGCGGCAACTAATGCTTGTATCCAGGTTGAGGTCTGTGATTTCAAGGACGGAACCTTCATGGTGAAGACCTCTTCGCAGCAAACCTCTGAATGGGTCAGCAGTATGGTGCCGAAGATCCCTCCCCTTGGGACCACAATTTTTGAGGTCTACAAGCCACCCAAGCTTACGCGTGCTGTCTGCTGGATCCCTGTGAAACTAGGGAAATCGGCGGATGTGCTCAAGCGTCTGCATACCCAGAATCCTGGTCTCGACACAAAAGCCTGGATTGTCCGTTCTCACAGGCAGAGCAAAAACCTCTGGTTGTGAGCATAGACAGGGCTTCTGCCGAGATCATTAAGTCTAGGTACAACATGCGTCCCTATCTGCATCTTGGTAGGATTAATTTAAATTTCAATGCCAAGTAGTGCTAATTGTGGTCGTAACTCAGAGTCTACATCCAGTTTGTTTACTCAGATAAACCTACAACACTGTAAGGCTGCTACTGCTCTTTTAAGTAGTAGGCTTGCAGTTCGTAGAACAAAAAACTGCATAACATCCATCCAGGAACCATGGGTGTGGAAAAATCGCATCTGTGACCTTGGTGAGGTGAGCGGTTCGCACAACGTTCTTTACGATAAGCAGTCCGAGAGACCTAGGACATGTCTTGTTGTATCGAAATCCCTTACGGCAGTTACAATCAAACGGTTCTGTTGCCAAGATTTGGTTGCTGCAACTATTACTTACCATGCAAACGGCAATTGGGAAACCTTTGTCGTTGCATCGGCTTACTTTCCCTATGACTCTTTAACTCCTCCACCACCAAAGGCTGTTGTTGAGCTCATAGAGTACTGCGAGTCCAAAAAGATATGTCTTGTTTTATGTTGCGATGCTAATGCTCAAAACACAGTTTGGGGCAGCAGCAAATGTAATCGTCTTCTGGACTTAATCTTATCGTCTGACATCACCATCAACAATGTGGGTTGTCGACCCACATTCGTTACAGCCAGGAGACAGCAACTAATCGATGTTACCCTGTCCAATAGGCATTGCAAAACTATCGTAAATTGGAGGGTATCGCCAGATAGCACTCTGTCAGACCACAGATACATCGAATTTCAAATCTAATGTGAAGTTTCACCTTCGCTGGAGAGGAGAAATCCGAGAAAAACAAATTGGGCTCGGTTTGAGAAGGAGCTTGGCAATTCTGTTAAAGCTCCACTCAAACTAAGATCAATACAAGGGGTGGAGAGGTCTGCTCAAGATCTGAGCAGCGTCATAATCCGTTGCTTTGAACTAGCGTGTCCAGTTTCAAAAAACTCCTGTAGAAAACCGGTACCTTGGTGGAATACCGAACTGCAGTGTATTCGCAGAGAAACCAGGAAGCTCCTGAATCGGTCTTTAAAAACCAACTCAGAAGAAGGTCGCATCACTAAGTGCAACCAGCAGGCTTGTTAAAGTCCTCAAAAGGGACAGACCAAGTAAACTGGAATCGCTTCAAAAATCTGATGGTACATACACTGAGACAAAGGCGGAGACTTTTAGTCTGCTGCTGGAGACTCACTTCCCGGGAAATCAGGTCACTACGTGCTCTTCAGTGGTATCGCCAACGGTGGCCACTTCTGAACGGACAAATACCACGCGGCGTAGCGTGGTCCACGTCCTCTATCATCGTAAAGTCAGAATTGATTAACGTCTCGAGTTCGAAATTTTGTACAGATACTACGTAATGGAGAAAGTTAAAAAAGCCCACTTTTGAAGCCATCTTAGGTTTAAAGCTAAGCTGAATTAAATAAACGAGGCGTGGTGAATTTTTACAAAAGCGAAAAATATGATGTCCTTATGACGGGTACATTATTTATTAAATTCAGATAACTAACACACAAATTATGGGAATTACACAATCGAGAAACGGAATATCCAGAATATTAAAAAAATGTTTCAGGAACATAATAAATGCTTGAGTGAAAATTCTTCTGTTCAATAGAAATTTTGAAATCGATTTTAATCTAACTTCCCGATGAGCTAGAGTATGGGAATTTTAAACATATTAAAATAAATGTTTCCTCGTTTTACATATTATGGATAAATTTTCTATTTTAGATAATGATGAGGTGGAAGAAAAAATGTCGGTTGTGACTGGCTAAAAGCAAAGTTCTGACGTGGAACTTTTGATATCATGGATCTCAATAATTTCACCTACGCCTACCTTACAAAAAAATTATTTCATTGTAAATATTGATTGAAAAAAATTTCAGAAGCCAGACACAAATGCACCCTTACGCACATTTTTAACTTTCTCTATTACGTAGTAAGAGAAAGATATTGTATTTGTACAAAATTTCGAACTCGAGATGTTAATCAATTCTGACATTACGATGATAGGCGAACACAAAATTCATCGCAAAATTCTGTCCGTCCGTCTGTCTGTCTGTCTGTCTGTCTGTGTGTCTGTCTGTATGTCCCGAGGCCTACAGCCTGAGCGGCTGAACGGACTTCGTTCAAACTTCGGATTTAAAGTTGGGGGCTTACAGTTCGGGAACGTTTTTTTTTTGCATGGTAACCTCAATATTAATGGTACTTCCCATACAAAATTGTCATACCAGTTTGATTTGTTCGAAAACTGCTCTAACTATTTCAACAAAAATTGATATTTAAGCTTATGTAGGTACTTTTGAAATTTGGACATCTCGAAAACGGTCCATACGATTGTAACAAAAATTCATTTCTAAGGTAATATGGTCATTTCTAACTCAATGGAAAACTCAGGGCTCTCATCGCGTAACTTTTAAGACGATCATCGTCCAAACGATTGTATTAAACGACGTCGTCAAAAGTTTGCTTCGTGTATCATCACAATCGCATCGTTCGGTCGTGTCGTTCATCGTTTTTATTTAAAACAGTTTGAACATGACTGTAAACAAACTGTGACACCTAAAAAAATTAAAAATGTATGGAAATTGTTTTATTTTTTTTTTTTTTAATCTGTTTATTTTTCTTCGTTGCCATTGATTGACATGGAATTGGGCATTTAATGCAAAAATAGAAACGAAATGCTAGGTAGTAGAATCTTTATTGCTAAGGGGTGAATTCTAAAAAAAATCAATGATTTACCATTTTTTTTTTTTTGCAACGGGTGCATTCTTTTACAATTTGGATGAGAGTGAATCGCCTCCAAAGAGAGCATACTCATGTGTCTTCCTTTAATTATTTTTTTTATACTTCTCTCAGACCTAATTAAACTTAAAAATGCACCAAAAACGATGAAACGATTGTAAAATAGCAATCGTTCAATCGCTATCGTTCAATCGTCTGTATTTGACAGTTCAATGAGTTATACGAAGAATTAGTGAATCGTCCAAAACGACGTCGTCCATACGATTCAACCATTTTAGTGATACACGAAGCAACACAATCGTCGAAACGACGTCGTTAGACGATCGTCGTCTTACGCGATGAGAGCTCAGTTTTTCTCTGTATTATCGTAAAATGAAATTTTGAAAAAAGTAATTTTTGAAGAATATAGTTTTCCCTAGTGTACCTCAAAACAGCATGATGTTGACCAAAATGCAAACTTAGAGTAAAATTAATGTTTTCAAAATTATTGCATCCTTAATTTTCAATTCGAATCACTGGAAACGCTCACTTTAAAAACTGTTCATATCTCGAAAGCCCCATTTTCGATTTCGATAAAACCCTAAAAACGAAGTAATGCTTACATCCCCAACAATAACTTGTACTCGGTTTTCAGCTAAATATTTAAGCAATAGTATGTTTCAAATTAAACATTGCAATATTTGGTACTATTTTGTCTGCGAAATTTTACAAAAACCGATCTAACGCTTTTGATCCAAATACATAGATATTAAAGATAAAATCAGTATTCGAAATAAGATACGTACTTGTTGTTCTCAAAAAATTCGAAAAAATAATTTTTTTTTTTCATTACTTATACTTCCCAATCTATTTTCACATAACTATGCTAAATTTTTGTTATAATCTCCCCCACTTCCGATAAAAATGCAATAACAGCCACGCAAGACTTTATTTTAGCAAATATTACCCTGTTTTCAACCTTGTTGAATATGCACCTTAAAATAATTGCAGCCACTTCCTTTCACAATTAGAAACTCCCACATCTTTTATCTAGCATCGGTTCTCAGATCTTTACCTACCTACTTAATAAAATAAGAAAACAACCAACCATACTTTTGATGAACGAGAAAGTTACGTTCGACCCAGTCGTGCACTTTATTTCGGTTGATTTTCTTTTCAACTTTTTTTTTCAGCATCAGTATTAGTGTTAAAATTATTTTTATTGCCAAATAGCATCATCCTACATAAACCTCAAACTGCAGATTGGATGTTCTTATGCTAAAGACTGAGGATAGTCGTCGAATCGAAATGGGCTTTTCTATTATTATTTTTAACAAATTAACTAACGACAAAATAATCGTTCTAATTTCAGATTTCTAGAATAGGTACCTATTGTGAATTATTGAAATTATCTATATATATTCACAAGGCAGAATATTAAATGAATATTTTATAGCTTATAAAAAAAATAATTCCTATAAGTAGATAATATTTCATTGAATTGTTGATATCATTACGCATTGACTAAGAATTGGTTTACAGCTCATTATACCAACATAAGTCAGAGCATATTTGGCTAAAATATACATATATATATAGGAGGAAGAACGGGATCAAATTAAACCAGTTTTCATTTTCTTCCTCCATATTTTCATCCAATAATATACTCTCTACATTACAATTTTTCTTCTCCCTCGTAAGAACGAAATTCTTCAAAACGTTCCATGTCCTTGAAATTTCACAGAGCGCCGCCTAAGAAGTTTTACTTCAAAAGAAAACAAAAAATAAATGTCAGAAGAAATAAAACAGATCACACAAGTAACTACCCCATAGATTTGGTATTTACTGAACCTTTGACTTATCCAAAAGATATCCTTGATTTCCGGAAACATTAACCCATTTTCTTCTCTGCCGTATACCGAGTATCTGCTCTAAACCTCCGCAAAGAATCGCTAGGAAACTTTTCTATTATCCCGTTCCAAGGCAATCAAAATGAATCAGTAGCTATTTACCAGTTACATTACAACCCTTCCAAAATATATTACTATAGGATTATAAATACTTATAACCTTCCGAAGTTATGAAGGCGATTCAACATCAATTTCTATAAGAGCGGTATTTCTATTACCTTAGGTCACCTTCGACTGAACATTATTTATTTTATCAAAATAGGAAAGAAAAAAAACAGCCTCTCTGTTTATCAATATTGGTATTTGCCTAAAGTATATTAAGTGAACAGTCGAAGACATGCCGTTGTGTTTTTATTTTTGTTCGTTGTTTATATTTACCGACTACAGTAAGAAAACATTAAGGAAGACTGAATCGAAAAACCTTTTTACCTGCGTGGACCCAGGCGAGCAGAGAATCCTTATACTTATGAGAAAAGTATAGTTGAAAATGGAAAGTAAACACGTGCACAATTTGCTTTCACTTCAAGCGGATTTGCCAAGCTGGCGCTTTTCAATTAGGTGTGCATTAATAAGCTATAAAAAAAGTGAGTACTTACCTTCAAAACAGAAGGTTGAAATGAACTGAAAATTTGCCATGTGGCTTATAAGTTATTAAGATTAGGATACAGAGATCCACAGAGATTTACTTACTTTCAGGATTGTAAATGATAAAGCGAGGGGTTCGTTTCCGACATCGCAAATACAACAATACAAGGGTTGTACACGAAATGAGCGACTTGCCATATTTCCATTTGGGACACAGAAGAATTTAAGATTTAATTTAAAGGGATCGTTGTAAGTGTATCATAACTAGTATTGCTTTTCAAATAATCGACAAAATAAATATGTCACACTTTCGTCAAAGAAGATTAATTATAGCTGTAAGTTATAATAGATGCGGCAATAATGAATGTGATTATGTCGCGTTCCACTAAACGCCAACACGAGAATCACATTTGCTCATGTACACTGATAGTTTATGTGCATATTAAGATGAACTTACTTGTGTTATTCAGCAACTCAACACATTACGGGCTGCAAGCGAAATGATTTCTAAAAATATACTTCAGTCACAATTAAGCTTTTAGGTTGCTTGGGTGTTCCTCCTCTTAATTGACTGAGGCAGGATGCAGAAGCTCAGAGATTAGTGTACCAAAACCAATATGCACAACACATACTATGTTGCGTACATGGAGAGCCAGGGCCCATCCCCAATTACAATTACAAAGCTCATGAACATTCACGCAGTCTGGCCATCAAAATACCAAACTGAATTCAACGCTGCTCATTGTGAGAGAATATCTTGTCTTGCATGGTACGCATACGTGCTGAAATTATTCCGCCTTTATTGAAGGATTTAACACGTACACCAACTTGACTAGTCCTATATATTACCCTGAATTTTGTCATTAAGGACAGCAAGACGAGTATTCTCTTAAGTGTACATATCAAGCAGTTTGATTAAGTAATTTGCTAAAGTCTGTGAAATTCATTGATCTCAAGGGGATAATTCTGCATGTAAATAAAAAAAAAGAAGAATATTAGCATGTAAACATTAAACAGATAGATTATTAGGAGCACTTTTTTCTAAGAGGAGTGTAAGGCAACCAAACTGAGTATCACTCAACTCTCTCCTGTCCACTCAATTATGAGCCTCTTATACCAATCCTATCCCCTCCTACACATTCGCATCCTTGTATAGTCTCCGATTTTAATTCACAGGTTAGACATTCGCAGGATTTTTATAAACCTATATCACTTCTAAGGCATATTCAAACTCCTCGTGAATCTTACGACTGCAGGGGCAACTCAGTTGTTGCCCGGTAAACATCAGTTACAAAATTGGATGTAAAACCCACAAATGATATACGATAAATAGGGGGAGTATGTTACCAACTGTTTTAAATAAGCTTAATCCTCACGATCCCAAATAGAATGATCGCAATATAATAAAAACCCAAGGCTGTGTAGAAACCGAAGGTTGCTAAGTTGGCTAAGAAAAATTATGTTCAAACCTGCACTCAGGCATATCAATAACCCAAAAGGGAAATATACTTAATCCTAGATCTAATTCTAAACACCCACTTCCCAGGTTACCTATATATGGATAGCCAATTTTAAGCTTAGGATTATGCTCCAGAGAAAACCCAAATTCCAACTTATGGTTTTTTTCCGCTGCGTCACCTCTCGCAAACGTCTGACAAACATCCGAGAGTATAACTGTCATGAATGAGCTTCTCAATTAGCCGTTTGGACCCGGCATAAAATTGTGATCTATCCCTTCCATTCGTCCCAAAAAAATGAAAAACTCACACGAAACGAATGATTGTGAGAAGCTAGGCCTAGGGTCCCTACAGACCTGTTGCGCCATGATTATGCTGAAAGCATTGTCTCCCTGATGGTTATTCCAGAGCGGGCCTTACTTTCTACAAAGCCTTTCAAAATAACATCTGTTATCTGTCCATCATTGCAACGTTTTACCGATGTTAAGAGTCCGTTTTCACTTATGCTCAAAAGAGACCTAATTAATATAGAAGAAGATGTGGTTGGCCAATAGTAGCTTTGTCAACCAAGTGCTGAATAATCGGCTCTTTTCAAATTCTTTAGTTAAACACTAACGACAGCTAATTTCACTTGACTACTTACGCAGCTTTCTATATCACATACACTCATACACATTTATGTTTGTCATAATTAAATGTCATCAGTTTCTTAAACTTTCGAGCTATGTTTTCCTTCTAAATACACTTATTTCGAGAAATAGCTACCTCGGGCAAGAGATAAAGTTCTCTCGAGTCATTTTTACAATAAACACATAAACATAGCTACTCACGATAATTGAACCAGTACGATGAAGCACGAATAGAAAAGTTTTCCTCATAAAAACTTAATTTCACAAAATCTCCTGAGTCCCATTCCGTTTCTCACTCCCCGACCTATACCTACACAATTCGTTTGTTGGCCAATAAAATTCCGGGAACAGACATACCTACTGAAAAGGTGTTTTCTTTTCCGTTTAAAAACGGTTTGGGTAGCTTATCTGTTAAGAATTGATGTATATTTACGTAATGAGAAACACACAACCATAACAAGCACCCAGGTAAATATTTGGCTGAAACTCTTTTGACGTTTATTTTCACATAACATTGCTATTTTTATTTTTATTGGTGTCCTTCTTTTCAAACGCGACCAGGGAGAAGTAAAGAACAATTTAAAAAAATAAAAAACAACCACTATGTTCATGTACGTTATGTTATGTTCATGACACGTTCTTTATAAAACGATTCATACTGCTGAAATGTGTAAATTTCATAGTAGCTCACACTCACGCACTGTTTGGCTACACAGCACGCACTTTTAAAACAAGCTTGCAGTATTTCCCAAACATTGTCTAAAGTGGTTTTCCATTGGGACGAAAAAACAATTTTTTTGCAGATCTCGATATTTTTTTCAGATTTACACATACTGCCACTAAACCAATATACTTTGCACAGCTGTTTTATGTCATTTTAATAAGTTTGTTTCAAAACAAATGCGCAAAGTTTCGTGAAAACCAAATAAAGAAATACATTAATAGATTTGGAAGAATTATTATCTTCTTCGTCTTCCTCGTCATCTGTATCTAGTTCATGTTTGCGAAAACGAATGCAATTTGAGCAGCTGATATTGAGTACTGCTGTTAACGCACTTATCCATTTTTAAAAGCAGATCAATATCGTTGCTTGTTCCACGAGCCGCGTAAAATCTGAGGTCTGAAAAAAAATATCTGGTGGTCCCAATGGAAAATATTGTGTGACTGAAAGATAAAGTGTCAAATGATTGATTAGGTACGTTTCAATTATGACAAGTGTCGCTTGCGGTCGAAAATCGAACCAACATTTTATAAGTATGTATTTGTATAGTCCGTACAAACTTAATTGATATTTTCAAGCACTTGTCTCTTTACATCAGATATTTTACTCTCTTTGCGACACACAAAAATGCAACAACAAAATGAAAAATGTGTTGGCAATTCAAACGATTAATACACCCCCGCTTCGACGATCGACAGATTCTGTAAGGCGAAACGATCAAACGTTTTCGTGCGCACGATTGATTTGCCGTTTCGCTACAGAATGCCCACCCTGATTTCAACACACCCAGCCCCTGGTGTGTGATTAGGATACACATTTTCCCACCTCTTAGAGAAGGGATATTTGAGAAAATGTGCACTTCTCAAATGTTTATGGATGAAAATTTGAGTTTTGTGCTAGTGATATTTGTTATAGAGCAATAAACCCATAACCCACTATTAAAAAGTGTTGCTCTCTTTTTTGTAGAGTCCGTTTCCAATAAACTTCTAAAGGCATCAAGTTTTTTTTTTTTTTAAATTTGACGAGTGTTTTTTTATTTTATTTTATTTTTAATTGGCAAAAAAAGATAACGTGGAGAAAAAAGCATCAACAATTTCATTTGATTAAAAATGCGCCTAAGAAGAAATATGCCGAATGCAATTTCTTCTGCGCATTTATGGAAGTTTCAACTCCTTTTGGACGGACTATAATACATTATTATTAAATAAGTATTGGCTTCATTCCCTTTCGTTTATAATAAATATTAATAAGTACCGAAAGTGGTTGGTAAAGACCGTGCAGATAATCCGCCACTCCATAAAAACATTTAAGTCACGACTTTTAATTTACAGAAGCTCACAACTGCGAAATTCATATGGAAAATATAGACATTGTGAACCACTTAAATTAAAAGTCGGTACTAAAAATGTTTATTGGTAAGGCACAATTACTCTCTATGCCATTGAATAAAAATTACACAATTGCTTACTTTTAGCTGTACGAAAATTGCATCGCTCCATCGAAAGCAGGTTCTAATCTAAGATGACTTTTATTTGAATGAGTTACTATGGTAATATGGCCGCGACAAATTGAACGTCACAAAAATGTTTTCCATAAACTGATAATCATTTTGCATGGAGAATTCTTAACTTAGTTTTACTAGCCTCAATGGCGACATATAAGCACGATTTATTGTTTGTGCACATTTATGGCACTGTAGGTACCTTTCGAGTGATATACGTTTTCTAACAAAAATACTAAAAAGTGTTGAGACTTTGGGTGTTCACGTATCAATATAATGATTTGTAGACCAGACGCAAATTGCGATTCACATCATCAGCCTCCGAGTAACTCAAGGACTTTTAATATAATAAACTGTTCAGGCTTCTTGCATTTCGAAATGGAATCTAAAACACCAAAAATTAATACAGCTAAAAATAGTTCTGAAAAGTGTTTTGTATGACAAACCGACTTTTGATAATTTCCTTATTTGTATTGAGATTGCTTCGAAATTGGGCGAATTAAAGTTTAATTTACATATATATATTTTTTTTTTTTGGTGGGGACAAAAAACCCCCATTTATTTGGCTTATTACAAGCTACAGTGACTTAAACTAACTTAAGAACTAAATATAATAACTAGGGCTTAAAACTAAGGATGGTGTAGGAGGTCAGTTTTAAGCGAGGAACTACTGCGGTTGAAGTCAAAAACGGTAAGATTTGAATTAACCTTCCGCAGCATTCGGGAGATTGGTTCATTTGAGCCATATGAGGTGCGGTGAATTGGTAAATAGAAGAGACGAGGACAACGAAGATTCCGAGGGTTAGTGTTAAAGGAGATAGAGTTGTAAAGAGACGTACAGTCGATGAAGCCTGAGAGCAGACGATGAATGAAGAGAATGTCTGCTACGTCTCTGCGTTTCTCAAGGGTATTTAGGTTAATAAGTTTAAGACGATCTTGATAGGGAGGTAAGATTAGGGGATCATTCCAAGGTAGTCCTCGAAGAGCAAATCGAAGAAAACGAAGTTGGATGCTCTCAATTCTGTCTATATGGACACGTTGAGACCATGCTTGGCTAGCGTACTCGAGCAGGGGACGAACAAATGTGACGTAAAGAGATCTGGTCACGTACGGGTCGGAGAATTCTTTGGACCATCTTTTGACGAAGCCAAGCGATGAGTTCGCTTTAAGAATAATCTCATCAATATGTGAGCGGAAATTAAGTTCTCTGTCGCATAATACGCCAAGGTCGCGAATATATTGAGCGATGGATATAGGTTGACCGTGGAGGAGGTAAGTTCGAGGAGGAGATTTATTGCACTTACGTGAGAAGGTAATAGATTGGCATTTGGCAACATTGAGTTCCAAGTAGTTTTTGAGGCACCAGGTGGAAAAATTATCTAGGTCTTTTTGAAGGAGGCTGGAGTCATGTTGTGAGGAGATGGGTTTGAAAAATTTGGTATCGTCAGCATACAGAGGAAGTTCTGAGTGCTGAATGACCATTTCAAGGTCGTTTATGGTTAGGATGAAAAGAAGGGGACCTAGATGGCTGCCTTGAGGTACGCCAGAGATAGCCAAGAAAGGGGTCGATAGGACGGACCTGAAGCGAACACTGTAAAAGCGGTTTTTCAAGTAAGAATTTATCCATTTTAGCAAAACAAAAACAAAAGCCAAGAGCAGACAATTTGAAAAGGATTAATTTATGGGATATTTTGTCAAAGGCCTTACTGAAGTCTGTTGCAATGACGTCGACTTCTTTACCACTTTCTAAGACTGAGAGTGCAGAGGACACGAATTCGACAAGGTTAGTGGTAGTTGATCTACCTTTTAGAAAGCCGTGTTGCGTGGGGGATATTAAAGACTTACATAAATTTGTTCAAAACAATTTATTTGTTTTAACAATAATGATTTGACTAGATTCATTCGAAAAAAAGTTTGAATTTGAATTTTGAAAATGAAAAAAACTGTTAAACTGGCAAATTGGCTGCCATATAAAAGGCAACATATACGTTGTCTACATTAGTTTGACTTAATGGGCCTTACCAATAAACGTTTTTAGTTTCGACACTAAATTTAGTAGTTCATAGTGGATATATTTTTCTTACTAATTTCGCAATTGTGACCTTCCCTAAACTTAAAGTCGAGACTAAAATATGTTATTAATATGGCGCATTAAGAATACCAAAGTGGAAATATAAAACAAAATCAGCTTAAGCTTAATAAAATTCGGCCTTATATACTTATATGCAAGACTTACTTTGCTTTCGAACCGACTTGCTTGTGGTTGCTCTTCAATTGCGACCGCTACCCAAGGTAAAGTCTTTCTCTGCCGTGTTTTACCTCTCAGACGTGGGTTGTTGTCCATAAAATGCTGCACGATCCCTAACCATCTTAGGAATTGTTTTTGAAGCATTTTGACTAAGTCAACGTTGCTTCATAAGCCCTTAACGTTTGTCGTTGAATCTGCTTCCCAAACTCTACCGATGCAAACAAAGTTTGCATTCTGAAAGCAGTGTTCGCCTTAACCACAACTCTCTTAGGCTAATTGGCTCCTCTCTCCAAGTTGGTAGAGATCCCCTCACACTTCTGCGCGTAATCTAAGACAAAGTCTTCCTCTACTGCGTTGTGCATTTTCTCCCTACTCGCATTATTTCAATATAAGCGCGAAAGTCGATAACGAAGACGGTAGCTGGGAGACAAACATGACATTAATAATTCATAATACTGATTAGGATCCGGCTCGTAAACAATATTTTTTTTTTGTAAAAACTTCCTTAATAGGTTTGGGCGGAGAGTGATGTAGGTAGGCACTTATTTTGGCAAACTTCTTTGAGTTCTCCTCAGAGACTTAACTCAGTGCGAAAGTAAAATTTGGAAATGGTGTTTACAGCGATCTAATGCCGCAATTTGGCGGTGCTAGGTATCTTCCTTCTTCCCCCCAGAAATATAAATTTAATTTTCTATTTTTGGACAGCATAGCCAGACAATGACATAGAAATGGAAATACCGTTGGAAGAAAAAAGAAAATGATGTGGTTTGCTGGAAATTTGGAAGTTAAGCTATGGAGGCATTTGTTTTTCTTTGGAATATTATTTGGCATTTATTGGTAATCCTTGAAATTTTCCTGTTGGCGATTGTAATTCAACAAGAACAATCAGCAATGAGAACAACTCCAACCTCAACCTGCTTCCGTTAGACATCTTTAGAGTCGTCGGTGCAGCCATATGTGATATGCCAATCCGGCAATCATTGGCATGAGATTAAATGCTTAAACGAGTCATTAAACGATCATGTTTCACAGACTTCATAATGACCCTGATCGAGAGCCTATCCAGGCAGACTAGAATGAAGGGATGGAATTTTACCATCAGAGACCGTCTACAGAGTCCGTAGCCGTATATAAATATATATGCAAATGAATCAAAAATATATGCCAGAGAATCGGTCAAATCGGTCAGGCGGATCCTCCGAATAGCTGGGCCTCCCGGATCCAGTCACCTGCAATCGTGAGTCTGCGTTAGGGGCATAAACTAACTACCAAATAAACTGACAGCTTCAACCAAAAAAGAGAAATCGCCTGCAAGCTGAATTTGACCTTGGATGTAGCCCAGTTTGAATTCATGTATTTATTTGTGCCTATGTTAATCAAAGGGGCTCATTCATACTTGAAAAAAACCAGCCAGCCTACACTCTTCCGGTTTAAGCCGGATGTGAGTGGCCTGAGGTGGGCTTTCATTTCGTTATCGAGTGTTGCGGCTGTGTTGGGCAAATAAAAGTTGTTCTTATGTCGTTTAGCGATTTGGCTTTTCAGATTTCTGCTGCCAAATTGAACATCCGAATTTTATTGGTTCTTGTGTGTATTGAGTGTACCGCAAAAAATATTTGTTTTCACTTGCATTGGAAATCCGTTTGAATTGATTTGTACCTACACATTTATAAAAACTCATTTCGAAATAATTGAATATAAAAAATCGTTTCCATTCTCGAAAAATTAATAATTCAGTTAAAAAAGCAATCCTTCCATCGATAAACAATTCGTAACCGCCAGCTGTGTGTCATACACATTGGCATTAGTGAAAGTATGTGTAAATATGAGAAAAAATCGAGATTTCTCAAATGTTCCTGAGATAAAAAAAAAAGGGTGATTTTTTTGGCAAATCGAACATGAAAAGCAATCTCGATCAAAAAAAAATGAATCTTTTTGCCAAATCGAAAACGACATAAGAAATTATAAAGTTTATAAAATTACTTACACGGTTTTTTCTTACTTTTGTTAAAAGAGATTATGTAACTTGAAGCTTTTTTGGATATTTTAAAGAAAACACACTTTTTTGGCATTTTAATTTTAAGTTTCGAAATAATAATGAAACAAAATGTTTTAACACCGTTTAGGGAAAACATTTTCTTTATGTGTCGGCGAACATTTTTTTAGTTTTAGCATAATTTATAATCTGTAATTTGTAGGTACGTAAAATGAATACTTGCACATTAATATATGCAAGTACATATGCATTTGTTAAATTTAAAATGAATTAATTCTATATTTTTATTGTTTATAATATTGCTGTCAAATTTGTATGCGCTTGGTTTTTTCTTGTAAAGGCCATAATACAAAAATCCTCGTAGATCGCCTTATATTTATGTGAAATACTCGGAACAGTTAAAATATGTTTTGATTTTTTGTATTTTTGTATTCCCAAAGCACCAAAGTCCCCTGGTTTTTTTAATTAATAATATGGGCCTTACCAATAAACATTTTTAGTTTCGACTCTAAATTTAAGTAGTTCACAGTGGCTATATTCTCCATAAAAATTTCGCAATTATGAGCGTCCGAGACTAAAATTTGCTATTAGTACGGCTCATTGTCTTTTTGTTAGGAGTTTAATCACTTTTTTTTTGATTTTCGATATTAATACTTAGTTCATAAGTAACATTATTCAGCACTGTTCAGTGATATTAAACGACAGAATTTCCAATCATATTTTGATTTTGTACACATATTGTGTTAAATAAACGAATTTGGGAACATTCACCAAGCCTAATAGAAATTTATCCAATGTTTATGATAATTATATAAAATTCACTTATGCCCTAGTGGAAGCTGGGTTTAACTTGTATGTTGCTAACTCATTTTTGGAACAACCCCCCACGGATTTCATTTATGCATCTGCATGAATTTTGCTGTCAAAAAGAGAATTCATGCAAATAAAACTAAAAAACAACTTAAATGTGAATGGATGAATAGTTTTTGGTGCAGAATTTGGATACAGAACAAGTTATGCTACCTAAAAAACCATAATCAACATGTACTTTTTTTACATTTATTGTTATAAATCTATTTACAAATTGTTTGTTATTGAAAGAGTGCCACCCGGCGGCAATTAAAACACGTATTCACAGTTCGCAGACAGGAAAAACAAGAGAGCGCGAGAGGGCTGTCATTCGAAATTTGCGGGGAAAATCGGGTAGTCTATGGGTAGGGATAAAGCCGGAAGTCAATACCTTATACATCGACAGTCTAGTAAGCTGTGAAAAGGCAATAACTGACCCAGAGATAAAATCGAAAATTGTGAAATGCTATCACGCTCAATGTCCTTTGTGAGGGACCAGTCTGTTTCGCATTGGGTCAGTATTGATCTGAGTCTGGCATGGGCTACTCCTCGCCAGGCCATCAACCTAACCTTACCTATGGATCGTTGGGTAGTGATTCCGAACATCGTCAGAACGACAGTTCAAAGGCAGATGGAGACAAGGCCAGCTTCGTATTGCGTATGTCCACTTTGCATGATTTGTCGTTTTTCAAGGATATTTTATGAAGATTTCATTGCAATCTCATATATGGCCTTCCCTTTCTAACTTGTCCGTAAATTATTTTTTTTTCAATTATGTCCAGAGGTCCTGTATAAGTTAATTTCAATTAAAATGTTCTTGAAATCCTTAAAAAGATTATATTTCCAAATTGTCCTTTTAAATGCCGTTAGATATAGGTTTTCACGCATATTTTACCTATATGGTGCCACATCGCATACAGCCAGGATTACAATGGAATTACTGCGAGACCTCTTTCCACAACAAGTTATTTCAAGAAATGGTTATGTTGATTGGCCTCCACGGTCGCCTGATTTGACTGCTCCGGACTTCTTTTTGTGGGGATATCTGAAAAGCAAGGTTTATGCAAACAAACCAGAAACGCTTGAGCAACTCAAAAAAAATATTCGTGATGAAATTAATGAAATACCGCGTGAAATGTGTGAGAATGTAATGAAAAAAGGGATCGCATTTGTGAGACTAAAGCTAAGATTAGACTGTATGCCCATTATGCATATGAATGCCAACAGGCAAATGACCAGATAAGCTGTCAAATGACCAAAATGTCAGGATTATCAAAACTGTAGATTAGACTATATGACCAAAATTACCAATATGGTCATATTTGCCTTGATGGTCATTTAAGGCATTTGTTATTTATATATATCATATAAATATATATATATCAGATAAATCAAAATTCTACGAACTCAAACACCGATGACAACAAAATAAATCTTGTTCCATCAAAAATGCCAGCAATGCCTTAACGAAATTTCATTAAAGTGCATATGGGCATATAGTACTTTATGATGGCATTCGTGCTTACTGTCCGATTACACTATATGCTATTTAGGCATTTTTATCTGTCAAAATCAGCCTGGTCATATGTGGCATTTAGGTCATTAGAGCATATGAGATATGCCCATTACATTGTATGACCATATTTTGACAGGAGCACTGTCAGAAATTGGCATTTTATGACCACTTGGCATACAGTCTAATCTTAGCTTAACAGAGGCGGACATTTATCTCTTTCATTTAATCAAAAATTATAAACAAACAAACTAGTATACCTTCCCGGCGGACACCCTGTATATTTAAAACAAAAAAAAAATTGTATTCTAAAAGATGTCTTACCATTCATTCAGTAATGCAATGCTATTTCAAAAAATAATCAATTCAAGATGATTATCATATTCGTAAGGAACATATAGCTCTGCTTTAAATGAATATTTTCATTCCTGGTGGTGGAAGTTGATTTCTTTTGTTTTCATTTGTCATTTTTAAATTGACGCCATTCTCTCTGGATATTTTTTTTTTTTGTCGACAAGGCTTTTGTAAATGTTTTTAGTGTAAGGGTTTCCTCTCTCCTTTTTGCTTCTGGGTATATTTTCTAAGCTTGGTTAGAGTTCTTGCTTCTTGTGATGATCAGGATCAGCAAAATTCAGCCACTTTCCGCAACTAGTGCATGCAAATAATACGTAATCCAATGTTAGCCATTCCTACTGTAACGCGTTACTTCTTGCAGTTTTTTTTTTTTATTTTGTGGGGGAAGGTGTCAAAATACTCGCGTTTGTGAAGAACCAGGGTGACATTCTAACTTACTTTGCTGTATTTTTGCTTCTGTGGCATCTACTATAGAACTATAGTACATGCTACTGAAAAAAAGAGTTATTTTGAGAGCGGCTTCGTTATAAATGGAAAAAAGTCTTAAGTTATCGAGGCGTTAGCTAAAGTCTTATTACAATGGGCATCATTATCATTTCCTTACATCAGCCTGATTTTCGCTAAAGCCCCACAGACAGTGTTGCCGCTAAGAGGGAAAAAAATCCGCTAGACCACAACGTAAAATCCGCTGGAAATGTTAGTTTTTGCATCGCAAAAATCCGCTAGAATTCGCTAAAATATCAAGTTGAAAGTATAAGTTCAAAAATACATACAGAATATTTAAAAGTAAACTATTATTGAACAAAATAAATAAAAAAAAAAAAAAAAAAACAATCAACAAATTCAAATAAAGAAAAAAAAAACTCTTTGGAAAAAAAGAGAAAGTTAAAAGTTACAAATTAATATCAACCCAAAGATGGATTCATCTTTTTTTAAGTTTGAGGTCTCTACCTCGGTTATAGTTCTTGAATCAGATAGCGATTTTGTTGGCTTTCCGATTTTACTTATGACGTCGCCTGGTAGATCGTATTTATAGCAGCTCTTTTTCATCACTTTTAACATTGTTTTTAGTACCAGGGTTTTGTAGTAAAATATCGCTAGAATTCACTAGATTTTATTTTAGCGACAACATTTTATTAAAATTCGTCGGGAGTCTTAAAAATCCGCTAGATCTAGCGACAAAATCGCTAGAACGGCAACACTGCCCATAGACAAAAGATGATGCTCCCAAGATGGTTTCTACAAGCTACTCGCCTAAACATATCAGCAATGTCTTCACGATCAGATCGTTCGAGGAGACTTTAACACCAGTTGTGATCAGGGTCACAAAATGGAGGCTGGCACTGATCCAGCGGACGTTTTTTTTTTATCTATTTGTGTCCTTAATGAAACCCCTTACCATCCGCAATAGTACTCGGGGTTTTTTAAGAAAAATTTCAGAATCGTTCAAAACGGGAAGACAGAATAATCCGCAAGTCTAGAGTTATCTACCCGAAAAAAAATCTCAATGTTGTAGTAGATAATGAAAAGTCATTTTTTCTTCTCTAGTTTTTTTCGTCAAGATGGCCGCGACCCGCTTTAAGTTGGCTGCGGTTGTTCTTTTCTATCAAGTACAGTCGTGACCATCTTGGACAGTACGAACAGGAATTCTCTTAAAGCTAAAATATACTACAAAATCCTTGCCCTTAAACTGAGCTCTTTTTCGGATTTATACCATCTAATCTTTGCACTACTTTTAACAGCTTCGATTTTATAATTTTCTCCAAGAGTTTCCCTAAGGTATCCAGATTAGTCTGATAGGGTATCCGGGTCTTCCTTTTTTTGGCCGACCGGCGTTACCAACTCAGAATCATAAGAAACGCATCTTGCTAGAGTAACTCTTCTACATGCTCACCAGTTGCTGCAGTTATATTTATTTGGGCGATAGTCAGTTCTTCCTTCCGATTCTCCAATGTTTTTATAGAAGAATCAGAAACCTTTAACTATTTAGTACATAACGTTTTGTTACTATATAAAAAGTGTTAAATTACAAATGTTCAGCCCTCAAATAAACAATTTGTTTTTTTGTTGCGATACGTTTCGTTTTGACCTAGTAGTTTGCCAAAAAATTGCAACTACAGGAACTATAGGAACAAACAACAAAATATGTGCCTACATTGAATATGGGAAAACAATGACAGAAAGTAAGAACGCTCACCAAACGTCGATTTGTTTTGCTTGACCTATTTCTCACAACTTTTTCATACTGTGCACTCGAACTGAATAGTACATAATTGCAGAAGCGCAATACAATTTCAAGAATTGGTGACCGCTATAACGTCCACATCAGTAAGGGTGAGACCTTTTGTCCAGCCCAGCTTTAAAAATTACAACAGTCCAGAATGCTGTAATTAAATAATTATATATCTACACAACACTTTTTTAACATGATCCTCGTCAGGTTTCACAATGTGCCGTACTAAAAAGAAATAAGAATCTCGACTTTAAATTTATGGAAGCTCCCAATTGCGAAGTTTGTATGGAAGTTTGTATAGCCAATGTTTAGAGTCGAAGCTAAAATTGTTGATCAGAATTGTGATTAACTTTTCACGTAAATTTTAAATGAATATATGTACAATGCATTGCGGCGCTTAATTTCCAGGAAAAATGACTTCGTTAAACGTCTGCATTTTTATTGTCACCGATAAAAATTGTACCGGAAATTGTAATTAATTCGGAGTCTGGTTGGTAATATTGCAAAAGTCATATATATGTAGGTGTTCATTTGCTGCTTACATTATTTGACCTCAATTAAAATTTAACAGTCAGCTAGAATAAACTCACATATCAGGCTTTTTTGCGTTGTATGATATAATCTGAGCCCCTAGGGATGTTATCTTACTCTCTTTTATTATTGTACTCGTATATATCGCACATCGCGTTACGTTTTAAAACTTTACGACCTTTAGCATGTCAATTTGTGCGCCCCTTTTTAAATTATACTCGATTTGGGGTTTACGATTTGGGCGCGTTGTTAGTACTTTGAGCAAATATAACTTGATGCCAAGGTCGAATGGCCGGGTGTCGTTTTTATTATTGTCCTCGCTGTATGTAGCGGTCGTTTGGAAATAATGATTAGGTGGTGCTGACATTAGAAGTTGGCGAATACTCGGAATTTACGTTTCAGTTTTACTGCGTTCGTAGAAAAGGTTTATAGTTCACGGTTTTTACTATGTCATTTTGAATGAAATAACTTTGAATTAGTTTTTTACACTTTTAGCCTTAACCTATTTTACAGACTTTTTTTATAGAGCTGTGGAGTTTAATGCGACATGCTGTACATACAGAGCCAACTATTCGCACTCTTGTATATTCAATACACTCTGTTTTAGTATTTTGTTATTTGTAAACTCTGGGCACACACTCGTGTTCATGTCAACTTTATTCCGCAGAATTATTTTTTTTATTAAAATTTATCGCATGAAAAACATTTTTTTTATTTTTTGCGATTCGGCTTTGTTAAAGGACCAAGCGGGTTGCGACAAGAGAATAGGGCTCATTACGTGTTAAGTACCTAATAATTTGTTAGCATAATATATAGTTACATTTGCGTGTGTAAGTTATCACTTTTCAGGTAGGGGAAGTGCAAAGCAGGAAACATTTTGCACGTGGTTATAATTATTGGAGTAACTTGCTTGCATGCAGGATGGAAAATATCGTTTTTTAATGAGTACACTTAACAAGATTAAATATTTTTTAGAGACTGTTTTAGGGGTTTATTTTCCGAATAAGCGACACTTTCTAGCTATAATTTGACAGCTGAGAGAACATTTGTGGTCATTTAGGATAGTCCAGTTGAAATACTACTTAAACATTTGATTTTTAGATTATATGCCAGTGCTCTACTTCAAATATCAGTAGATATTTAAAATAATATATAGAAGGATAGAACTTGTCATTTTTATAGTTGGATTTTCGCAGGTCCAGTTTGACAAATATCCGACTCATATGTTATGTTCAGCCAGCGCTATTCAAAGAAAAAATTGCTCATAAATTAAGTTAAGACAGTACTTATAAGTGACTGAAAACGAGTGGTAGGCAGGGTGGCGCAAAAATATTTAGTGGGTTTTTAAAATTAAAACCTAAGCTTGGAGGGAAATGGTGTTTTCTAAATCTAAATCTAAAAATATTTTAGCCAATTTGGGATATTCGAAGATGTAAAAGAAATAACTGAAAACAAGAAACTGGGAGTGAGAGAATCCTTGCAGTGGGAGATTGCAGTTACAGGGTATGCCAACATTCTAATCGCCAATCACATTAAAACAGAAATTTATGACTACGTTGCTGGATTGCGTTGATCGCGCTAGAAATATACACACACGGCCTGGGGATCTTATAAGCATATGACGCTGAACGCGGATTTATTCTTGTTCCTTGTTAAAAAAATAAAAAAAGGAGAACACTGGTTAACCGGCTCTTCTTCTTTACAGCTCTCAAACAGTTTTTTTTCCCAGGGGAAATACATACTTTTGAAGTTATATAATATGAAAGTCGTTCCAAAGAAGAATACCGACTGGGAAAAGACTTGTGCACCACTGTCAACATTTCCGAAATGAAAAAACCCGCAACTGAACATCCTCTCGCTAGTAGAAGTAGAATTGGCAATATCGTACAGTGTGCAGTATGGTGGCATAATTCTGGGTTGAAAATTAAATTGGAACGTCAATGAAGGCGACAAATATAAAGATTGCTTACATTGCTACTTGTGTTAGTAAATGAGTAATAGTCAAGGCTTGGAGTTTGAAACTTAGTTTGATACACTGGCCACATATAGTGGTAGTGAGACCTATGTTCAAATAATGGCAGTGATGCAAAAAAAAAAAACAGCGTGCTGAGCCTCATTCAAGAACTAAGCAGGAGCGAATCGGAACAATAAATGGAATCTTATCAAGTATAGTCTTGTATTCTCCAAAAGATTCAGACTGCCAGATACCGCCTCTGAAGGGATTTTTCAACAACCTAAATATGGATGGGCGAATACGAGCGATGTCAAAGGAAAGCTTTAAAATACAGACCTAAGCGGGAACTAAACAGCGTTACTGGAATTCTGCAGGGAAGCCGGTTGTTTTTCGAAAGTAGGTGCAGTGCTTAGATTTTTTCCTTTTAACTTTATAAAGTCAACTGGTTCACCTGTGATATCGGCGGGCACATTCTGTTGCCCTAATGAAGTTTTTAGTCCAATTTAACCTTACTTCCCTGATAGACCTTAAGAGAAACATTATTTCCCACCTACTGCCAACAAACTTTGCAAAAAGAGATGAAGAATTTCATCAAAATATATATGTTTTTTTGTATTATTTTATACTGCCCGTATGACACTAATTTTTTTTTAAATGAAACAATTAATATATAATTATATATATATCGAAAAAAAAGTACATTGAAATACATATATTCAAATTACATTTTTCAGCTGCTGGCAGTTTTTTCTACATTTCAACGTTATTTGACACTTTCAGTCTCTTTTACACACCGTTGACTTTTCAACGTGATCAAAATGAGGAAAAAATTTAATGTCATACCGGCGTGAAAATGAGAGAAAAATGTAATGTTGGGCTGGAGAAATATTAATTTACATTTTTACTAAAGCCTGTATGACACTACATTTTTTTGCATTTTTTCTGCTTTTAAAACGAAACTAGAGCAGTACGAAAAATTAGAAGGAAAATTCCCGATAGGAGGGAGTGCTTTCACACCAACTTTATTAATATAAACACATGAATTAAAAATGTATTTAAATTACATTTTTCAGCTGCTGGCTATTTTGTTTTTACATTTCATGATTATTGGATAACAAATTCATTTGAAAATTTGTGGTTGCTTTGCGAACAATTGATACCCCTTTCGTTATACACATCAGTCTCTTATACACACCGATGACTTTTCAACGTGATTAAAAGAGGAAAAAAGTAGTGTCATACGGGCGTGAAAATGAGAGAAAAATGTAATGTTGGGCTGGAGAAATATTAATTTACATTTTTACTAAAGCCTGTACGACACTACATTTTTTTGCATTTGTCTGCTTTTAAAATGAAACTGGAGCAGTACGACAAATTAAAAAGAAAATTCCCGATAGGAGGGAGTGCTTTCACACCAACTTTATTAATATAAACAGAAACACATAAAAAAAATGCATTAAAAATGCATTTAAATTACATTTTTCAGATGCTGGCTATTTTGTTTTTACATTTCAAGATTATTGGATAACAAATTCGTTTGAAAATTTGTGGTTGCTTTGCAAACAATTGATACCCCTTTCGTTATACACTTTTAGTCTCTTTTACACAGCGCTGACTTTTCAACATGATAAAAATTAGGAAAAAAGGTAGTGTCATACGGCCTTATATTCTCTTTTTCAAATTAAATAGAATCTTATTCGATTTAAAAAAAAAAAAATGTATTTCTGGAATACTCTGTAGCTTTTTAAATGTCATTATATTATGAGCTTACTTCACTTTACTGGTATACTCTGCCACAACAATTTTGAGTACCACACTTTGTTTATTAGGGAATTAATTTTAGTTAAGTGGGAAAAAACAGTGGAATTGTAATTTCCCGCCCCTAATGCCTTAAGCGTTTAGCAATAAAGTCTGGCGATAATTCTCCAGGTTAGGTGAAAGGACGGATAATCGCATTTATATTAAAAAGTATATCTAACGTTGAATATATATTATCCATATCGCAGCTTGTGGCAATGACAGCGATTATATTATGAGTAGGTTGATTCGTTTTATCCCTGTTGTCGTGTCGTATACCTTGTCATTTACGGTTTCGTTCGAGCGAAGAGAGGGCAGGAGTAAGCGTAAGTCTTGAAAAGCATGGCGTATTTGTAAGATTTTGAAAGTATTTTCTTCCCATTGCCCTTTAACAATAGTAGCGTACTAGGATTTCAAACATTTTGTTTCACAGAATTTTAGTTGAAAATTATGGTAAGTGTTTTAAGGGCACTTAGCGCACTGAGTTGTTAGTGTTTATTATCCAAGTATGTGTAGGGATGCAAATTAAATGTGAGCAGATTTAATAAAGTGATGGCTTGCTCTTTGAAATGGAGGTTCGGTAAAAGTAGTTGTTTCGAACCTCGGTACAGAAATTCGAGGAGGATGTCCTAGGCAGGGACATTGCTCTTCATTTGCTCGATGTGGACAAGCCAATGTACTCGTATTCGACCTGTTTTGGCTTTTTGTTCTCCATTTATAAGGAGGAAGTACAATGTCAATGACCGGCGTTTGTTGGCAGAAGAATAAGGACTTGGGTGTTGGGATATCATTGGGTCGAAGCCCTTTGGATGAAACAGATCTCACATAAACAGATGCTAGCTTTAACAATATGACTCGAACTCAGGGAAGAACTCTGGTGAAATGTGGATAAGATTCTATAGTCGTAGAGAGACGAAAAAAGAAATATATACTCTATTTCTATTCAGAAGAAATTAGACCATAACCAGAATATCGCAATTTGTACAGCTTATTTTTAAATTTTATTAAAAGTCACTTGCATTCACATTACCTATATACAAGTATTCCTGAGCTTAGGGGTAAGTGTGAACAGTGAACTGCTGGTCAAATTGAACTCCATGATTGCCAGTTGGGGGTTTTCCTTCCAAATTTGTGTTTTTGGTCGATGGAGGGAAACTTGGGGGGAGAAATTCAGAGAATTCAGAGTTATATCTGCCAATGAAAACTATTCTTATATCTTTGGACTATTTTTGTTTACAAAGCAAGTCTTTCAAAAAAGGCTAATGCTAGCTTAATTGGGAAAAAGTTATAATTTGTTTGTCTATATATATTTTTCCGTACCAAAGCACCAACCTCATAAGTAAAGTTTATAAACAGCGCTTTCATAAAAGTTGCGTAGGGGCTGTGTTAATTTTGCGTTGTATTTATTTCGATAAAAAAATAATGACAAAAAGTTGAGTTTTTTTTCGGTAATTCTGGAGGGAGATATTCTGACCGTCTGATAACATCGCTCTCAAAAATTAAATATTTAGAGAATACCGACCAATGCTATCGTTTGTATTTACTACCCATCAGCCGTCGGTACTACCCTTGTATGCAAGCAAATTATTTTTACATCATGTTTCCATATATGTGTACCATTCATACCTTCCGCCCTTTCACTAGAAATGCCACGATTAGTAATTTAGGTAAAAACTGAATATTTGGCGGCCGTGACAAGTTGCGACCGTGTCGGAGAAGCGCAATTGTTTTTCCATTATTCGTGTAAAAGCATTTGAAACGCGGATATTTTTCGATCTGATAAGATAGTCTTGATTTGATCATGCTAGCTTTTGGTTTGTAGCTCAGCTTCTGTATGTACAGTGAAGTACATTTTTCTCTGAGTCTCATGAGACTATATTTCGGCACTTGTAGGTAAATTCAAATTCTTTTACTCGTTTCTTTTACCCGAAAAATGGAAAGCCACCAATGATTTAAGCTCACATTTTGCGTATAGCTTGGGCTGGTCTAATTAACGGTATTCCGTTGTTAGATACCGTCTAATATCATTGAACTATAATATCATGAAGTAGCTGTCGCCGCCCGTCTTTCTATTCTCCTATTTGTTCAGACAATATCAATCAACGTTCCAAATTCTAAAACTCTCGAGAAATAGATTTATTTTGTTCTATGCAAGGTGTCACGCCCCTTTGTACGATTTCAGCAAAAATTGTATAAATAAATTAAAACGCTGACTGATCTTATGCTAATAGTATGGAGTAATGGATATGGATTTTGGATAAAAGCCGCGATGGATATGGATTTTGAGTAAATCGATACCGCATTTGCTGCAAGTGAAGATTGACATTTGCAGAACTAGCACAGGTACTCGTAATCAATTTACAAAGATCTTATTCCATTCAGAAGCAAAATAAATTTAAATTCGTTTTTTGGATATTTTTTTTATGGCACACATCCATCAAATTCATTGGCTCAGTATGTTTGTTTTATTGAACATCTATCTCCGCAAATCAACATTAAGCAGACAGGAACCCCAGTAAAACAGCGACTTACTTTGACTGAGCCTACAGGTATGCAATAATATTATGATACAGAGTTGTATCTGGCTGTGTGTTGTTGTAATTGCCTGTTGAAGATTCTACCTTTGTATGGTCTCCTAAGAAACAAAGGTAATTTTATTTTTCATGACAAGTTTTGATTTCATGGACATAAAGTATATAGCATACAGGGTAATGAGGTGTAGTGGAAGAAGTTCCACTTATTTATTTTTTAAAATTTAAATTATAATTTTGACTTAAGATGTGGAATCGGTCTTTTCATATCAACCTGCTATTTCATATTTTAATGGCTTTTGTAAGACGTTGTAGAATTTCAGTATCGTTGCGTGTTATCTTTTTTCCAATTCTATTTGGAAAAACAATTTATATCCTAGGATACCAAGTTTGACAAGCTGCCCACCTCAAAGAAGTGCATTCGAGAGACAAACGTTTTTCTAAGCCAATTAAGGAATAATTTGAAAATCATTAAAAGTAATGTCTTTCATGAGAAGCATGAACAACAAAATAGTATTTTTGTTTTAATATATTATAATTGGGTTTCTTCTAATGTATATCATCGTATGTCTTGGCGTAAGTTACAATATTTATGTTTATTCTACGATTTATTAACGATGCGAGTATCTGCCCATGCACATAGGACATAACCTTCGATTAACCCGCAGAGTTTATTGCCCAACAAGACATTAAAGACGAGGAAGTTATACATTTCCCAGATATAACCCACACTTATACCTACATCAAATAAATTGGCCAGTATCTTCTAAACAAAGGACGATATCTCAACATTGGTCTAGTGGAAAATCAAAAGGGAGAATGTATAAACGTCCTTCGCTCGTGATCTGTCATTTGGGTTATTAGAAAAACGTCTGTCACTTCGAGATGCTGACTTGGTTTGTTAATTCCTATTATTTCGCTTACTGTTGGAGGATATTTTTGTTTTAACAAATCTGGTGATATTTGATCCAATTATACATCATCACATCACACTCCTTCTACATAGTAGGATATATTGATTCGCAGTTTAAAGTAACAACCAGAGACAATACTGAGACCACCAACTTCGGCCGATTTCCCGTTACTTGCCGACAAGCTATATTTTCATGGGGTGGCAAACGCTAACTGCGTTAGTATTGTTACATAGAAATTCGTATTGACAATAATGTCACGTAAAAAATTCAAAAATTCCGGCTCACCACCACACTCGCACCTTGCATATGCCACTTCCGCTGTGGGCAAAGCTGCTGACAGCGTTCATCAAATTCTGTCCGTTAAATTTGAAATTATTTATACACGTGTGGATAGTATTTTTTTTAGGAATAAGTGCACATTTGCTTAAAATGTTCATGAAAAATTAACAATGTAGATTGGTTGAGGGAAAATGAAAACATTTAGAGGAAATTTTCTTCATTATTTAAGAAAAATTTACACACGAAATCGATGTTAATGATATCCAAGAGCGGAAAATACATAAACCATTTATTACAATACATAACATTTATTTTAGATAGTTTTGCTAAGCAAACAAATCAAATTATTCGCCTTTTAACAATTTATAATAACTAACCAATGGCATTCAGTAATAAAAAAATGTGGAATTCCCGAACTCTTTCACATTTCAACACGGTTGCCGCTGTTGGCAGCATTTATTTTTGTATTTTTGTAGGTATGTTTTTGCATGTCACACGGATTCTTTTTTGACATAACACCGATAGGAATACAAAATGGCGAATTTGAAAAAAACGAGTGTGCTTTAGACCACACGGCTGAAGTAAAACTTCTTTAGCTCCATCCATAATTCTATATGATTGTATGTAGTGTTATCATATCGTGGGATTTATCCCTTTTTGTGGTAATTGCGATGTCCGAAAAGCCTTCCGTGAGATAAAGGGAAAAAGCACAAAAAAAAACCGTTTTAGTAAATCGTCTTTTATTAAAATTTTCTAGTACCAAAAAATAATCATAGCAGTGTTACAATCTGCGGCTGGCTGTGCCGCTAACACTGATTGTATGTACTCGCGAACGAAATACTGACTGAGATATTATATACACTGGCTATGAGAGGAAGAGAAAAAGAAAATGTATGCGCGCACTGCTGTCTCTTGCTCCTACAGTGTGATACAGACAAAAGGCCACAAAAAAAATCAAATCACTTTTTTTAATTTTTAAAATAATTGCTTGCTTAAAAAAAAACTTTTATAAAACACAAGACTTTTCAATTCAATAAGGAACGTAGTAGGAACTTTGGCAGTCTTTAAACAACTAAACAACGTTCTGCACAAAATTACCAGCTGCTAGAAGGCATGGGATCATCTACCATTTTCGATCCTTTTTTCTTTTAACAAAACTTTAACAAATTAGAGTCTTATGTCTGTATATAAATAATATGATTAATTAACCTAGCCATATCTCAAAGAAGTTATAAACAGAAACAGAAAATATTTCGAAGTTTACCATCTGTCAAAAGAAGAAAATGAGTGCATTCGGTAAATTCTTGCATAATGAATAAAACAGGTTTATATGGATGGTGATGACGCATATGCAAATAATGCAATACGTTCGCTCAGAAACAGTAAGGTAGCATTTAAATGAGTTGATATCGAGTTCGCATTCTTGGTACATCTGCTCAAAAAGTTACCATAACCAGATAAAAATTACCAATTACCGAAACTAAAAAAGCAAAAAAAAACATTTCCAAATTTGGATAAAAAAAATACCAAAGTGGCAGCCGTGCAATAGGCGTGAGCTGTGTCTATATACGAAAAATAACTGGTTATGAAAGAAAGAGAAAAAGAAAATGTGTGCGGTGCGCAGTGGCAGCTCCAGCCAAACTAGCGGCCTGTGCAAGATTTACAGGAAGGGCCCTTTTTTCATATTTGCACACATGAATAAGTCTTTTCCACATCAACCAGGAGATTTTATTTTGAGATGTGCAAGGAATATACCTACATGAAAAGGGTGGAATATTTTGAGATTATGTAGGTAAGAAGAGAACTTGCATAGGTCTAGTGGAATTTTTTATTTTGCGATATTTTGAGTTAGAATCTCCTTGAAGTTGCAACAATGCAAGTGATGTGAGTTAATGTGCAAGAAATAATTCAGCACAGGTGTGATGGATGTTGTTATTTTGGGCTTATTTGAACAAGCTTTTTCTTTAAAATGCAAATGGCAGTATTTGTTCACGCAAGATAAAATTAATTTTTCTTTCCTAGCAATGGGCCCCAGAACTTGGCGCACTGTGCATTTGCACATCTTGCACATATGGTTGGTTGGACCCTGGCGGTGCGAGGTGAGGGGAGGTGCCACTCTCTTGTTCCTACAGTGTGATACAGACAATAGGCCTGCACTGCAGTGGTACCAGACTTTGGAGGCAGGTTATCCCACGGCTATACCCAAAATATCCCTTTTATCCCACGCCAAAATATAAAAAATCATGCATTTATCCCACGAAATATTAAATGAAAAAAAACATATATTTTATTAAATTCTGTCTTTTTATTAGTAACAAATACAAGTTACATTACACATTACCTATGCAAGCTAACAAAAATAAATACATATTAAGATACGTTTGTATATAATACGAAAATAAAAATGTAGGTACATCTTATACATTTTTAAAACGCTACAAAATGAAACATAAAATTGCATTCGGCATTAAAATGAAAATAATATTCAACATAAAATAAATATATTATGAATTATTTCAAAATGACTGTATGCAAGAAACTTTTTCTCGGTTTCAAGTTTCATTATTCTCGATTTTTCATAAAAAAATGACACAGAAATTTGATTTGAGAATGAGGTAAGGCTTTTTTTACATACATTCCAATGTTTACAAAATAAGTAAATTTAATATTTTAAGAAATACTCGTGAATTCATTGACAGATTTGTCATTTTAGAAACAGTTTAGGGAAATAAAAAAAAGAAAATGAAAGCATTCAGATATTTTGAATGACATTTTTTCTAAACATGAAAATATTTAATTTGACCGTAGGTTGACAAATTTTGTTATTCTTAATGAAATGAGCAATTAGGAACAAAAATTGACCAAAAAGTGAAATCCTTTTCTTTTTGTACTATGAGGTCTGAAAAATCCTTTCGTACCTTTTAGCTTATTATAAGTGAGAATAAGGCATAAAAAAGGCATAAATCCCCCGATCTGGTATCACTGCTGCACTGTGGGCTGTGGCTTAGATATACGAAACGAAACGTAGCTCCATCTCCTTCTATCTTCACTAACTCATATCTGCCTCTCAACTTCCGTTCGCAATTTCCGTAACGTTTTTGTGACGCATTCACCAGCTTACCCCCGAAGTCAAGTGTGCCTAAAGAAGTTATACTTCAAAAAAATTGAGGGGCCCAGCGGCAAGAGGATTGTGAGTTGGGGTCTCAGTATGGTTTGTCTATGGTAACAACAATTTGATAAAAACTCCTACGGTTGTCGCAAACTAAAAACTGGGTGGTGTAGTGTTTGTCAGTCAAACTTTGACCTATGCCCTCGCGAATGGCGTCTGGTGCGAAATAGTTATAAAAATAACTTTATAAATTGGATTGCCTACAGAAACAGAAATTAATACCCAATAGATATAACAAATAACCATGACACTAATAACCAAAATGAATCGCTGAGAAATTGGGAACAGAACTCGCCCACAAAATTAAATTGTACCAGTCGTTATTGTTGCACAAAAAAAACTCAAATTGGTTCATCATATAGGTAGATAAAATTTGGAAGCTCTAAAAACAAAATAAAATAACAACCAGATCGATCATATTGCGATCAGTCGCCGCTTTAGAAATTGTCTCCTGGACGTCCGAAACAGACGTGGAGCTGATATCGGAAAAGAACGAGATCCCCGTCTTACGCTAGCTCACGGACGCCTTCGCAATGCATCCGTCAACAACAACCGATCAAACTTGTTGAACATCACCAGGTTCAATACCGATAGACTTAAGGTTCCCCAAGTGCGCCAACGATTTAGGGACCACCTTGCCTTAGAAGCAGAAGCAATCAGCAGCTCATTGCAAGAGAGCATGCTTTTGTGAACGGAGCACACACCTGTGTCGGTAAAAGGCAGGCGCACCATCGCACATGGCTTTCGGCGGACACCTGGAGACGGATCGATGAGCACGCAGCATTTAGGGCTCGGATTGCAGCGGCTTCAGCAATAGAGAGAACCGAGCTAGAAGTCCAGTACCGTACGAAGAAGAAAGAAGTGCAGCGTAGTGTGAGACGTGACAAACGTCAATATATCGACACATGGGCCACTAGGACTGAAGAAGCAGCGAGCAGGTGGAATAGTAGGACTGTTTACAGCATCACCAAGGAGCTCATTGGTTGTCGAAACTCCAAACAACACCCGGTGAAGAGTCTGGACGGCAACCTCCTGATTTCGGATGAGGATCAGCACGGCACCTCCCAGTAAAACAGAAATTATGGGTATTGATGGTATCCCTGCCGAATAGTTTCCAGCGGCGCCAAACACATCAGCGGATCTGCTGCATCCTCTAAAACAGAGAGTTTGGTACAGCGAACAATTTCCACAGGAGTGCGGAAAAGGGGGATGATCATTAACCATCCGAAAAAGGGAAACTTGATGGAATGTGGAAACTGGAAAGGTATATGTTTTCAGCTGTAGCAAAAATAGTAGTAAAAATAATTCCGGACCGAATTAAGGTGCATTCAGATTCTACTCTCGATCCTCCTGCATCGACCACATAAACACCCTACTCACCATAATTGAACAATGCGTTGAGTGTGATGAGTTTGATTTTTGCCTAATTTCACATCGGATAATGGACCATCAGCTAATGGCCCGTAATCTAGAAACTGAGGCCAACATTGCAGGGCTAAAAATAAACACGGCCAGAACAAAATCCCTCAGCACTTCCAACACTAACGATCAACTTAAAAGCTTTACAGGAGAACGGGCTAAGAACCTATAAACATTACTATTCGAAAGAGAAAGTGACAGTGGATTGGTTGACACCCTATGCCCTCCGAGGGGTTAAAGGAGCTAAGTAAAGTAAGTAAAGGTAGCAATCACCTGAAGCAGTCAAACGCCTGGATACTTTTCGATTGAAGTCTTTTCCATTCTTTGCATTATTTTAGTCATTTGAAAGCATTCAATGTATTGAAGTCTTTTGACCGCTTTAAGAACAATTATTTAATTGTGCTTTTGAGACTCATATTTCAGATGTAAGATGTATGTTTAAAAATCGGCCAGATCATGGGTATTTTGCAAAATTTTGTATTTCAAAATAAGCTAAATGGGCGAAGAAATGACATTTTTATATCTCTCAGGACAAAAAAAAGGCATTTCAAGTTGGTTCTGAATTCGAAGAAAAACCAATAAAATTCAATAAGAAGACTGTTTTCATTTTCATGAGTTAATTTTGCTTTTTATATTTATGTTTGCATATTTTCGTGGGGTTTTTTCTAACTATACGTCAAGGGAAAAAGGGTACTTTTGATAACCGTCGTGGGCAAATCAGTCCGAAAAGTCTGGTATCACTGCGCTGACGGCACGGGTCAGTCAGTACGTGATACGAATTATTGGAAAGTTCTGCAATTTAGTATATTTTTACATCCTGCGGAATTCCGCTTTCCTAAAAAAAAAAACAATAACTTCCAGAAGTGGTAAACAGAAAGTAATTTATTTACTTCATATTGAATTTACCAAAGAATTTTTGGTTAAATTTACTGCGCGATAGATATATACTAATAATCATATTTATTGTCCGAGCAAAATATGATTTAAAATTCATTAATGGAAAAGCATCAACGTTTACTGAAGTAGAAGTATATAGGATATATCACTATAGATAACTAAATTTAAAATTATGAGAACAATTTTTATAAATCATAGTGTTTTTAAAATTAAGAATTTTTATAAGAATAAAAAATGGTGCTTACGAGCTATTAACAGTTTTTTTTTATAGAAGGTACCATAGTCGGTTGGCAAACTCAATAAGTGCGTTAAGAGCTAATTCCAAATAAGGGGTGTTTATGATTTTTTTTTCTGTCATAAAAACCATAGACAAACCATACTGAGACCCCCAACTCACAATCCTCTTGCCGCTGGGCCCCTCAATTTTTTTTCAAATTCGCCATTTTGTATTCCTATCGGTGTTATGTCAAAAAAGAATCAGTGTGACATGCAAAAACACACAAAAACTACAAAAATAAATGCTGCCAACCGCGGCAACCGTGTTGAAATGTGTAAGAGTTCGGGAAAAAATATAGCTTGTAGGCTAAGTAACGGGAAATCGGCCGGAGTTGGTGCCTTGGTGGTCTCAGTTTGTCTCTGACAAAATCATTAAACACTGCAGTTGATGAAATTTTAAAAACGTGTTTGTGTTTGTGGGCCAGTTTTGGTTAATCCTACAGCTTTTACGGAAGATTAATTATCTTCTTCTTTTAACTTATGTTGAAACAACGAAAAATAAAACATTTATTATGTATAAGTAAAGACTTACCTGTGGTAGACTGAGTAGAAACGACAGCACGTAGGTTCCGCCTAGCAGGCGATAGCACCTCTTCGCCATATTAAGCGACTTCATTGGATACTTGACCGCAATCCATCGGTCAACACCGATCAGCACGAGCACATACGTTGACAGATACAAGCTAAACATCTGAAACAGCTTGACCATTTTGCAAGTAAAGTCATCGGCTAGCCACTGAACTGTGTAACTCCAGGCGGCTTCACCGATAATGCAGAAACCTGTCACCAGCACATCAGCAATGGACAGATGAAATATAAGCGAGTAAATTGCACTCCAACTGTTGCGCGATGCTCTTCGGCTCATGCGGGTTTTATAAATGTTCCACATTGTTGCAATATTGCCGAGAAGGGATATCACCGCCATCATAGAGAGCACTATCACTTTAACCACAGACGACTTTGACAGTTTGGGTGCATGCTCCAAGCGCGCGTTATATGAATCGTTGGACATTAACAGGTGTAACGGGTCGTAAAGTGACGAGTCGGGCGACTCAAATGAAGGTGCAATCGAATCATGATTACCGACAGCAACACCGTCCCGAATTAGTAGGTTGGAGTAGTCCAACATAGTTTTCAGATTATTTTCAATGAAGCCAAGGGTCCTATTTTGTTCCATAGTCATAAACAGTGACATTATCTGCTTGATATATTCGTAAATTAATATAATTGGCAAAGGGGTATGGGGGCTACCTCACATGTTCACAACACCGTACTGCTGTATACTGACATTACTCGTATAATTACGAGTATATGCATTTCACAACCGCCTCACATTAATTGTCAGGCACCGACGATTGCCCATCCATGCTGGTATTATTCGAGGTGCAATTACTTGACCCTAAGACCCAAGAATAAAATTATAAAAATAAATTCGCGAACACACACTTTTGCCCATGGCTTCATTTCACGCATATAACAACAATTTAGTTTTTTTTCACAACAGTATTTTAATTGGCAGACTTTTCCACGCTGTGTTGTCTGCTGCGCTTTGGGTTAAGTTTCGAACTAACAGCCTAGAGTTGGGTTAGGTTAATAGTTGTGCTGATGGAATTGTAGCAGGAAATAATTAAGCTAGAAGTGCTTGCAGTTGTTCCGTTGTTGATTGTGCCGCTGGCTTATACAGTCGATGATGTTTTGGTGTAGTACATTCAAATAAATATCAGTCTTTTCAACTTTGACCAAGCGCATTTTCATTCAAAATCGAGTCATTTTGCACCTGCAATCAAACAAAGGGAAAATTTCGTAGAGTCAAAAGAAAAATAAAAAATAAAAAAATTGGCGATAGATATAACTTAACAAATAATGTTGTTTATGTTCAATTATTTCAAACGAATGCTACGCAAAGTAACAGAAAAATGTAGAAGAAGGTACACACTTAACTAACTTAAAACCGAACGAGATTTTCAATGGTGTTATTAGCATTTGGCTATATAAATGAAAAAGTAATTAACTGATGATTATTTTTGTTTAACCTTTTGATCTAACAAAGAATACTCGTTTTTTTTAACAAAGACAAAGAGAGCAAAATTCGCACTCGGTTAGCGCCAATTTTTGGGCGTGTTCATTTAGGTGTATGAACAAATGGATTTTTTAGAACTACACAATATATTAGGTCTCAATTTTAAAACAAATTACAGCAAGCCACCAGAAGTCATTGTACTTCCAAAACACATTCGCCCACTGTAAAAAGATAAAATCGAGTATCTTTAGGAAAACGAGGGGTGGCACCTCTCATACAACAAAGTAATTTAATTTAATTTTATTTAATACCACTACTTTTGAGAACCTCCGCCTTGAAATTTGGTAAATGGGAGTATAGTCGTACATTGCCTGTTGGGAGTTTTTTTAATAAATATGAACAGAAATGGACAAATGAGCGTGGCATCTACCATAAAAAAAAATATTACAAGTTCTTATATTTTAGCATTCAAGGGAGCTGAAGATATCAAATTTAGAACATTGATGTTTTTTGTCCCAACAAAGCTATTTGTCAAATATGTGCGAGATTGTGAAACGGGGTGTGCCACTTCCCATACAACGAAGTTATTTCAAACACTTAATACACAACCCTCCCTGTGTCCAGTCGGGTAAAAAGAATGTCACATTCGTTGTTCACTTCATTTGCGCTCATACTGAGGTTTATATAAGACCAAAAATCATTTGAAATCCACGGACTTCAAAATGCGTCAAAAATGCGTGTTTTAAAAACTTTTTACTTTTTTTTTTTAAAATAGTTTTTTTTTTAAATTAATTAATTAATCCCCTGGACAAGCAACAACAAATTAAAAGGCTAACTACAGTATATTTCTATCGTCTAACAGCAATAAAGTTCTGTAGTTCTGTGGTTTTTGCTCAGACATTTTTAACTTTCTCCAATACGTAGTAAGAGAAAGAGCTGGCTGGATTTCGTTTAATCTTCGGATTTGGAATTTGGGGGCTTACAGTTCGTGGCCGTTTTTTTTTTTTGCACGGTGACCTCAATATTAATGGTACTTTCCATATAAAATATTCATACCAGTTTGATTTGCTCGAAAACGGCTCTAGAAATTTCATATTTAAGCTTAAGTAGGTGAGGTTAACATGGCTGCATACTTAGTTTTCCGCTGGAAAATCGAATAACGGTACTATTGAAACTCGGGCACATCCCGAGAAAGGTCCATACGATTGTACGAAAAATAATTAATAAAGTAATATGGTCACGTCTAACTTACTACCAAACGCGGTTTTGCTCTATATTATTGTAGGTACAATGGATTTTTGAAAAAAGCAATTTTTTTTAAATTTGGTTTTCTTTAGCTTGGCTGTGAACGGCAATAAAGATTTTGACCAAAATGCATACTTAAACATAAACAATTCATGTTTTCAAAACTAACACGTCCTTAATTTAAAATTAATTCAAATCACCGAAAAGTGTCATTTTAGAAACTGCGCTCATATCTCGAAAACCCCATTTTTGATTTGGATAAAACTTAAAAAAACATACAAAACAAACTTACATTCTAAACAATATCTTATACTTAGTTTTCAGCAATAGTATTTCTCAAACTAAAAGATACTATACGTATTGGAGATAAAATTAGTTTTCTAAATAAGATGCCGTACTTAGTTTTCCTCAAAATCTTCGAATAAATCAGTTTTTTAATTATTTCTCAAAAATGACTACACAAATCCCGATCTATGTATTTTCATATATCTACGGTATATTTTTATAGTAATCTTATTCCCCTTCTTCTAATAAAATGCAAAACTTATTTTTAGCAAATATCACCCACTTCTTCTTTTCTTAACTATACCATATTGAATATGCCCCTTAAAATAATTATTCCAACCTTGAAGCTTACACAATCAAAAACTCCCACTCCATTTGCACCCCCATACACGTCCATCGGCAGATTCGGTTTGTAACTTCTAATACAAATTCATGTATGTATGTATGTATATTGTATATATGTAGATATATAATATGTAAAGATATATATCTATCACGAACAATACTGCCAATCATTGACAACCTAATCCAGCTTTATTAATCTATTCCAGTCCAGTATAGTAAGTAAGAACATGCCCTAACAGATCAAAAACAGAAACTCCTACTACGCTTGTCCTCGTATACTCAAAAATCTTGTAAAGAGCTCGTAAAAAAAATAGTACAGTAAACAGAACTTGCGAAAATTGCCTATTACTGAGAGCTTCAACTTTTAAAAACTTACATTGTTATTTCATATGTGCTGCCATATCAGATAAATAACCCAAAAGTGAATTTTATTTTCCTTTTCCTATATTTTATGCACCGTTTATTTTATCTAGCATCGCTTCTCAGATTTTTGCCTATCTACCTAATAAAATAAAAAAACAATTAACCAAACTTTTGATAACCGAAAACACAAGGTAATTTCTGAGCAAAATAGTTGTGAACTTGCAGACTGCTTCTTAGCTTTAGGGTATTTAATTAAATGATCAATTAGAAACATAACTACTGCAAACTTAATGTTGTGAATGTGTTGTAAACGAACCTCCACATTATTTCGCAATACTCTTATGTCTGATGTACGTTTTATTTTATCAGGTATTGTTTTCCAACTTTTACGGATATATATAGGTTATGACAGCAACTCACGTAAACAGAGATCGACTCTTTTGAATAGGAAGCAATAAAACAACAGATGTGCCAACAAAAGATAAAGATGCGACGAGTCAACATTCCAAAAAGGAATAAACAGGGATATTATCCTTTACACACATGGAAGCATTAAAACAACAGATGCACGAACAAGAGAGTAGGATACGAGCACCAAACAGGAAACCGCGCCTTAGATACAGATAACTGTATAAATTGTAGTGTTTCGGGTTTGTAAATTAAGATTTTAAGAAGAGACCAATAAAGGAAGAGCTCTTGCTCTCAAAGAAAATTTTAAAACTAATTTTTTAATCATATCAAAAATAAAATTTATATATATCTGGCAACAAGCAAATAATACAACTTTTAATGAACAACTTTTCAAATTAACGGACACCCCTCTTATGTGGACGATTCTCTTAAGCGGACAAGATATAGTGTGGTGGTTGGATGCTATCTTTATTTAGCTTTAGTTTTTTTTTCTCTTGACTGGACGATTCTTTTAGCGGACAGTGGACAGTTTTTTCACATTCATTTGGTAAAAACATTCTCTTAAGTCGACGATATGAATAATTTATTATTCAAATGAATTTTTTTGATTTCTTTACACATTCGTTGTTTTCGCTTCTGTGCAAAATATCATTTCATGCTCATGTAGGTATGTATGTATTTGTGTAAGCGCAACATCGAGGCATCGAGGGCGTGCAGAACGGGTGTTGGTGCCGCTATGTCAGTGTACAGACAAATTGTACAGGAAAATTGAGACTGTTTTCGCTTCCTCTTTCAATCATTACGATAAAAGTAGTGAATGTCACTGATATTTTCTGATTGATTAACGGCACCTACACAGCATTTTATTCGTAAAGCGTTAACTTGTACAAATTGTTCTCAATAACCACAGGAAGTTTTGTTTGTTTGACAACAGGCGGAAGAAAATGTTTGTTTCTTACTGCTTAAGATTTTATTCTGATGCTTCGTGTATAAACGATAAGGTTTTTTTACGAATTAATAAAGGTATTCACTTAAACGCGTAAAAGCCTCATAAACTGCGGAAACTGCAGAAATGTACCACCTCGTAAATGAACTGTCAGATTGTGTTTGTTTACGCAGACCTCATAATTTTCCGCGACGATTTAGGCTCGGAAATCAACCGCGGAAAGTTGCGCAAATGACAAATGTCAAACTTTGACAGACCGTCGTCTGTTCTTTGTTTTGTTTCCAGAGTTTTTTTTTTTTAGGAAGATCTCAAAATGGTAAGTATTCAAGTAAACAAATTATTTTGAGGGTACATACTTACAAAAAAAAAAGGGAAAGGAAAAATGACCAAGCTTCGTGGGATAAATGAAGAGAAATTGCTAACAACACAGCCCTAATCTCAAATATATCAAATATATTTCATCGCAAAAGCAAACGTGAATGCTTATCAATAAAAATATAGGTCAAGCGCTCCCACTCACAAACGTGATTACCTAAAGCTAAAGAAATATGTCATTCAACTTATAGATCCTGGTGTGAGGCGGGGGCAGGTAAATATAATTTATGAATCAACCACGAAGGAAATGAGAACTTTTAATATACTGGAACTCATCGATCAATGCTCTAGTGTCGATAATGTTTTGCCATAATATTTTGAGACCCGGGAAAGTCGCGTACTGTGAGTTTATCGTTTTACTGCCAGATATTGTCAATACCCAACAACTCTGTGTGGGTTCGAAAAAGAGCACCCACCCTATTTGCTATTAATAACCAAATATCGCTAAATCATTTTCCATTAGATGAGCTTATTGCCAAGTGGAACCAAATTCATGCAACGAAATGCACTACAAATATATTTTTTTCAAGTGTCACTTGTAATATTTTTTTAAATTTATTCGAATAAGTACTCAAAATAAACATTCATCTGCCAATCAAGCAAATCTACCGAATTTGTGGGCATCAAAGGAAACTGAAACTGTTTATTTTGTTTCTGCAAGAGACCAAATCCGATAAATAAACGAGAAGCGAAAAATATTTTACAGACGTCGTTTTGTATTAATCTGCGACAAGGGAAAATAATATCTAAAAGAATTCAAAATGGTTAGTTATTTCTTTTTTTTTTAAATGTTGAGTTCCGTCTTCTTTACAAATGATTGATCAAGTCCGTTCTCTTCCGCAGTCCTTTCTTGAATGCCGCAGTAAATTCCTTTTCAGTTCCCATCCCCTCTGCCCACTCCTCAGCGCCAGTGCTGTCGCCGTCTCCTTCCCTCCCCAACTTCTCCTTCTACTTCGCTACAAGTATCAATTTGCAATGATGAAATCTGCCGTTTATAATATAAATAATATTGTTATCCGTTAAAATATGCCACTTAATAAGGGATGTCCCAAAATTCACTCCAAATTTTAATTTGCCGCCATTTCTGCGGTAAGTGTTGGCTACCAACAAAAACAAAAACAGTTTGACAGCTGACAGCTTAGCGTTAGTAAAAACGGAGTATATACTACGCGAAAGAGCATTTTCATTATTGAAAAATATTTAAAAAATAATTAAAGTTGCCACAGTTCGCTGCTATGAAGAGTGTAGATAATTGTAAAATTCAGATGGAATGGATCGATTAGAGATGCTAAACCCCCTGGCCCGCTGGCCGTCCGAAAACAATCTGTTCGACTAATGGCTTGGGGGCGTTGGTAAGAGTCCCAAAGCATTGAACATTTATTTATTTTTTTGCAGAAATAATGCAAATACAGGATTTTTCAATGAATTAATTAATATTTTTGTCACCTATCGGCCTGGTATTTGGCAATATTTCGTTCTGATTTTGTTCAATCGGAGAAGTTTCGATGGTCGGTTGGAACTTTTTCGGACGTTGCTCGTTCGTGAACTTCATCATGATAAAAATAAGAACGTAAACCTTGACAAGTCATAAAAAGGGGATTATAAAAAGAAGCAACAACAGGGAAAAAACCACAAAATCAAAAGCAGGAACTTACAATAGCTACCGATGGGCGACATCGGCCAATTTTTACACCTTCGGGCCCCGGCGACGACGACTTTTTAATATCTCTGTTTTCGCCCCTTTATTACAGCACTTCAGTACAGACATTCGGGCCACTATTTCCATAAAAAAAAACTCAAAACTGTTAAACAACTCCCACTACCTACTCATGCAAATTAAACGCATTTAAGGAAAAATGCTCGGTGTCCATAAGTTTGATTTTCCTTCATTTCTTGGATGATCTTTTTATTTGTGAAGCAAAGCACAGTGCTTTTTGAACTCGTGGCAACTTTTTGGCGACTATATCATTTTAGCAATCGAAAACGCTGGTTGGTGGCCAATTAATCTGAGAGTTGTTTCCTAGCATATTTTTCAAGCCCTACATAGATGGATAGTTATAAACGGATTTACTAATAATCAAAGACTAATGTCAACGATTACTTGGCTGCCAGCTTTTGGTTAAAATGTACAGCATTATTGAAACGGTACAAATAAACAATTAGACCTCCACATTTACTAGTGCGACAATTTTTTTTAGAATTTATTACATTTGTTGTCATCGCAGAATTCAAATTTCATAGTTTGTTTTCGTGGAAAACAATGTCAATTTTTACGCTCATAAAGAGCATTTTATTTTAAAAAGGAAAAGGAATACACAATTTAAAATTAAATTCGCCCAACAGATATCTTCTAAAAGGCTTTTTTAAAGCTCTTTAGTAAGCAACAAATAAAACAGGAACTAGGAAATGCACAAACTATCAGCTGATTTTCAAATTTTATATGCAAATCAGTAATGCGCTATCGTTCGATGAGAAACAATTCTCGGTACTATTTATAGTACGCCTTCCTTTGTATTCTAATACTATGTGCCGTAATAAGATCCTTTTCAAATTATTCAATAAACGGAACAAAGTTTATTAGAATGTCTAGAATTATTCGTAGGCTGATGATACAAATCAAGATTTATTGTGGTCTAAGAATCACAATTGAATCGTTAACAATTTTTTATTACTTAAACTCAAATTTATCGGGAAACTAATAAATCATACGAAATGAAATCATTGCATAGAAATATAAAGCCGTGACGCACATTTTTTTACAGGGAAGCTGCGTGTTTTCTCCTCTATAAATTCGCACAAACTATACCTCCCATTCCTCCAGAAGTCCAATAATTTGTTATTTCGCCTGTCCTTTTGTTGAATGGTGACGATTCTCACGTCAACATTTTTTCACACCAACCAAATTCTCACTCTCAGCTAACAAAATTCCTTTTAAACAAGTTTTATAGGGGTGCGACTGAGGTTTGGTTGGTTATCTACCTACGACCATTTGTGTTTGTAGTTGCTCAAATTTTCGCCATAGGTACTGAGAATTGTTGGGAAAAGTATTCAGATTCTTAGAAACATCTGAAGCTTGTATAATATTTAACTTTTAGTTACCTTTCATTCCATGTTTGCAAAGCAGGGGTTGAATTACCGCAAACGTGGTTGAGTACTACGCGACTGAATTTGTTATTATTTTGCACGTAAAATCCACAAAATCAGTTACGTGTTGCTCGCTTACGGATGCACTAATTCGACCCCCAAAAATAGTCCTTTAAACTACTAGTTAAATTAAGAAAAAATCAAAAGAAGAGCATTAACCATTTCATTTAATCAAAAATACGTTTTAAGAAATATTCTCCTCTTTAGGGAAACGCTACTGCCTATATTGGGTAGTTTCAACTTTTTCTCGATAGCCCATACCTTTGTCGGCTTTCAAAAATAACACGCGCTTGCACCTTGCACAGAGATATATTTAGTTGCATGTTTAGAAATAAAGCAAAAATGCATTATATTTAATTTTTGTGTATACATTTATGCAAATTTTGTGTTTGCCAGACTTAAAAACCATTCGCATTCCTACGAATAGAATCAGGAAACGCTTACAATTTACTCATACAGTATTCCATACATGACGTTAAGGGAGGATTTATTTAGCCAATGCCCGAGATAAACTTGGTCTTAACAATTGAACCTACAGTTAGCGATATTCTGGCACCATGGACTTTGGAAAGTGTGGGGTCTTTGCGTAAGGAGCCAGACTGAAGTTGATTACAGTAGGTACTCTTCGGACAATAGCACATGAACATTGCACACGGGTATCAAATTACAGTGTTTAGCTGGGCTGTCAATCAAATTCCTGTTAGCGGGGACCCTTGTAGTGCATAGGATGGCATTTGTGAATCCTCACACAGAATAATTTATTGTTATTAAAAGGGTTTTGCTATGAAGAGGGGTGCTTATATCCGAGGAGCACTGTATTGGTAAGACCGAATGACTTTAGTTGTGTATTCTCTTTGGTTCAATGAAGGGAAATGGTTTATTTCATTGACTTGTATATCAAATTGTGTATATGGTATAAAATCAAATTGAGACTTGGATTAAACAATTGTGAACCTTGAAATAATATATTCGATAGGTAGTCCTTCGAAATTGGCAATGCAATACAATATAGAGTATGCAGAATGCAATTACATGAACTCAATTGATTTATTAGCTGATTTTATATTATCAGCGTGATCTGATTCGGATCAAAAACAGAACGGATCATTGAAAAGTTTAATTTTGGAATTGTGGCAACAGTTGCTTTCAAAAGAAAAACAGATAAAACAGGGTATTTCAAACTTCATATTGCCACCAGCCATCTTGCAAATATTCTTCTCAACGTGACGTCACACAAGGCACATGTCATTTCACTTGCAAAGTCGGGGGTGTTACCATATTTGAATCAAATTTGCATAATTTTTCTTTTCAAATATATTTTTGTGAAACAAATTTAGTATTTTATGTTCAAATATGCAACACATGAACAATATTTTGCTGCTGCCGCTTGAGTTTATCTCGGCATATTAAGGAGTGTCCAGACCACCGAAGCATTTCAGAAATGTTTATGAAATGTTTCTGAAGCAAATCGGACAGATTTTATAAACATTTATAAAAGATTTCACAAATTTATTTATTAAGCCCCGTATTAATAAACACTGCGTAAAAGTTATCAACACGTTACTCAGCAGTTACGTCAAATTTTGTATGCTATCTGACGTCTACTAGCTAACTTACATTTGCATATTTGTTCATTAATACGGGGGTAAAGGTTTGTGAAATGTTTCAACTTTATCCTGTTTTGGACTAGAAGAAAATAATGTGGTGGCATTATTAGCAACGAGTAAAGTTTTTATTTTTGTTATTTTGGTCTCGGCAATCACGCGACACGCGATTTAATTCAAATAATTTCTTTCTCATTAGGTATTCAAAGCTTTTCTGGGCATTTTTATTTTATTTAAAAAAAAATAATAATCGAAAAACAGCGCTCACTTTCTGCAAGGTTACTTGTAAAACAAAAATAATTTTTTATTTCCCATCATGATTGGGTAACTGTGAAACATTTCATGTTTTTTTGGTGTCCACATCCAAACCAGCAAAACATTTTTAAACATTCCATACAAATTGTTTTGTTTAATAAGTGTCTTAGAAATATTTATGGAACATGTAGGTATTTCATAGTTTATCAAATGTTTGGCTGGTCTGGACATACCTTTATAGAACGAGAAAAAAAAACATAACTCGGAATACGGACAGGGAGTTTATTCGAATGCGAAATAAATCAATTGATTTTTTTGTGTTCCATTTTTTAGTCTGGCAACGTGATTGTGTGGCTATCGTTTACAGGCACACCAACATTTAAAGATAAAACAAGCAAGATTTTAGTAAAGATATCGCATAAATTAATTCTTCAAATTGTCTGCCCTCGACTTTGAACTAATACTGCTGAAATGGATATGCTCTTATTTGGAAAACCGTTTTTATAGTGTTCTCTTCAGGTCCGTCCTATCCGCCCCTTTCCTAGCAACCTCTGGTGTTCCATAAGGCAGTCACCTAGGTCCTCTTCTCTTCATCTTAACCGATCTTGAAAGGGTCATTAAACACTCCTCTTTTCAGACCCCTACGTGACCAGGGTCTCTACACTACTTTTGTCCGCCCCCTCGAATACGCCTGCCAAACATGGTCACCCTTTCAGCAAGTTCATGTAAGCAGAATCGAAAACATACAAAGACGTTTTCTTCGATTTGCCCTCTGCGGTCTTCCATGGAACGATCCCCTCATTCTTCCTCATTATCAAGACCGCCTCAAACTCATTAACTTGAATAGTCTTGAGGATCACAGGGATGCTGCAGACATTCTTTTTATTCATCAACTCCTATCAGGCTCTATCGATTGCCTGTCTTTTTACAACTCCATCTTCTTCAATACAAATCCTCGTAATTTAAGACACCGCCGCCTCTTCTATCTACCAACCCACCGCACGTCCTACGGCTCCAACGAACCAATTTCCCGTATGCTACGGAAGGTCAACTCAAACATTTCCTAGTCGGAAATAGTAGAAATAATTTTCAGATCATGATTCAGATCATAATTTAGGCATTTAAACGAAATATTCACTGATCTGTTTTTCGCAAGTACAGGGTGGGCCATTGAATCTTCGGTATATTGTGTTTTTTTGGCGCCTATATTAAAGGAATAAGGAATCAGTCACAAAATGAAAAGGAATTTTTTGTTTATATTGGACATTTTTTGTTCTCGTTACTTCTTCCATACCTATAGGTAACACCGTTTATATGGTCGCCAACAAAGCGAAAGCTTTTCGGCATTTACCATCACTTTTCCAAGTGCTGCGGACTAATAGATACTATTTCCTGGTGTATAGTATCTATTAGTCCGCTGTTGGCGCAACAGGTCCGTAGGGTCCCTAGGCCTACCTTCTAGTTTTTTTATATTTGGGACGAATGGAAGGGATCTACAATTTTATGCCGGGTCCAAACGACTAATTGAGAAGCTCTTTCATGACTCCTTAGATATATATGTATCTACAAAACGTACAGTTTTTTTTTTTGGTTCGCATGTGCCAGTAATATATATTTCTTTAGACATCTTATATAAGCACACTATATTCGGAAGACGCATTATCGAGGGAATCTTTTACGATACTAAAAATATCAGTAAATACTTTTGTTTTTATTTCCACCTTCGATTGTGAAAGGCATAACTCCAAACTAAACTAAAGACGACAGGACCAAGACACTTATAACTGATTTATGAAGTATGCAGAAGAGCTAACTACGCACAGCAATACAATGCGGTATATAATCTTATAACCTTCTCATATAACTTTAGGCATGGGCAAATTTTATGAATATGAATTACTCTTGATTCAGAATTCCCTTTCAAAATTCTGAACCTCAACTACAAAACAAACGGCAGAATTGTAGTACAAAACTGACCTTAACCTCACCATTGACAAATTTCTATTAATAATTCGACTTTTGTGCAACTCAACTAACAACCTGACAAACACTGTTTAATTTCAAGTGATCATACAGCTTACTATACACCACATCATCACAAGTGACCTCACATTTCATACATTATGTTGATACATATGAATTAGTTTTGACAGTAGATCTGTGTAGGACAAAGTATTTTTTAGGTAGGAAAACAATTTCAGACGTTTTTTTTCAACATGACTTGTCATCGCAGATGAGCTGACATAGAAGTTAATATTTTAAATCAAAATATAAGTGCTCATGTCAAAACTGACATTGATGTTTGTCTTAGTTTTCAAAATGATTTCAGTGCGATTATCTGAAATGGATGGCTGAGGTTAAATAAAGAATCCAACCCCAAACAGAGTTTTGCAATATAGCACGGATGCTCACGGACAAGTTAAGTCCGTAACAGGTTGCCCGAAAAAAATAGAAGGTTACAGAAAATAATTATGGTGAACTACGTGCATCAACATCTAAAAGAAAAAACTAAGTCGCACATCGAAGACTTGACCAATATATAAATAAATAATGATGATGATTTCATAAATCCTCTCATTTTGATGCACCGAGAATGCAAACTGCTTCACTGCCTTCGATTGACTGGTGTCCCTTATCTCTATGTGCCGAAAAGAAGAACCTATAAAGAGCTTACGATCTCGACGTAATATAACTCTCTGAAAGGAACTTGCAAGTTTGCGTGCTGCCTATCCCGCTCCCTAGGCCATGCCACAACGGAACGACTGGATTATTTCGCCATTTTTCCAATAGGGTTAACTGGATATACAAGGTGGCGCAAAAATAACCTTCCGATGTTTTTTGGCTGTAATTTAAAAGAAAAATGAAAGACTTTGATTCTTCTTGTGGATTATTTTTATTTGGTCTTTTAATTTTTTTTACATCAAGTCGAGAATATGATGTCATGTAAATGGCCGCCGCCACAGTTGATTGTCATTTGAGCCCTTTTTATGGCATTTTCCATCACTTTGACCAAAACTTCCGGCGATAGATCCTCACATTCTTGACGGATATTGTCTTTAAGAGCTGCAAGAGTCTGAGGCTTGTTGACATAAACCCGCGACTTCAAAAAGCCCCACAAAAAGAAGTCTGGAGCGGTGATATCAGGCGATCTTCCTGGCCAGTGCAAATCGTTAAAACGGGAGATTAGGCGCCCGAGAAATGCATCCTTCAGCATATAGGTTGTGGCACGTGCAGTGTGTGCCGTTGCACCGTCCTGTTGGAACCACATGTTTTCCAATCCCAATTCATCAAGTTGCGGCAAAAAGAACTCGTTGATCATTGCTCTGTAGCGCTCACCATTCACAGTAACCGTTTGGCCCGCGACGTCTTCGAAGAAAAAAGGTCCGATGACTCCTCCAGCGAAAACAGCACACCATACAGTGACTTTGAGCGGGTGTAATGGCTCTTCGTGGGTTACACGCGGATTTTCAGTGCCCCAGAAGCGTAAATTTTGCTTATTTACGTACCCGCTAAGATGGAAATGGGCCTCATCACGTTGTGCCAAAGTCACCGACCGATTATTGCTCAAATAAATAGTCACCAATATTCCGCGTTCTGGAGCAGTGTAGCGTAACATTGTTTATTAACGTGTATTTCTCATGTGTTTACTACACAAATGTCAAAACAGAACTGACATTAGGGGCCAATCGCAAAATTTATAGCATTTTCTGATAGGAGGATTACTTTTGCGCCACCTTGTAGATTCACCATCCCTTAGCAAAAGATATGGTCCGATGTCGTGTTGAACGGCTTATGAATGAGTCTCTATATTTCGTAGTACGACCGAAAATAGGCTTAAGGGTGAACAGATGTGCATTCCTAGCATGACGAGTATTGCGGTTGAATTGTTGAGGTGGAGGAATGCAGCTGGCAATTTCATTTGAGCACTGTTTGTTAAAATAACGATAGAACAATGAGAGACACGTAACATTTCTACGATGTTCAAGCGAATTTATAGAAAGTCCATTATTCGTATCTCCGATTAGTTTAATCGCACGATTTTGAACTCTATCTAGTAAGTGCCGCACCAGACCAGATATGGGAGTTATACTCAAGTTTTGTGCGGATGTATGTTTTATATATTATAGCCAGATCAGAAGGGGTAAAATATTTCTTGCACCGATTGAGGAAACCTAGACACTTCGCAGCGTTTTAAGCGACTTCATGTATGGGGTCATTCCAACGAAGGTTGTTATGAACACACATACCGAGAATGGAGAGTCTTTCAGTTTCGGTAATGCAAGTGCCATTCATGGATAATGGCTGTAGATTCAGATTTCGCTTTAGAGACAGCAGACAGCATTGTGTTTTAGAAGTATTAAATTCCACTCTATTAGCTGAACCCCATTTTATAATGCTGTCATGGTCGGAATTTAATGAGCTTAGCATACGTTGCCGTTCCAGTTCTACGGCCGAAGAGCAGGGACGTGAGTCTTGAAACGAGTATGAAAAGCTGAGGGTACTGTCATCAGCGAAGGAGTGAATTGGATTAGAAGTTGTAGACAAAAGATCATTTATGAAAATGAGAAAGAGAGTCGGAGACAAAACAGAGCCTTGGGGAACACCAGCATTTATATGGTGAATATCAGACTTGAAAGCGTCCAAAACAACTTGAATTGAACGACCAGAAAGGTAGTTTCTAATCCATTGAATAAGAGACGCATCGATCCCATAAGTACGCATTTTCGACAAAAGAGCATGATACCAAACTCTGTCAAATGCCTTTGAAATATCAAGCGCAACAATCTTCGTTTCACCGGAGTGATGGAGAGATTGGTTCCACTTCTCGGTGAGTTAAGCCATCAAATCACCAGTGGATCTATTGCTACGGAAACCATACCAAAAGTTTTTACTACCTTTGGGACATCGTAGTATTTTTTGCCTCAAATTTTGGTCATATTGGAATTTGACATGTTTAATGAGGGCATTGCAGTCATTTCTGGCTCGTTTAAACTTTTTTCGGTTTTCCTCAGATGGATCGGCTTTGTAAGACCAAAAGCTTACCTCCCTTAACCTAATAGCACAGACAATAAATATACAGATGTCTCATGCCTGTATAAAATTTTGGTGCACATTTTTTCCTTACCAGACAACGTTTTTCATGTCCTTACCAGACAAGAGCTTTCAAAATAAGCGTTGAGAATGAAGCTCTTTCTTTTTCCTAGCATCTTTCTCTTCGCCTCATTCATTTGTGTAAAAGAGCTTCCCTTATGCCCTATGGATTATGGTTAATTTGTGAGTTTATGACACAGCAAGAGCAATGGAATTATATAATTGCCGGTTAATGAAAAAAAGAAAGAAAAAAATAATACAACAAGTGAGCTCATCGCCGGACGGCAGAGTGGGAAGGAGTATAGAGATATACGATCCTCTTGCTGTAGCAGCAGCAGGCATAATCCGTTTCGAATCACTTGATGCCAGACTTCATAAGAAATCAGTTTTTTTCATGTAGGTAATTTGGTTTCAAGTGATGTGAAACGGCCTATATGTGCGACAAAAGGCCTTTTTTATTATGCTCACATGATCTATATAGATCATTGATTTCCACGGTTTACAACAATAGCACGAGATCCAACTTTTGTTGTAAACCATGGAAATCAATGATCTATATAGATCATGTGAGCATAATAAAAAAGGCCTAAAGAAATAATGGGTAAACTTTATCACTTCACTGCATTCTGTGATTGAAATTGAAAGTGCATACTTCTTATTCGAGAGTAAAATATATAAAAGTGCGGGATTTACTGTGTTTTGTGCGTATCTATTTAACCGAAGTTTTTTTCTGTTGTTTGGTAAAAAATATTGGGTGACTGGTGCTGAGGTGTTTCATCCTTAAGAGACACAGAAACCTATTTTATAACTTTTGTTTTTGTAGTTTAGTTTTTATCTATTCGTTTCATTAATCAAATACATTTTTGAATTCATATGTATCTACTTTAATATTACTAATATTTTGTGTTTGTAGCTAGTATTTTATAGCTATTCTTTTATTATTTATTTTAGTTTTTCTTATATCATTTATTATACATTTTTAATTCAAAGGTATCTACTACAGTTTAGTTATTCTTTTGTTTTTTTAATTGGTTTAATTTTTCGAGAGCTGTTTGAACTATTTTGTTCAAATAGGTATCTCGATTTGCAGGTTGATTATACTTAGAATAAATAGGTAAATAAAGAAAAAAACAAAATGTCCTGGAATAGAACAAGGTGTGCAATTGTACATTGCTGTGCCACAAAAAATGAATTTCCAGATAGAAAATTATTTTACTTCCCTAAAAGAGGAACAGCTAAATACGAAGAATGGCTAGCCTTAGCAGAGGAGTCTCGGGAACACATAAAAATTCTTAAGACACCCTATATATGCAGCAATCATTTTAAGAATAGCTTCATTGGAAAAAAATATTTAAAAAAAAGATAATGATTATTTTTTTAACGTTAAAAACTCAATTGAAATAGTTTTATCACTCCGAACATTCGACACCTTCACTTAAGCTGGCTAAGAGCAGATAAGTTGTTATTAGGGAATAAATTTATTTGATTATTTATCAAATAAATATTATTTTAGAAAAAATATTAGGATAATGAATATTCCTACATTCAATCTCGTATAATTCAAACCTGTGGCTGTTAATTGAATAACATTCTACAGGATGTTGGTGATCCGAATCCTAGTTCAAATAACCTACCTAAACCTAAAATACGCACTGCCCATCAATCCATGAACATAATAAATTATGTATATTATCTGAGCATCAAAGTAAAAACTCGAAACAAGATGACAAGCACACATCCACTAACCTTTTCGGGTACGATAAGATCTGTGCTGAAACAACGGTGACAAATCCACCCCTAAATAACGAGCCAGCCACCGGCACAGACGCACAGGGCACAGCTATGCACCCACAAACAGAACAACAACAAAACGATTTCCTTGTTTTGCACCACACGTAGCAACTACCAACGTTGTGTGAAAAGTAGGTAATAAAGGCAAAAAAAACGATTTCAAGGTTCCTGTTTTTTCATGTTGTGTTGATGGAGCAAAAGAGAAAAAAAAAATAGGGGATTCATTTATATCTCTTGTAAAATTATGAAGCTTTTTAAAAAGCTTTTTCTTGAAATAAATTTCGTTTTCATATCCCACTTTTTCCCATATGGATAAGACATCTGTATATTTATTGTCTGTGCTAATAGCCTCTTTACAGCTCGAGTCATACCACGCGTTTACTTTTGGTACAATACTCTTTATCCTATTAGGAATAAAGGATTTCATACCTAAGGTGATTACATTAGACACCATATCAGCAGCGGCATCCACGTCGTTATCGAGGAAGCATAACGACAAGTTAAAACTAAAACTCCTAAAGAAGTTGTTAAGCCCGCTCCAGTTGGCTTTCTCGTATTGCCATCCGGTTCTTTTCGGAGCTTTTTCTTTAACTTTGTGGTCGGAGTACGAGAAATTAGCTGATATAGTGCAGTGATCAGACGAGCCTAGAGGCGATAACACTTCAATAGAGTATGAACCCCAGCGAACCCCTCCAGACAATCCGATAAAAATTCGGAAACATCCCCAAACTGTTTCTATGTCAAAACCAGATGGGTGTTAAAATTCTTCTTGTGCACGGCGGGGAATTGACTACCCACTTGCACCGACAGCGGGTTGTCTCGAGGTTGACCAAAAGTTGGAGAGTCGACTTTGAAATCTCACCTCATTTCGATATCTACTAAAGTCTCATAACATGGACGACATGGACGACATGGACGTGCTGCTTAATCGCGTGAGTTGCCATTGTGATTTGGCATGAATGACTGGATAACAAAAACCGGATTAGACAACATGGCCGCTACAGGCTGCCAATATCGAACCTTTAGATAGTTCCACCCGATAGTCTCGTACTTCGTAAGAAAACAAAAGCCTGACGTAATTTAAATGGATTTATGAAATATATTTTGTAGTCCTCGGTTTATACATATATTTTATATGAGAGATGCAGATAGAGTTCAAACCTACCACTATCCTTTCAGTATTCCTCATTTTTGAAATCAGAAGTAAAGCTGACGACAACGATTCAACAAGAAAATAAAAACATACCCGTTGTTGATTACACTCACATGTATGTACATCGCATACTTCTCTTTTGTTTCGCTCAATCGGAAAAACTACACACAGTGCTTTCGATGTGCGCCCACCACCCCAAAGCAGGACAATGATCAAGAATAAAGACAATCTTAAGAACCAAAAAATGTTCATCGAAATCTGCCCAGTAATTATTAAATAATATTTATAAACGCCTCAGTAGTACCGACAAAATAAAAATAAATAATATATTATAAATATAATTAATATAAAAAATTTAGGTACAGTATCAAATAGCAGCCACTTCATAAATTTCGGTTCGGTATAGGAACCAATCTAGTCCTTGAGGGATGTTCAAATAAAAATGTAAGTTTTGAGAAAAAAGAAAGGTAGAACACTTTTGCAACAGACAAGCGACAAAATCAGATTCAGAAAATCTAGAACATAATTGAATAGTAGTCTTCAAAAACTAACTTCTACCGACTACTCGCTCTGGAGGGCAATTAAGAAAACGAGAATTCCAACAGCTCACACTGTTCCATTACAAAGCAGAGACGAGTACTGGGCATAAATATAAAAAGCAGGCCGCAGGGATTGATTTGAATGTAGGAGAAATTTTAAAAAAATGACATGAACAGTTTAAAAAAAAAACTAGCGCAGATAATAAATGCTTCATAAAAGTTGAAGTATGCGGTAGCTCGCGGAGTTAATACTGATACTACCAATGCTCTCGAAGTTCTTTTTACTTTTGCTAGTAAGTGGCCACATTCAAGAATCTAGTTATCTTAAGTCGACTAGATTGGTCTGGATAAGATGTAACCTGAGCGCAAAAACTAGATTGGCCGGAAATGTCACTTTTTCTGCTTCAGCCACATATGCGAACTGTCAACTTAGTACTCAGTCACGACTTTCTTGACTAGATTCGTCGGCTACCCCTCCGCATAAACGTCAACTGAAACATCTGCTCATATGACCGATTTCAACCAATCGAAACCGAGACACATCAAGTCAGACAGCTGTAAGACTTACTAAACTATATACTTGAACGTCCCAGTGGATAAACCTCTACTTCAACTTTTGAAGATGGCACTGCTGTACTTGCTGTCGGAGCACCTGGCAATACACCGTTTCCCAGAATGGACTTAATCAGTGGACTGCAAAAAAAGTGTATGAAGCGAAAAAATGCTGAATATCTAAATAAAAATAATATTTCTACACATTCATCTAAATGTATTTTTCCTGTCTATCTGTATATCTAATATAAAATAAAACTCTCTCTTTAGTAAGGAAATCCGTGATTAAAACTTACTCAGAAAATAATAACAGATTCAACGAATTTATTTATTTTTATTGAAGAACATTAAAGTACCTTCAAAAAAACACCAAGGAAAAAAATATAATCAATGCCTATTTTAGGAATATTTACAAGACCTACCCTCTCAAAAATAATAATTGCACTTTCAATTCGAGGAATCTAACTTAAAATTCATTTGGCATATTTCTTTTAAAAAAAGAAAAAAAAAATGCGTTCAAGTCTTCGAAAATGTTAGATGTAGCATTTAAAATGCCAGCATCACTGCTAAATATGTCAAATGACCTCAATTCGATTCATATTAACTTTATATTTATAAATAAAAACGTAGATACCACATATTCCAATCCATATAAACGACAATGTGGTTGAATACGCAAATCCAGGCAAACATCAAGGCTGTCTCTAGACGCTAAACTGATTTGGAAAACGCATGTAAAGAACAAAAAGGCCTAGTTGAGCACGCGATACAGCAAAATGTATTGGCTTATTAGAAGATACTCATCCCTGTCCAACTACAATAGGTTCTTGCTATGCAAGCATTTCCTAAAACCAGCAAGGACCTACGGGCTCCAGTTGTGGGCATGCACACGCCAAACAAGTTTCCAAAAGTTCTTCCAAAATAAAGTGGAGTAAATGCACCTTGGTACATACGCAGCGCTTATCTACATATAGATCTAATTATTGAAAAGGTTAAAAAAATTGCTCAAATGCACTGAAGCAGCCTTTTCAGCTACGAGCTCTTAAATACTGAGAATGTAGTCAGAAGATTGAAGCGGGTAAAAGATCTTGATATATAAAAGTTAGCTAATGACAAGAATTTAGGAATTTTTTTTCAACCAAATTGCTTTGTTTGGAAGTCCGACCAACCAACGGTGGGATTTTTCTTTCGAATTTTTAACAAAAACATACTGCCGAATAATTATACGTCAAGTTGCAACAGCGTTGCCAGACGGTTGAAATATTTCCCCCCAGACAAATCTGAAAAAACAGATTTGGCTATTTTCTAACAAAAAAGCCCTCAAATTTTTTTTTTCAAATTATGTATGAAAATTTAAGACTAAATACAAAGACGAATTTAAAGATTTAAAAAAAATGTTGAATGTATGTATATGTAAGTCCTAAAATATAGTTCTCGTTGTCTTCATTTTTGTTTTTGTACATCTGCTCGTGAATATTTTTATCATTTGATCGGAAGGAGTAAAATTGATACATCCCGATCCAGAAACAATCATAAACTGGTTTTGGCAAAAGACGAAATACAAAGAAATACTCGCTCTATTTATTGCTTCTCATATGATTGTGAACTTTTCGCAAATGCAATAGTGTGTGATGTAGGTATGTAGCTTTAGATAGGGGTTTATTAATATCCTGGCGCCAATGAATATTGGAATTCGTTGGAATGGAATTGGCATAAATGGAACATGAATTTATTTGGTTGGTTGGTGTTGCTTTATAACTTTTAATGTTCACTTACGATACTTTTTAGTGAGAAGAAAAAAAATAATAGAACGCAATTACAAAAAAAAAAACAGATTTCCCCCGTCGGTCAAAAAAACCCCTAGATCTGGGGGGAAAACCCCCAAACTGACAACGCTGAGTTGCAATCCCATTCGTGATGACAAAGGCGAGTCAGTTCCTCCTGGGATGTTTTTTTTATCGGTTTAAAGTCCCTCACTTGTTCAGAAGCATCCCTCGCTCTGCAATGTCTTTTCCGTTCCAGCGAACTATATTTTCCAAAAAATATGAACCTATGTGCATACAGCATATTATCACTACGTCATCATTCCATGTTTGAACCAATATTTGCATTCAATATGCTGTGGTCAGTATAGTTCGTAATTTAATTGAATTAATTTCCTTACCATCCTGTGGATGACATGGGCAAAATTTGGTCTTTTATTTATATTGTTATTTGGAGTATGCGTTGTACACACAATGTAGTCGTCTTAATTATTCTTCATTATGTAGGTACCTAGCATTTAATATGCAGCATGAACATTAATTTACGTTTAATCCAATTGGCTTTATTTAATCCTGAAGTCCAGAAGAAGGATGTAGGTAGGTTTTCGCTAAAACCGTGATCGTAATTAATCACACTCACACCTTGGAAATTCAAATTTTTCACTCACATCACCAAGCTCCACGTGTCTCTTGTTCCATTGTAATTGGAAACCTAGGACACACACTCACAAAATGATTCTTCAATCAAAACATGTCGCTGGAGCGATCAGGGGCAAAGACTATGAGACACATACACACACAATATTTAACCGGTCTCTTATTCGAGACCCTCCTTCCAGGGGCTATAATGTCAGCGCAATCAATCTTAAACTCACTCGATATGAACAGCTAACAGACCACACTGCAATTAGGTAATTTGAATTGCGAATCTCTTTACAACTCCAGTCGCGCCGCAAAGTATTCGATGGTGGAACGCAATTAACTGTGTTATGTTAACTCATGTTCACTCTTAATGTGCTCATAATATCGGCGTATATTTCAATGATAATCTAAGAAAAACACTAAACACTGAGTGTACCCATATGCAGATACGTAACTGCCCAAATAAAGCCTGTCACAAACACTTTCAATTGAAGTGTCAGTCGAAACATACAAAGGGGTGTGTAAATATTTATTCACATGTTATTAGCCCAAGTGTGAAAATTATATAGGAACAATTTTATTTATTTTTTGTGAATACAAATGGTGCACGAAATTGTGGCACAATCCAATAAAGTATCCGATTAAAGGAGGCTTCCAATCCAAGGTCAAATATAGTCAACGAGAACGACACGTCTAGAAGGAAACTTTAACAGATATACGAAGCTTCCTTTCACTGCCAAGTAACCGAGAGACTGTTGTTATCAACGAGTGAGAATTTATCGACAGCCCGAATCGTAATTGTGTCTGAATGAATTATATCTATCTGCGAGATGATCTGAGATGCTGTGCACCACGCACCGACGCGACATATGCAAAGCATTTTCTACAACTACTGCCGAAAGGAAAAGTGGATTTTCATTCATGATTTTCGGCAAGTGGATCGTAGCGTGTGGACTGTGTTCATGCGCTTTTCGTCAACGATATTCGCTGGACGGTGTGCGTGTTTACGATATACGTTGTGGTACTCTGGTTGGCATGGTTAAGGCAAGGTCATTGGCTGGTGTGGTAGTGTGGTACCTGTTCGCTTGAATGGAAGTGCATTTAGGGTGAATGACACCCAGCAATGTCATGTTGACCTGTTAACTTATTTGAGCGCATCAGGTGGCTATATAGATCGGGGGGAAGCAAAGTTCAATGCACTTATTGAAAAATATGTATGCTGCCAAGTTATTTTTACCTGATGATGTATGTGCCGATATCCAAGAGCGTCTAACGCGGTAGTCACGTTTTTTACTCATTGAAAGAAGAAAGTGACTCGGTTTTCATTCCGTAAGTATGCGTGGTGACTTGTTAGCAATTGATTTTATTTTACAATAAGGTTCTGTTTGTAATTACTCATAAAATAACCGATTTTATTTAAAACTAGTTTTCACTTGAGACCCCTTGCTCACTAATCAATGAAAAGCAATTGCCAATAGTTGTTGGAATATATTTATTGCATAGGTACTTTAGGTAATTTTTCTATTCTGGGTTGACCTGGGCACTGGGCAGCAAGTAATCAGCCTCAACGGATGGAGGTAAATATTTTGTCCGCACTCAGTGAGCACCATTGGCGGGGTTAGTGCAAATATCAAGTAAATATTCCTGCAGAACAAATATAATATATATGTATATGTATATAGGATAGTGGATACTCTAAGAGATTTTTTATCGAAAATACCAAAACATATGAAGGTGCAGGAAGCCCGATCCCCTGTAACGGTGGAAGAGACTGCGAATGCAGTATTAAAATCGTTAAAATACAACGACAGACAAATTAAGGATATAATACAAGATGGCGCAAACGTTGTCACCCGATGTTGTTTGGCTGTATAATTTTTTTTATGAATGAAAAACTTTAGTTTTGATTTTGTATTATGTCTTTTGGATGTCTTTAATTTTTTTTTCTATAAGTCAAAAAAGTAATATCGGCCGCCGCCAGAATTGATGACCAATGGGGCCCGAATTATTGCATTTTGCATCTCTCTTGGCAGAACTTTCGGCGATAAACTGTACGGATTTAGTGCATCTCTCTTGCCAGCACGACTGTTCCGATGCCGGCAAGACCTGGCAGCATCGGGTCAGATTCTGTAAGGCGAAACGATCAAACGTTTTCGTGCGCACGAATGATTTGCCATATGTTACACAAGCAAATTTTCTTCGTGCACACGAAAACGTTATAAAGTTTCGCCTTACAGAATGCCGACCCGTTTTCGCATTCGGAATTGAAGTCATCGTTATAAAACTGACGCGATAAAAGGTTGTGTATTTGTCATTGTTTTCCATTCGCAGAACCTCTTCTAGTTCGACAAAGAGCTAGGTATACGGGATACTACTTTGTTTGTTTATAATTTTAGATTAAATGAAAGAGAATGGATCTTATATTAGTAAATGTTTTATTTAATGTCGGCAATTATGTATGGAATACGATATCAGGTAAATGTCCGCCTCTGTTAGTCTCACAAATGCGAGCCCTTTTGAGCACATTTTTCATTACATTCTCACACATTTCACGCGGTATTTCATTAAGTTCATCACGAATATTTTTTTTGAGTTGCTCAAGCGTTTCTGGTTTGTTTGCATAAACCTTGCTTTTCATATATCCCCACAAAAAGAAGTCCGGAGCAGTCAAATCAGGCGACCGTGGAGGCCAATCAACATCACCATCTCTTGAAACAACTTGGTGTGGAAAGAGGTCTCGCAGTAATTCCATTGTAATCCTGGCTGTATGCGATGTGGCACCGTCTTGTTGATACCACATGCTTATCAAGCCCAAAGCATGAAGTTGTGGCGTTAAAAAGTTTTCAATCATGTCACTATATCGCTCCCCATTCACAGTTACCGTTACGCCGTTTTCATTTTCAAAGAAGTAAGGTCCAATGATTCCTCCTGACCAAATTGCACACCAGACTGTAACTTTTAATGGATGCAAAGGTGACTGATGAATAATTTGAGGGTTTTCCATTGCCCAGAACCGACTATTCTGTTCATTCACATATCCATTCAAATGAAAATGTGTTCTCCCAACAATTTCACGTAACTTTGTCATCGTCACAGTAATCGATGATTGATTTTGATAAAATGTTTTAACGATTAAAACACGTTGGTTTATCGAATATTTTTCCATAATAAATTTGCCACGTGTCTACTTCACGACTGCCAAATATGAACTGTCAAGACTAATGTTTACCAAAATGGCGTTCAAACAAATTAGTATACCTTCCCGGCGGACACCCGTATAATGTAACTTATTAACGCAGCGATCCAACTATTCATTTATTTATTTTATTTATTTCTCCATAAGGCAACATCATTCAATAAATAAACAAAAATTGAGTGCATTGACCAAAATTAATTAGTGTTAATATTTACTTATCTTTTCCAAACGAAAAGCATTCATAAACTGTTTTTATTTTTTGTTGTGCTGTTTGAGAAAAAATAACATTGTGAGCAAATACTTTGCTTAGAACTGTAACAACACCGAACTACATATTTTCAACAGTTAATTCCCCGTATACATTTAAGTCAGAAGGGCATAACTACTTTTCTCCATGAATTTTATTTTCGTTATTGAGCTCCACCTGGAAGTCATGTGGAACGAAACTATATCCGTTGAATTAGATAAACAAACAGCAGGATAACTAAAGTCGTGTCAAGAAGTTTTCCAATTAACAACATTCAATGCATGCTACACGCATCGGTTCTCATCACGTACCACTTCTTTTTATTCACTTCATTCGTTCAACCTTAATTAATCGGATGTCCATTCTATAAGTACTCCACTTCCCTATCGCATGCATTGAACTTTCTTTACGCTTCCACTGGATCTGTACGTAGGTAAGTATTCCATATAGTACCACAAAACGTTAACCGAATGATATCGTTAGAAAGACTTCGGCACGTACGAGTATGACCCTGGGCGCCGAATATCATATCTCTTTTATTTTGTTCTTCAATTAATGCGAACTGCAGAGCACCAATAGTAATTCAAGTGAACTGAGCCTAGTTTCGTTAGAAATTCAACTCTTTTCAACACAAATGATTTTTTACGATCCTAGTGTGCTGAGCATATTTAATAAGTAATAATCATAACCATAACCAAAATCAGTTAATTTATTCATAAACTTTGTAATTAGTATTCTTGACCAAGCAGAAATTTGATATATTTATTCAGAGGAATTTCGTCCTGATATTATGCAAATCAAGGTTTCGAATTCGATTGGGATTATGTATTATGAATTTCACAGTTCTTTTGCTTGACCATTTGGAATTTGACAGAAGCATGTTAACATATTTTCGATTTGTGGCCTTGCGGGACAGTAATTATTGAAGCTAGCGCTTGTAACTGTTCAAATTGATAAATGATTTCCATAAGCTTCTGGAAGGATTTATATGTTCGTGACAACTTGAATCGAATAGTAGCAAATTGCAAGCAGACATGAGTTTTGCTAAGGTAAGATAGGAACTGGCTAAATGAGTCTCAGAAGCCAGTTACAACCCTCTTGGGAAGCGAACCGTTCGGCTAATAAAATAGATTGAACCAACGTCATCTTCTGAGCTACTCCGATAGAATTTGTTCGATAAGGATTTTTCAGAATTGGTTTTAGTGGTAAAAAATGCTGTTGAATCTTCTTCTCCACACTCCATCGATACAAAATCACTGAATATAGTTCGAAAAATATTTCTCTCTAAACATCCCAGGAGGTTTTCATCTGCTTTTGACAGAGTCCATGCATCTGCCCCTTATAGCAGGACCTGGATAATTTGGGTCTTATATTCAATATCACTGATTTTTTGGAATAGGGCTTTCGCTTTACTTAAGAGTATTATATTATTTCTTAGCCCTAAGAAACAGCGGTTGAAAAGAGTGATTCTTCGTTTCATCTCTCCGCTGATGTAAATTTGCGAAGTGATAGCAGTGGAGCCGAGGGGCCTAACTCTGGAATTCGATTCAAAAGGTAAATCGTTCGAATTCGGAAAATATGTACTCTGTTATTCGAAAATCGAAAATTGAAATCCGAGGTTCATTTATCTAGATACCTTTGCTCGAAAATCGGAAATGTCGTACTTCACAACTCTAATTTCGTTACTAAATACATTCGAATTTCTGAAATTTTATTCTATATCTAATTATCATCCGGAAAAGTTTAGCTGAGAGTTTAAATGTAACTATTTATTTAGAAAAAAAAAACGTAAATAATATTTTTTGATAAAATGCTATAAATTAATTGAAGAAAACATAATAAATATTGATATTATGATATTTTTGATGACTTTATTTTGTTTTAAAGGGAAATCCCGAACAAAAATATCAATACAAAACAAAATCAATTTGAAATTCTAATATGTAATTGAAATTAATAATTTTATGTGTTCCCATCCGGATTTATCAAAGGGCTAAACTGCGGACGCACGGAGAGCTTCAAATAATCCGTGGAAGCGTTTAGCAACGACTTGAACGCAGCTGGCCCACCAAAGCGTGAAGATTCTGTTAATGGAAGGGTGGGACAAAGGATTTTGGATCAGGAAATGAAAACGGAAAAGAAACAGCAACTGATGACAAAATTATATAATATAATAATATTTATTTATATCTTTCAAAACAAATTCCTTCGTCAAGCCACAATGCAACTGAACTATGTATACTCATAGTGAAATAAATTTAAATAATCAAAAACGATTATTTGACTTTTTGTTGAATTTAAAATGTAATTTTTGACAAAAACCAGCTCGAGTCTCGGAACATTTATTCGAAAGTTGCAGAGTTTTCTTTACAACATTTCTTATCGATTCGAAAGTTATACAGAGTAACATTTGAAATTAGAATCGGAAACAACTTTCGAATAGTTTTTACTTTTGAATCGAATTACAGAGTTAGGCCCCAGGAAGACAAAGTCTTTACATACTTTCAAGTTGTATGTGTGCATCGTGACACTTTGACCAAGTCGTCTTTATTTACCACTTGACCACCGATTAAATACTTGCAAACTCTATGATCTTCCGATAATGTCAATATCATCAGCATAGGCAAGCAGTTGTACGGACATTTGAATAATTCTACGTCTGGCTTGTGAGTTTCATTCAATTGCTTCAAGAACGATGTTAAAGAAGTTAGACTCAAGCCTTTTTCGAAATCGATGGGCTCGGTGATGTTCTAGACGATTTTGACGGAGAAGCCGGATTCCACCACCGTCATCGTGCACCTGGAACTAGTTTGGCTGGAGTGGCGAAACGTGACATGGCTTTGTATAGCTCATCCCCATATCTGATATTATAGGCGACTTTTATAAAATCGATAAAAAGATGGTGGGCTTTGAGGGTCTTTCTAAGATCTGTCGGAGTTCTGATATCTGTCGATCAGGTTAGGTTTCAGGCGTTGAGGAGAATTAAAGTTTTCGCAGTTCAATGATGAAGAGATGATCATTATTCGACGACCTGTTTAGTAAATTAACCCGAAACTTTTCTTGTTACGGTTGTCATAAGGGGATCCAAAGGTAAATCCAGCTCGTTCGGCAAAGAGTGTTTCTTCCAGCTGTCATGATTTTCCATACCCACTATACTAACATCAACCAGAAGAAAAAGCACGCAAATATCTACCCCAACAATACAGAGGACCGCGATAAAATTCACGATGACTCAAGGCCGACTGACGAATGTCAGTAAGATGGTGTGTGCTTTGACAGAGAGATCAGCGCTGCTCCTTTATTTAAGTCTCATATCTCTGAACCGTCACAACTGTCAAAGTGGATCCGAAGTGAAAGTGAATGGAAAAAAAAACAGACTTTTATTAAGTGTGTCGTGTTCTCAGTTATGTATAAGCATACATAGATTACTTTTATTCCGTAGAACATGTTTACATTTTTTTCCAATTCTAATGCATGTGCCGATTGTACAATTCCCAAAGATTGGTTCGTTTGCAAACGGTGAATTAATTTACACTACGTATATCCTATTCTACATACAGGCGTTGCTCTTAAATACTAAATTTTAGTAGTAAATTTGTAACTAGTTAACTTGATCAGTATTTCTTCTATTGGTGTCTGACAAATGGTGACACATGAAACTTAAGGGTAAAGGTACACAATAAACGGGATTAGAAATAAATGTTAAAAAGTGTGTTAGTAGAATACTTCGTGTTCTTAAATACTTAAAAATTATATTTAAAAATTAGATACTAAACACACAAACAGGTTATAGGGAGAGTGAAGACAGAGCTAGAGCTGCCGCTTAACTACGAATAGAATGTAAGGACACTAGTTTGATTGCCACGCACGAACAGGAACGGTGGCATGTCACGGCTGAGACTCTCCAGCCATGCCATATAGAGGGGGGCAGACACAATGTTCTTCCTGGGCATGGGTAATGTCATAACAACTAAATCCGATTTAGTAGACTTTTCAAGCAGATACTCCCGCAGTCTCAAATAACGATTTGTTTTGTCCTGCACGGCCATTAAGTCGTCTTCCGTGGTGGGTGCTGAAAAAAAACAGTATCGTATATAATTAAGCAACCATTAAAGTAATTTATTACCTTCGTCTTCATTTAACGGTGTCGTTGTGTTTACATTATTTTCGGAAACAACAAAATCCTTAATCAATTCATTGAAGAATTGTGTCGAAGTTTCTTGTGGTTTCTTCGTAATATCGGGGATGAGTTGCAGGTCCGAATAGTCAATGCGGAACTTTGACAGTAGGCTCGCCATAGAGCGTTGTTCGAATTCCAGTTCAGCTTTTTTGTTCGCCAATGCATAGACTCTGGAAGTGGAAAGAAAGTTTTCAGAACGTCGTTAAAAAAAATTCACCAAATTCAGTTTTAGTTGAACAAGTCTGGGGGAATTTTGGTGGGCGCCTTTTATATATCAAAGCTCTTGCTATGTTTTTACTACGCCTACGCCTCACAAAGTCAACAAAACCTTGGGCTTATCTATAAAATTCAAGGATTATTGTACACCTACACTTTAAATCATCTTTTCCGCAGTTAAATTAACTTTTAAAGTAAACAGACACTCTCTAATTATCCTTTATTTATATAGCAACTTAAGTACCTACACCCTTTCACCTTGGAGTCGAATTGATGGATAAAGCTATTTATAAACCTAAACTGACTGAACCTGGTGGTAATACTATTAGCATTTGGCCTGATCAAGCTGTCGAAAAAAGTAGCAAGCCAATGAATGCCAATATGTTGTGTAGATAACGTATAGATCAATTGTTGAGAGTGGTATGAACCGATTAGTTCTGAAATTTAATTATGCTGTCTGTTTTACGGTGCAACGCAAACTATTTCTAGGATATGAGGCGTCAACGGTCAGGTATGTCGTTTATATTTCTGTGCTGCTGATAGTCTTATTGTAAACAGCAAATGATGGGGGCAAGGAAGTTGAAATACAATATTCAGATATTTAAAATAAATTTACATTTTAATAAAGCACCAGAAAAACTGTGCAGGTAGGAGGTACTGTCAAAAACAAAACTGCCTCGAGCTGTGAAAATGACTTAAAATATGCAATTTGATCTTTAAATATTTACAAAGCGCAAGTGAAGCAAGTTTTCTATTTCGCTTTGTCTTTCGCTTTTTGAAATGCGAACGTGGTTGTCGGTTAATTTTTTGAATTGAAAACTTCTTTAGGTGCGTTGGGCATTTTGAAATGGGAAAAAAACATTGAACTCGAACACTGTTACCGACACCTTTGTGCAGCGTTAACAACCACTTTTGACGAAAAAATGACTAACTTGAAAAAAATATGCCTTTTTCAATAAAATGATGCCTAAAAAAATTTTTTTTTGTGAAGTGGAACAATATTCAAAAATTAAGCACAAATATAAACAAATAAACAAAAACAATTTTTATTTTTCAAATTTGTGTCCAATTTCATTCCACTTACTGGAAGTGGAAGCTGGAATTTTTTTTAAGGAATGACAGATAAAGTGTTCGGAAAATGGACAGAGTTTGGCACAGATTTGTTAAGAATGTTTAAAAAAATAAAAAGGCAGTATGTTGAATATACTGAACAAAAATAAAAACATATTCAAAATACAAAAAGATGGCTTTTTGAAAAAAAAAAAAAAAAAACAAGCCTTAAGGCCTGAGCTAATAAAATAATGCCTAAAAGGCATGCAAAAGTCTTAGTTGGCATGGCTGCCTCTGTATATAAGTAAGAAAAAGAAATAGACAGATAAATGACTCATCTGATGATGGAAAAGTGTAAAAGAAGAAAGAAATCGAAAAAAAAACTGAGAAAAGTGTAAGCGATACAGAGAAAAAAAAGGAAAAATAATTAGGTTGCTGCTCTGGTCCAACACACTTTCGATTACGAGAATCGCATAACAATTCAGTATAAAGAAGGAGCTACTGAGAGCTTACTCTTTTTACTAGTAGTGTGGGTATGGAAATCGTATGTTCGTTAACGAGAGTTAGAAAAAGGGGATGTTTTCAGTAGTGCTGCTATCATAAACTAAGTATTAAATAGACCGCCAGGCAGCCATGCCGACTAAGGCTTTTTCATTACTTTTAGGCATTATTTCATTAGCTAAGGCTTGTTTTTTTTTCAAAAAGGCATTTTTTTTTTATTTCAAATATCTGTTCATTTTTTTTATATTTTTAAACATTCTTAAAAAATCATGCCCAACAAGAATTTTATATGTACCTAACCTGGGTCTTAAAGAAAGTGTTCCCACCTTCAAAGTCTGCCCATTTTACGAACAATGTGTCTTCAAAAATAATTACAGCTTCCACTTCCAGTAAGTGGAATGAAATTGGAAACAAATTTGAAAGCTGTTCATTTTCTTTATATTTGTGCTTAATTTTTGATTTATTATTCCACTTTACCCAAAAAAAAAATATTAGGCATTATTTTATTGAAAAAGGCATCTTTTTTTCAAGTTAGTCATGTTTTCGTTAAAAGTGGTTGGCAACGTGAACATTGGTGTCGCGAGTTCAATGGTTGATTAGCCGCACACATACACTTGCACATAGAAACCTGACAGTTCATTCAGTTTTTTTTTCTTTTATTACACCTCTCGCCATTACGATTTTTTTTTTCCTGTTTCACATGTTTCCACAGATACCCAATTTAAGAGAGAATTTTATTTTCAAAATTTGCGGGGGGAATCCGGTAGGTGCGCGGGAGCTGACGGTCTATTTAATACTTAGTTTATGGTTTATGGCTATACAATTAAACGCACGTTTCTGTTTATTCAATTGTGACAATTCTTGAAATTCATTAAAATATTTTTTTTTTCTTTGATTTAGCTAGCTACAAATAATGTATTTTTTCATTAAACAATACGAGAATTTTTTTATGAAAATTGAAAAAATACACACGTAATTGTTCAAGTTTTCACTTCTGTCGGCACTCCCGGAGTGCCACTGTTGTTTTTAATAGCATCCCAATCCCGCCCCATTTCTGTCGAAAAAAAACTAACATTATGAAATACTTCTACATGTAACAGGTAGCAGCAATATGTGTATATCAAAAAAAAAAACCTTCAAAAAATTGCCAGGCTCTCCGTGTACTTATTATGTACGGAAAAGGCAACGTCAGACCACCGTCATCGTACAACCCCCACACATCAACTATAGCATGGCTACGTTTTCTCGTAAAACCTTTATAAAATGAGCTTACCTTAGTTTACACGATTGCCAGGTTCTCCGTGTACTTATTATGTACGGCAAAAGCAATGTCAGACCACCGTCATCGTACAACCACCACACATCAATTACAGCATGGCTACGTTTTCTAGTAAATTGTGTCAAATCATTAATCACCTCTTTAGGCAGCTCAGCTCCACCCGGTCCTTTGTACAGCGAAGCTGGATCGTCACGGGATTTCTTTGACTTTCGTAGAGAATTCGTCTGCAAAATAGCAAAATGTTAGCACTATGGAGTTGCTTGTGTCTCTTCGGAATAGCTAACCAATAACTGTGGTGCCTTGGGGTCAGATGGGTCAGGAAGACCCGATACATCTTGTGGCTTTGTGTGAGTATTTACAGTAAACGACAGGTCACTGGTACTGGAAGCTGAAACAAGAAAGTATATTTAGAAAGTAGACTGTGAATATGGCAGGGACCAAAGCTATTTCTTTGGTTATTGATTGACTAATCTACGACTCGCTTACAACTTACAAGTAAATGAGAAGAAAGCCTTGACCAACACAATCTAAGTGAATGACTTTAAGACGGACGTAAGGATAAAATGATTCTTAATAACCAAGTGTAGATACATGCATCTAATTTAATCGGAGTGATGAGGTAGGTGATGAGGTAGGTAAAACTACTTGTTCACAGGGTTCAGGGGTAATTGAACCGCTAATGGAGACTCCTCAGGGGCAGCTCAATCCTCTGTTGTAATTTAGTTGAGTAGGATAGGTATTGGGGATCTCTGCCTATTCGGTCCGTTTAATTCTCCCCTACTCGTGGGTACATATATGGACCTAAATTTAAATAATAAAAATAATATTCCTTCGGAAAACGAGGTGGAAGGCTTAGGAGGGGTCGAGAAGGCGCTGGAAAGTGCTGACATGAACCCGAATAAGCTCGAGGGGTCAGTGGACTCTGATGGGAAACCAAAAGAGTTAGCAGACCAATCGTCAGTGGAGGTGGACAATGCGGGGCAGAAATGCGCCAAGAGGTCAGCCGGAACTGCGGAAGCCGGATTGGAAGAGGAGAGAAGTCCCGACTCCGAGCGGAAGTTGCACCAGCAACTGAAGCAAAGAATGAAGAGGGTCAGAAGGAGGCAAAGATTGGCCTTGGCCAAATCTGTCTCGGCGAAAGGCATAAGTAAGTCTGTTGAGGAGTTGACTGAAATGGTTGCCAACTTGACGTCGACCGAAACCTCTCCAGAAGACGGTGGATCTAGGAAACGGTTCAAATGTTCCGGGACCATGAATCCACCTAAAACTGTGAAGAAGGGGACGGAAGGCGGAAGGGAAGACGGACAGTCTGTACAATATGGGGTCAGTCTACAGGTACCACACTCCAGTGGTTATGTGGATGGACAACATTTACAACGGACTATTAGTCAACCCGGAAAGCAGAAATCGTGCAAGGCCGAGCAACCTGGACCAAGCAAGGTAAAGCGAAAGCTGAGCCAAGCTATGGGAAGGAGAGCAAAGCAAGCAGATGCTGCAAAGCCTTACGCTAGGAGTGAGAGAGCCAAAGTTGACAAGGGTGTAAAAACCTTTGCTCAGACAGCGGCGAACGATCTCCAAATGGGTGTTGCCGACATGAGTCGAGAGGGGGGGATAGAAGCTTCACAGTTGAGTATTTTCAAGAATGCTCTGCTGAGGGCTCTTGACTTACTTCCGACAAATGCAGGTGATATCGGTGTAAAGGAGATAACCTTGGAGGAAGGGATTATAGCAATAAAATGCGTAAACCAAGAAACCAAAGGGTGGCTATGTGAGACTGTAGGGAAGATGACCGACCTATGGGAGGGAATCAACCTTAAAATAGACAGGCTTCACATACTAAAGGATGTGGAAAGGTTGATAATCTTCGTTCCCGGTGAACCCGTGAGCAAGGATGTCATCCTTGCCAGACTTTGTCGTCAAAATTCCTGTGTGAAGGACACTTCGAAATGGAGGGTTATTCATGTGGGAAGATATGATGACAAAAAAATTGGTGGAACCAAGCTGACGATCTGGTGTCCGAGGGAGGAAGCGAGGCTGGTTAGACAAGCAGGAGATAGACTCTTTTGCGGGTTGGACATAGCATTCGTGAAGTTCCAAAGATCATCGGAAAAGACTCAACCGGGAAAGCCACCCGGTAGGGCGACGAAGTGATAGACACCATGGAGATGGGATCAACACAAGTCGGGCGGGAGGTGGGCCCGTACCGGGAAAAGCTGAGGGTGATTCAATTGAACCTTCATCACAGCAAAGCAGCATCGGCAATGATGACTAAGTGTTTTGATGAGGATTCGTTTGATATAGCCCTGATACAGGAGCCTTGGATCTTTAGAGGAAAGATTAGAGGACTCCCAAATAGCATGGCTGAGTTGCATTATGCACAAACTAGCGGAAGAATTAGGTCCTGTATCTTGGTGAGGCACGGAGTTCAAGCATATAAATTGCCGGATCTGTGTGCCCCAGACCTTGCAACAGTACGAGTAGGATCAGGTGCGGGAAGTTTTGTCATAGCATCTGCATACCTGCCGTATGATTCTCCAGAACCTCCTCCGACAAGAGAGTTAGAGTCTTTGGTGAATGCATGCAGGAACAGGAACGAGGATCTAATAATTGGTTGTGATGCCAATGCACATAATACAGTGTGGGGCAGCACCAACGATAATTACAGAGGAGAAGCCTTATTCGAATTTGTATCATGCAAGGATCTAGCTATCTTAAACCGGGGAACAGAGCCAACCTTCGTCGATGTGAGACGAATGGAAGTGATCGATGTTACCCTATGCAGTAGCCAGATAATTGAAAGAATATCAAATTGGAGGGTAATGGATCAGGCTACATTGTCGGATCACAGAGCCATTTCATTTGATGTTCGCTATGGATCTAAAAGGAAAAAAGATCGGAAATACATCAGAATTCCGAAGAACACAGATAGGATAAAATACCTTGAAGTGTTGGAGGAAAAACTGAATGTAATGACATTCGGAATACCGAAAAACACTTGGCATGTAGAATCACAGTTGAAGCATCTGCAATCAGCTGTTGAAGTTGCGTACCGAGTGGCTTGTACACCTACTTTAGTGGAAAAACAAGATCCTGCGCCTTGGTGGTGCCGGGAACTTGAAAAGCTAAAAAAGGCTGCGAGGAAGGCCTTCAATCACGCCATGAGGAGGGGAGAACCCGAAGCATGGGATGAATATAAGGCGAAAAAGAAAGAGCTAAACGTTACTCTGCGACGACGTAAAAGGGAGTCATGGAGGGACTTTTGCTCGAGTATGAGGAGTACATCTGAAGTCAGTAGACTACAAAAGATTGTCTCGAGAGATCCAGTTTCTAAGATCGGACTCATTCGTAATAGAGCGGGGGAGATGGTGGAAACACTGGATCACACAAATGAGGTCCTAATGGAGGTACACTTTCCAGGAAGCTATAAGTCAGCTCAGCCCTGGGCTCCAAGGAAACAAGGAGCGAACAGGATGGATAGGACGGAAGCAGAACGGATCGTGACACCAAAAGCGGTCAAGGGTGCGATAGCAACATTCTCACCCTTCAAAACTGCGGGGCCGGATGGTATATTTCCAGGTCTAATGCAATGGGGTATAGACCTAATTGCACCAAGGCTCAGGAATATATACGTTGCATGCCTAGCAATAGGCTATATCCCGATAACATGGAGGGAAGCAAATGTGGTCTTCCTTCCAAAACCGGGAAAAAAGGACTACACCGAGGCAAAGTCATTCAGACCAGTCAGCCTAACATCCTTCCTGTTAAAAATAATGGAAAGGGTGATGGTGGACTATATGGAGAGTACTGCGCTTAAGATGTATCCTTTAAATAGTAGACAGCATGCATACAGGGTAGGTATGTCTACAGAAACAGCGCTACACCAAGTAGTACGCGTTGCGGAGGAAGAGCTAAATACCGGGGGCATTGCGATGACCACTATAATGGACATTGAAGGTGCCTTCGATAAGATATGCTTTGAAAGTCTGAAACAAGCCTTGGAAAAACGTAGGGTTAACCCACTGGTGGTAAGATGGGTGGACAATATGTTGAATACGAGGGCGATTAATATTCAGACGGGAACCTCAAAACTCAGAGGAAGGGTTAGCAGAGGTTGCCCACAAGGAGGTGTTCTCTCACCTACACTGTGGAATATCACTGTGGACTCTCTTCTCGACAGACTCGAGGCGACGGGCATTCACACAGTGGGATATGCCGACGACATAGCAATAATGGCCAGAGGCAAATTCATGGACGTCACAGCAGATATCATGAGGAATGCACTCAGAGTGGTTGAGCGGTGGTGTCTGGAACAAGGGCTCTCCATTAATGCGGCGAAAACAGATCTAATAGTCTTCACTAGGAAGAGGAAAAATCTGGAATTTCGGCCCTTAACACTTTTCGGATCGGAACTAACAATGACTAAGAAGGTTAAGTATCTGGGAGTCTATCTAGATACTGGACTTACTTGGAATTACCATGTTGAGGAGAAGGTCCGGAAGGCAAAGAGGGTACTACATCAGTGCAAACGTGTATGTGGACAGAGGTGGGGACTCTCGCCTAGGTCAGCATACTGGATGTATACGATGATAACTAGACCCATTATCACGTACGCCTCGGTTGTATGGTGGGCGAAAGCCTCTCAGAAAACTGTGAGGAAGCACCTGGATAGGGTTCAGCGTTTAGCATGTATGGGAATTACAGGTGCAATACGTACAACCCCAACATGCGCATTGGAAGTCATCATGGGGATATTACCGCTAGACTTATTTATTAAGAAAACAGCGGCCCAAACAGCACTTCGCTTGCATCGAGATGCGAAATGGCACCATCGTGGTACGATCTATGGACATAGGAAGATCCTGGGACTTGTTAAAGACGAGATTAGGGAGCTAAACATGCCTATGGATCGAATAACAAGGGTGCGTATTATGGAAAGAAATCATAAAACTCGTATTGAGAACGGATTACTTCCAGAAAAAAGAAATGGTGAAATAGTGATTTTCACGGATGGATCCATGATGGATGGCGGGGCGGGGGCCGGTATCTATTCAGAAGAGCTGGAACTTGCCCGTCACATTAGCCTCGGGAAATACACTTCAGTATACCAGGCTGAGATGATTGCCTTGCTTTATGCGTTGGACTACTTGCTTGAGTGTCAGGTGGAAGGAAGAAATATCCTCATAGCACTGGACAATCAGGCGGTGATCAGATGCATGGAACAAACAAACATCACAACATCACTGGCACTGGAATGCGTACTTAAACTCAATAAGTGTTCATCTAAAAATGAAGTAACACTGACTTGGGTACGAGGACACATAGGGATCGAAGGCAATGAAAAGGCGGACTCCCTTGCAAAACAGGGGTCAACTGAAAAGTTGCTGGGACCAGAACCATTCTCTTCAATTGGCAGAGGAATGGTTGAACAGCTTGTCCACAAATGGATCACGGCAGAACACCTGAGAAGGTGGTCAACCGTGGAACAATGTAGACAAGCTAAAATGGCAATAAAGTGGCCTACCTGCTCCACTCAAAGAAGAGTTCTAAGCATGAGTCGAGGAACATTGAAATGGGTGGTGGCTTTGTCTACAGGACATGGTAATTTCAGGTATCACTTAAGGAAAATGGGCCTTATAGAGGATGATACTTGTAGACTATGCCTGGAGGAATCTGAGACAGCGGCACATATACTGTGTCAATGCCCGGCATTGGCTGGCAGAAGAATGAGGATCTTGGGACATCAATGGGTCGAGACCCAGTCGATGAAACGGATCTCCCATAAACAGATGCTAGCGTTAACACTAGGAATTGAGCCCAGAGAAGAACTGTGGAGAAATCCAGAGAGTCTCTCTGAGTAAGATTTACAGTGGTAGAGAGACGAAAAGAGACCCGACAATGGTGGTCTGATTCGATTATCTCTCGAAATATATATATATATAATCGGAGTGATAAAAAGAAACAACACACTCACGGAAGCTGCCGGAATTTCCCCTTGCCGTGAGCATTTTCATTTTCAGTCCGAACGACTGTATTGAAAAGATCTTTTATGAAAGTTATACTCTTTTATGTTTGTTTGATGTTCGCGAGAGGTGTCGCAGTGGGAAAACCTTATGATGTAATTTGTATTTTTCCGGCGATCAACCCGGACACCTCCGGAGTCCAGTACACTAAGCACCGAGCCACTGCATCGAATATCAGCTGATGAGAAAAAAATATTACTGCACTCGACATATAGGGAGTGTTTGACAATACCTCACATGAGGCCATCAGTCGATTCCTGAGATATTCATTTTTATTAATTTTGTATTTTTCACGTTATTTTTTTGTTATTTATGTGGGAAAAAATTAACTGCAAAAAATTCCAATCTACTGCATTTTTTTTTTAATCCATTGGGAAAAAATTATCCTAAAGTGGCAACGCTGGTACTGTCAACCTTAATGTGGAACCTACGCAGTTGCAGAAGAATTTCTGTGGAAAATTAGCTGCCGATGAGAGGACTGATCGGCAGTGATGTCACCCCCAGAAAGTGGGGCTAAAATCGAGATATAATATATTTTAAGCACTTATTTTAGTTCTGTACTGCAAGTCTGTCAAAAAAACATGCCCCTCCGTAGAGACGAGCAATGGCACATGCGTGTTGATTGCATTCATATACCTTTGATGAGACGAGCTATAATATTCTTCAAAACAGAGATGTGATGGTATACTATAAACGTAGTTCCCTTTTAATTGCACCATTTAGCAAGCTTATAGCTTAAAATAAAACTACGAAGATTAAAAGCATTCGTTATTTGTTTCTCGCATAACACGGAAAAAAAATGTTTCAAAGTTATAGCCAACAGTTCTTTAACTAATGGAAGTACTTAGGGAGGCTCTGTATACCTAAACCTCCCTCCACCTTCCATCATCAATCTTTCATGTTCCATATCTTGTCCTAGTTCAAAATCCAGAAACGATCTTTGCATATTCAGTAGCACTAGGTACCCTTTACTGACGCAGTTCATTCCCTCGTGTGCTCCGTCTGCAGAGAGCAGAGGTATCATTTTTTGTAGCCACACCAAACTAGTTGCCTCCTCAAGCTTGAAAAGCGCATTTTCTAAAAAAAAATCTATCTAGTACTTTGATCACACAACCCTTTTGGAACTATTGCAAGATCTTGAGATGTTCTCTGAAGTTGCATACTTTGAGCTTTTGTGCATAATATTTAGTAGCCTAAGGGAACTGACAGATACGAAGGCATTGTTCCTATATCGGGTTTGGTGCATGCAAGATCTGATAAAAGAACACATACTAAGAAATATAGCTTGTTAAGTTTGGTGTCCATCGAATTTTTATAGGTTTTTGGTCGCAGGCGATCATATTTATGTACATTGTTTAATTATTTCTACCAACATAACATTATGAATTCATTTCGCTGCACAAAAGTTTGAAGTTAAGTTCGACCATTAAGATGCGTTTGGTTATGAAAAGTTCATTTATAAATTTTTTTAATTATACTGCTTGTGTTATACACCTCCATGGAATCGAAAAACTTTCGATGGCATTACCATTAACAGCACTCGACATATAGGGTAACAGCATCAAATATCAAGGGCCACTCATGAACTTTTAGTCCGACAAATTTTAACTAACTTCTGCAGGAACCGTAGGTAGGTAGATATTATTTAGAAACTCAATTGGAAAAGTTTTTGTAAAAGGCCGGTCCTAGAATAATATTCCACACACGAGCTGTCAAATTCGAAATCAAACGCAATGTATTTGAGAGCACAAACAAAAGCATCAAATGACTCGCAAGTAGACCTATTTATATTTCAAATGATTATCTTCGCTTGGTCCTTGTGTATACATCTACCTACTCATACGTGTAAGACAAAAGTAAATATATTTCTTCAAGCACAACGGATTGCCTTACGTTTCAGACCATCAAGCAATCCTCTTTCTGTTTCCACCTGATTTTTCTTTGCCGACAAACTTAGGGACTTCTATTTTTGCCAAGCCCTAAAGACATCAACCACACCACAAAATAATGGCAACAATTGCGCTAGGACCAAATATGGGGAAAGTAATTTCTGCTGGAAATTATGCCATTGATTGACACAAAATTCGAAAGGGTAAAAGACAACATTTGTTCCGACGTAATTCTTAGCTCACTTAGAAAAAGGTTGGCGGTTTTAACGTGTGTTTTTGCCTCGCGCAAAATCGGCGGGGTACAGATGGTCTGTTAAAAAGCTACAGTGATGAGTGTGTATAGGCACATAGGATACCACAGACTGCAGTAATATATACCTTACGCGTAGAGGATTTCCAAAAGAAATCGCATCTGAAAGTTACGCACTTATGTAAATTATGGGGCGATCAAAACTTCACCGTTGAGAGATAGACGACATCTGTCTGACTTCGTTGTGTGTGCCTATGGCAAGGGTAAACAATTTCGTCGTTTGAAAAACACACACTTGGAATGTTTTGACTCGTGGGTGTTAGTTGTGCAGAGATATGTGGAGTATCTGAAAACAAAGAGGAAATTCCTTTTGTTTCCTCAAAAGTTGCACGTTTTTGCTTTCACAGGATTAAAGCTGTTAAAAGAAACAGAAATATGAGAATATCTCATTCTCTGTGCTAAGTGTCCTTCGGGGAGCGATACCGCAACAAATTGCGGAGACGTTGAGAAAGACGTTATAAGACATTAAATGCAAAGCAACACACGAGACGACGATTCTTTGTACAAGTCTTTATAGCAGCTGTCTTAATCTAATTTCGACAAATATCAGCTTAGCTTAACAATACGAATTGACTTCGGCAAACAATTGAATACGCTAAACTGATAAACCTACGAGGAAATGTGAAGGTTAAACTGTCTAATCGTTCGATCTATATTCTTGTTGTATATTATTTCACACAAGTTAAGCGAGCATGTAGGTGCATGGATTTGAAACTATAGGGTGATCAGTACATTATTTTAAGATCGCATAATTATTTGCGTAATGCAATTTAGTTTGAATTGGCATCTTACAACGTTTTTTTTAAATACAATACAAGAGTAGTTGTTGCAATCTTTTGACTTTCGACAGTTTTCTATCGTTATAAATAAGCAGTGGAAGTTGTAAAATGGATGTACCTTCTGTAATATGATTAACACTAGTTTACGAACGTTTTCAGCACTCTCGATGTTTTTCTGTGGGGTACTGTGGAAAGACTGCATCCATTTGACATTGCAGTGGAACAGACCCGATTACGAGGACTATATAGGCTATATAGGTCGAGAAACGAACTGTACGCTTCACATAAAGCTACATATATGAAAGTATATAAGATATTAAACATCATCTTTGCGACTACCTTTTCAACTGCCTGATGGGATGCTTATTCCAGGTGCTTTTGGTGCTTATAAGAGGCCGCTCTTTAATCATGCATGCCGCCTAAGATGGTGAGATTCTCTGCTGTGGTGCCCTCGAGGCTTGTATTTTGAGCTTCTTAACTTTGGAGCGTCCCGAGACAATTCTGGAACGGATTACAGGGTTGAGAAAGGCCTTGGCCCCAGCCTGAGTGACGCTACAGACGCATAGATTACTTTGATGGTACAACCAATGGTAAAATTATCAAAGGGAAGTAAATGAAGCAGAGCATCTAAAGCAGGGCCAGGAGCAGTCGGGAACCTTTGTCTCAACATAAGGTACCAACAAGCTTTCACAATAATAGGGTATTATAAAAAAATTGATTTTCAGAATGCATGTGTATAAGGTATAAAAGTATAAAAAGCAAAGCCCTGTTCAAGGTAAGTTATTTCAACGGATTTATTCGTAAAATAGGCGACTGCCACTTGTGATTGTCTATCAATAGAAAATTTGTATAGAAATTCGATATTTATTTCTTCCATTCCAAGTCTCTCAAAATTTCCAGGAATTTCTCCCACTCCAATAAAATATCAAATTGATTTTTTTATCACATTGCCCTTGACGCAGCCTGTGGTTATTGTAGTACCTTATCACGTTAAGTCCTTCTGTTTGAGGGAAGTTAATAAAGTACTTTAAATACCGACAAGAGAACCTATGTTCACAAAAGAATAAAATTAAAATTGGATCCTTATTAGGAAGATACCTCTCTCTCTCTGTGCTTTCAATTCATAAAGTAAAAAACAAACCAGCAGAGCAAACGAAATACGCTCCTAATTGGCTTTCGATTCTTGTCCATAAAGTTCACATATCACATCCTTAGAATTAATGCTTTGCAACAGCAATAAGTAATCGAGCATGTCGTTGCGTGTGCCAATGGGCTAAGGGCTTATGTCGAACGAACGCATGGACAAGCAAGACGAAAACAAGTACAACAAGATACACGAGGAACAACCAACAAAATAAAACAAGAAGGGATCAAAGTGGCTTCAAGTCAGTACATATACACGCACATATAATCTTCAGATGGATCTTTTTTTTGTTGCTGCCCTATATTTGTACTGCATGTCAAGTTAATTTGATTTAACAGTAGGCGGCGTGGGAAACGACAGTAAGCTATTTGTATTAACAGAAACAGAGGTGGGTTGTTCTTTTGTTTCCGTCAACCTATCAATTTTTCTCGCTAGCCTTCAATATAACTAAAATGGGGAAACATTTTGATAAGTACCATGGGAATGGCGTACATACTGACACACGATACGCGTATACATACGTATATGAGCAGAGGCAAGCAAAGTGATTGAATGTCGAAATTATTCCCAAACCATTTGTATAGCTATCTTTTAAGGACATGATTTGCACAGCCCCGGAGTCGAACCATGGTGTTCGTTCGTGGAAGCGTGTTAAGCCATAACGTGTGTAAAATTTGAATTCCGTCACCGCAGATGAACCCCGAGGGGAAGTTAGGCACAACGAATTTCTAACAAAAGCTTTACAGTTTTGCGCTGTAGGCCATATGAAAACAAGGGATATGTACGATCACATATGGTACGAATAAAGTCTATTACGATTTAGTATATGACACCTTCGTAAACTCGAATCTTCATCGGCACTGTTGTAGGCAGCGTTGTTATGTGATCGTATTTATCGTAAATGTTACGATTTTCGAAGGTTAATACGACGCTCCGATTTTTGCCTTTTTCGCCCCAATTTCTACGATTTCGTAATTATTTTTCCGATTTTTTCCGATATTATACAAACCTTAAATACGATGGCTAAACCGAAATACGACTCGATAAATAAAATACAATCTCAGAAAAAGAAGCCACAAAGATTTAGAAATGCATTTACCTTACCAGCACAATCCTTTTGCAATTAGCCGGCATCGATTACCGAGGATACCCGATTTTTTTTTGCGTGATGGGCTACCGCCTACTTGCGAAGCTACTGCTATGTTTTGTCAAATTGGCAATGGCTATATTTCCTTTTGCATATTTGCGTTGTTTTTGCTTGTTTGTTATTGTTTTTAGATTAGATTAGAAATAAATCTCGATTATCAACCAGCTTTGCATGTTACAGTCCGGTTTGTGAACACACTTTCCACAGCTCGAGATGTCAAAAATACAATGCAAACAGAGCTGTATTTGGCTTTGTTTCATAAAAAAACGAATTTATTTCTGAGAGACTTCTCCTGCCCAATGCGCCATCAAAACTTTCATTTTATTTTGTAGAATTAAGTCAATAATATTTTAAGATTTCTGGAACTCATGTTTTAATACTTTAAACTTTTGAATTGGTTAATTTTTGTTCAATTATCACAATTTTGGGTTGTTCAATTCGACAGTAGCTGACAACATCTGGTGAAACGTCAAATTAATCCTGTTTTTTTTTGGTGGAAACACCTCAGGATTTGTTTGTAATCTCTTGCCCTAAATCTCGCGATTAGTGTCCGGTGGAAACGGAGTATTACCATGGGGATGTGCAGTTTTAAATGGGATAGAATTACAATACATATTACCTATAATAAAATACATATTTCAATAGACTTCGGAAGGTATAAGTATTGTTGGTATGAAAGTAAATACCTACTTCTGAAGTTAAATTTGCTTGAAATTTATGTCGTTTTCGATTTGGCAGAAAGATACATTTTTTCAGAAAAAATCTTCTTTTTTTTTGATCGAGATTGCTTTTCATAAAAAATAAATATTTTTTCTTTCTTGATCTGAGACACTTTTGAGAAATCTCGATTTCTTCTCAGACACACAGCTGTCGGTTTATCTTTGGAAGGATTGTTTTTTTTTTTTTTTACGAGTATGGAAACGAGTTTTTATGTTCAATTATTTCGAAATGCGTTGCTATAAACGTGTTACTAAAAACGTGGACATTGATTTCCAGTAGGTACAAGTAAAAAAAAAAAAAATTCCGGCCGACCAATACACACAAGAATCAATAAAATTTGGATTTTATGTTCGGTTTGGCAGCAAAAATCTGAAACCTCAGATCAAAATCTAAATCTGAAAAGCCAAATCGAAAACGACATAGGAAATAGTTAAAATACTTATAAAGCAACAAGGAGATCAAACTGTCCGACTTCTCGAGCACTACAAAATGCACTTATGAATGGTGCAAAATGACCTCTATGTTCTTAAACGCATTTTTTGTACTCGTAAAAATACTAGAAAATACGACAAATACGATTTTGAACCGAGAAAATATACGATTCTCAAACAATATCCATAACAACACTGGTTGTAGGAGATTACGAGCACAGGCGTCAGTAAGAGTAACTTTTATTTAATTTCTGCATTTGTGGTGCGTCAACAAAGCTGAGAGGGTTTTCCTTCTGTTCACAAATAAGATACGATTCGCTTTTAAGTGATAGAAACCATTTGTGTAAGTACATTTAAGGTGGGGATACCTGACTTGGATATGAATTTTGATCGTCCATCGACTAGAATGCTTAACTTCGGATTAAATGAACAATGGATGTTTTAGAAGTTTTCTGGTGGGGAAACGACGCCGACGGATACGCAGGAGTTTTTAAACGACTTTAAAATTTCACTCGAAAGATTATCCTGGATCTTGGCGAGTTTTCTTTTTGTTTGCAAATAGGAGAGGACAAGCACTGTTTGTTTTTCCACAAAGAGTTTTATATGTAAAATTATAAGAATTACAAATAATTTGATTAGTATTATTCCTAAAAAGAGGACTCCAACAAAATCGAGTTTCAGCCGTATGGTACATTAATAAACCCCTGGCTTTGGAAGCATGAGCGGCTTTTTAATTTACGAAATATAAAAGAACCCATTGAAGGGGTATTCGAGTGCATTTTAAAGTGTATAGCCCAAAAATTGTATGCACTGCAGATATGACTTGGAGCTCAGTTCTAGAAGGTAATTCACATTTTTTTTGGTTTGATGAAACAGATTTAATTTGACCATGTTAGATTTTGGTCTACAGCTCAACTTTCTTAAGCCTTCTAGAGGAAATATTTTTGTCTAGTATTTGTTCACGGCAACCAATAACAGGCATGAAATACCCTACAATTTTATTAATTGGTTGCAAAAGCTGCACTTCTTTGAACACTATGGCAACAAAGTTATTGGCACATTGATAGTGCCACTTTTGGTGGAGATACCATTGGGAACGAACTTTGAATGTGCAAGAGAAAGAGCCGAGGCTTAAATAGGATGAAGGCCCTGGGATGGCTAAAAAGCTGAAAGTGCAGCACCTTTACTTTAAATTTGTTTACTGCAGCGAATGTTGCAACGAACAGACTGTCAGCACACGGTTCATACAACTAATTATAGACTTGGTCCTAGGTTTTCCTAATCGAGCATGACGAACCCATTTTTTCGCTGAGGAGTGGAATACTGTATGGAAACTTTCGAACAAGAACAAATACAATAGTGCAGACCAAAATCAGAGCATCCAAGAGAGACTGGCGAATGGTTCGTTAACCCTAAAAATGATAGACAGGGTAATTAGCCAAATCGACAGTCTCAACCATAGACAAACCATACTGAGACCCCCAACTCACAATCCTCTTGCCGCTGGCCCCCTCAATTTTTATTCAAATTCGCCATTTTGTATTCCTATCGGTGTTATGTCAAAAAAGAATCCGTATGATATGCAAAAACATACCTACAAAAAATACAAAAATAAATGCTGCCAACAGCGGCAACCGTGTTGAAATGTGAAAGAGTTCGGGAATTCCACATTTTTTTATTACTGAATGCCATTGGTTAGTTATTATAAATTGTTAAAAGGCGAATAATTTGACTTGTTTGGTTAGTAAAACTATCCAAAGTTGATGTTCTATATACTAGAAACATATTAGGACAAACATGGTTGTGTATTTTCCGCTTTTGGATATCATTAACTTCGATTTTTGTGTAATTTTTTCTTAAATAATGAAGAAAATTTGCTCAAAATGTTTTTATTTTCCCTCAACCAATCTACATTGTTAATTTTTGATGAATATTTTAAGCAAATGTACACTTATTCCTAAAAAATGCAACTTTGCCCACAGCGGAAGTGTCTCATATCTCCTGGGAGTGTGTTGGTGAGCCGGAATTTTTGAAGTTTCGTGACATTTGTCAGTACGATTTTCTATGTAACAATACTAGCGCACCAAACGTGACCACTCCGTAAAAATATAGCTTGTCGGCTAAGTAACGGGAAATCGGCCGGAGTTGGTGGTCTCAGTATTGTCTCTGGTGTCAACACCTAGTTGTTATCCTTTCCTTGCTTTATCTTGAACGACTCCTCATCGTGGGCCTGCCCCGCCTGCTCCTTTTGTTCTTGCTGTAGCTTGCCGATTTGACAAATGTTTTGTTTAAATGCTTCTATACAAAGTGTGTGCTTCTATATAAAGTGCATAAGTGTATCTTTGGAAAAACCCATGATTCGACAAGGTGTACCCCAGATTTGGATAAATATCACTTCACAGCATCAAGATCTTTTTATCTGAACTCATTCGATATACTAAAGCTAATGCTTTGCTAATAACCTGTCTGTGGACACCATCCTCTAACTTTGAAGAACTCCAAAACTAAACTCCATCAATATCATAAGAAATATTCTCTAGCATTAAATCAGTAACTGCTTACAATGTTTTGATTTTTGCAAATTTCATCAAAACACATACCTATCTCACTAAAAACGAAAAAAAAAAATTTAATGCATTTGTATGTTTTATTTGTTTGTGGAAAAATTTCCTCAAGATTTCTTAAGTGACACGTTTTTTGTGTTGGAATACAAACAATATATATTTTTATTATTACATCGAAAACAATGGCGCAACTCATGTTTCAAAGTTTAACTTTAAACTCGCTGCATGCAGCTTTTTGCTAAAAAAAAAAAAATTGTTCAAACTTTCGCTCAATTGTAGACATTTTTTAACCTACTGATATATTACACGAATGTAAATGGAAAAAATATTATTAAGCAGTTCATATTTTCCGTAATATTTTTGCTGCATTTTTGAAATTTTGTCTTTTTTTTGTGCCAAACGACATAAATATTATATAACGCCAACTCCACGATATATTATTCGGTTCGGGTGATTTTAATTATATAACGAGATAATAAATATTAAAGCTTAATTTTTCTGACTATAAATTTGCGTGACTATTTTTAGTTAAATTCTCTCGTTTGTCTCAACTTTCAGTTGAAATTTTCCAAGTTAAGGCATTCAATTCTGGTTCTGGTGACAACAGTTTGTCGCCCAAACAAAAGTGTCTGAGCGGAATTTATATCATATCTATAACTTATAGTAAAAAGTGCTTAATACTTTTTATTAGTTTTAAACGAGGCGACCTGAGAAGGAACTAGAATTCTTACCGACACTCCAGAAATATTAATTAAATAAAAACCGAATTTTTAAATTTAAAAGTTTTTTTTTAATTACAACAAAAATAGCAATTAGTTCAGTTGTTTTTTTTTTGCTATTGTTTTGAAATGACATAAAAAAAAATGTTTCTAGTTTCTATTAACAAATTTAACGTGTTTATTTTTTGATAATAAGATAATAATAATAAGAGATAAGTTTTTAGGTATTAACATAACATAAAAAATAAATAAACTAAACTCAAATTATCGGCAAAAACTGAAATCCGGATCAAGGTACAAAACCTTTCCCTACATACAGACGACAGAAGACAGAACTGTTATTATTATCGGTGAAATATTATGACGGCGCCAATTACGAACTACATAAAAAGGTATATCCATGCATACAGATGTGCAGTACGGAGAAAACTCCCGTTGAGTCTTTGTAAAAAAAAAAATGAGATGAAAGTAACTGACATGAACATTTTTTCAAAGTGCAAGTCTGGATTTTCGCTCAGAAATAGATTATTGAGCAATATTGTACGTAATTCCTGGTAAAGTTGGTATTACTCTTCCGATTATGGGTGTTTTGCTGTAATTAGTAGAAGCTGCATGGACCGGAAGGTTATTTTGAAGTGCTTTTTCTGCCACTTCTATTCCGCGAATCATATGTTACAACTAAGCGAACCCGAAGGCTGAACATATCATGTGACATATCCAGTTATGTTCTCAGAAGGAAATTGACTTTAGATAACGGTGTGTTGATTTTCGCAAGAATTTTGCACTTCGAAGTACAGTTATCTTAAAGTAACTAAGGGAACAAAGGACTTGTAGCAATTGTGAAGTGCATTTGTATTATCTCTTGATATAATATATCTATCCTTCGTTTTTAGAGTGCAGTCTCTTTTCTGCTGTTATCTTGGAAAAAGGGCCGTAAGGGTGTGGCAGATGAATCCGCTAAAGAGGTATTTCATTATACATGCAACACTTTTTGAACTGAGGAATGAAGGCAGATTTATTGAAGCCATTTACAAGTACACTTCAATTATACACTAACAAAATTAAATTGAAGCTTATGCTCAAGGCTGAGGGTGGATCATTAATGTGATTTACATAGGTCAGATTGGATGGACATTACTATGAATCACGCCAATTTTGTGCAGCATTCCGTATTGAAGGATTCTTCATAGATCGGACGAATGACATGTAACTAGCCAACCAGAACACTGAACATGTCCTGTAGCAAAAATGTTCTGAAACAAATATGAAACCTTTGACATCTGCATTAGATTTTTGTGCTTACTTATCGTTATCTATATAGGGTCTTACTAATATTAATTTTTAACCTTTAATCTAAATATTTTGTTGCTCACAATATGAGTTTTTTTATGGAAAACTTCGAGGTTGAAAAATGTAGCCTGGACACTAAAATTGATTACAAATATCGCGGATAGTGTATATACCTTGTGAGAGGGCCGTAATGGTATAGAAGAAGGATAAGCACCTGGGATCGGGTAATTTTGCAGAATATTTGATGTATACGGAATGTTCAAGTTGAATGAATTTAAAATGTTCTTTGTTAGTCCAGTATAATCAGTTAAATTACTGATGAAAAATTATTACATTAAGGTAATCCTCGTACCTCTGAACTTTACTAATTCTCGTGATCCTGAATGGCGTTAAGCCAACTAAATTTGGTGACATTGTGTTGCGACATCAAGCGCAATTTAAGGTGGTAGTCGAAGAAAGTTTGTATCAATTTGACATTCGGCTGCATTCAAAGAATTAGTTTATAGTATATGGTATGGTGGTAACAACGAGATTCAATGAAACGAGATCCAACGAGGCGACAGATTGAAGTGGCACTCCTTATGTGGCTTTTGGGCAGTGAATGAACATTTAAATAAAAGGAAAAAGCAACGGCAAACGGAAGGGCAGGTAGATAAAAGGAAACCTTTTATGGCTCGTTTTGGAGAGTATTTCAAACTAAGATGAAAGGAAAAAGTAGCATGTTGAACTTTCTTATAAAGGGTGATTTTTTAGCTGGTTTGGTTTTGGCAACACTGGTTTTGACAGCTGACGTGTGTTTAGTACCTTGTGTCACTGTCAAACAGCTTCAGTTTGGTTTGCAATTTAACCATGGATCGTCTTACAAATGAACAACGCTTGCAAATTATTGAATTTTACTATCAAAATTCGTGCTCGGTTCGAAATGTTCATCGCGCGCTGCTTCCATTTTATGATCGGCATTCTCGACCTTCTGAGCAGTCTATTCGGAAGATTGTGACCAAATTTCGCACCAAATTTACTTTGTTGGACATTAAACCACCAACACGTTTACGTACTGTGCGTAGTGAAGAAAATATTGCGGCCGTATCAGCTAGTGTGACAGAAGACCGCGAAATGTCGATTCGGCGCCGTTCCCAGCAGTTAGGCCTTTGTTACAGCACTACGTGGAAAATTTTGCGGAAGGATTTGGGCGTAAAGCCTTTTAAGATACAGCTGGTGCAAGAACTAAAGCCAGCCGACCTACCACAACGCCGAATTTTTGGTGAATGGGCTCTTGGAAAGCTGGCCGAGGATCCGCTTTTTTATCGAAAAATTGTGTTCAGCGATGAGGCTCATTTTTGGTTGAATGGGTACGTAAATAAGCAAAATTGCCGCATTTGGAGTGAAGATCAGCCAGAAGCATTGCAACAGCTACCAATGCATCCCGAAAAAGCCACTGTTTGGTGCGGTTTATGGGCCGGCGGCATTATTGGGCCATATTTCTTCAAAGATGATGCGAATCGCAGCGTTACTGTCAATGGTGAACGCTACCGAGCGATGATAACAAACTTTTTTTTGCCCGAAATGGAAGTTCTTGACTTGCATGATATGTGGTTTCAACAAGACGGTGCCACATGCCACACAGCACGCGAAACAATGGCGCAATTGCGAGGCGAGTTTGGTGAACAGTTAATTTCACGTTTCGGGCCGGTCAATTGGCCGCCTAGATCGTGCGATTTGACACCATTAGATTATTTTTTGTGGGGGTATGCCAAGGCTAATGTGTATAGGGACAAGCCCGCTTCGATTGACGCACTGGAAGCCAACATCCATGCATTCATTCGTGAGATACCGGCCGATATGTGTGAAAGAGTATGCCAAAATTGGACTCAGCGGATGGGCTACCTGAGACGCAGCCGCGGTCAACCTCAACATTTGCATGAAATTATCTTTAAACATTAAATTGCAAGGTTCAAACTATCGATTCAAATAAATATTTCATTCATTTTTTCGAATTTTTTGTGTTTTTTTTTTAAAAAAAGTTCTAAACCTCTTAAAAAATCACCCTTTAGCTCGTTAGGCAGTAATTAACCAAATCAGTTAAAACGAAAGTATTTGGGCAGAAAATAAAATGAAGACCTCCGACCTGGAATGATTTGCTTGCTTGCTTGCTTTATTCATCTACCGAGCTTAACTCTAACAGATTTCAGATATAATATATGGTGATATAATAATTAAAAGTATATAGTATAGTACAATACATTTTAAGTAACTTTAGGAATTAATAAATTAACAAGAAGCAAAATTTTATTATGATACATGAATATTTAAAATTACTGATTTAACTTTCTCTCTATCATCACATAAATCAATCTCTGTACAAACTGAATTGAATAAATTAATACATTTAGTAGTAGGCTCATTAAGACCATAATTGTAAATATGCCTAGGATTAAATAATAAATTTCTAGATCTGAGTATTCTTTCAGGTGCGTAAAATAAAAAATTCTTTAGAATATCAGGACACTTTATACGATAAGAAAACACATCATGAACAAACAATATACACTGAACATTACGTCTTTTCTCAAGGGTATCTAACCCTATTAATGCACATCTAGTAGAATAAGAGGGTCTTTCATCAAGGTTCCATTTCAATTGAGCAATTACAAATCTTGTAAATGACTTTTGCACTCTTTCCAACCGATTTATGGAAATCTTGATAGAAGATAAGTATCATACCTCCGCGGAAAGAAATGAGTCGCTTTACTCTTGAACGACGTTGGGAAATATTGAAAACTTATTTCCAAAGTGAGTGTTGTGCAGCCCAAACAGTGCGTTTTTTGAAAATAAGTTTTGGCGACATGAAGCACGCACCGCGCCTGCTTTGTGCATTTCATCTCGGCGGCTACGATAACAAAGAAAATTGCCGCATCTGGGGCCCGGAAAACCCGCACGTTATTGTCAAAAAGCCAATGCATCCACAGAGAGTGACAGTTTGTTGCGGCGGATTGTGGAGTGGTGGAATCATTGGACTATTTTTATTTTTGTTTATTTTATTGCACTTTTAGAAATAAACTTGCATTTGGCCCACCCTGTTTGTACACATATTCATATAATGCAGTCCAGAAATTTTGGGTGCACATCTCCATACAGGACAAGTCAGTCCTTTCTATAATGTAACTTTAAGTATGTCGTACAAATTACAAAAATTCACAAAGCTAAATTTGAAAAACTGTCTTCACTACAAGCTACTGTTCCCAGTACTAATCGTACTCGCCAGGATGAATTCTCATTCTAAAATCTAGACCCGATGATTTACAATGTTGGTGTTCATTAATATTACCTTCCTGTTCCAAAGTTATCCGTATTAATGGGACGTTAAATACTATTTCAATAAAAAAATATGCAATAAAAAAAAAATTGTAGTCTTATTTTATAAAAAAAAATTAATTAAAATTTTAATTATGTTCATGCTACTTACATTTCAATAATTGCAGGCCATTCTCATTGTTGTTTTTCATTCGCACGTCATTGCCTTCTATTTTTTTTTTTATATATTTTTGTACAGATTTTATTTTTGTCATAAAGTTTAACATGCAAATAGATAAATAAATAAAGTATTTAAAAAAAGCTTATAGAGTGAAAAGTTATTTAGAAATATTCAACAGTATTTGCAATTAAGTTTAAGAAATTATTAATCGTAATTGTTCGCTAAGGCGTTGTGATTGAAATGCGTTCATGCTTCAGTGCAAGTAGGTAGGTAAAGTGAAAAGTGTGCTTCAACCATTTTCGAACATGGTATTTAAATATCAAGTGAAAAATAAAAACTTACATACGTTGACGGACTTTCTATATAAGGTAGCGTGTTATTCAAAATGTGATCATTGTAAGAACATAAGCGTCTAACTAGCAGCCTCTACTTTCACCTACGAGTTGGTATGATAGCCAGGCAGGCGCCTAGTACCTCGACGGAAGAGTTGGTAACATGGCATTTTGGAAGGTCGTTGTGGGCATCAGATAAGTATGTGTTGAGGGTGTCCCCGAGAGGAAGTTTCGTTTTAAGGATGTTTTGGCATAGGATGAATTCTCTAGATGAGTTTAAACAATTCAAACAGACAGTTCCAGTCAGGCCGAATTTGATGCTGTCCATATAAAAGGTGCTGCGACATTTTTATATGGCAGGTTTATAGGAACCTAATATGCACTCATGGCTCCACAGAAACAATCGACGACCAAAGTCAGTGCTCGAAATATGAAGCAATAACAATATGCACTAGGTGGTTTATTATCTTTGATGGGGCATTTGGTAAGCAGCTGCGGGTAGAAGCTTATTATAGCGATAACTGGGATCCCACATGTCAATATTCATAATGGGACATGCCTGTCTCTGGCTGTAAGAAAACCTTCAGCCAAATTGAACAGGCACTCACGCAGTCTTCTGGATTTCCGTACCGGATCATTGCCTTCTACACCTTGACAGAGAAATACTGAGGGGAAGTATGAAAAAATCCTTGCCGATCGCGCACCATCTAGCCCTGAAGACCAATGATGTGCTGGGATTCACACGACAAACGCCACGAAGCCTTTGATTTGTCGAACAATGAATAGAAAAACAAGAGGCGAAAAACAATAAACGGAAGATCATCAGCTTCTCAGGTAAAAATATGGAAGTTTTATTTAAAAATATTAAAGAATATGCCAGGACAACAAATCCCATTGGAAAACCTGTATGGATGACAAGTCGGTGTGGAGAATTTGGATAAGCTATTTCTACATGTGGCATAACGCATCTCGTTGCGCGGCAGAACGGTCCATTCGAATAAGACTCTGATACACAAAACCTAAGTCCAAGTGAGGATAGTTCAGACGACCAAGACTGACGAATTGCGTGTGGAATTTTTAAATCAGCTGGGAGGACTTAGTAGAGATCAGGCATCAACTTATTTTTAAGATTTGTAAATGCATGTGTGATTATTGGAAGCTAAGCTCCATCTGCATGATCCGCAAGAAAAGAGGTCCCTTCAGCTGCGCCATTTACAAAAGTGGCAGCCTCCTTCACTTCGCATACAAAATCTTCATATGTGTTCAGAGTATTCGACATCCTCCAGACAGAATCTGCATTCTGTAAATTTTGATAGCATGGATTTCCGCTTGAAAGACCGTGGGACACATTCCCATGGGTACCGAGACTTTGGTGTTGGGTCCAAAGACAAAAGCTCCAACTCCGAAATCCACTTTTGATCCGAACTCTTCGGACATTGTTTTCTGAGGAAGCATGCAATAGGCTTAACGCATCCGGTACTATGAGGACCTGCAAGTCTCGGAGAATAGCACCAACTTTCTCTGTTAACGTCATGCAATTGATCGGAGCAAAAAGACGCACAGTGGAAGATCCTTACTTGATATGTTTTAGAGGACGTTGGCTTCTCAAACAAAACTGACAACCCTACAGAACCTTAATAAAACTATAACTATAAATACCAGAACAAATTATTTGCATGCTGTGTTCAGTTATATAACCGTCCCCCCACCAGCGGTAGGAGTTGACCCCAAAAACAAAGTTTTCTAAAATTCAATTTAAAGACTAACAAAAATCATTTTCAAAGACAATTTTACACTACTGCTCTTAAAATAGCCGCATGCATTTCCGTCTCACCATTTTAGAAAAAAAAACGATTCGAAGCCGAGTAAATATTTGACGAGCAAACTTGTTTGTTTAACTATTATGTGCTAACATTTAATTAAATTCACGGGTATCGGCACCCAACGACACACTAAAGGAATTTTAATGATTTTCAATCACATTACATATAATTCCTCCCAAAGCAAATCTTGTTGATTAATGTATTCGTTTTGTTACGTTTTTTTTTATTCTATTCCGCTAATCAAATAAAGGATCTGCCAGCTTGGCTTTTTCTCGTAAAATTGAAACAGTTTCAATCCTATGACCGCAGGAGTAACGAATGAGAGGACAGTTACAATTTTTTTTCCCCGCAGTCACAACCGTTGCTACTGTTACCGACACATTGCCTGCACGCAATGTAGCAACTGAAACTAATTAATATTGTTTTGCGGTCTGGCTTAGGCCAATTTGTGTTATTATGTCGTTAATTTTCAGTGGCTGCGATGGCAGTAATCAATTATCTCGAAAGGAATAGCGCCAAGGATTTTGCTGTGGGTCTACTTCTATTAGTTGGTAAATCAGTTAATTGAAAGGCAGTCTTTCACTCGACCTCAAACAAGCCATTTGAGTATAATTTCATTTTGGGCACGCGTGGGAACCGGGGGGGGGGGAAAGCTTTTCTTCGGCAAAGGGACATCTAGATTCAATTGAATTATACATATAAACGCTGACAAGGAATTTTGGAGCACAAAACAGGCGGTGGCAAATAGCGTGCGAATGAAAGTATGTGGGGTTTGAAATGCTGAGCCTCAGTTTTATCGCTTCGATCGTGTTCGGGTTTGGAAGACAGCCAATTTTACAGTGCAACAGAAGAACGGTTTCCTCCCCGTCCAAAAAGCTGCTTCGGCGTTATGATGTGAAGTCTGCCGACAGAGTTCAAACTCTTACACTGTTTGTGCAGAGCTATATGTCCACCTAAGGTTTGATCTTTTGATAGCATCCATGCTGGCCATGTAGTGACTGCAATTCCTAAGAACATTTACTGGAAACTATTTGATGGGTTGTCAGCCTCGCAGTGCCGTAGAATGATTTCTGTAAAGCAGCTGCAGAAACAAAGAGGAGGTACAAACTATACTATGGCCCACCTCCGTAGCACCAGAAGACTACTTCTTTGAAGACGACCACCTGAATAACTTCTCTCGAACTGAAATGTGTTGTGGCAGCAAATTCGATTAAAAACTAAATCTTGAATACCAAGATGCATCAGCGCCTTTTTAAATGACCACAACGTACATTACTTTTATTGTTAGTTCAAACAGTATGGTAGATTGCTTCAGTAAACCTGATTCTGCACCACATAAGTCCCTTTCCTTTTATCCTCCCAAGGTAATTTTTATATTTGATAATATACCACTAACTTCTTGTGAAATATATAAAAATTTCGGTGGTGGCATATGAATGCCATTCAACAAAGATGAATATTGAAGCCACAATATCGGGCTTATAGAAACTGATTTCGGTCTGCCCATCAGAGAAAATGCGGAAGTCTTTAGGGATTACCTATAATTTTTTTTTTTTTTTTCAGACTTCTTCTACCGTCATTTTTTACGCCTGCAATACGCTAACGAAATTCGAAGATGGAAATTAAGTCGGAACAGCTTATTCCGTCAAGTTTTACATCTATAAAAGTCATCCTCTCAAAAATATCTGGTGGGAATGGTAATTGAGTAGCTTTCAAAACAGTATAGCTGGGGTATATTGAAGGCCTCAATGTTTTATATAAACTGGGAATAGGTCTCAGAATAGCAGCGCGACAAATTGTTTTAGTGACCCATCGTGAAGACACATTCTTTAAATGTCTGTGTAATTTTGGAAACAAACAAGAGATCCAAAAAAGAAGGTGTTATCCAAATATCGTTGAATTTTTATCAAAAGTTGATAAACGTTAGATCTGTAGGGTGAGGAAGCTCATTTTAGAGGTGCAAAAAAGTAACGCCGAAGTTTGCCCTCCGATTTTGCAATGACTTTTAAAAACTTTTGGTAAACAAGTTCGGTTCATTAATTATTGGCAGGTTGTGGTATTTCCAGTTTTCGGAAAAGTAGCACCATCCAACGTCTGTTTTTGATGTGGTGAAATAAATTGATTTTGTTGGTGTTTATTGCTTGCGCTACAGCCAAACTCGGAGTGAAGGAAAAAGTTTTGTGATTTCTAGTCGTGGTTTTTTAACGCCAAGTACAAATACAAATTGTGAAACTATTCTAATTCGAACAAGGACAAGAGATTTAGTGATTTTTTTATACAAGTTTATGCACAAAACTTTTCTGACCAGGGAGGGCTCCGGAAGTTGTGAGTGATACCAAAAGCCACCCCACTTTTGATGGTAGATTGCTTTGATTTAAGGTATACCTCGCAAAGCACCTAGAACAGAGAAAGGCACGTACGTTCTTTGCAGGCGATACGACCCACGTCTTGCCAAAGGTACAATTTCAATAGCAAAAAAGCAAAGAAATTAGAGGTCGACTTCGACTTGATAGGAAGTTTTCTAATCTAGATCTCTTGCTATTCACAGGTATTTCGCTTCATTAGATTTCTGGATAGTGTCGCATTAGAGCACTGGTTACAATCCTCAATCTAGTAAAGGAAGCAACCTCAGTTCCTTAAGGACGCATATTCCTAGTGTACCATTCATCGACTGCATCCAAGGCTCTCTGCGGTTAGCACAGAGCGTCTGTCCAACAGAGAGTATGGCAACTTAGACTCTTGAACTTTTGGGAGTATGCAGCAGAGAGACAAGAACCATGCACCATATCAGTGGAGACAGTAGCAATCCCGCATCTTCCCCGTATTGCCTTTCGAAGGCATAGATGCAGCCAAAAGTCGCAAAAGGCAAAAACACCTTCTATGTCAATAAAAATGCCCATTGAATATTATATCCCATCAAGCTGTCTTTCCTATTTTAAGCGCGTTTCCAAGCTATTTTGCATGTTGTATCTCAAATAGAACGTGAATACCTCCCAGAGACTTAAGTTTCCAAAAGCAAGAAAAGTCACCTTTTCCAATTTTTGGCAGAAACCCAACTCGAAAAGTATGTGCAAGAGTTGTATGAAGACTCTATTCAGAGTTAATAACAAGAGTTTTATATGAAGCTTATAATTAGAAGAGCCATGAGGCCTTACCATATTTTAATTTCGTATCTTACCTTTGCATATGGACCGCGCCTTCATATTAGCACGCCCAAAATACTCTTACACTAAATGGCGTTAAGCAACAAAATCACATCTAGCTCTCTAGCTTACCTTGCGATACATTTCTACTTAGTGAATCCATACTTCCACTCAGGCCATTTTGAGCGCTTTTATCGACCGCATTCAGGTCCGCTGAACTTTCGTTCGGCTGCAGTGTCCGTGGTACTTCGAGCAAATTTCTCTGCGCCGTGCTTTCGTCTCCCAATATTTGCGAGCAATCCAATCCGTTGGAGACTCGTAGAATCGCCACCGACAAATACATATCGAGCGCCTTAAACGAAACTAAATTGATATCGACACGTAGACGTAGCATCACCATACTCACCTTGTGCATAATGTTAAAATACTGATTTAGGTCCTTTCTGTCGCAGGACTGCCAATCGGTTTTATATCCCATGAGTAAAATGTTTGGCTTCAGCTTCCCGATGCCCGACGCCTGCCGATGAAAATGTAAGTACCCGTCGTATGAGCGCAACCTGTGACCGCTTACCTGCATTAACGCCCGAGAACCCGCTTCGAAATCCTCTCCATCAACCAGGGAATAGAATCCCTTAACACGATGCTTCCGGAACCATGTGGTCGCCCGCTCCTGCAGGTAGTTACGATACCTCTGGGAGCTGGACCCACGGAGTACGTGGCCACACACCAACAGCGAAAGATTCTTTGTCAGCATATATGCGAAATCCACGAGCACCGGACGTGTATTCGGCAAGCCGGAAAGAACCAAAATCTGAAAGACACAACGCCCCCTCCAGCTCAATCCATACACGAAAGGGTGCGCGAAAGAGAATAGTTCACCTGAGGTCGGTAGTTTTTGACGTGCTCCTCTACGTTGTTCAACTGCTGCACAGATATCAACGCATTTTTGTAGGTTTGAGCCTGTGTTGTTGAGCCCCAATTGACGTCCGGCTTGCGATACGACACAATTAAGTACAGTGCAAGGACTACAACGAAGGTAATCAGTGCCGTCCACCAAGAAATCAGAAACATTACGGCCACACACAAAACCGCACCCACCAAACTCAACCACATGTTGTAATACTGCAATGAAATCAGAGCTGCTGTAGCAGCGCCCGTGCTCTTTAATGTCTCCTTAGACTCACCTTGAACGTTGGCCTCCAGCCGACTGGCTTAGCCAAACTGGCATGGAATGTACTAAAGTTAATCAACATGTAAGCGGCCAAGAAGAAATTCGAGATTAATGGCGCTATCAAGTTGAGTTCGCCAATTAGGATAAATCTGTAACACAATGGGATGCGGATAGTAGATGTGCTGTCTAACTAAGCACACAACCAACTTACCCTATTGCAATGAAAAAGGTTAGAACATAGCCACGCACTGGTTCGTTATTTTTGCCAAATCCTTTGGCAAACCAGACAATTTTCGGATAAAGTTCATCCTTGCAGAGAGCCTGTGTGAATGGGTATGCATGGATATTAACACAGATATGGATATACAGATATAGCAAAACTATTACGGCAGGCAGTAACATGGAAACGGATGTATTGATTACCACAATAGGGCTAAAAGCTTCATTTCCTTTCAAAGATTTGTCCAACAAGCAACTGGTGGCTCGGCTGCGTATGGGTAGGGGCTTTGCTGCTCAGTTTATTTGTCCTAATCAATGATGGTATTTATTACGAGTCTTTAATAGGTATGTGTGCAATTTCCGATGATTGCATGGCCAGATAAGCAGGTCGGATGTAAGCATTTCCGGCTAACCACACATCCCATATAGCAATTGGAGAACAATTGTGTTTACTCGTATGGTAAGAAGGACGCACCAATTTATTCATTTGTTTGGATAGTTTTTTATCCAAAATTAGATCATTTGATTTCTGGGTCCGGTATATTTTTCGATCACAGCGATTTTTGACGCGTTTTCAAAGGCACTTTATGATGCTTTTTTTCTTGATGAATTTTTTGAACCATTTTTCGACGATGTTTTTGTTAGCGTTAATTGACACAGTCATATTTGCGTGTGTTTCTATTTTTTGAGGCGAATGGAAAAGAGTTTTCGACACGTTTTTTGATGAGTTTTTGCACTTAATGTGGCTACGAATTTTTGAATGATTATTTACCCCTTTTTCGACGCATTTCTTTACAAAGTTTAACTATTTTTTGAATGCGATTTCGGACGCGGTTTCCAATGCGTTTTTGGTGCAGTGTTACCACCACTGGCTATTTATCTCCGATTTGGTTGCTCGAACTTATCACTGGCTCCTTGAAATTGTCGTTTATAATTTATCCTAATTTAGGCTATTCACTTAAAAGTTTGGCCAATTTTAGGCTCCTTATTAATTTATAAAAAAAACTGCTAGCTTAACTTTTGAAACAGTTAATTGTGAATGAGCCAACTCCATTTTCATACAGTTTTTGAACAGACTCTCACATCTCAGCAGTAAAATCATATCACAAAACATGCATGAATATGAAAGCACACTGTTTAAGTATGTAGGTATACCCCCTTCCAACAATTCTTTTTAATATTGTCGTCTTTAAAAACAACTTAATCGGAATAAGAATTACAAAAAAAGAGCATTTTTGATCTTCATTTTCGAGTTTGGTCATTTTTGCCTGCGTGATGTTTCAAATTTGACGCACTACCTCTTATAAAGGCTCTCTCTTGCTCTCTTTCTTTCTCTGACAATACAGGTCACCACATTTAAGAAGAAAAAGAATTTTTTTTAGCCAATCCAGATTTGTTGTCCCCATGTCCTTCATTTAATATGCTATGAAAACAGCGCCGCATTTTTGATTCCAAAACCCCAAACCAAGTAAACAACCAACGTTGATAACTACTAGTTAAGAATACAAGCCCATTTACATTTTAAACGTCCACATTCACTGTGTATCAGCTCCTCCTATACCCAAAGAAGTAAATTACCATAATCAACGAATTTCATGGCCCAACGCACTACGTTCTGCAATTTATGCTGTTTGTTGGATATTTTCCCCCACGACAACCCCAGTAATTCAATTCAGCCTTGTCATTCTGTCACTGCCAAAGGACAAAACAAATCAACTTACCTGGAAAACTTTAGGTGCTGACACCAAACTGGCAAGAGCTGAGGACAAAGTTGCTGCAAAACAACCAGCATAGATTAATGGGCCAAATCCAGACACAAGCTCAATGACTTGGAACGAGTTCTGTAAGCCGAAGCTGCAATTTCCTAAAGACAAACAAAAACAATCAATGGGACAATTAACATTATTTGTGAGATTTTTTCTCCGGAATGACTTACCTGCTGCACAGTCGAGGAAGGCCCACGAACCGTTAACAGCGTCCACCGCATTACCAGTAGCATCACGTGCAACAGTGGCTCCAACCATTAGAACCATTATCAAGTACGTACCAGTGGTAATGACGATAGCTAAAATGGTACCCTTGGGGATAGACTTTTGCGGATCCTAAAAGGGAAGTAGTGTAAAAATGTCAGAGTGTTTGGCAATCATTGTCATACAGAAAGAGTGAACAATGTTACTCGTTCGGGTATTTTAGGTTTTCTGTGTGCTACGGTCACTGAAAATGAATGGAAAAGATTTTCTTCAGTGAGTGATAAATTGACCATTCCCATGTTGGGTAATGGCGGAGGGGCTACCCGTAAAAGATAAATTGAAATAAAACTCATCACATCAGGATATAATTTGAAGCAGCAAATTGCTTTGTGTCTAATGAGAATTTGAATGGCAACTGCAAAGAAGATTCCTTAAATTTGTAGAAGTATTAAAGCCATAGGCGTTTGTTACAAGAGAGTGGACACTCCATAGCTCTCGACCTTCCGCGACTGATTCTACATCATCAGGGCATCAGGGGTAATCCCCATACAGATAGAGAATAGATGGCCACCGTGGACATGTATAGAAGACGCCTGCTGAATGCACGGGTTCCATAGTAAGTTTTTGAAACAAAGTAAGGCCCATGCATTTAACTTGACCGATCTTTTCATCTGTTGAGTACATCGTATCGCTGGTGTTCCTCGTACGATCTTTGTGAATCCCTTCCGTAAAACAACAAACGATTCCCATTTGTACAGGTTATTCGTATATTCTCTGTCAGTATACCCACACCTAATGAGCAGTATAACCACGGAACCACAGATCGTTAACTTAGCTTTGGCGATAACTTAGCTTTGTCCTCCTGATGAAAGATCGAAGTTAGTTGTCTTAAAATTGGCCCAACTTGAAAAATCATTCAGAAAAACTGGGCTTACCTTCTTTGGGTCTCTTGTAAATAAGACACTGGGTTATGTGTCAACTGAACTAAAGTTACATGCAAGTTCTATCTTTCTGCATCGCATACTTGAGTAACTGATAAACCTGGGGGCTAAAAAAGTTAAATATCTGGCACTTGTCGTTGACAGCAAGCTCGTCTGGTAGACACTCGTAGGAGAAATAAGCAGGAAAGCAACGCCTAGCAGACGGAGCTCGGCCATTGGGTTTATGTTGGCATTGTGGGACCTCTAACCACATATGAAGAAATTACCAATCTCTAAATCAAGCAAGAGGTACTCAAATACTTGTTTTGTCCAACTGAATCCATTGAGGTTCTATTGCAACTGACTAGTGTCAACGGCAACATTGCAATGTCTTGACGTAGGCCAGTTTTGATCGACGACAATTATGAGAATAGAGGGGGTTCGTTAATTGAGCAGGAAGTTATAGGGACGCATTCTTTATTCAATGAATTTTATTAGTTAACCGATGTATTTAATATTGTTTTAAATTATTAATAAATACTGAATTCCTAATTGTTTGGTCATCTTTACACTAGGGAATAATTTTAAGAATACGATAAGAACGTAGCATTCGGGACTAGAACCAATAAGTCAATCCATCTGCAAAGCCAAACAGACAAGATAAGGTTAGGTTAGAATCGGGTGGCGCTAGTGCAGCCATACCTAGGCCAGTATATACCTTTTGGCACGACATAAGAATCTTATGCTATCAAAGCTACCCATTGAACCAACAGAAGCTTTAACTAAAGCGAGACTTTTTTCCGAGACTAAAGTTTTAAAGAATCAAGTGCTATGATTGGCACTTGATTCTTTAAAACTTTTTTAACTGAGGAAAAGTAATTCCTTGTAGGGTACCTGTCCATGTAGGGATGAATGGTAATGGAATGGCCGACTCCCCAGCAAGAAAGGAAGCTACTGTCATGGGTCCTAAATGATTCTGCGAAAGAGGGGTTCACTCCCTCAAAGAGCAATTATTCAGGCAACTAGAAGTATAAAACAGGGATAGAACTTAACACGAGGCTCAGGGCATAATGCGAGCCAAGAAACTTCTAGAGCAACATCACCAAACAATTTTTAGAATCATATATTACCTTCGTATCCTAACTCGGTTTTTATCGGGGCATTGTAGAGCTAAGGATCACATTATGTAGACTATGTTTGTTTAAAAATCTATCTGCAGATTTAGCTATGAGTTTAATAAAACCCCAAACAAGTGCTGGAATCCTTTTGGGATCAAAAAAGGCTCAAATATTTGAGCAAGTACCGCCAAGGCTCATTCGGCATACAAAGCCCTCAAAAAATGTTCCAAAATTAATGGGAAAACGTTCTAGAATCACAGTATTTTAAAAAATATTTGCTGGAAAGTTTGGCCGGCAGTTACACGAAGTATACCGTCTGCCAGGGACTTAAATTACGCATCTTAATTTATAAGGAATATATAGGTACTCTATACTCTAATAATTATAACTTAGTAAGACAATTATTGTCTTTTGCAATATTTCAAATAGGCTGCTGCTGCTTCCTAAGAAAAAAATAGTTAGTGCGACAGGTCCGTAAAGGAACATAGGCCTAGCTTCTCACAACTATCTGTTTTGTGCGAGTTTTTTTCTTCATTTTTTGGGACTAATTTTTCTTCAATTTTATGCCGGGTCGGCTGAATTGAGAAGGTTTTCCTGTTACCTTCTCATACACCTTAAAAGTGCTACTATAATAAACCTCTAAAAAACTCTTGGATAAACTTTAAATCGATCTTGTGAAAAGAAGTACCGCACTCCTGAGTTAACCCTGCATAGTAAAACTATCAAATCTGCAACAAAAGCAGAGACCCGACCACATCAAGTTTCTCAATTTGGATCCCAGTGATGGGTATTCTTCAATTTATTCAAATCTAACAGATGAATTCCGCCTAAAAGCCGTATATACCATGGGCTCAGTTTCGTCCCATAAACAACCTGGTTTGTCAGTTGGAAACCCACCTTCAAGTCCCCAGATATGTTGGCTCCAGCCAAGATACCAGTGGCAGCTGGGAAAAATATCGCAAACACCGAAAAGAAATCATGCTTCACTCCCTTCTCCGGACGGTAGTTCGCAAAGAAGTTATCCATAAACAAAGTTGCTAAAAAAAAACAAAAATATATTCCAGTATTTCTAATTATCCTTAATTTGAATACACAACTTACAATTATATCCAATGAAACCTTTCGACTTCTCTTCCAACGATTTGGGACCAATAAGAGAGCCAATCATGAAATCTGCTATGGCGATCAAAAGTATTATCAGCAGACCAATTTGCGCCTGAAAAAAAAATTAACTAACCATCAAAATTCATCCAAAATGTTCCAACTCACCTTTGCCTCCCATTCCATCCCCACGACGACAATCACCAACAGAATAAGAATCGTAATACTGCCAATAATCCGCACGTCTTGTATACCACCATCGACTATACTTGCTCCGAACATCCTTAGTAAGTCCATCATGGACTCACAGAAACCCACAACGTACATGGCACAAGCAACTGCATTGGCCAACGAGAATATCAGTCCAATCGATCCGCCAAACTCCGGCCCCAAGGAACGTGATATCATATAGTATGTCCCACCTTGCAAATAAAAGGACATTCAGTAGATTCCTGCTGTGTTTTGCTACAATGTCACTTACCGCCTTTAATCACACCATTCGTGCTGATCGCAGACATTGACAAGGAAGTGATTGTGGTTACAGCTGTGGTCGTCAGTATCAGTATGAAACCCTCCAAGATGCCCGCTTGGCCAACTACCCAACTCAATCGAAGGAAGAGCATAACGCCCCATATATTGAGCAGACATCGTATCAGAACACCTTTTATCCAACCGAATTTGAGCATGCCATTCAGGGCGGCCGCCTCTGGATCCTGATTTCGAGTTAAACTGTGAGTCATCTGTGAATGAGGGAATGGCAATGTGATGAGGATACTAACTTCAACAAGTCGTTGTACTAAATTTTATTAATGTATAGAGCAATGTCCGCGAAACCGTATTTATTGCGCGATAATTGTATTTACGTCAAGGATCTGTTGCGAAGCAAACAAATTTTGTCAATGTCAAAAAGGGATCACAGTTCATTATGCGGTGAGAAGGGTTCATCTGGTAGAAGTGCAAAACAACGCAGCAGTGGTCGAGCAGATTAACGAGAGAATGTAAAGGAGTTCAGTGACTTTTGTTTTGAAGATGGGTTACAATTTGTTTGGGTAAGTTACAATCGATTGTAGTCTTGCTTTCATCAGATGCCATTAAGTACGATGGTGTTTTGTCTGTGTCTGTCCTGGTAGTTCAAGAGCAGTGTCCGATGTTTGTGGATTATTGGGGTTAAGTTTTTGGTGCTCAGCTTTGCATAGGTAAAGGGGTTCAAGTGCAAACAAGTTCTGACTTCTGACTGATGGAATAACCTTGGATGTTAATAAATGTCACTCCAAAAAAAAAAAGGAAAAATTGTTTGTCGAGAAACGTAACGTGTCGCCTGCTTTGTATAAAAATACTAGCTGACCCAACGGACTTCGTCCCTTCCAATATTTTGTGAAAATAGAATAAAATCAAGTATTAATTTCTTTGAACTGTGTTTGTTTTATTTAAATCGAAAATAAAATCATTTCAAATTGCAGAAAATCTGTGGTCAAATGTCCATTGCAATTGATTCTTTTTTTTTAAATATTTGCTGGATTGAGTTGTATTTCCCCGCATTGAAGCACTCTGTGATAAACGATATTTTTCGTTTTGTTGTCAGGTGCGAAAACAATCAAAGCGGATGGTTTTCCGACACGGGAACATGCGACATACAGTTGACCGTGTGAAAAACATTCATTTTCCAGCCTTGTGAATCGAGACGAATTGGAAATTGGGTTCTCTTAAACTTGAATGGCATATTGGTTGGGATCATTGGAATTCTCGGAATGAGAACTTCCTCACCTTTGGACTTCCCTTTTAGTACTATCGCGTGAATCACGTTGCTCATTAGTTGTGTGACCGCTAAACGTGTTCCGTTGCACAATTTTGGTTGATTGAGATTGCGAACCATGATGACGACTGAACCAACCTTCAATTGTAAATTGTGCGGTGGCAAGCCAGGCACATCCAATTAATTCAAAAATTCAGTTGCTTCCTCTTGGTTTGTTACACAGTCGATAGATTTGAAGGAAAGCAGGGAACCAACGATTTGATTTTGAATTGTGCAGTTTAAGTGATTTGCCGCTAAAATTGCTCTTTCACTCAACCAATCGTAGTTTTTGTGGTTGGCAATGATGTTCGGAAAAACGTTGTTGATGAGCTCCTCTTTTGTTTTTTCAATCCATTCGATGGGTCGACAGGAACACGACCATTACCGATAGTTAGCAGTAAATTGAGAACATTTCGGCAGATGGATCATTTAGCAATGCAGCTCGCATGTTTGTCGTCAGCTGAAGTTTCTTCACATAACGCCACAAGGTCGATGATTTGAGGCAATCATTTATCCTACACTTCTTTTTGTTGGTGATTCAACAAAGGTACATTCGTTCTAACCAATTAGCTTAATGCATTTGTGTCGTATTCACGTTCACGCTGCAATTCTCGTTCGAAAGCGTCGTTTATTTCACGATTTGGCGATGGCATTCCTAACCTGACTAACAAACTGCCGCACATGAGGAAATACATGTATTCTATCAAAACCCAGGCCTGGTTGTGCATCTCTTCATTCATCTTAAGATGTGGATTCTCTGAATGGACACTAACTCGATTCAAAATGTCTTCTGACATATCATCCTTGTACTTGTCCCATAATTCACGTGGATTCGATGCAAAGCATGTGGAAATAATGATCGCAAATAATGTCCGTAGCTGACTTGGAGATGCGGAAACATCTTCAATTACTTTAAGGTAGCTTTTACTTTTAAAAGGCCTCAACATATTGATGAACATTTGGGGCTGCAAATCTTTTAGGAAACTCTAATATGTTTTTTTTTTTTTTCCAAAAGTAAAACCTTCCGACAATTGTGTTCTTAAAATGAATAAATAATAAATTACAGAAAGCCGGGTGTATCCTGTATCATCGTTGCTCACTTATATCGAGGAGCCCACTCTGGCAATTTCTTATTAGAAATTTCGTAGAGTTCTCATTTGGTGTATTGCATTAAGACCACTAAAACGTCTTACTTAACTGCCAGACTAAATCAATATCAACCCCTTTTTAGGAAATTTTACAGTTGGTTCTGATAGTTCTGCATGAATACAAACCCATTAAAAAACAAATTTTGTGGAGCTTTTTTGGTTTGGCAAAACAAACTCCTGACTCGAAGGACTAGATGTACTTTGTACAGAATCGTTATTGTGCAAGTTCTGTCGTATGAGACGTAATTCTTGATGATATGAGCAAATCGGTCCAAGCTGTTTGGAAATTTTAAATAATATTAAAGCTAAAGAAGTCCATAAAACGCGTCTTCTGCATTTTTAAACTAATCACGAGAAGGAATGAACAAATTTGGATTGCGGTAGTATCTGCATTAAAACATCAACTATACGATACTGTAGGGGCAGTTGGTTAGTGGACCCAGGTTCGATTCCCGAAAAAACAAAACCATTTTAATGTTTTTCTCCACTGCGCCACTTTGCCACTTTTCGCGAACGTCTGATAAACATCCGAGAGTATAACTGTCATAAAAGAGCTTCTCAATTAACCGTTTGGACCCGGCATAAAATTGTAGACTCCTTCATTTGTCCAAAAATGAAAAACTCCCATAAAAAATGAACGTTTGTGAAAAGCTACACCTAGGGTCTCTACGGACCTGTTGCGCCAGCATTCCTGGATGATGAATCGATCTATTTCTTCACAAATGGATCAAAAACTGTGGACGGTGCTGGTGGTGGAGTCTTCTCCGAAAGACTAAATCTAAGTCTCTCCTTCTGTTATATCTGCTAAAGATATCCTTATCTTATCGGATGGTCAATCAGTCTCTACAAATTCTATAACCGCCCAAGACTGCACGGAGAGAACTAAAAATCACCAATTGCAAAATATTCAGTTGCAATTTACAAATTACATGTTTTTCGCAAATCACAACGATTTTGTCTTAAATTGATACAAAAATTCGTAATTTGTCATTGAAAACGCCGGAGATTACCAAATTCGGTTTGTTATGATATACGATTCGAAGTAGCAATTCGAGCTTGTCGTGTTTGTGGTGAATTGCGAGTTTGTTTGGCGCAATTTACGACTCCAATTTATCAATTTATTAAATACCATTTCACAATCTTGAATTGCAAAAAGTATTTAGTGATTTACTCCCACTGAGTGATGAATCAATAAAATCCTATAATAATTTCACACAAGTAAATTTAAAATGTAAATTGACGTAGAGTAATCGTAAATTACAAAAACTTTTTGGTATTTTCACCATGAAGAATCTTGCTATCTGCACAGGCAGCCGACGATAACGATACGACCAAGCATATCCATAGTCCATGTGCGCAGGTACCTGAGTACACACACAAACTTTTCGTAGGATATGAACAAAAATAACATTAAGTTATGGAATTCAAGCATTTTCAGGGACCGAGTAAGATCCTGTTGATACTTGTATCCTTTAAAAATAACACAGACCAAAACTTTTTTTCAGTCGGCCCCTGAAAATATTTGCTTCCCGTACATCGATTACAAATACGAAGTTCGGTGTACAAGAATTTGCTTATGCACACTGCACAGCCACCCGACGATAACAACACGACCAAGCATATCCATAGTCCATGTGCGCAGGTACTTGAGACACACAAACTTTTGGTAGGATATGAACAAAAATAACAAACGTGTGGAATTCAAGCATTTTCAGGGACCGAGTAAAATCCTGTTGATACTTGTATCCTTCTTTCGTTCGGCCCCTGAAAATACTTGCCTCTCGTACACCAATTCTATTTTTGTGTTTTCCCTTTCTGAAAACTAACGGTGCGCAACTGCGGTGTCGTCAGTTATTGGCGTCGTCTGAGTGTGTGTCATTGTTGCCACTTTGTTTTATATGTTATTCCTGTGTGTATTGCTTAGTACGGTATTAAATTTATTTATTCAACTATTTCACATTTAAGATGAGCTCTGGAACAATTATCGATTTAAAATTAATGGCAGTAAGATTTACTTGATTGCTTGAATGCATTCTCCACTTATAACTATTACAATTTATAACTTGCGGACCGAGGGAAATTTCGCTATTGGTAGATTTGAGCACCCCTAACAATAGAAACAGTTTAATAGGTAGGTATGCACCCGAAATAAAATTTATTTCTACTTTTGTTTTGGAACACCATGAACTTTAGTCAATAACAAATGCAAAGAAGTTGGAGTAAACAGTTAAAAGTTGGAACTCCTCTTCTTTTATATTTACTTGCGACAGAATTATATTCCATTGCACATTAATATAAAAAATAAGATTCCATACGTTTTAATGTCGCTTGAATCAAGCCAAATGATAAAACATAAAAAGAAAAAAAAAAAAAATACAAATACAAAGACAAGTCGCCAGTCGCTTTGCAGCCCTAATCCACATTATATAATTTCTCTCATAATGCCTATTATGAGATGTAATATCTTGTGATCTTGTGATTTGACATTTGTTTTTATTTCCTCTTAACGTCTGGAAAAGTAATTTTGTACGCACTTTAAAACAAACAACCGATTATTATATTCGTCCACAACACAAAACGTCACCTAAAAGCTCTCCTGCCCTTGCGATACGAAATGAAATGGCATAGCGTGATTTTCCCAGCGCAGATAAAAGACATTTTTATGATATAGCTAGATATCAGACATTTAGTTAATGAGATAGATCTCTAGTGTAGTCGGCGTGTTACATAAAAAGCAGTCGAAATGTTATTTTTGCTCTTAGAAAGAATATTGCGAGAAATACAAATGCCGGGATTTTTTTTTCTTCGATAAAAAAGGAAGAATATAATATGAAAAACAAGAAAATATATATTGAATACGTCGTGTTGGTATTTTGTCCAAAAATTAAAAGTCAAAAAAATAAAGTTCTTGTTTAGGTTCTGTTGTATTGTAACAACGAATTTGTTTGCCTAAAATAAATGCGTATCGGTAATATGAAAGTTTTGCAAAGTGGCGTCACTGACAATAATCGAAATAATATCCTTCCCTTCTACCTAATTTATACAAGGACAGAGAGCGAGACACTGCATCTTTGGTATGGATGCGGATGAATGGATGGGATATTGCTCTTCAGGTACCGCCACAGCTGCAACTTATGCGCTTTTGGCTTCATTGTGTACATTGCGTCAAGTTCAAGATCAGCCTGCCAGTCGGTATTTAGCATTTGGTAAGCGTAGTTCGAAATTTCGCATCGGTTTGAAATATTTTATTGATATTGATAGTGTTTGAAAAATGGAATCAGCTGACGGTTCGTCAAATGAGTGCGACTTCAGCAGGAAAACAAAGGAAGTGTATGATCTTTTGCTGAGCTGGAAATTGGACGAGTTTTACCACCATTTTCTTTGTAAGTAAAAATAATATTCCTATATTTTTTTTAATTTTCTTAATAAACAAAAATGTTAGAATCAAGTTTCGATTGTGTGCACGTGCCACATCATTGGGTCTGATGACGGCTGAATCTGCGTCTGTTTTCACGACCGAATTAAGAGATCGGCTGCAGTATTAAGTGTAGTATCTTTTTACCATCCACTTATCCCTTGAATTAGTCGGTTTGATATTGACACGGTTTGCTCAGAATTTCTATTAATATTTCGTAATACGGTTTTCGAATTTCAAAGAAAAGTATTTAGTTTGCATTTAGCTATCAGTGAAAACAACCGTAATTTTTTTATGCAATCGATGTCTGATTTTGTCTTGAACTACCCTTTTACTGTGTTCTCTTTTGTTTGTTTGTTATAATTACATCACTTACAAACAAATTACAGCTTGCTTAGACTTGAAAACCTTCAAATAGCTAATTCTGCGCTTTCTATTTTTTAAAGCTTTTAATGTATCGGACTCAGAGTCTTTAAAACTTCTGTCAGAAAATGATTTGGTAACAATGTTTCCAACTGATGTCGGTAATCGTGCCAAAGTTCGGGCCAAAATTGCTGAATGGCGAATCGGCATTGTAAATATTTTTGTTATATTTTTTAATAACTTAACCATACCAAACTGATTTACTTATTAGAAAGCAAAAAGAGTCGTACTCCTTAGCTCTGATGTTCAAGATTGGCTTCAATTGCGGCCTTCATCTCCATGCTCTCCCAGTTCGTTACCGAGCACGTCCCACTACTTAGGGCAATCTTTTGTGAGTAATAAAATGTAAAAAATTGTATCAAAAATGAATTAATCATATTTTTGTTAGGACTTGGAACACTTTTTGGCAACCAACCCTAAGTTCCAATCAGCATACGAAGCAAATAATTTTTTGCCAGAATATTTGAGAACAGACTTAGTAGAGGAAAGCATTAGACACTATATTGATGCTCAACAGCTTATGCGGCATGAAGATTTCGTGTCTCTATCAAACAAAATATGTATGATATTTCCGAATGAGCCAAAGGTAATACAAATAATTTACATTTAATTCTGTAAACCAAGATTTTCTTTGATACTTTACAGAGTATCTACTATAACGAACTTGCTAAAAAGGGCCGGCTTTATTCTGTTTATAAAACTGTCTTAGCCAGGCTTCGGCGAAATGGACTTCCAACTATCACTAAAAAAAGAAAACGTTTAGAGTTGTTAAGCGTACCCGAAGAAGACGGTAAGTCTTACAAATTTTTGTAGATCCATCGTGTTAAGTACAGTTACTTAAAAAGAGTTTGTAGCTTATAAAAAAATATTGTTAAATGAACATTCACAAATTCGTGTGTTTTCATATAATATACTAAAACTTTTGCTCATAAGATCTAGATATACTTGTGACACCTTCGGAAGATCATAAGTGGCTGAAAACTCACACAACTCCGTTTTCCACTTTGGAAAGTAAATGGAAGTCAACGGTAGAAGAACGTAAAAAACAAATCGCTACCAAAAACAAGGACATTTCCAAGGTTATTGAAGAGTGGCCACCTTATAAAATTCCAGAAGGTCCTCGTTTGGTAAGTCGTACATTTTAATAAGTAAAATAAAATAAAACATTTTCGTTGTTCCTATAAATGATCAAATCTATCACGTTTGTTATAAACCATCAAAATTTACATTAAATTTTGTTTCTTATATAACTTTTCGTATCCGTCGGGGACTGTATACATTTATAAGAAATTATTGAAATTATATTCGTGTATTGCAATGTAATAATGAGGATGTATCAAAAATGTTAAAATAAATTTTTATTTTCATAAATATAGATCGACATAGACTTCGACCTTACTCATCCTGGCAAGGATCTCATACTACTAGAAAAATGGAACGATGTTCTGAAGGAAATCGTTCCGTTGATGGGAACAAGAATTAAGGACAAACTGAGTAGTAGTAAGTTGCTGCAATTGAATGAATATAAGGGATTGCAGAAGGACATCAATTTCGCCTTACTTCTACATGCTCTTCTCCCACCTGGAGGTCATATTAAAGACTCGATAACAAAAAAGGTATGGAAATTCAGCATTGCTGATAGCCAAAATTCTTTTATTACTAGGATTGATGCCCCTAGGTTTTTCAATGAAACTATTGAGAAACGTAGGGTCATTTATAGTAATTATAATCTGCGTATGCAACCGTTCATATTAATAGTTGCAAATGACGATTATTCAAATGTCAATAGTATACAAGTAGTGTATGATAGTATTATATATAAGTTCGAATCTTTTATAAAAGCACTTTCGTGTGCTTTTAAGATTCATTGGGTGTTTGATTTGGAATACCAAAAGGAGTGCCACTGTGTTTGGCAATTTTTGCAACTATATGTATTTGATATACATAGCCCAAATGTTTCAACAAATGTAAATTGCCTCCTATCTATTTTAAAATCATAAATAAATTTAGTTAAATCGTAACAATAAGTGTATGTATGTATATAACATTATTTTAATTTGTGTGGTAAAAAATATACCGGTTCAAAAAGTTATTTATGTTTAAAATTCGAATTTTTGAAAACTGAAGTTCTTATTTTTTTTTTGTTAAAAAAAAATATATCTTTCCTAAAAATATGAGTTTTTTTTTTAAATTTATATGTGCATTTCCCACTATAATTTTTTATGTTAAAATTCAACATTTTTGAAAACTGGATTTATTTTTATTTGTTGAACAAATTATATCTTTCCTAAAAATACTAAGTTTTTTTTTAATTTATATAAATTTGCAATTATAATTTTTTCGTTAAAAAATCTTTATCTCGAACATTAATCTTTTCCTAATATAAAAAAATAAGATTAAATATGAAATTAAATTCCAGTAGATAGGTACTATTTTTTTTATTGTGTATCAATTATTTTCATTACATATCACAATTTCACAATGTATAAATGTTTTAAATGTGGGATCGCGTGCGAATCTGTGAATGCTCTGATTGTGCACTTCAAATGTATTCATATGTTTAAGGTAAATCAGAACTACAAATGTGCGCAAACAAATTGCGCATCTGAATTCAATAATATCAATAGGTTGAAAAGGCATTTGGAACAGGTGCATAAAAAAGAGGATTTAGAAGTAGTGACTTTGAATGTCAATGAGTCTGTTACGTCGAACGTTCATTTAGATGGAAAAGTTGATAGCCCAGACTCTGAAAGTGTCATATCTTTAGATGAGATATTTCGTCCAGAAAAAGCACATGATATTTTGAACTTAAGTTTAAACTTTGTTCTGAAGTTAAATAGTTATAGTCATATGACTACAAAACAAATCGAAGAAATAATATCCGATACTTCAATTTTATTCAAAACAGTGTTTGAAACGTTAAAACCCGTCTTTCCACACGTAAACAGTAAAGTTAGGCACACATTTACTGACCTTTTCGAATTCTGTTCCGACCCTTTTAAAAACATTTCGACTGAGTTCAAGCTGAAAACGTATTTAACAAAACTTAATTTAATTAAAGAACCACAACAATTCATTGTAGACCAATCAGTTACCCTAGTTAATGAGAAGGGTGTATCTAATTTTAATGAAAAACAAATTTCTGGGACCATTCTTCCAATTCAATTCATATTCAAGAATTTGTTCGAAACTTCAAATAATTTAGAACTGGCCTTAGAGCATATTACAAAATTAGAATGTAGAGATAATTCGATAATATCAGACTTCTTGCAAGGAGAATTGTGGAAAAGAAAAAGGAATAACTATCCTAATGATTTTTGTATTAACTATAACTTATATTATGATGATTTTGAAACTGGAAACCCGTTAGGAAGTCATTCAGGTGCGCAAGCAATGGCATCGTTTTACATTAATTTCCCATCGCTTTCCCGTGAACTGAGCTCTCGCCTGGATTACATATTTCCTGTGATGTTCATAAGAACGAGAGATTTTAAAAAGTTCGGATGTAATAAATGTATCCAAGTCCTTGTAGATGAATTGATCAAGTTGGAAACAGATGGCATAGATATAAACACAGAAGATGGAAAGGTTATAAAAGTTCGATTTATTTTAGGTTTAGTAGTTGGCGATAATTTGGCGGTCAATCAATTGCTGGGGTTTACCCCATCTTTCAGTCATAATTTTTATTGCCGAATTTGTTTAAGCCCAAAAATTGACAACCAAAAGAATACTGTAGAAAATAAACTACTTTATAGAAATATTTCAAACTATGCGGAACAAACCAAAAATAAAACATACCCAGAATCTGGGATAAAGTTCGAATCAGTTTTAAATCAAATTCCATCGTTTCATGTTACTGAAAATTATTATTCGGATTTAATGCACGATGCATTTGAAGGTGTCATTAAATACGGAATGATTAACAGCATTTCAATCTTAATTGCTCAACATTTTTTCACTCTTGACGAATTGAACGATAAAATAGAATTTTTCGATTACGGCGAAATCCAAGCACGTAATAAATGTCCCAAAATCAAGCCTTCTCATTTAAAAGATAAAAAACTTCATTTAAGTGCCAGGGAAACGTTTTCATTTCTGCATTTTTTTTCTTTGATATTAGGTCATAAAATTCCGAAAAATAATAGAATTTGGAAATATGTGCTGCTCTTGGAAAAATTGGTTAATAAAGCTATGTCAGCTTCGTTTACCGAGGCGGAAATATGTGAATTAGAGCTTTTTATTTCCAAACATCATTCGCTCTACATAGAACTTTTTAAAGATACATTAAAACCAAAACACCATTTAATGACCCATTATGGTTACATTATAAGACACTCTGGACCTCTCAAGTTTATCTGGTGTATGCGTTTTGAATCAAAAAATAAGGAAATGAAAGCTTACACAAACGTAACTATGTCTCGTCGAAATTTGCCATATTCATTAGCTAAAAAATGTGTTTTAAAGCTGGCTTCTTTTCTTCACTCAAAAAAATATAATGATGATAACTGCAAATTTTTAAAATCAAAAGAAAGAATCAATTATTTTCATGAAATTGTTGATAATCCTATTTCAGTTGATTATTTTGATCAATTGCTCTTTTACAATATAATAGATTATAAAGGAACTTTATATAAAGTTAACTATTTTGTTTTTAGGAATGATATGTTTTTTAAAATTATTGACATAGCTTTGTTTAACAAAGACCTATATTTAATTGTTAAGGAGGTCATAATAAAAAATATTGATAAACACTTTGAATGTTATGTAATATCACACACAAACGACGAATACCAAATAATTTTGCTGGATATTTTTGTTAACAAGCCATTTCTTCCCTATAAATTAGTTGACGGCCGGGACGTCTTTAAGCTAACAAATATGTAAAGCATACTATATAAATAAGTAATAAATGTAAAAATATTTAAACTTAAAATAAACATATAAAACATTATAATCAAACCAATGTTTTTTTATTAATTGGATTGTAAAATACGCAAATGGTAAAGTATTGTGAAGGTTTGTTTCGATGTCAAACACATCTGAAGAATTTATGTGTATGTATTTTAAATTTCAGCGTAGGCAGAAGAATCACCCTGGAAAAAACTTGTTGTCTTCTAATGAATAATGATACATTAATGTAAGTTCTTTACAAATAAGTTGCAATTTACGAAAAAAATTTAATAAATTGCAACGACTGAAGTAGTAAATCAGTGCCTGTTAATTTGCAAATCAGCACCTGTAAGTTGTAATTTACGAAAAAAAAATTGTAAATTGCAACCACTGAAGTGGTAAATCGTCCCTCTTAATTCGCAAATCAGCACATGTAAGTTGTGATTTACGAAAAAAAATTTGTAAATTGCAACCACTGAAGTGGTAAATCGTCCCTCTTAATTCGCAAATCAGCACATGTAAGTTGTGATTTACGAAAAAAAAATTGTAAATTGCAACCACTGAAGTGGTAATTCAGTCCCTCTTAATTCGCAAATCAGCACATCTAAGTTGTAATTTATGAAAAAAAATTTGTAAATTGCAACCACTGAAGTGGTAAATCGTCCCTCTTAATTCGCAAATCAGCACCTGTAAGTTGTAATTTACGAAAAAAAAAATTGTAAATTGCAACCACTGAAGTGGTAAATCAGTCCCTCTTAATTCGCAAATCAGCACATGTAAGTTGTAATTTACGAAAAAAAAATTGTAAATTGCAACCACTGAAGTGGTAAATCAGTCCCTCTTAATTCGCAAATCAATATCAATAAGTTGCAATTTACGACTTATTGGTTGTAATTTGCGTCTAAGCAGATAAGTTCCCTAAGGGATGAATCTCAATTTGCAACAAAAAAGTG